>JAFJYJ010000004.1:0-1250000 GCA_019022615.1 Acacia melanoxylon | reverse complement strand
TTTCCAAATTAATTTTATTGTTACCCTCTCAACAATAATCAAGTAAAAAAGATATGAAATTAATTAAGATAATTAGAGTGTTTTATTAAAAAAAACATGTTATATTAGAAAATACTAGAGGAGTATTCAGTAATCAAATTGGATAAAAATGTTTTATATTAAGGACCAGAGAAGTACTACCTCCGGTCCTAATTATAGGAACACTTTTGTAAGTGCAATTTACTAGTATTTAATTAGTTTGGAGTAATTGGCTGTGGTTCTCACTAATAGAAAGTAGACCAAATATACATTTATCTTATTAATTTTAATCATAGTCAAGAATTTTAAAAAATAATTTTACAAGCACCGAGTGTACTTAATTCTCTTATACTATATATAATTTTGATTTATATACACATATAATTGAATCGTTTCAAAATGTAAGGGCATATTAACTTGATTTTGAATTGAAGAAAATAAGCATTATTTTGTTAAATAAACTATTGGTTGTACATTACATTGAGTTTACTAACAGTGTTATCATTTATGGTTTTATGAATAGAGAACTTGCAAGGATTTTTATATGAATGATACTTACATCAAGTTCTTTATAGGGAAATTACGTGCAAGTCCCAAGGACCACAAATAAATACAATGAAATCCCTTGAAATCACCAAATTACACAGAAGTCCCTAGGGACTTTTTTGATATTATTTGTATTAACAACAGGAAATGCCATATTTACAACAGAAAGTGATATATTTACAACAAAATTTAAAATCATTTGACCATTTACAACGAAATAGCCAAATTTAAAAATCGATCATTTAAATGTCATATTTACAACAACATTTAAACACCTGGATTTTGTTTCAAACTCAAGTCCCTAAACGTACAGAGGTGTAACACCCCAAATTCCATGCTTGAAATCATGTCGGTTGACACATAGTTTTAGGAAAATTGACAGAGTTTGAGGTGCTACAGCTCACAGTAATGCGGAAACGGAGAGCATGCACTTTACGTTTGGACGATGAGTGACTGATATAAAATGCCCAGACATATGCTGATGCCCCGACATAAGCTGGTATATTAAAAATTTCCTGAAGGAATATTCATGTCATACAATTACAAAGCTTTGTATAATTACAATTCTTACATGGTAACTATACAATCTTCAACCAAGCCGTAGCTAGATTTGGGGCAATGAATCTAACTCATTTAATCAAACAATTTGGCCAGGTAGGTGTCTATCATGGAAGCCTCACCGAGTTCACGGCGAATTATTGACTGATCCACATAGACTAGCCCCGCGTCGGCACAAACCTGTTTGAAGTAACCTCGTTAAATCCGTGCGAAATGAATGCTCGATGACGCTCTTCCGCATTTGTTTTGTCCGGTGTCTCTTCCCCGCTCCGTCCATCGGTGCCTCTCTTCGGCTCCATCCTTCGGTGCCTTCTCTGATCCTGGTTCCTTTTCCTGAACCTTTGGTCAATGCTAAGATTCACTCGAATTGAATCTCAGGTAACAGTTAACCTCATATGAAAAGTATACACAATATATGTATGACAGATGTTCATTACATTACAGCAATAATCAATACATAAGCACACAGCAGATGTAAGATTCGTCACAATAATAGTATATAGCACACAGCACATGTAAAGTCATCTACGTCTGCACAAACCAGTGCCACGATGGTCCTCGTGTCCTCAGTGTTAGGAAAACTCAACGGTATTATCAAGACTATAACCCGTATAAAGTTGAATGTATAAACAGTGACTTAAGACAAAGCCTTAGCCACAGTACATGATCCAAGACATAGTCCTGTCCATGACCCTATGAATCATACTACCATATACATGCATATAAGACACATCAGAGTTAAAGTTACTAGTACTCGAACGTACCTTTCACCGGGTAATTGTCAAACGCCCGACCTTTGAACCCGACTCCTGACTTCTTGGATATCCTATACATTATCGTCAGATTATTTCCTTTTTCCATGATATTTATCATATTTCCTAGAATAATATCAAAAAGGATATTTTCACCTATTTTGACATTTCTACCCTTGGTTGATTTATTATTACAATTTTGCCCTTACATTTCTTGAAAAACGCTAATGCTGATTTTCTGGGTAGATTTTTCATCAACTTTGGAAAATCATAATTAATTCTAGAAAAATCGAAACGAGGATCCGTAAAATTCCCCGGAATCCTTAGGATGTCTATTTTTGAGGAAAAATACTTGTGTTTACCCAGAATTTGTGAATCATTCCCAGTTTTCGTGTTTCCAACCTCTGCCCAGAATTTTTCTAGAAACAACGTAGCCCAACCTTGGAAATTTTTATCTCCTTGTACAAAATTCAAAATGCTACACTCTGGGTGTATTTGAAAAGCCCTATGTGTGTACTTTAACCATGAAAATGTTCAGAATTTAATAACCTCATATTCTACATAAAATCATAGCCTTTTTATTGCTAACTCTAGCAAACTTTCAACCGTAAATTTTGCCAGAATTTTGCTACTTTGATCTTCGATCTTCTTCAAGAATTTTGCTGTATCATATTTTTCATCTAATTTTCGAAATGAACTCATTTTTAACCATAAAAAAATGAAAACAAAATTGCTCTTGAATATTTAAGATCAAAGCATAAATTAAATATGAATTTAAACTAGAACTTCAAGAATTACAAAAGTTAAAGACTAGAAAACTTACCCTTGAAGAACCTTGCTACTCCTTCGTCCTTCTCACTTCTCACTTCTCACTAGCTTCTCTCTACTCTTTGTAGAATGGTTTTTGGTGTGAAGAATGAAGAAGCCAAGCCTCACTAGCTATTTATAACAAAAGGTCTAGGCTCATGTTTGGTTCCAAGCAACCTTATCCTTCTACCAAACACTCCTATTCCACTTACCAAACACTTCTTATTCACTCTCCCAAACACTCCAATCCATCACTCTCTCCCTTTCTCTCTCCTTAATCCTCTTCCAACTTCATTAAAGCCTTTATCCTATAGTACATTATCCTCTTCCATTTGTTCCCTCATTAATTCTCCCATGTGCTCTTTGTAACACCCCAAGTTCCGTATCATAAATCGTGCCGGTGACACGTGGTTTTAGAAAAATCGTCAGAGTTTGAGGTGCTACAACTTAGTGCGTTGCGGAAACGGAGAGCATGTACTAAAAATTTGAACAACGAGTAACTGATATAAAATGTAACACCCCAAATTTCGTAGCATAAATCGTGCCGGTGACACGTGGTTTTATAAAAATTCATCAGAGTTTTGAGGTGCTACAGCTTAGCGTTATGCGGAAACGGAGAGCATGTACTAAAAATTTGAACAACAGGTATAACAATGAGTTTAACAATGAGTAACTGATATAAAATACTCGGACATATGATGATGCCGACGTATACCGATATATTAAAAATTTCCCGAAGGAATGTTCATGTGATACAGTAATACAAAACTTCATAATTACAAATCTTCTATGTAACTATACCCTCTTCATTCGAGCCTTGAGTAGACTTGGGGCATCGAACCTAACTCAGTTAAATCATCCCATTTGGCTAGGCTGGGTAGGTCTAGTGGGAGTCTCACCGTGTTAGGGTGACTGATTGACTGAACCACATAGACGACCCTTTCTAGTTTAAGCACCAAATGATATGAAGTAACCTTATTAGATTTATGCCATAAGGTAGGTTCTGTTGACTTTCTTCCCGCATTTACTTTGACCAGTGCCTTCTCACGGCTCCATCTACTAGTATCTATCTACGGCTCCATCCCCTGGTGCCTCCTTTGATTCATGACCCTTTCCTGTCTATTCATTCAGACTGAGGTCCAATGCCCATCGGACCTCAGGTAACGGTTAACCTCATGCTTATGTAAACAATATATGTATGACAGGTATTCATGACATTTTCACAAAATCTACTACAACAGCCCATATTAGATGTAAAAATACACAAATATGTATATACGGCAATAACAATACACATCCCCTGCAGTATGTTTGTTATCCCAGTCTGCACTATCAAATCCAGTGCCACGATGGCCTATCGTGTCCTCAGGGCTAGGAAAACTCTCAACGGTATTATTAAAACCATAACCCGTGTATTCATGATTGCATTAAAAACAATTGAGACAGTCTCAGTACAGGAACACAACAATCATATATAAGCATATCACAAGCACTAGAGTTAGTGTTACACTACGTCGCGAACGTACCTTCGTTGACGGTACTTTCGGTAAGTTTTACGAAAAACTGTATTTTTTGACAAATGCCCCAACAAATGGTACAACGGGTATGACAAGCAATACAATTTTCACAGATATCCTATAAGGATAAGATTTATCAACATTTAGCACTATAATAGGCATTTTAGGTATAAATTACCATTTTGCCCCTAGTTGGACTAATTGGCGAAATTTCGCCAAAGCTTTGCTACTTTGGCTCTATCTCTCCAGAATTTTGACATATCTCTTTTCCCCATATATTTTCAAAATAAATATCATATCTACTCCTAAAACATGATATCTAACTATTTTGAAAATTTAAAGATATATCTAGCAATTCTACTATATCTACCGAAAGAACTACCAAAGCTAAAGACCAGGGACCAAAGAACTTACCCAGGGCTCAGCTAGACTTTCTCCGGGCTCCTCCTTCTCTCTAACCTCTCTCTAGTTTTCGGTTTTGGGGTGAAGAAATGAGAGGAGAAGGCTTGCTATTTATAGCAAAAATCCTGACACTATTCATCACTTTATCATACTGGATTTCGGCCGTCGGATCGCACTTTGACACGTGGCACTCATCCTTGCCCTTCATGCCTTGGATGACATCATCCTTATAGAAGAAGATTACATCATCCATGATGTCACCCATGTGCTTTATGCACCTGTACCGATAAAGTCCCCAGTTCGGTGTCCATTTCGCGTAACCTTGGAGAAACTCAAAAATCCGGTAGCACAGCGTTGAAGACATATTCTTCTTCTTTAAAACTACTTGGGTTAACTAAATTTTTGATCCCGTTAAGGGTATTCCGTAGTCTGCTGAAGATTTTCAGATAAACGCCAACTGATTCTGGAAATAAATTCCAAAGTGCCGGCTTTTGGATAAAATTTCACCGGTTATAATATGTCCCGACCTAAGAAACTAGTTCACGGTTTGTCACAACTATTTCGTTTTCTATAGGTTCTCATTTTGACTATCTGTCATTTTCCCTTAAAACCCTGTATCCTAAGTACACGATTGGTTTCAGAAATGACTTTTAAGACAGCTCACTCTGGGATAAAATTTCGCCGGTTTTTAAAAGGTCCAGATGTTAAAGACTTAATTCCTATATTTTAAGGTAGGATTTTATTTCTACCCGTTCTCAAATGTCCTGTTGGCTCTTTACCGAATATAATATTATTTAATTATAAATATCTAGATATTATTTGAAATATCCATAACCTTTTTCACACTATACTTAATTAATTTTATTATTATTTTAATTAATAATTTCAGCCCCCTTAATATATTATTATTATATTTATTTTCCTAATTAATTTACTTAATATCTTAACTTAAGTAATTAGCCATTAATTACTTAATTAGTCATTTACCAATTGTTGATAATTTTATTATTTAGGACAAATTATTATTTCAAACTATTTGACTGACATTAGTATTTTATATCCCATGTAAAATATTAAAAATCATGGGGCCAAAAAGTGCTTTTAATAATATTATATTTATGCTCTATTATTTTCCAAGGAAATAATCCCAAAAATTCCTAAAATTAGAGACAACACACTTCCTAAGTTTTTGTCAAGTATTTGTTGCCATATGATATTTATCATAATATTTTCGAGCCATTTTATGCCTTATAAAATACATTTTTCATGGATTTTAACTCTTTTTCTTTTCTCGATTTTCACAAAGAATTACCTTAGAAAAAAGATAATTAAGACTTATTATTTGAGACCCCATATTCACATATTTTCAATAGGTATTATTTACTAAAATATGATACTTATCATAAGTACGATTTTTAGGGTATTACATAAAATACTCAGGCATATGTTGATACCCGACGTATACTGGTATATTAAAAATTTTCCGAAGGAATATTCATGTGATACATGACTTATATAATTATAGGATTTACATTGTAACTATACAACTTCAGACCAAGCCATTTCTAAACTTGGGGCATAGAACCTAACACAGATTACATCAACCCATTTGGCCAGTGGGTAAAGTCTAGTGGAAGTCTCCCCGAATTCACGGTGACTGATTGACTGAACCACATAGACCGACCCTTTCTAGTTTAAGCACCAAATGGTTTGAAGTAATTCTATCAGATTCATGCCAGAAGGTAGGTTCTGTTAACCTTCTTCCTGCATTTGCTTTGACCGATGCCTCCTCGCGACTCCGTCCATTGGTGCCTTTATACGGCTCCATCTACTGGTAACCTCTTTGATCCTTGATCCTTGCCTGAACTATTAGTTTATGACTGAGGTCCAATGCCCATTGGACCTCAGGTAACGGTTAACCTTATGCTTATGTAAACAGTATATGTATGACAGATATCCATGACATTACATTAGTACAAAATATCATTTTCAAAACATTAACAATATGTAAGGCAATAACAAAGCACATCCACTGCAGTATGCATGTTATCCCAGTCTGCACTATTCACCAGTGTCATGATGCCTATCGTGTCCTCAGCGCTAGGAAAATTTAACGGTATTATCATAACCATAACCCGTATATATTTGAATGTATAAAGAACGATTTAAGACAGAGTCTTAGTATATGAACACAACTATCATATATAGGCATACAATAAGTATAAGAGTTAAGGTTACAATACGCGTCCGTACTTGAGTTGATACTATCGGTACGCTTGTTTTTGACGGTATTCGTGCACAGTAATCCTATAATGGTAATATTGCTTTTATTAATTCATGAATACTATTTCAAGAGATATTTTGGCTATATATGACCATTTTACCCCTGGATTAATTATTTTCAATTTAATTCTCTATTATTTTCGTAAAAACGCTGTTGTACAGCAAGTGGGCTGATTTTTCGCCTAACTTTGAAAAATCATAACTAATTCTACAAATATTGAAACGAGGATCCGTAAAATTCCATGGACTCCTTAGGATGTCTAATTTCAAGAAACAATACTGGTTCTTTCCCAGATTTTAAGATTAATTCACAGTTTTCACGTGTTCATCTTCTGCCCAGAAACATTTCCAGAAAACGTAGCCCAACTTTGGGAATTTGTATCTCCTAGCACAAAACTCAAAATGGTACACTCTAGGTATATTTGAAAAGCCCTATATGTCTAATTCTACCATGAATTTTATCACAATTTTAGAACCTCATTTTCAACATAAAATAATGGCATTTTTACCCCTGACTTCAGAAATTGCTAACTGATAGAATTTCGCCAGAGCTTCGCTACTTTGATCCTAATCTTCCAAAAATTTTGCTATTTCACTTTCTTCATCAATTTTTTGAAATAAAACCATATTTAACCATAAAAACATGATAACAACAATATATTGGAAGATTAAAGATCAAAATAACTTTTGAACTAAAATATACAAAACTTAAGACTAGAAACTAAAAGCTTGCTTACCCCTTGAAGAACTTGCTCCCACTACTCCATGCCTTTCTCTAGCTCTTACTTCTCTCTAAAACTCATCTACTTTGGTTGAGTTGGTGTGAGAATTTGTGAAGGCCTTAAGCCCCTATTTATAGTAAAAGACTATGACATTTTGGTAGTTAAGTGGAACTTGCCTCTTCTTGATTTTGAGCCATAGGATCTAAACTTAGTTAGGAAGTTTTAATCTTAATCATTGGATCCATACTTAATGAAGAAGTTTCAATTTAATTTAAAAGCTTTTTTCTTGATTTTTCCTATTGGTGGATTTCAAATTGGATTAAGCCTATTTTCTTTACCTTCCTCTTCTTTCCTTCTTCAAACCGTCCCCCTCCCCCTTTTTCTTTTTAATTTGTTTGGTGTTTCAATTTTAGTGAATTTGGATAATATTTTTGAGCTCCATTCTTGGCTTTTTTTAATTCACTTGTATCTTATTAATTAAAGCCCTTAATTTTAGATTAAATCTTGGCTTCATTAGAAGTCTCAATTAACACTTTAATCATTTTAAGATTAATCACAAAAGTTGAGAAAATGATTTTGAAGATAACCAAATCCAAGCTTAAAATATGCTCGTTCATAATAAATCCTTATATTTGATCTATGATCAAAGCTTCTCAAGATACAATTTATTTTATATAGGTTCTCATTTATTTGAGTCTTGAATTAATCCCAATGGTTTTTAACTCAATTAATTACACACTTTTCTCTCTCCTTTTTCTCAAATTCTATCCTCTTCCACTTCATCGATTGCATTTATGTGAAGTGCACAATTTTCTTCTTTGATTAAAACATGCATGTGCTTTAATTACCATTGTTTAATTTAATTAACTAATTACTCCAATTCAGTTTTGCAACAACCGTATACTCCCTCCTTTTACTCTATTATTTTATGTTTTCATTCCTATTTAACTATTTAGAAATAATCCTCTCATTGGTTAATTTTTCATCCACAAGGATTACACTTTATGATACTCAATTAAGGCCTTAGGATTTAGCTTTATTAGTTTTAATCCAAGCCTTTGATTTGGGTTGGAAAAATCTAAACACTATTGATGATATTTGTTAATGATTTAGGATCAAGAATTAATGCAATTATTTAGCCTCTTTAATGTAATACCCTAAAAACCCTAATTATCATAAATGGTATATTGTGACAAATACTACATTATAGTAAAAGGAAAGTATATTGTCTCAAATTTTGAGATATTGTTTATTTTAAATTTATGAGCAATTTCTCCTTGAGATTTAAAAGGATCAAGTGTGAATCTTGAGATTTCATTTAGGGATCATAATATACCCTAATATAAATATTGACTTTTAGTAAATAAATACTAAAAATACAAAGGAGAACCTATTAATTATATTTTCATCCAAACTTCACTTTGGAATTAATTAACCAATGGTTAATTATGTGACTACATATTAGGATCTATAAAATGTGATATTAAATCACATAAAATAATAACTATTTTAGATGATCATAAGCCAAAAGAATGACACATAAAATAGTGATTAAATTATGATCAAAGGTTATGAAACTACTTAGTTATATTAAAGCAAATTAGCAAATGTAATACCCAAATAATTATTTATCTTAAATATTATATTTGGATAAATAATACCTATTTAAAATAGGTGAATATGTAGTCTCAAATTTTTTATTATGTTTATTCTATTTTCTAGGCAATCTCTTCCTAGAATTAATGGGATCATATATTTGATTTTCTAAATCTTATTATGGATCATAAAATATCCTAAGATTATCATAATCAAGTATAATCTTAACTCTATCATAAAAGCAATGAAATATCATCAAAAGATGCCTAAATCAATTAGAGAAAATTAGCAACAACTATTAGGCAATTAAATTTGCAATAATTGAAATATTTATGTAATTTTCGAAATTAAATAATAATTAATTTTAAAAGGGCATAATTAAGAATATATCAACTTAATTAATATCCAAATGATATCTAAAGGCCAAGATTAGTACACAAGGGGTTTTTAATCATCGAGATTAATTTAAAAACCTATCAAATTTTGGCAATTAGGCCTAATAACCCCTAAAACACTATATTAGAAATACTAACCAAGATTAATTAATCCTCCCTTAAATTATTTTAAAATGGCAAAAATTACTAAATAAAGAGGCTAAGTAATTGCATTAATTCTTAATCCTAAATCATTAACAAATATCATCAATAGTGTTTAGATTTTTTCCAACCAAATCAAAGGCTTGGATTAAAACCTAATAAAGCTAAATCCTAAGGCTTTAATTAAGTATCATAAAGTGAAATCCTTGTGAGATTAAAATCAACCAATGAGAGGATTATCTTCTTGATTATGTGAGATGGTAAAAACAAAAAAACATAAAACAAATTCAAGAGGCAAAAGAGGGAGGAATACACGGCTCCTATAAAACTTGTTGGTTAAGGGATTGTATCATTAAAAGATGAAGCAAAATGGAATCTTTCATAAAGCTAAGACATAAGACTTTCAAGGCTTTATGATAATGACATTTTAGAGGGTAATTAATGAAGTGGAAGAAGATAAAATTTGGAGAAGAGATGAAAGGGGAGGGGGGACGGTTCATTAAGGAAAAAGAAGCAAAGATTAAAAATCTAGATATTTAACTTAAGTGTCTTAATCAAGCTTTAAATCAAGAAGACTTTCAAGGCAATTTGGAAGAGGATAATTGTACTAATTAATTAAAGCTTTTAATTGCATGGAAGAGGATAGAATTTGAGCAATAATGAGAAGGGAGGGGCGGCTAAATGAATTGATGTGTGTGTGTGTGATGTAAGCCTAAGTAAGAGAGATAAAAATAAGTAAATTAATTAATGGTGAGATAAAACCATTAGGATAAATTCAAGACACAAGTAAATGAGAACCTATAGAAAATAAATTATATCTTGAGAATCATTGATCATATATCAAATATAAGTAGATTTTGTGAACAAGCATATTTTAAGTTTGGATTTGGTTATCTTAAAAATCATTTTTCTCAACTTTTGTGATTAATATTTAAGTGATTAAAGTGTTAAATAAAACCTCTAAATAAAGCCATAAATTTGAGATTAGAGAAGTGGAAAAGAGTCTTGAATAAAATTATCAATTTACAACTAACTATATAAGCATTTGGTATAATTAAAAATTGAAACAAATAAACTATAAGGGAAGAAGGAGGAAGTCGGTCATATAGCTTGGATAAGGAGTGAATAATTAGTCACCAATCAAGCATTAATCATAAAGTAAAAATGACATTAATAAGGGGACAAATTGGCATTGTACAATTGACTTTGGGGTAGGAAAAAGATGATGAAGAGAGGGAGAGAGGGAGAGAGTGAGAGGTCGGTTGGAGTATGTAGATGGAGAAGATGAGACCTCACAAATACCCTAGATCCAATGGTTGAAAATGAGGAAGAGGCAAGTTGCAAATAACTACTAAAATGTCATCACAAATTACTATAAATAGAGGGCTTTGGCCTTCACAAATTCTCACACCAAAATAGCAAACAACATCTGATTCTAAGAGTGAAAGAGTGAGTGAGAGTCTTGGAGAAAGGAGGAGCAAAGTTCTAGGTAAGTTCTTGAGCTCTAGCTTTTTAGTTTATAGCTTAAATGTTGTTTTGATCTTTAATCTTCCAATTATAGTTTTGTTTTCATGTTTTTATGGTTAAAATTGGCTTTATTTCGAAAAATGAAGAAGAAGAAGTTATAGCAAAATTTTTGGAAGATTATGGTCAAAGTAGCGAAGCTCTGGCGAAAATTTAACGGTTAGCGATTTCAGAAAGCAATTATAAAAACGCTGGTATCTTATGTTGAAGATGATGTTCTAAAATTCTGAGAAAATTCATGGTAAAAGTAGACATATAGGGATTTTCAAATATACCTAAAACATGTTATTTTGAACTCTGTGCTATGAGTTAAAAATTCTGCAAAATGGGCTATGAAATTCTGGAAAATTCTGGGCAGAGGTTAAAAACCTTAAACCTGGGAATGACTCAGGAATTTGGTCATAAATGAGTATTTTTCTTGAAAGTAGACATCCTAAAGATTCCGAGGAATTTTACGGATTCTTGTTTTGATTTTTGTAGAATTAATTATGATTTTTCAAAGTTAGGCGAAAAATCAGCCCATATGCTGTCCAACAGCGTTTTTACGAAATTAATAGCAAATAATTAACCAAGAGGTAAAATGGTCATACATAGCCAAAATATTTTTTGGCATATTAATTGTGAATTAATAAATGCGATATTACCCTTATAGGATATCCGTAACCACTTTCCGACCGTCAAACGTACCGTAATCATCAACGAAGGTACGGACGCGTATTGTAACCTTAACTCTTATGCTTATTGTACAAAATTGATGAGCTTGCTTTTGTCACGAAAGCAATCAATTAAACTAGGTCCTAATTAATTATGCAGTTTAGGGTCAACCTAGGTCATTCTCCCAAGGAGCAATCTGTGGGTTTTTCTTTAGGTTGAATTTAGGTGATGAAAAAATGCAATGAATTGAAACTAAACTAAATGTAAGATGAAAATAACTCTAAAACCTATATGATAATAGAACTAAACTAGATGCAAATGCAATTTTGGGGGGGTTTTATAGAAAGAGATTTAAAATCCTAAGTAAAGAAATTAACTAATAACTAAGAAAATCAAATAAGAAAAAAGATAAACAAGGTTTACTTCAGGTACGGTAAAGGGGACAACTTAGGATTAATATGGAGTTAACTTTCTTAGCCCAAACCAATTAATTAGATCAAAGGGAGATTAGTGAAAGATTAGAATTAATGAATTTAATTAACTAATTGAAACATGGGAAACCCTCAAGTTCAATAACACCTAATCCACTAGAAAACTCATAATGGAATGAGTGCTAGTTAATTAAACTCATTAAAACCCAATCACAATTAATTTCTAAATAATTTCAGAATCTTGTTTACAATTATCCAATTAAACAACTAGACAATTTATCAACTCAATTAAACAATTAAATTGATAAACCCAATTGACAATTAAATTAATAACGAAAACTCAATTATTAATTCAATTTTCAATCTAAAGGTTGCAAACGAAAATCCAGCAATAATTGTCTCAAACATAAAATTCAAATTATCAAATCAAATTCAAAAGAAATAAGTCTACAATCTAAAACTAGATTGTTCTCAATTAATACAACTCGAAATCCTTTAAAACAAAATAATCTCAAGTTTGAATTAAAAAGATAAAAAGAATAACACTCCCTTGTGATCTTCAAGTGTAAGTTCTTAGGCTCTAGCTTCCTCCATGCTCCTTCCAAGTTGCCTCCCAAATAAGCTTAAGCTTCCATGGAATTCTGTTCCTCAAACTGCTTCACACAAGACATGGCCATTTGAATTGAGGAATTAATGAATATTGGCTTGGGCACACAGGGGTTCGTACGTGAGTGGATAGTGGGGTCCGCGTGGATGAATGAATCAATGAATCAAAGAATTCTCTGCGTGTCTCTGCCTTCCAGCGTGAATGCGTCTCTCTGCGTGAATGTGCGGCTCTCAAGGAGAGCGTAAATCTTCCCTTGGCGGCTAGGTTAATTAATAGGGAGAAAGAGATAGATTTTTGGATAACAACTTGAGCCTATCAAAATTTAAAAAGCCCAATAAAATTCCACCATTGGATTCCTTTTTAGCTTCCCTGAAAAATTATGTACCATAGGATCTCTAATATGATAAAATCGTAATTTATCATATTTTAAGAAATATAATTTAATCACAAGATATTAATCGGAATATCAATATTTAGGCCCAATAATCTTATAATTAATTCTGATTTATATTATTTCCTAAAATTGGCTAATAATCCAAATATTATCTAATATATCCAAATTAGCCTAAAATAATCCCAAAAATAAATGATTAAGGTGGGATAAAATATATCAAAATTGAGATTTATCAATGCCTATATATGATAGTTGTGTTCATGTACTAAGACTCTGTCTTAAATTGTTCTCTATACATTCAAATATATACGGGTTATGGTTATAATAATACCGTTAAGTTTTCCTAGCGCGAGGACACGATAGGCCATCGTAAAATTAATTATTATTTAATTTTGACAATTACATAAATATTTCAATTATTGCAAATTTAATTGCCCAATAATTGTTGCTAATTTTCCCTAATTGATTGAGGCATCTTTTGATTATATTTGATTGCTTCTATGATATAATTAAGATTATACTTGATTATAATAATCTTAGGATATTTTATGATCCCTAATAAGATTTAGAAAATCAAATCTTTGGTCACCTTAATTCTAGGAAGAAATTGCCTCGAAAATAAAATAAACATAATAGAAAAATTTGAGACCACATATTCACCTATTTTAAATAGGTATTATTTATCCAAATATAATATTTAAGATATATTATTTATCCAAATATAATATTCAAGATAAATAATTATTTGGGTATTACATTTTCTAATTTGCTTTAATATAACTAAGTAGTTTCATAACCTTTAATCATAATTTAATCACTATTTTATGTGTCATTCTCTTGCCTTATGATCATCTAAAATAGTTATTATTTTATGTGATTTAATATCATATTTTATAGATCATAATATGTAGTCACATTGTAACATCCCATTTTCAAAAGCAGTATAATTTTTTTTTAGAGTATCATCAGAGTAGAGCATCGAAGCGTAAGAGTAACTGATACATATATTTCAAATGCCGTGAGTCCGGGTCATTCGATATGAACGGTACACTGTACGAGTGTTTACAAAAGTAGATAACAATGGAGGAATCAAAATTGTCTCCGTGGCGTCATGCGCCGTGACAACAAAAGATGGTCTTCAGTTGAGTCCTTAAGCGTGCTGCTTCCCTCTCTCCTCGATTCTCGGTCCTCCCGAACTCCGACGCTATATTAAGAGCGAGGTCCAACGTGCACCGGACCTCGGTAACGGTTAACCTCATATTTACATATACAACATATGGACTACGACGTTCACAACATTAACAAGACATACACACAACCAATGTAGACACATCGCTTTCACACACACACACAATGCGACACATCGCTCCCAAAGATTTTCACACATACACAATGCGTACACATCGCTCCCAAAGATAATCACACATATCGCTCCCAAAAGGTGTGGACATATCGCTCCCAAATGCGGATGCATCGCTCCCAGCTTGCATACTGATACACACTAACGTCTATATACACTCAAGCAACATAACACAATACACATAGTACATATATGCATAACATAAACATCAGAGTTAGTGTTACAGTACGCGAACGTACAACATACAACATACAACATAACAACTATACACACACAATACACATAGCACATACATGAATAACATAAATATCAGCGTTAGTGTTACAGTACGCGAACGTACCTTCGTTGATGTCGGTGCGTTTTACAAAAACGGTAATTTTTGATAAATAAGACAACAAATGACGACAAATGCACGATTAACTCGGATATCCTATAATGATAATATTTATCAATATCTAGTATTATAACAGGCATTTTAGGTACAAATTACCATTTTGCCCCTGACTCCCTAATCGGCGGAATTTTGCCAGAACTTCGTTACTTTGACTCTAATCTTCCAAAATTTTGCCATAACTCTTTCCCCAACATATTTTCGAAATATATATAATATTTTTGACCCAAAAACATGATATCTAAAATATATTGGAAGATTAAAGATCAAAACAACATTCCTACTATAACTACCGAAAGAACTACCAGAACTTAAGACTAGGGACCGAAGAACTTACCCAGGTGTCAAAGTGCGATCTGACGGTCGAAAACTGATCTGAAAAAGGCATGAATAGTGTCATTTTTTCTTCTATAAATAGCAAGCTCTCCTCTTCTCATTTCTTCACCCCAAAACCGAAAACTAGAGAGAGGTTAGAGAGAAGGAGGAGCCCGGAGAAAGTCTAGCGAGCCCTGGGTAAGTTCTTCTGGTCCCCTGTCTTTAGCTTTGGTAGATCTTTCTAGATATAGTAGAATTGCTAGATATATCTATAAATTTTCAAAATAGTTAGATATCATGTTTTAGGAGTAGATATGATATTTATTTTGAAAATATATGGGGAAAAGAGATATGTCAAAATTCGGAGAGATAGAGCCAAAGTAGCGAAGCTCGCGAAATTTCGCCAATTAGTCCAACTAGGGGCAAAATGGTAATTTGTACCTAAAATGCCTATTATAGTGCTAAATGTTGATAAATCTTATCCTTATAGGATATTTGTGAAAATCGTATCGCTGTCGGGCCGCTGTCAAAAATACAGTTTTTCGTAAAACGTACCTAAAGTAACGTCAACGAAGGTACGTTCGCGGTGTACTGTAACACTAACTCTGGTGCTTGTGTTATGCTTCTATATGATTGCTGTGTTCTTGTAATGAGACTCTGTCTCAATTATTTTTAAATGCAATCATGAAATGGTGAAATTATGGATACATGGGTTCTGGTATATATTGTTAACACCGTTGAGAGTTTTCCTAGCTAGAGCTATGGACACGACTGTACATCGTGGCACCAGAGAGTGTGCAGACTGGGATAACAAACATACTGCAGGGGTTGTGTATTGTTATTGCCATATATACATATTTGTGTATTTCTACATCTGTTATGGGCTGTTGTAGTAGATTTTGTGAAAATGTCATGAATACCTGTTATACATATATTGTTTACATAAGCATAAGGTTAACCGTTACCTGAGGTCCGATGGGCATTGGACCTCAGTCTGAATGAATAGACAGGAAAGGGTCATGAATCAGAGGAGGCACCAGGGGATGGAGCTGTAGATAGATACCAGTAGACGGAGCCGTGAGAAGGCACTGGTCAAAGTAAATGCGGGAAGAAAGTCAACAGAACCTACCTTATGGCATAAATCTAATAAGGTTACTTCATATCATTTGGTGCTTAAACTAGAAAGGGTCGTCTATGTGGTTCAGTCAATCAGTCACCCTAGCACGGTGAGACTCCCACTAGACCTACCTAGCCTGGCCAAATAGGGATGATTTAACTGAGTTAGGTTCGATGCCCCAAGTCTACTCAAGGCTCAGATGAAAAGGGTATAGTTACATAGAAGATTTGTAATTATGAAGTTTTGTATTACTGTATCACATGAACATTCATTCGGGAAATTTTTAATATATCGCATACGTCGGGCATCATCATATGTCCGAGTATTTTATATCGCTTACTCATTGTTAAACTCATTGTTATACCTGTTGTTCAAATTTTTAGTACATGCTCTCCGTTTCCGCAAAACGCTAAGCTGTAGCACCTCAAAACTCTGATGAATTTTTATAAAACCACGTGTCACCGGCACGATTTATGCTACGAAATTTGGGGTGTTACACACAGTCATTAAATTTTCCAAATTAGTTGTTAGCCCCTAATTAAAACAATTCATTATTATATTATTTTCTTCCTTTGCTCTTGAGCAACATAGCTATTCGTTGATTTCATGAATCTTTCTGATGATGCTCTTAAGTTAAATTAATTTTCCTTATGAAACACGCTTTATATGTTCATACTATGTATATATGTGTGTGTCTTTTTACCCCATTTATTTATTTAATCATATCGTGTCATTTATGATTATACATATGCTAAAGTGATCGGAATTGTCTATAAGCCTCACTTTCTTTGTTCATGCGAGTTCGATCCTCGCCTCACTTTTTTTTTTTAAAATAAAATAAAAAAGAATAAGAATGAAAGTATATGTGTTAAATTTAACTTATTAGACAACAGTAAACTTTTTTAATTTGTTAATGTAAAAGTAAGAAAATGTTAATTAACTACTACAACTTACAAGATGGTGATTATAAATAATTATATAACAAATGTACAGATAAATCATTCTTCAAATCATTCATTTTCTTACAGCAATCTAATACAACGATATATACAAGTGTATAACAATAATAACAATAAGTCTTATGTAACATCCCATTTGAAAACGGCGGATTTTTTTTTTTAAAAACGTTTCCAAATATTTCAAGCAGAGTAATCAGAGTAGAGCATTGGAGCGAGTAAGTAATTTACATTACATTCAAAATATGGACCATAGTGTAAATGTATCGGATTACAATCATCCGTATTCTCAAAAGTTAAAGAAACTAAAGAAAACGATAAATAATGTAGACACGTCTCGCTTACTCCATTTGCTTGCCTCGATCGCCAAACATTGGTCCTCCGCACTCGATGCTACAAATGAGATCCATTCCACATATGGATCTCAAGTAACGTTAACCTTATGCTCAAATAAAACAAAGATACGTACAAATGATATTCATTTCAATACAAAGATATCATCACAAAAGCAAACAAAAGATGTATGATCAATCACATGGACGAACATAAGCACAAAGCAAAGATGTAAAGTCTCTCTCGACTAGTTCTCGCACATATCCAAAGGCCACGCCACTAACGTGTCCTCGCCGCTAGGAATAACTCAAACGGCATTACCAATACTATAATCCGTGGGTAAAGTCAGTAAGTATCTCCGACGATTCTCAACAACCTCGCCTATGAACGTATCTATAACGCAAAAGTATATAAGAAGCATAGAGTTAGGGTTACAAGACACGTCCGTACCTTAGTTGCGATATCCGGCTCTTCCGGCTAAAAATGGTACTTTTTGACGGCCGTACGTAAAACAATAAACAAATGGCAAACAAATGCAGAACGATGGAATTTCGACAGTTTGACGTCGAAGTATTCTAATCAGAATAATAACACTTATGAATATTTGGCAAAGATAACGGGCATTTTAGGTGAAAAAGATCATTTTGCCCCTACTACCCCTATTTGGCGGAATTTCGCGAACTTCGTTACTTTGACCTTATTCCATTTCAAAATTATCCCCACTAGGTTTTTACCTCGTCGTGCATCTTTCAATGCAATGAGGCTTAAAAACAAGTATAGGAATATATTCCGAAACTTCCTAGATCAAAACAACAGCTTCTACTATAACTACCGAAAGAACTACGGAAACTAAAAGCTAAGGACAAAAGGACTTACTCGAGCTAGGCTGAATTTTTGCAGAGCTTCTCACTCTAAGATTTCGGCCAAGGAAGAGAGAAGAATGGTGTGAATTTTCAAGAAGAGAGGAGGGGTATTTATAGTGAAAAATCGGGACGTAACGAAATTTTCTCGCTTTGTTTCGGACCGTTAGATCTAGGGTTTTGTGAAATGAAATCTTGGCCATCCAAGGTCAAGGCCGACATCCAAGGGGTCCAAAAGTCAAAGAATGAGTTGTCATCCAATGATGACTCTTGCTTTATGGCCTCCGCCCGATAAAGCTACCCGACGGTGTCCGTTTCGCGCGATTTCGCGAAACTCAAAACTCCGGCATGTAACTTTGAAGATCTTTTCATCCTCTTTCATATTATCTATTTTGATCCTCTTTTTGATCATATCCAGGTATTCTCCGGTGCGTCGAAAGATATTCGGACAAACGCGTCCGGCACGGAAATCGCTTCCGATAGAACCAACTTCCTCGACAATAATTCGCTGAATCGTAAAACGTCCAGTTGTTGCCTAACTTAATCCCATGTTTGAAAACATGAAATTGTTTCTATAGGTTCTCACTTTGTCTATCTGGCTCTACTCTATCTGATCAGCTTTCCGTCTTATTAGGAATTAGGGTTTTCTTTGGAATCAACGCCTGGTAAATTCTTTCTTCGTGTAAAAATTTACTTGTTCTTAATTTGATCAGTCTGAAAAGACTTTTACCTCCGGTTTACCTGTAGAATTTATTTCTCGACTTTTCCCCTGGCCCGCCTATAAGCCGACTCACCGCATTATATCATTATTTTATTCTAATTATCATTTTAATTATTTAAACAATTCATTTTAATTAAAAATACCAAGAATTTCGCCCCTTCATTTTAAAATTCAGTTTTAATTATTTTTTCATAATTTTTTCCATTTTTTAAAAATATAATATTTTTTACCAAAAATTCCTGTTTTACCCCTGCCTTCGTTAAGGCTTAATCAGACCTAAATTCTTCGTTTAGTGATCTTTTTAGGATTAGATTTCTTCATACATTTATCTTTACTAATTTTTTCCTTAATCCTTTTTATCATAATTAGTAAGTATATTTTATGCTAATTACCACCTTAATCTCTTAATTAAGGATTTTACCATAAATTTAACTTTCTATATTTCTCTTGTTTTATCAATCAATTAGCTAGTAATTATCTAATCATTCTCTTACTAATGGTTGATAATTTTATAATTTACAGTATATTATTATCTTACAAACTTTATACCGACATTGTCATTTTATATCCTATGTAAAATATTAAAAATGTTTACACCATAAAGTTACTTTATGGTTCCGGAATGCTTTTTTAAACATTTCTTCATGTTATTTCCTCTGAAAAATTTATTAAATTCTTATAATTAAAGATAATACTCCCATAATTTTCTCATAATCTTTCATGATCTTTCAAATATTTATCATAATGTTTTTAGACTGCTTTTTATCACAATTATTGCATTTTTAGTCATTCTCGTTCATCTGATTTTTCCGTAACTTTTTCGACAATTTACTCGACAATTATAACAATTTTCTATAATAGTTTTAAACTCATGAATTTGCTTCATCAAAATATTCATTAATTTCTCTTGTCTCAAGAATTCCGCATTTGCTAAAATCCGGTATTACATTTCTCTCCCCCTTAAAAAAAATTTCGCCGAAATTTAATCTATACTAACTAGACTACGGGCCATAATCTCTGGGTACTTCTCCTTCATGTCACTCTCGGTTTCCCAAGTTGCCTCGTTTGGTGACAAATCCTTCCAGACCACCTTCACTATCGGTATAGTTTTAGTTCTAAGCCGTTTCTCCTGGTGTTCGGGAATTTGCTCCAGCTCGACTACAAAGGTGTTATTATGCCGTACTTCAACATCATCGTACTCTATGACATGATCTCGATCTGGTAGGTATTTCTTATGTTGTGACACGTGAAAAACATCGTGGAGATTACTCAGGTTCGGGGGTAACGCTAGTTGATACGCAACTGGTCCTCGCTCGGCTAACACTTCAAATGGTCCAACGTAACACGGACTAAGCTTCTTTCTTTCGAGTTGTTCCGCGACACCCTTCATCGGAGATAATTTCAAAAACACATGGTCTCCGACTTCGAACTTCAACGATCTTTTCCTCTTATCTGCATAGCTCTTCTGTCTACTATGTGCAGCAAGGAGTCTCTTCTTGATCAGAGCGATCTGCTCGGAGGTCTCTTTTAGCATATCCGGTCCAAGCAACCGCTTTTCGACGCATCTATCCCGGATAAAGGCGATTGTCACTTTCGCCCATACAAAGCCTCGAATGGGGCCATTTGTATGCTTGAATGATAACTATTGTTATACGCGAATTACCGCTAGTGAGAGGTGTTCATCCCAATTTCCTTTGAAATCCAGGGCACATGCTTTCATGACATATCCTCCAAAGTGCGTCTCAGTATCGTCCTCTCCGATTGACCGTCGGTTTGAGGGTGATAAGCCGAACGAACTTCACTTGGTACCCATTCCTTCATGTAGTGCTTGCCAAAAGCGGGATTGGAATCGAGTATCCCGATCGAGAGATAATACTCTTAGGGACTCCGTGCGCCTCACGATCTCTTTGATGTAGATTGCAGCCAATCGTTCTCGAGAGTAAAGGATGCTAATGGGTATGAAATGTGCCGACTTGGTTAATCGGTCAACGATCACCCGGATGGTATCGTGATGCCCGATCTTAGGTAGACCTACCACAAGATCCATGGTCACATTCTCCCATTTCCACTCCGACGCTTCTAGTCCTTGCGTAAGACCGGGGGTCGCCCGGTGCTCAATCTTTACTTTCTCGGCAAGTTAGACACCCAAATACGTCGAGTTACGTCTCTTTTCATTCCGGCCACCAAAACTCAGCCTTCATGTTTTGGTACATCTTGACCATTCCTGGATGTAGAGTATACTTACTCTTGTGAGCCTCATCCAGACACTTCCGCCTTAATTCATCAACCGGCGGTATGTAGATTCGTTTCTTATGCGACCAATCCACTAGATGAAAGGTCGTGGTCCCGGGTTTCACCTTGAGAGATCTTCTCCCGCATGGAGATTTCCCAATCATCTTGTCTCGAGCTTCATCAACTTCATCTCTCGTCGTACTCCCTTGACTCACAAGAAGATTTGCAAGGTAGGCGTCACTTGGTGCGTTGAAATTCATGCGATTTGGTTTGAAAGATTCGAGTCTCGAAATCTTCAAGTAATTTCTCGCTCTTGTATCATCATGTATGATACTTGCACCTTCTTCCCGCTTAGAGCATCCGCAACGACGTTTGCTTTCCCGGGTGATACTTGATCTCCGTGTTGTAGTCTTTCAGCAATTCCATCCAACGTCGTTGCCTCATATTCGCTCCTTTGATCAAAGAGATACTTCAGGCTCTTGTGGTCGCAGATAATTCTACACGTGCATTGCAGATAATGCCTCCATATCTTCAAAGCGAACACGATGGCAGTAAGCCACCACTCTGCCCAATTGCATTAGGACACAACCCAATCCTTGCCCACTAGCATCACTGTAGACCACGTAAGTCTTATCAGGATTTAGGATGATCAATACTGGTGCTGTAGTAAACCTTTCTCTCAGTCTCTGAAAGCTCTCCTCACAGTCATCTCCCCATACAAAGGGTTGATTCTTCCTCGTAAGCTTTGTCAATGGTAGGGCAAGACGCGAGAAATCCCGTATAAATCTGCGGTAATATCCCGCCAAACCTAGGAAACTACGAATCTCCGTCACGTTTCGGGTCTCTTCCAGATCCGAACCGCTTCCACTTTGCCCGGATCAACCGTAACTCCGCCACTTGATATAACATGGCCCGAAATCTAACTTCCGGCAGACCAAAATTCGCATTTGCTCAACTTGGCGTAGAGTCGCTTCTCCCTCAGTATCTTTAACACGAGTCGCAGATGTTCTTCATGATCTTCTATGCTTTTAGAATAGACGAGAATATCGTCAATAAACACCACCACGAATTGGTCCAGGTGTTTTCGGAAGATACAGTTATTGAAATCCATGAATACCGCAGGTGCATTGGTCAATCCGAAAGGCATCACAAGGAATTCATAATGCCCATATCTCCTGTTAAAGCCGTCTTGGAAATATCATCGTCTTTGACTCGCAACCGATGATATCCCGAACGTAAATCGATCTTTGAGAATACGGTGGAACCGATAATTGATCCAAAAGATCATCAATCCGGGAAGAGGATATTTGTTCTTGACGGTTACTTTGTTGAGTTCACGGTAGTCGATACAAAGTCGGAAACTTCCATCTTTCTTCTTCACGAACAAAGACTTTGGGCTCCCCACGGTGATACACTGGGTCGGATGAACCCCTTCTGTAATAGCTCTTCAAGTTGTTTCTTCAATTCCTGCATCTCATTTGGAGCCATACGATACGGCGCCTTTGAAATTGATCATGTACCAGGCATCAATTCAATGGTGAACTCGACTTCTCTCGTAGGAGGTAGCTCGATGAGATCCTCCGGGAACACGTCAGGAAACTCGTCTACAACGGGAATGTTCTCAAGTGAAAGCTCTGCTTCAGCTTTAACCGAGAAAAAGATCATATATGCTCGGCATCCCTCCTTCATGCATCTGTCAGCCTCCGTAGCAGAGAGAAAATTCAGGCTCACATCAACTTTGTCTCTGCTAGGTGAATCGAAGAACGTTATCTTCTTGCTTGTCGCTACGCTTGATCATTGCACCGCTCGTTGCTAGCCAATTCAACTCGAGTATGACGTCTATGCCATGAAGTGGCAGTTAGATAAGGTCCACTTTTGAAACTCGTCCATCAACGCTCACGGTACAATCAATACATGCATAAGAAGCTAAGGATTTCAAGCCAAGTGGTGTAGATACTAGATCATAAGACAATCTAGATGCATGTATTCCTAGACGATTTGCACAATCATAGGAAATAAACGAATGGCTAGCACCCGTATCAAACAATGCTTGCGTAGATTTCCGTTGATAATAACAAGATACTTGCACCATCTCTCGAGTCTCTCCGGCCTCCGTATCGGTCAGCAAAAAACCCGGCCTTGGCTCTGCGGTCTTGCCACCGCCGCAATCTCCTGACAGTTCCTGCTAATATGCCTGTGTTTTTGGCACTTGTAGCAGATCGGCTTCCCATCACAGCTGGCTCCGGGATGGTCCTTTCTGCACTTTGGGCAAGTTTGGGTCCCTGCTTGACCGGGATAACCTTGTTGCCCTTGTTGGAACGGCTTCTTGCCTCCACCTCGGGAGTTGTTCCATGGTGCCTTCCTCTTCTGCGAGGAACCTCCGCGACTTGACCCGCCACGGTTTGCATTGTTGTTGTTGTTGTTGTTCTTGTTGTTGAGGTGTCGATCCTCTTGAGCTCCTTCGATTATGCTCGACCGACAAAGATGATTCTATCGCTTGAATCGATCCGGAAATTGCCGTGACACCCCGCTTTTCCCCGAATCTCAAACCTCGTACCATCCACCAATCGACTCGCCTTCCGCGTTGTCGTTGGTCTTCGATATGACGAGTATCGAGATAGGTTGGTGAATCGCGAAGTAATCCTCGAATGACTCATCATGGTTTTGTTGAATATGTAAGAACTCGACTCTTTTATTACTTGTAACGAGGAGGGAAATATTGTTCGTTAAATTTTTCCAAGAACTTCTCCCAAGTCACGGGGCAAACGCGTGCCCGCAATGTTACTGCCACGGTCTTCCACAAACGGTCGGCATCTCCTTCCATTTTGTAAATTACCAGCTGGGCCTTGCGGTCTTCGGGATAGTCTAAGACCTCAAAGATCTTATATAATCTCATCAGCCCGTCTTTCACCGAATCGCTCTTTCCGCGGAAAACCGGGGTTTCAATTTACTGAACTGAGTTACCCAATGTTGCGTGGCTTCCACCTCTCTATTTCGTTGAGGTAGAACTACCAAAGCTCTATCAGGCGAAGGTGATCGAGATCCCTCTGACTCATCAGCCTCTTCCGTCCGTCTGTCCTCATCTTCGTCTTCTTCCTCAGTGTCGTTCCTTTCTTCTTCATTTTGTTGATTTCTGGCTTGTCTTTCTTCCAGGAGTACGTTAATAAGAGCTCTTTCCTCTTGCAGCATTTGCTTCACTTCTTGTAACTCAGTCTGCTCAGGTTGGTTATTCTCGAGCTCGGGTGTTGGACTTCTTTGAGGCTGTCTGCCTCGACCACGTCCTCTACCTCTAGTTTGGCCTCGTCCACGGCCCCTATTTCTTAGGTTCGCCATTCTTTAGGTTTATACCTTTTTATTTATAACAAGAGATAGGAATAAGGGAATTAGTTTAGAAATAAGCACACAAAACAACATATATTATTAATGCATCTTATTTGTACAAGTTGACCTCGACGTTGGCCATATCCTAAACTATACAAAATTCTACAATCCCTTTTATTCTAACAGAATATCTCACAATCTCTCAGGGCATTTAGAGAGTTTTAAAACAATAATATACTATATTGCCTCTATCTATGGTTCCACAGCTTTCTTTCACCGTCTCGCTCTTTCTACATGTGCTGGTGCACTATGCTTTTCAGATAACGAAGATAGATACGAGCGTCTAGAATAGGGCCTTCGTCCAGCAGTTCGTTAGTGATTCTGGCCCAAAAACGGGTCACAAGGAAACAAAGAGAGTGGATCTCGACCTGGTCTCCGGGCGAATGTGGGTTCCTCTCGGTTTTGAGAATTTTGAACCAAGTGAAGGAAGGTCGATACCTTTCTTTCGAAGTGTTTGTAGACCGTTCGCAAACAAGTAAAATGATTCTAATTGTTGGGTTAAGGCCAGACATCGCCCAACACGAAGTGAAAATCGTCAAGGGTGACTTCTTCGGTATCGAGGTTTTGGATGTCCGGAAATCAAAGTTGTCTCCTACGAAGAGTGAGTTGAACTATCGGGGGTTGTAACGGTGCATCTTCAAAATACATGGGTTCCGGGTCTTCCTCGATTCTACCGGTTCGGGATCGTAAATATAATCCGGTATTCTCGTCCGGGGTGATACTTTGGGGTTCGGAGTTATCGGTCCGTAATAAAGATAGCCGGGTCCATAAGCTGGTACATAATCGTATGCCGAGGCAGGTACAATTATCTTGGTTGAAGATTGTATAGTTACCATGTAAAAATTGTAATTATACAAAGCTCTGTAATTGTATCACATGAATATTCCTTCAGAAATTTTTTAATATACCAGCTTATGTCGGGGCATCAGCATATGTCTGGGCATTTTATATCAGATATTCATTGTCCAAATATTAGTGCATGCTCTCCGTTTCTGCATTACTCTAAGTTGTAGCACATCAAACTCTGTTGATTTTCCTAAAACTAAGTGTCAACTGACACGATTTCAAGCATGGAATTTGGGGTGTTACACCTTCTTAATCTAATCATTAATCAAATTAAGTAAATATATCTTACAAGGAAGGGAGTATAACTTTTTTTTTTCAAAAAAAACTCAAAAGATTATACTCCCTCCGGTCCTAATTATAGGAACACTTTTTGGAGTTGATTTTGGTCCTAATTATAAGAGCAAGTTTTAACTTTTGTCAATTTTTTCCTAAAATACCCCTATTGCCACTTTCCCAATAATAATTAAAGACAATAATAATTTAATAATGCACATATATATTCTATAAAGTAAATAATGTTTAGAACTCATTAATGTCATATACACCTTAATTATACTGGTTTTTTTATATAAAATAATTTTGAGCAATTTTTGTCATATTTTTCCCATATCACCCCTACTAATACTTTCTCCACAATAATTAATTTAACAACACGCTTATATTCTATCAAGTGAGAGATTCTACTTTATTTTTTATTTAAACATTTTTTTAAATCTACAGTGTTTCATGATGGTAAGAAATCATTTTGAATCTATAAAAAATTCTTTTTTTTTAAAAAAATTATGGTATTGAATTCTAATCTCACAATACCAAATCTCAGAAATCGCTTGGCTTTGGTATTGTCAACAACAAAAAAAGGAAAAAAAAATCATTCATACGCTGAAGTTTTACAAAACTAACAACCGAAAAAAAAGCCTATGGACTGTTAAGCTAGAGAAATCACGTGGGCTACGGATCCAACTTATTTTGCCTTAGTTTAATTTTTAATTTTAAGTATGGGCATTTTTGGAAAATAATTATAATTAACTAATTTAACTTCTCTCCTTAATCTCCTCAAATTTTGGTAAATAGTTCATATAATTAGGACCGGAGGGAGTATGTTTTAATAATAATAAAAAAACTTCATATGTTACCCTTCGCAAAATTGAAATTTTGCAACGGAATTACATTTATGTCGCAAAGTGGAAATTTTGCAATGGAGGTTTATTCCGTCGCAAAATTGAATTTTTGCGATAATTGGTACCATCTCCATTGCAAAATTCCAATTTTGCGACGGATATTTTGTCCGTCGCAAAATTCAACATTTGTGAAGGAATTTTATGTTCCGTCACAAAATGGAAATTTTGCAATGTTTGCAACAGAACATGGTTCCCATCGCAATTTCAAGAATATTGCGATGGAATTTTTAAAAATATTTCGTCGCAAAATTCAATTCATCAAGAAAAAAATATAAAAAATTACGAAATAAAAAAGAAGTGCATATCATGAATATATATATATATATATATATATATATAAAATAGCAATCATAAGAGTCTACATAGAACGAAATATAAACAACAATGTCACCAAAAAATGGACTAAAAAAGAACAAAAATAACATCTATACAGCAGCAGTATGGTCATCATCATCACCAGGAGCCGACCCCATACCCTTCTTGTCCTTCAATAGGAATTGGAGTAGATCCTGCATTTGCTTCATCATCTTTGTTTGCTGATTCATCATCTGCTCTTAGGCATCTATCCCGAAAAGTATGCCTTTCTTGTCAAATCTACTACAGCTTGAATGAAGAGGTTCTCATTATCAGACTGAGAGGATACAGGGTCGTTCTCAATCTATGAGGCTCTCTCCTGTGATAGCTTCTCACAGGTTTCCTACAAGTATAAAAATACATCACAAATAAGGCATGTAAAATGAAATAAATATGTTGGTTTCTGAAACAAATAATAAATATAATAAATGTCTCACTGCTAATTGTTGAGACTTGGCGTTAATCCAGCGCTTCCCATGATCTGCAGACTCCTGGGAATGGGTCCGCTCAAAGGTAGCCCAATCAACTAATTCTAAGAAACATCCCCACAAGCGCGCTGCTTGCAAACACAAATGATGATCATTAATTAACTACTTCAAAGTACAAAATATTGAATACTGAAATAGAAAATAACGTATACTTACAATGTTTATTCGATTCTGACTTATTGGAATGTAGCCGCTAGTATATGACGATCCATCCATTCGAGACCTATTTAACTTATTTTGCACATATTTTTGCTGCCATTTCTCATCGACGGTCCATTTTTCAAATAATTGTGTTGCGATATTAGTTGAATCCAAGTTGTCTTGCCTATATTATTTCTTAATTTATAAAACCGATCAGACAACCACTAACCCGCTTGTAGTTATAAGCTTTTTTTTTTCAAATCTCCCAGATGGGCAGACAATCACCTAAACTTTCCCTGAAAATCAATAATGAAGAATTAGTGCTTCAAATTATAAAAGTACTTAATCAGTTTGCATTTTGATGAGAAGAAATTAATAACCATAAAGTACATAACTTACCAAGAAGTCATTGAACCAAGCATTGTGAATACCTTGAGGAATCTCTGACCAATTGCCCCATGGGTGATCGTAATTACGGAATACTTGCCGCTCTATGAAATCCATTGCCACACCATAAGGCTCAAACCTGAAAATAGATGAAGTGTTGCAAATATTAGCATACAAACTAAAGGCAAAAATTCTGACATTACTAGTAACTTTACATGACTTACTCGGTGGTGCCGACAGGACGGATCCATGTCAGCCCTATCATAGGATCAATCGATCCTCACACTGGTGTATCGATAAACTATCTTCCCCAACCTGGCTCCTAGGCGATGTAGTGTGCTGAATGAAGAAATGTGAAGTATTGAAAAAGTTAGTACATAGATGCTTGAAGAAAACAAAATATATGTAAATCAATCAGAAATCATAAAGTAAACCTGCTCTGCCCCTTGCTGTGGATAAGTGGGAGTGGTAGGCACACCTGTACCGCCCATAAGGAGTTGGTAGTAGACGATAGTGGAGGTAGATCTAGGGAAGAGGTAAGCCCTCTACCTACAGAGTAGGCAGATGATGTCGTCCTACCTCCTTTGATAGGACGGCCCCGAGCTCTACCACTACTACTTGAACGCCTAGCTGAAGGCTTCATCTTTAAACACTTATAAACATTATGTCAATATATATATATATATATATATAAAAGAAATAAACTTAATATGTCAATAGCAAAATAACGGAGTATCTAGTATAACAAATCGCCATAAAAAAGAACTAACACAAATCAACCAGACGATTCTTGTTCTTCGACCTCTGCTTGCACACCTTCCTTTGGAGTCTCATACTCGTTGAATTCAGATTCACTACTAGAGTAAATCTCTTGTGCCTCATCGTCTGATTCCTCATTGTCAATTTCTCCCATATATTTTTCCATTACCGATTCACACACATTTATCTATAATTGACAACTATTTTCTTAAAATGTTTACAGTTTTTTTCCCCCAAAAGGCCCTTTTTTGTTACATATATCCCTTTGCATTTGACACACTATTACCAAGAGTGTGGCCTACCAAAGTTAATGATGTTCTCACAATGCCATTTCAATTTTAGTAGCAATATCTATTCTAAATACTACTATACATTATTACATGAGAGTCTTGAAAATTTGTACAGACAAGAGTATTGGAAGAAAAGCATATACAATAAGATTGTATTTTCCACATACAATAAATTAGTTCATCATTTCGTTTAATTGGCATGACGACTAAGATTAATGAGTTTGAAGAACAAAATGAAAATAGAAGGATGCGGTGCAACAAAAAGAGAGAAGATAGGGAGGTTACCGGAAATGGAAGGGGAGGCGGTGTGTAACATCCCATTTCCAAAAGCAGTATATTTTTTTTTTCATCAGAGTAGAGCATCGGAGCAATTGAGTAACGATACATTTATTCAAATTGCCGTAAGTCCGTGATTTACGTGCGGTACATTGACCGAGAGTTTTCAAAATGAATAACAACGAAGAAAGTCTTCGGGATCTCGCGTGCTCGCTCTCTTTTCTCATCTGGTTCTCGGTTCTCCGAACCCGACGCTATGATAAGAGCCGAGGTTCAATGCACATTGAACCTCAAAAATAACTGTTAACCTCATGCTTAAATATGACAATATATACACGATAACAAAGAATCAATACAATGTCCACAACAATGATGTATGATTAAAAATACATAACCACATATATAAGATAATAACCACGTATGTAACATAACCACGTATGATACAAAGAATAATAACCTCGTATGTGACATAACCACGTATGTGACATAACAGTGTATATAACATAACCACGTATGCTACAACAACAAATAGAAAAAAAACAAAGATATATAATCATACAATAACCATCAGAGTTAGTGTTACAGTACGCGAACGTACATTCGTTGTCGACTACAGTACGTTTTATAGAACACGGTAATTTTTTGACCGCGGGTGAAACAAAGAAAAAGATTTGACGGCGGCACGACAAATGTTCGATTATAACAGATATCCTATAAGGATAATATTTAACAACTTTTAGCATTATAACATGCATTTTAGGTACAAATTACCATTTTTCCCCTGACCCTTAATCGGCGGAATTTCGCCAGAGCTTCGCTGTTTTCGCTCTATCTCTCCAGAATTTTGACATATCTTTTCCCTCATCATATTTTCAAAATATATATCATATTTACCCCTAAATATGATATCTAGACTATCTTGAAAAATTAAAGATAAATCTAGCATTCCTACTATATCTACCGAAAGAACTATAGAAACTAAAGACCGTAGACCGAAGAAATTACCCGTGGTCCGGCTAGAACTTCTCCCAGGGCTCTCCTTCTCTCTAAAACCTCTCTATTTCGGTTTGGGGTGTGAGAAATGAAGAGGGGAAGGCTTCTATTTATAGAAGAAAAAGTGACACTATTCATTACTTTATCGATCGATTTTGGCCGTCGGACGCACTTCGCCACGTGGCTCCATCTTGGCCTTACACATGTCTTGCCTATGTCATCCTTCTAGAAGAAGATGATGTCATCTTGCTGACTTACCGATAAAGTTCCCTGATCGGTGTCCTAATCGCGTAATCTTGACGAAACTCAAAAATCCAGGATCAAGGCACTGAAGCTCTATTCTTTCTCTTTAAGAATACCCGGGTTAACTAAATTTTTGATCCCATTAAGGGTATTCCGTTGTCTCGTTGAACATTTTCGCATGTACGTAACCTGCTGGAAATCACTTCCTAAGTTCCAGCTTCTTGCGTAAAAAATCACCGGTTCGTAATATGATCCGATCTAAGTAACCTAATTCCCGGTTTGAAAAACACGGTCCGTTTTCTATAAGTCACTTTTAGCACTATCTCGCCCTTTCCTAATTATCCGATACTCCTAATTATGCTTGTTGGTTTCGAAACGACTTCGAGACCGCTCACTCCGGATAAAATTCCACTTGTTTATAAAAAGTGCGAGATGTTAATGACTTCGTTTCTATATTTGGAGGTAGGATTTAATTTCTATCTCGTTCTCATTTCTCCCGTTGCTCTTTACCGATTATATTATTATTTTAATCAAGATATCTAGATTTTTATTTATTTATTTTTCTAAGCATAAAATATTTTATTATTTATTTAATTAATAATTTCGAATTTCTCCCCTTAAATTAATTATTTACTAATTAATTTACTTATATCATAATCTAAACAATTAGCCACTAATTACTTAATTAGCCACTTACTAATTGTTGATAATTTTCATAATTAGGATTAATTATTATCTCACAACTATTTTACTTACATTGGTATTTTATATCCCATGTAAAATATTAAAAATCATGGGGCCAAAAAGTGCTTTTAATAATATTTTATTTATGCTTCTCTATTTTTCAAGGAAATAATCCCAAAATTCCTAAAATTAGAGACAACATACTTCCCAAGTTTTTGTCGATTTGTTGCCATATGATATTTATCATAATATTTTCGGGGTATTACATTTCTCCCCCCGTTAAACAAAATTTCGCCCTCGAAATTTGCTCTATAACAATTTAGACTCTGTACAAACTAACCTTCAGACTAATCGCTCCGGAACTTTTCTCTAAATGTCGGCCGCTCTGCTCGATGATCGAGAATTCGCTTCGTCCGACCACAAGGATCTTGTCATGTCATACTTTGATATATAGTGTTTCTCGTGGCACCCATATACCCCGGTCAATACTAGATATCAAAATGTCTCCATGGCGCCCATACACCTTGGTAACACAAGATATCTTACATGTTTCTATGGCGCCCATACACCATGAGAACACAAGATACCTCCTACTCAATGTTACTGCAATGCTTTTCCACCATCTGTCTGCATCCCCTTCTAGCTTATAGACTGCAAGTTGGGCTTTTCGGTTTTCCGGACAATCCATCACTTCGAAGATCTTGTCCAGCCTTATTAGCCGCCTTCCCGAATCAAGCTTACCACAAAAAACTGGAGGTTTTAGCTTGCGTAATGGGTGACCCATTGTTGCGTGGTCTCGGCCACTGTTGGGTCGAGGTAGCACTACCATTGCCCTATTACGTCGAGGGGTGTCTCGAGATCTATCGGACTCCTCGCCACTTTCTTCATCATGATCGGTTTCATCTCCTTCCTCGCATTCTCATTTCCTCATCGGTTCTGGCCACCTTCCTCTTTTCTCTCCCGCCTTTCGGCCAAGGAGTTCATCAATAAGAGCCCTTTGTTCTTGCAGCATCCCCCGCATTTCTTGCAACTCATTTCGCTCTGGTTGCTGCGGTCCTCGTTGTTCGGGTTCGTGTACTAGTATTTGTATTATTCGTGGGTCGTCGCCCCTACCTCTACCTCTCGGCCTCGGCCGGGAGCTCCTAGCCTCCTCTCAAATTTGCCATGTCTCGTTCTTTTTCCTTCATTAGGGAAAACGTTTAGATATACAAGGAAAACAATGATTAGTCTATCACGTACTTTATCACACTAGTACTACAAACGTACGGACACTGTACTATTTCCCCTCGTTCGGATTTCGTTGATTCGGTCTACTCGGAACGGGTACGAATTTCAGACGGAGTTCCTCTACACATGAGTCAAATACGTATGTACTTATCCTTGTTGGTCTCGGAGTTTCATCCAAATCCGTGGCCCAAATGCTCACATATAAGCTCAAGCGCTAGGGACGTAATAGTCGTCCCAAGACAAATTGACGATTATCGAATTATCGAGACTGATTTCGAGTTATCGAATTATCGAGTTATCAAAGACTCGATATCGAGTTATCGAATTATCGAATGATCGTGGTCCGATATCAAATATGAATATGGACGATGGATTTATTGATTCTCGGGTTAGAATGATGCACCGACGAGGGTGGTACACCGGTTCGGACGGTATACCACCCGGACGGTACACCGACTTAGGGCTATATCGTACTCATTTTCAAAACATGCTCTTTTAAAAAGGCGTAGAGCCTAACTCCGTTACTCAAACCAGTTTAGCCAGGTAGGTGTCTATCATGGGAGCCTCACCGTGCCATGGTGACCGATTGGCCGATCCACATAGACTAGCCCCGCTTTCGCACCAAAAGGTTTTGAAATAACTTAGTCGATCTATGCCAGAACAACTGCTCTGATACCAAAAATGTAACATCCCATTTCCAAAAGCAAAGATATTTTTTTTCCATCGTAGTAGAGCATCGAGCAATTGAGTAATCGATACATTTATTCAAATTGCCGTAAGTCCGGCCGATTTACGTAGCGGTACATTGACCGAGAGTTTTCAAAATGAATAACAATAGAAGAAAGTCTTCAGCCGGGTCTCTGTGCGGCTTGCTCGCTTTTCTCCTCGGTTCTCGGTTCTCCTAAACCTGACGCTATGATAAGAGCTGAGGTTCAATGCACATTGAACCTCAGGTAATGGTTAACCTCATGCGTAAATATGACAATATATACACGACAACAACAATCAATACAACAGTCCACAACAGATGTATGATTAAAAATACATAACCACGTATGTAAGATAATAACCACGTATGTAACATAACCACGTATGATACAAAGAATAATAACCTCGTATGTGACATAACCACGTATGTGACATAACAATGTATATAACATAACCACGTATGCTACAACAACAAAACAACACAACAAAGATATATAATCATAAAATAACCATCGTAGTTAGTGTTACAAGATGCGCAAACGCACCTTCGTTGTCGATCACGACGCTTTACTAACACGGTAATTTTTTAACAAATGCGGTGAAACAAATGGGTACGAGGGTGGCACGACAAAAATGCTCGACAAATGTTCGATTATAACATGTATATCCTATAAGGATAATATTTAACAACTTAGGCATTTTAGGTACAAATTACCATTTTGCCCCCGACCCCTAATCGGCGGAATTTCGCGAGCTTCTCTGTTTTCGCTTATCTTCCGCACTTTGACAGATCTTTTCCCTCATCATATTTTCAAATATATATCATATTTACCCCTAAATATGATATCTAGACTATCTTGAAAAATTAAAGATAAATCTAGCATTCCCGCTATATCTACCGAAAGAACGCCAAAACTAAAGACCGTAGACCGAAGAACTTACCCAGGGTCCTGCTAGAACTTCTCCGGGCTCCTCCTTCTCTCTAAAACCTCTCTATTTCGGTTTTGGGGTGTGAGAAATGAAGAGGGAAGGCTTCTATTTATAGAAGAAAAAGTGACATTATTCATTACTTTATCAAACTGGATTTCGGCCGTCGAATCGCACTTCGCCACGTGGCTCCATCTTGGCCTTACACATGTCTTGCCTATGTCATCCTTCTAGAAGAAGATGATGTCATCTTGCCGACTTACCGAAAAGTTCCCCGATCGGTGTCCTAATCGCGTAATCTTGACGAAACTCAAAAATTCGGATCAAGGCACCGAAGCTCTATTCTTTCTCTTTAAGAATACACGGGTTAACTAAATTTTTGATCTCATTAAGGGTATTCCGTTGTCCGTTGAACATTTTCGTACGTACGTCACGGTTACTTTAAATCACTTCCGAAGTTCCAAATTTTCTGCGTAAAAAATCACCTACTCGTAATATGATCTGATCTAAGTAACCTAATTCCTGGTTTGAAAAACACTGTCCGTTTCTATAAGTCACTTTTAGCACTATCTCCCTTTCCTAATTATCCTGTATTCTAATTATGCCGTTGGTTTCGTAAATGACTTCCGAGACCGCTCACTCCGGATAAAATTCCACTTGTTTATAGAAAGCTAAGATGTTAATGACTTCGCTTTCTATATTTGAGGTAGGATTTAATTTCTATCTCTTTCTCATTTCTTCTGGCTCTTTTACCGATTATATTATTATTTTAATCAAAATATCTAGATATTTTTTTTTTTTTCTAAGCATAAAATATTTTTTTATTATTTTAATTAATAATTTCGAATTTCTCCCCTTAAATTAATTATTTACTAATTAATTTACTTATATCATAATCTAAACAATTAGCCACTAATTACTTAATTAGCCACTTACTAATTGTTGATAATTTTCATAATTAGGATTAATTATTATCTCACAACTATTTTACTTACATTGGTATTTTATATCCCATGTAAAATATTAAAAATCATGGGCCAAAAAGTGCTTTTAATAATATTTTATTTATGCTTCTCTATTTTTCAAGGAAATAATCCCAAAAATTCCTAAAATTAGAGACAACATACTTCCCAAATTTTTGTCAGTATTTGTTGCCATATGACATTTATCATAATATTTTCAGGGTATTACACGGTGACCGGATCAATATATTTTTTCTTATTAAAAAAGGAGTGTGGGGATTATAGTGGAGAGTTCAGACGAAAAAAGAGATAAATTGTCGTGTAGTGGGGACATCAAAAAAGACATCGTGGCGAATACCCGAAGCCGTCTCAAAACGGCCCACATTTGAATAAGTCCAATTCCTACCACAATTTTTTATTTCCCAAATTCCGTCAACATTTTATGCTTTTCTAAGCTACTTAAATATAAGTCGTGTTCATGTCCCAAAAACCACTCCAACAACTCCACATGTTATGAGTTTATAGAGATTGAAAAACATAGCTAATGTAAGATTTTCTTAAATTTCTCCACTCCTTCCTTTTTCTTAATATTTTTTATTTAATTTTTTAATTTAATTTTAGTCACCCTCCAAATAGTAAACTAAAGGTATTTCTGAAAATAAATGTTTATTAATCTTTTTAATTACTCTTTCAATAAATTTTTATTACAAGTGTTGACATTCTTTAATTCCCAAACCAAATCGAGATGATCGTTATATAAAAAGATATAAAATTCATCTTCTCAAGAATATCATATGAAACTAGGAAAATCTATCGGTGTCATCTTTATCACAAAGTGGCCATCTTTATCACAAAGTGGCCACACCCGTGCATTCCCCCGTCGAATTGGCTGGAATAATACTCTCCCTCCGTTTTTTTTTCAATAAGTAACTTTCTTTTTTCGGGTTGGTTAAATTTTAATATAAAAAACTTTCTTTTTGTATATCAAAATTTAAATTTTATTTTTATTTTCTACCCCTATTAAATATATATTTATATTAATTATCTTCTCTCATCACTAATTTTCCTTTATTTAATCATTTATTGCAATCTCTCATATTTTCTATTCATTCTCTTATATATTTTTTATTCATTCTCTCTCATATACACTTTTATAAATAGGGGCATATTTGGAAGATATATGACAATTTTTAAGCATTTATTGTTTTTAACTAATCTTAACAATTTGTTTTGCGGAATCAGAAAAAAAAAATTGCTTATAAAAAAGGATAGGAGAGAGTAGGAATATTCTTTAATGGATATTGTTTGTTTCTTAATATCAATTATGGGAGAAATTAAATAAAAGACTTATGGGAATTAGTATTAAAATATAAGAATCTTAAAATCCCACATTATAATTTTATAGGAATTAAGTGATTGGGAAAATCCTAGAAAAAGAATTTGGAAATTAGTAAAGGACAGAGAGGTGTTTTCAATATTCATAATGACATAGAAATGTAAGGACCTTAATTATCATTTTTGAAATCAAAGCAAAATGACAAAAATGACTTCTAGTGAGTTTCAATTCCAATCCCAAATTTGGTGGAATGTGAAGTTGTTAATCTCATTTCAAGTTTAGGAATTAATCACTTTCCTCTAGTGTTGAAGGTGATATTGTGAGTTGTGAATTTGGAATTCTGAATTTTGTATAATGGATTGCAAAGTTGTTAATGTTAGCTCTCGAAATTTTGATGATAACAAGACTTGAAAGTATTTAAGGTTTTGAATCAGTGAAGGCTAAGTCTCAAGGTTACTCGAGTAAACACGGTTTAACTTCTCTATTTAAGTGATTTCAAGACTTATTCAAGTGATTAACTGAGGATACTTGAGTATAAGAAAGTAGTACTCAAGTAAGAATTGAAAGCAAAGTTCAGAGCTGCAATGACCCAGTACTCAAGCAAGAATTCTTATACTCAAGTAGGGTACTATTTAATATGTTACCATCATTAGACTATTACTCAAGCATCAGGTAATGGTACTCGAGTATTGTACTCGAGTATGTTTATTTTTATCTCTCAATTGCTCTATTTGTCTAGTACTCGAGCAATGTTTTACTTGTACTCAAGTATGGTACTTGAGTAAAAGAAACTTGTACTCAAGTACATATGGCTAATGTATGTGTAATCTTTCAGCTAAGAACAGATGATACTCGAGTATGAAGATTGGTTACTCGAGTAAGATCGTTTTGATAGCCTTTGATATAATCTTGCTATAACGTTACTCAAGTATGAAAGATATCTTACTCGAGTAAGGTACTTTGTAACACCCCAATTTTTGAAAGCGTTTTTAAAGCGTTTTGATCAAAGTAGAGCATCGGAGCAAATAAAAGAGTGAGTATCTGATACAATACTAACTGAGACGTATCTGTTTGTTCATAGAGAATGGTACATTTATCCGAGTATTGTCATTATAACTGTACAAAATCCCAAAACAAAAATCTTATGTCGGGTCTCCACACGTGCTGCTCACTCTTCTTACTCTAGTCTTCGGTCCTCGGTTCTTCGGACCCTGAAGCTATGGTAAGAGCTGAGGTCCAATACCCATCGGACCCCAGGTAACGGTTAACCTCATGCTTAAGTAAAACAGTATATGCATTACATATATTCATGACATTTCAGCAATAAATATTCATAAAAACGCTGATTTCAGCATTTCAGTAGATTTTTCGCCTAACTTTGAAAAATCATAATTAATTCTACAAAAATCGAAACGAGGATCCGTAAAATTCCTCGGAATCCTTAGGATGTCTATGCTTGAGGAAAAATACTAAAATTTACCCAGAACTCAAGAAAAATTCCCATTTTGCACGTGTTCATACCTTGCCCAGAAAAATTCCAGAATTCGTAGCCTAGTTTCAAATTTTTTTTTTATCTCTTTGCACAAAACTCAAAATGATACATACTAGGTATACTTGGAAAGCTCTATATGTCTACTTTAACCATGAAAAATTTCAGAACTTTATAACTTCATCTTCAACATAAGATTATGGCGTTTTTGCTACTGACTTCAGAAATCGCCTAACCGAATAATTTCGCCAGAATTTCGCTACTTTGCTTTTTAACTTCCAGAAATTTTGCTCTTAGCCTATTATTCATCAATTTTTCGAAATAAGACAATTTTTAACCATAAAAACATGAAAATATAAAATTGCCCTTGCATATTTAAGATCAAAGCATAATTCATCTATGAATTTAAGAACTAGAACTTAAAGAACTTACCTACAATTGCTTCAACTCCTTCAAGATGCTCCTCACTCTCTTCCACTCCTCTCTATATTCAGATTGCTACTTGATTTTTGGTGTGAAGAATTGAAGAACCTAAGGTGCCTATTTGTAGCAAAATGATATGGCAACTTTGGTAAATTCTTTAAACTTTCTCTTCTTGAATTTTAACCATTGGATCTAGGTTTAATCTAAGAGCTTTAATCCCAACTCTTCCCTCTCACAAAACCGTGCTCTACCTTCCTCTCTCCCCTATCCTCTTCCATTCTCATTAAAAACCCTACCTTCAAGTACATTATCTCTTCCATTTCTTGACTTTTTATCCACCATCTGCTTAATGAAGTTAATATCTAGATTTTTAGCAATTCTTTCTTCCTCTCCAAGATGTGTAATGGTAGCCTCCCCCCATCCAAGCATTCTTGAATTGTGCTTCTTTCAAGTCTAATTGATAGTGTATGAATGATTCCTATTGGCTTAATTTAGCTCACATGGATTAAGCCTTATTTCATGTAGTTAATTTAGGCCATTAGATTTAGCTTAATGAGATCAAATCTTGGCTCTTCATTTATGTAGAAAAATCATACTTACTATTATATATTTTTATCTTATATCACATGTGCTCTTATCTTATATCATTGTTTAAATCTTTTGCTCCTTTATTATGATGAATTTCGCCCCACTCATTAACCTTAGGAGATGATAATTTAATCTAAGTTATTATCCCTAATATAATATTTTAAATGTTATTAGGCTTAATTGTAATAATATGATTGGTTTTTAGTTAATTATGATCATCAATAATTCACTTTATGCTATTATTGAATCTCTATTGGTCCTTGATTTTTAATCAAGTTAGAATATCCCAAATTGATGCTCTTTAATTGCCACTAATATTAATTATGAAAATTAATCTAATTATTTTAATTAATGTAAATCTAATTGTCCATTAATTGTTGTTAATTTTTATTTAATTGGTTTAGGTGTTTCCATAACATTTTATGGCTCTTTATGATTAAATATAAACTATGTTGTAATATGGGGATTATAAGGTAATTTATGATCCCTAAAGAAAATTAAAAGATTTAACTTTAGCTTATTAAAATTCAAGGAAAAATTGCCCAAGAATTATGATAAATAAATTACACAATTTAGAGACAATATACTCTCCTATTCTTAATAGGTATTTTTTTATCGAAATATTATATTTAAAATTTTTCGGTATTACATACTTGAGTAAAGGTAATTGGTTACTCAAGTATATATGTTTTGAACTTTACGTTTACTCACTGATTATAATGTACTCGAGTATGAGGTAAACGGTACTCGAGCACAACTATCTAATGCTTCTCTTAGTACTTTGTTTCAGCGAACAGATGGTACTCGAGTAGAGTTAATTGAGTACTTGAGTATGCTACTCGAGTAAAAACATTACAGAAGCTTCTGATATGGTTTGTTGATATGATACTCGAGTATAGCCATATGCTTACTCGAGTAGGGCTGATCAATGGGCTTTTTTGTCAAAGCAATTTTTGAATGACTACTCGAGGAACATAGGAGTGATACTCGAGTATGGTACATCATCTTGCAGAAACTTTGTTGTAATAGTGATCGTAAACATAAATATCTTGGGTTATTATTCATTTCTATTCAAATCTTGCTCTAATTCATTTAAGCTATTACTAACTATATTTTGAGTGGATTTCATATTATTAATGAAGGCTTAAACTTTGATTAGCCGCAAAGCCACCTCGTGTGTCAGAAGCATTTAATGCTTGCAAAAAACAAAGCCTACAAACGGAATGAGACTCTTTAGCAGATGAAATTTTCCTTCGAGGCATACCCATTCCAGTGAATGTTTTGAGTCAACTTCTGAGCATAAGTACGTGATGGCAAGTACATTTAATGAAGCAACGTTCGACTATACCTAACGGAAACCATCTGTGCCTAACAGAAGTTTGAAGACTCTTAACGACTATATTCAAAGCTTTTCAACGGAATTAATGGAAGTGGATTTAAAAGATCATCACATTCAATTCCGCCATCTAACTGAAACTTTGCTCATTCAGTTCGACACTATTGCAATTTAATGTTTCATTCACTTTATTTAATATCTTTGGATATTCTTGTACTTCAGTGATTATTATTCATCTACTCAGCGAGGAGTATTAAATACTTTCTTGATTATCTGTTTATCGGTTTAATCTCAAGGTAAAGGGACCTTGAGTATGGGTGTACGATTACAACTTGTAAGGGGGAGTGAATCCTAGTGTGAAAGGATTACTTCGAAAGTATAGAGTGTGTAATTGTATTTATGATTGTGAGATAGTGAAAATCCCCAGTGTTTGGGGACTGGACGTAGGTCAAGAGTTGGACCGAACCAGTATAACTTCTTTGAGTTCTTTCTCTCTATCTTTGTCTCTGTTTTAGTATCTTTTGGCGAATAGCAAAAGAATTTTTAAATCCTCTATTCACCCCCCTCTAGGTGATATTCCACTTTCAATTAATCTCTTTTTTCAGTTTAGCAATTAATCATTTCCCATAACATGCATATCCTTTTAGAAACCTTCATTTCTTTATACTCGGTCTTAAATGTTTAAGAGTTTCTTCAGCTTCCAAGGTATGCTTTGCAACTACGTGTCTCTTCGAAATCTAAAGCCATTTCAATAGATGTAACATTTATCCGTCTTGTCTATTTAAACTCATCATTCCTTTCATTTCTTAAGACTCAGCCTCCTTATCTCCTCTCATCTCTCGAATATCAATATGGTGAGACGCATGAAGATTGCTTCAGTTCATCCTCCTTTTCCTCCTCCTCCTCCTCCTCCTCTATAGCCTCCACCGCCTCCTCTGCAATCGTTAGCAAGGCAGCTTCTTGGCAACCTAAATGCGAGAGACGCCTAGGAAGACCCTTCATCTTGTTGCACAGTATCAACAACAAGTTGAACCTTGTGCTTGATGCCAATGACATTGAGTACAATCTTTTGGAGAACCTATCTTTCGTTCCTCTTCTTCCTCATCTGCCTTCGGTAATGAAGAGGAAGATTGAAGGTTTTTTTATTATGTAAAATATTTTTTAATCAATTTTAACTGCTCCCTTTGGGCAGCAAAAAATTATAAAGTTAATGGAAAAAAAATTGTTTCCAATATTGATCTTGAACGTCTCTTGTCTCTTTGTTCCATTGTTGTTGTTATCTCTAGCTTGATAAGTTAATTTTATGATAGATATAATTTATTAATAAATTATATTATTTGGGATATTGTTACATATATAATTTGATTATATTGAGATCGGTTGTAGTGGCATAAGGTCTAAATATATTAATATGAACTGTCGTTTAACTCCTTATTCGTCTAAATGTTGTTTATTTTTCTAATATTCAATTTTTGTTTAGACTGGATAAGATGTGCATCTGGTCTCATAATTATTATTTAGACTACGTTTTCCAAAAAAAAAACTGGTCTAAATATGTAGCATACGCATGTTATCATGTCTCGTCAATATCATTTGAAGTTTCTGACTATTAGTCTAGGTTATAACTAGCAAGGCGCCTTTAGTTCTGAAGTTCAAATTCAAAAGTTCCTTTACAGTTCTCTCTTTCTTCTTTGAGTAGCAATATTTCCAATGGCAAGATAAAAACGGCAGCGTTCCCCCTTTCCTCCTTCGACAGTAGCTACCGACAATTCGCCTACTACCTTTGACTTTAGAGGAAATTGCTAGAGCCATCTTTTACCTCCAGAGCACCATTCTAAAGGTAATGGCAAAGCAAGATCGCTTCTCAGAACAACTAGAGGAGTTGGTGGCAGTGTTAAATGACATCGTCAACCGTTTGGACTAGAGGCAATTGTCTTCTGGAATGATGATGATCATCTGAAGGCTTAGGTTTCAAGTACCCCCATTATTATCATATTTTGATGTAATTCCGATTTTGTGCCTGGTTATCATCTTATATAATATTTTGATGTAATTTAAATTTCATATGCATGTATACTACTGCCTTTAAGTGATGATTATTAATGAAAAGGTTTCAATCTTGTATGTCTTTTAAATTTCAATCTTTCTATTATTTCTTGTTGATGATCATCTCATGTTATAAGAGCATTCAAAACGGTTAAATTCTTGTTATAAGTTTTGTTTCTAAAATGTTTTTCCTTATAAAAATTACATTTTAGACCAATTGATTTAAAAGATGGCGTCATTATGAATTAAAAATGTTTTTTTACATATTGAGATTGGACTTTGATGAGGACCGGTCTAGAAAAAGTTACTCTAGTATATATAGTTATATACTCACTTTCGAGCTCAGTCTTTACTCTAGCCTTTCTTTGTCCCACACGCGCTCTTCCTCTTTTTGTTGCCTCTGGTTACCATGTTATCTCTCTCTTTGCCGTCAGGATGGTATGCTATTCCTTTCCGTTGAACTCTTTCTTTCTGTCATTGTCTTTTCACTCTCGTGTTCTGTAAAAATCATTGCATTTCACAAACCCTTACTAGCCCTATTTGTTAATGTTATCTTTCGTTGTCTTTGCTTGCTCACTCTTTTTACTTCATTGTCGAAACACTGATGCTTAACCCTTTTCTCTCATTTAGCCTTTATGCTATGGATGCATTTCCTATGTCTGCATATCACACATATCACAAGGTTCGACCTGTAATTAAAATGGACACAAGGCATGCATACATTATACAGAACCTAGACGAGCACCCTTTATTGAAACACTAGTGCTTACTCCTTTTCCTTCTTTGTCGAAACCCTAGTTGAAAGTTCAATTTTTTTTTGTCTTGATTTATGAGAAGTGTTCAATATGTGATATATGTGGTGATGTTGGTGGGCTATGATTATTTACTTTGCTCCTTACTCCAAATGTGATGCACTCGTAAACATCTGTAGTACATTGCATGTGCAGTAATTCTATTATATACAACACATGTTATCGAGTTACATTGCATTGCATTCAGATCAAATAATTCTTGCCAACTAACACCATCATATATAACACAAGGTTGACATGTAATGGGAATGAACACAACAATTGGATACATAATATAAAGGTTGTGTAGAGCATTAAGTTGAGTGGAGTTTGTATTTAATTTGCTTATTCAAGATATGTGTTATATGTGGAGGTGTGGGTAGGCTAGTATAATTTGCAGCTTGTTGGATATGATTTGTTTTGATGATGTCTTATATAAATGCCATTATTAAGAGCAAAAAACTTGTATACTATATTTATCTCCTACATTGACTAATTATTATATATTTAATGTAGATTAGTCCAAGTTGAATTATAAAGATTAATCAAGAAGGAGATAAGATGTTACGGAAAGAAAAAGAAGAACTTGTAGAGAATATCAAGGAAAGGATTTTAAGAATGATCAAGAGAAGAGAAGAAAGAAAGAATTGAATTGTGGAAAATGATCAAGGAAGAAGAGGAGAGAAGAAAGAAAGAGTTGGTTTATGAAGAATGATCAAGAGAAAAGAATAAAGAAAGAGTTAAGCTATGGAGAATGATCAAGAGAAGAAGAAAGAAAGAATAACTTTCTTAATGGAATGAGAAAATCATTATACAAGCTCTTAGATTGATTTTAGAAGTCTCCACGATGATATGGAAGTTGGAATGGCTCAAATCGGAGTTAAAATAAGCAAAATCAAGCTTTGAGAGGAACTAACTCGAGCCTAGGGGCCTTAACTCGAGTCAGAACGTTTTTCTACAGTATTTTGCGCATCTTATGGGAGTTGACGCGAGCCAGGAGTTCATAGCCTCGAGTCTGGCTCAAAACTCGAGCCAGACACTATTGGCTCGAGCCAATAGTGCTTTTCAGCACCTCTGTTCTACTCTGTTTCACGTTTAGCTTGGGCGAGGTCTGGTAATTCGACAATATCTTCCAAACCAGAGATCGGATTGAGGTGAAACTAGTGGCATATGAAAATAGACTCCCAATGCGTCATTTTGATATAAAAGTCAAGCCAAAATCAGTTCAGATCAAGGAGCTATGAATTGTACAAGTTGGTGCATCAGTTAACGTCATAGAGCTGACCAACCTTCGATGTTTTGAGTATATCTCACAAACTACAAAATCCAATTGAGCTGAAATCAGTGGCATATGAAAGTAGACTCAAAATTCGTTCTATCAAGAGTTAAACCAGCCAAAACAGAGTTCATGCCAGGGAGTTATGGCCTTCCAAAGTCGACACTCAAAATTCTGGAATTATATCAGCATAGGCTCGGTTTTCTGGACATGGCTCACACTATACACAACCAAATGAAGTGAAACCAATTCCGTATGAATGTAGACTCAACAAGTGTTTCACAAATTTTGGAAGAAACCAAGTTTGATGGGATCTTACCTCAAGCAAAGAGTCTTAAACTCAAGTCAAGTCAAGCCAGAGCAACCTAATGAAGAGCAAATCTGACGTGCTAACTTGAGTTTTCAAATACCAACTCAAGTCTAAGGCTAAACTCGAGCCAGCTCCATCTGACTCAAGCCTAGCGTGTTTCATCTAAACAATTTGACTCTAGCCTATACAATATACCTTGAGTCTTGACCTAAACTTGAGCCAGAATCTTGTGACTCTAACCTATCATGTTCCATCAAAGGCATTTGACTCCAGCCTAAGAGCATTGGCTCTAGCCAAGGTTTTCGACCGTTACTTTCAAATAACCATATGACTCTAGCCTACTCTGTGTAACTGGAGTTTTGACCCAAACTGGAGCCAAAGAAGTATGACTCGAGCCAATATGTCTCTGTTTCAGAAAATGTTGTGTGTTTGAATCTTCCAATTCTTTAACTGTCTATGATTGGCTTTAGACTCTTCATATAATCTATTATTATTATTATTCTTAACCATGTTTAATCAATTTGATAATGAGTTCCAGATGATTATATGAAGGACTCATGCACACAAGTTTATCAGACAGCAAAATTTTCAACATCTCAGAGATTTCAGAAATGATTGTTATCGATTGATTTCTACTTGCTAATACTTCTCAATGCTATTAATCATGTTTGTTAGCAAGTTTCAGATTATCAAACAAAGGATTAACATCAGATTATCAAAAAGCAGATGATTACGTCAGAAGCTTCAACGGTAATATTTCTCCAACGGTCGAATAGTTCCAACGGTCATATACGCTCACAATAGTCATATTCAAACCTGGAAGAATTGCTCAATGTTCTTCACTGAATATAAAAGGAGAACCATTCAAAATGGAGAAGACAACGAAGAAGAGCTTGCACTGTCGAAATGCCAAATTTCTGAATCCAACGTTTAACTTATACACTATGTTTCTCAATGTTTATATATTTTACAGTAGAGAGTGAGATGATCGATTATGTACTTCAGTGATTATTATTCATCTAATTTGTGAGAGACTCCAAACACTTATTTGATTATATGTTTAGTGATCAAATCTCAAGGTTGTGGAACCTTTGAGAGTAGGTGTACAGTTACAACTTATAAGGGGGAGTGAGTCCAAGAGTGAGAGGATCATCCTTCGTTTACAGAGTGTGTAATTGTATCCTTACAGTGTGTAAGGGGGAGTATCTCGGTAAGAAATTGTAAAGGCTGCACAAGTGCCGGACTAAACTTGTGAGGTTGTCAAGGCTTTTCTCTTGTGCCCGGTTAAACAAGGAGATAGTGGATTGAAAATCTCAAGTGGAGCTTGGGGACTGGAAGTAGGTCAAGGAAGGGCCGAACCAGTATAAATCACAGTTTGCATATTCTCTTCCCTTATCTCTTATATTTCAGCATATATGTTTTGAATGATTGTCTATCGGTTTATAAATTATTACTGTCATTCAAACCTTCTTCAGTAAGTTGCAAAAAGCTTTTCAAAGTTATCTAAATTTTTATCCGACACCCAATTCACCCCCCTCTTGGGTGATAGCCGGTTCTTCACTGCTTGCTTCAAGTTCAACATAGCTCATGAATATATGTACATAATACATTAAATTTCAAGCAAGTAATGATAATTCTAGCCAATTAACATTACTAAACATAACACAAATGCTATATGAGTGCCAAACAAACCATATATACATGAGTGTGAAGAGTTTATGAAGAGGCCAAGATCATTTTAATTTGATGCATGCTCCAAATGCAATGCAGTTTTTCAACATATGTAGTACATTACATATGCAATAATTATGTTATATAGTACACATGTTGATTAGCTCTATTGCATTTGCAAACATAACATACAGGCGAGATGAGCGTTAATCGGACTATATATTCATGAGTAAGTCGAAAACTTTATTTTCATTACAATGGATTTGTATTTAATTTGCTTATTATAAATTTATTCTAGTAATATGAAAAGCACCAAAAAGACATGTGAAGAGCGCAGAGGTATAAAAATAATACAATTTGGACAAAAATATGAAATTGTCATTATGAGAATCATACAATTTCATTAAACATGAACATATCTTAGTGCTTCTCATGAAATAACACGACATCGATATCATATAACATGTTATCTCATGTTCCATTATATCATTAGAAGCATCAAGTTGATATGGTTATATTTAATGAAATTGCATCATTCTCATCTTCATCATCATCATATTTATCTATTCATATAGTTGTTTAATTGAATCTTGTTTTCCATAGTAATTCAAAAACTTTATTTTCATTACAATGGATTTGTATTTAATTTTCTTATTGTAAATTTATTCTTTTTCATTAAATAAAGGAGTATGAAGGGCGCCGAAAAAACATGTGAAGAGCGCCAAGTTGAGTGATTTTTTGTAGATATTTTTTGTAAACCTGTGAAGAGCATTAAATAATTTAATCTAATATGAAACTTTGTGTAATTGAAAACAGGGATGAACACATGCAATTGGAGGTTGCAAATACATGTATGTTAATTTAATCTTATTTTCCATGCCTTTGTTCTTTCGAGCTTTTTTGTTTGTTTGGATACCCCTCCACTACTACAAAAACGTGAAATAACATCCTGAATTAGAGGCAATTAACGCCCCTTTTCAGCAGGACGTCTAACTGGGGGTAGTAGTAAAATAAACTGTTAAGGCATCCTAAGGTATATACACGACGTCTTTGTTAAGGCGTCCTGTGTTTAATACAAGACGCCTTAACAAAGGCGTCCTGTATATACCTTAAGGCGTCCTTTATAAAACAAATGACGCCTTTTTTATTTTTTCTAATTAAGCCGGGATTTTTGGCATAATAATTAAAAAGGTGTTCTGAATTAAACATAGGATGCCTTTGTTTGATTTTTTTGCCTTATATATTTTTGGCGTCCTGATTTTATTCCTAAGAGGCCAAAAATTAATTTTGTGCGTCCTATAAGTGTGATCAGGACGCCAAATATGGTTTATAAGGCGTCCTTTACGGAAATTCAGGACGCCTTATATATATATATATATATATATTTTTAAAAAAATTATCTACTACATATTGCTGACTGGGCATTGAAATAACAAACTTTAAACTGAAACCATATATAACAGCATATTATTATCTTATAAAATTTATAATGACATTGTCATTTTATATCTTATGTAAAATATTAAAATGTTTACATCATAAAGTTACTTTTATGGTTCGATGATAGAACAAACTATATAACCATTCATCCATTCATTCATATTCAATTATTACACCTGTAATCAAAATAGAAAATAGAACATAACATTATATTAGCCATCGGTAAAACACGAAGCCTTCACACATGCATATATAACACAATCATCAATAAAACACGAAGCCTTCGCTTCTATGCATATATAACACAAAACAAGTTTGTAAAAGTAACATCCATATTTGACTAACACATGAAAAATTGATTCATCTCTCAGCTTCTTTGAATTCCGAGTTCATCACCGTAAAGTTCCTACAAACTATAGCTTGCTTCACTATGTTCTCGCCATCATGAATTCTTCAATGAAGATATGGAAGAATAACAATCAGTGACCACTGCTAAAGATGTTGTGTCAAGAACCACTCCACCCTGCCCAATAAAATTTATAACTCTGATGAATGAAATAAAATATTGTAAATATTGAGATAACATCATTTATCTGTAATAGCTTGAAAGTGTGACAAATCAGAAAGCTGCATGATCAACTTTTTATGTAAATCAAGTCCAGAACCTGCAACCCCAGAAGGTTACAAGGCAATTAGACGGAACTAGAGCAAACAAATTCCTAGTACAAAATTAACCAAGCATACAAAGACATCTAAACATATTTTGATGTGGGTACTGCAAACATTAATATGCACTAATCAATTAATTGGAGGCATAAAGGCAGAAAAGGCAACACATGACGTACATATCTATATGTGTTCGATAAAATGTGCAGCCAAAGCATTTCGAACTGTATCGATGTCTTCCTCCGAGCATGGATCCTCACTATGAAAAAGCTATAAATTGGAAAACAAGGTATAAGTTAAACCAATGAAGTGAATGAAATAATTAACAACTCAAGTACAACAAAAATATTATCATTTGAGAATCACGGAGCGATTACATACGTTTTGAAAACCTGTCGTACGTCCGCTCTCAACGATGGTACGCATATAATAGATAACGTAGTATCCGCACTCAGTGTTCCCTGGTTGTCGAGGGCACTATAAATCAAAAGCAAATTGTTAAAACGAATAAAGGCATATCGAAACTACTTACTCTTAGATAAAACCACTTCGGTCCACCTTGCTCTTGTGCTCCATAAATCGATCTAGCCGACTTGAATGCACTATCATTAAAATGGAAAGTAACAGACATGAAAAGAAATCATATAAATGAAGAATCAATGATTTAGACAAAAATTTACTTACTTGGCAAACATGGATTTGATTTCATCGTTTGGCTTGCCACCTAAGGAATCGAACCAATAACATGCATTCTTTGAGGGACAAACAACACACAAGGTCCAATGACCACTACAACATATACATTTTAATATTAAATTAAGATAAGAAAGAAATTTATTCTGAAAAATCTTAAATAGACAAAACTAACACTACGTACCCTTCAAGTATTGGGGCTAGATAAACAAGAAAGTCGTCCTCGGCAATTGTATAACCAACATAAAGCGTCCTTTTGGTTAACATATTGCGAGTCGACATCGTGTTTATTGGACTTAAGAATCCAAACAAACTCGTTCGGCCGTGTTGGACGCATATGTCATTGCAGACACTATGATCGAAATAAAATCAACTGCGTTGTTGGGTATAGAAAACAAAAAAGATCAATGCAATAATTAAAGGAAAAAAACTTACATTATCCCAACTTCAACAACGACTAAATCTAAATCCTTCATATGCAGAAGTTCTTCCAAATCTTTTTTGTCAACGGTAAAGTCATATGTCTTTTCTCCGTCGACAATGCCCGCACACATCTTGAAGGAGATATAGCTGATGTCCTTGTACATGTCTCGCAGCTATGCTAGGTAGGGAAATTTGCCCACAGCTTGTTCATTCTATGAAAACATAAACAAACATATTATGAGTGGGTTACCAATGAAAAGCAAGTTCTAGTAATGTATTTCTTACCATTGGAGGTGTCGTCCCCGCCATCTGAATAAGATGACTCGGCCAAAGGATGAACGATCCTATGGCCCGGCCTAAATCTGGAACCTCGTCATCATCTATCGGGATGTTTGTATTTTTTCCCCCTCTCGAACACATTTCACAGTCACCCTACGTAGGTCTTGTGCAATTTCAACATTATGGTGGGTGGTGTGATCTGTGTAAATAAGAGCATCGGCAACAATATGCCGGGCTGGGGCATCCAAATAGAGAGTGCACGGTTGTCCTCCCTGTGGAGTGTGAGAAGGTTCGCCGAGATCAACATCCGGAGGGTTAAAACTCTCTTTACTGCTGGGGAAGGTCGGGGATTCACGGGTTGTACGTGCCATATTGTCCCTAGAATCTATCATAGTTTTCATTTCATATCGTACTTGTTGCATGATTTCGTCTAATAGTGACGCCCAAACTTGGGCTACAAGCTCTGGACTAGCTTTGTTCACGTCATAGACCCGTGAACATCGTCCAAAATATTTTGCGGCGAACTCTCCTCGAATGTGATCAAGGTAATCTCCCGCCAGGCTCTCCTCGAATGTGATCAAGGTAATCCGGCTTCCCAATCGCCGTTGACAAAATGTCCATCCGTGGATACTTATTTCCCACTTGCCTCTCTTTATTGGCTTGACTTTTTTCCTGTGACACGAAAACAAATATAATCGAACCTAAGTTGTCAAGAAGATTCAAATAAAAGATATAATATGAAAGAAATTTTACAAGAAATTCTGGATTTTGTCGTGACGCCACAAACTCCCTCCAGTCCTCAGGAGAAATATAAGGATATATCTGACATGGATCCTCGTTCCTCCTTTCCCCTCGAATCCATTTTTTAGTCATCTTGTTCTTAAAGTCTTTCCAACATAGACGAACTTCCCCCATCCAATGCTTGTGCATTGCTGTATTGTTTGGGACGTCGAATGTTTGCTACAAGGTAAAAGGAAAGATAATTACATTTCAAGTAATAAGACAAAGGATACAAATGCAGATATATCGGAAGTGACGTACCAATATTTGTGCCCAAATCAATTCCTTCGTTTTATCAAGAACGAACTTCCAAGCAGAGTAAACAATGCGAAATTTGCTTCGAGCTAGATAGCCTAGATAGCTAATGAAATTGTCTTCCTCTGCACCAGTTGGATTCATATTGTCATCAAAGTCCACATGCAGCCTCTCTTTTTGATGGTCACGACGGTCCACTAGCGCACTCATCTGTGTGCTACCTCTACCCCTTCTCACAACGGGCTCGTCAACTTTATCACCTCCTGACTTGTCGGAGCTAGGCATGTTCCTGTTCATCAAGGACAAATCAATGTTAGATAGGTTATTAAATAGTAAACAAATTAATAAAATGAACTAAAATGTTAAACCACCACAAAAATAAGATAGTACTATTTCATAACTTAAGATCTTACTTTATATGGCTTCCCATATTCATTCACAATGATCGTTTCTTGCAGCATATTCTTCATCATCTAGCAATTCTACTTCACGTGATGTAGGGGGATTTGTTGTGAAAGGGGATGTATCATCAAGGTCGAAGGATTCTTCACCATACTTCTGTTTTTTACTTTGAAGTACAATGGACATTTTTTTATTTGCAGGGTCTGCAACATAAAACACTTGTTTCGCCTGGCTTGCTAGAATGAATGACTCATCTCTATGACGAACTCTTTGAAGATCAACTGAGACAAATCCAAATTATGGATCTATTACAACGACATTATTGCTAACCCACTTACATTTCAATAAAGCAATTTTGAACATGGTGTAGCTCATCTCACATATTTCTTCAATACTCCATAATAGGCCATTGATGCTAATACCGGGTTTTTGTCTTTCGAACTCGAAAAGTGTATGTATTCAGCTTCAACCATCACCCCACTATTTTGCATAGAACTTCTGTCATCTTGGTCTTTTGTGTAGAAAGTATACCTGTTTATATCATAACTGCTTCAAGTGATGACCTGAAAAGAAGGACCCCAGGCTAACCACTCGATTGTATCCGACACACCGGTCTCGTGCAATACCTTCTCACCAAACCACTTTATGAACGTCTTCTTTTGCTTATTCGCTATCTGCATGTCATTCTTCTTAGGATTCATATTCTTCAAACTTTTTCTGTGCTCATCAATGTATGGTTGAACTTCTTCCATATTATTCAAGATGTACATGTGTGCTTGCAACACCTCTTCATGAGGCTTATTCTTCAGTTTGATTCCTCGAGTTCCCTCGGTTATCCCCTCGTCATGTTGAGATTGTATCGTCACCCCTGATAGATAATCTTTGCAGAACTTCATAGCCTCTTCAACTACATATCTCTCAACTATTGAGGCTTCCGATCGATAAGGATTTTTAGAATACCCTTTTAAGATCTTCATGTATCGCTCAAAAGGTTACATCTACCTTAGGTAAACTGGATCGCGAGCCTTACCTCCTTACCAAGTGCACTATCAAGTGCACCATGATATCAAAAAAAGCATGAGGGAAATGCATCTCTAGTTGGGACAAAATAATATAACCCTCATTTTCCAATTCATCCAACTTTTCAATGTCAATGACTTTGTTACAGATAGCATTAAAGAAAATACTCAATCTTGTCATAGTGGATCACACTTCATCTTTCATAATGCCTCTAATAGCTATTGGTAATAGTTGTTGCATCAACACATGATAATCATGGGACTTCATTCCCACTAACTTCAAATCATCCATTGAAACACATCTTCTCAAATTAGAAGAATATCCTTGTGGCACCTTAATGTCATATAGACACCCACACAAACTTTTCTTCTCCGCTTTTGATAGTGTATGAGTTGATGGCTCCAAGTATGCCCTCTTACCATCTTCTCTTACTTGTGGATGTAACCGTTCTCTTATTCCCATATCAACCAGGTCTAGTCTAGCACTAATTCCATCCTTAGTCTTCCCTGGTATGTGCAAAAGAGTACTGACAAGGCTATCGCAAACGTTTTTCTCCACATGCATCACATCAAGGCTGTGTCTCACATCAAGACTACGCCAATATGGAAGATCAAAGAAAATTGATCTCTTCTTCCATATATTCTTCTCACCCGCAATCCTTTGCTACTTACCCAATATGACATTGATATGTTTCACCCGACTATAAACATCCTCTCCGGTTAATGCCTTTGGAGCCGTTCTATGCTCCGATAAGCCATTAAAACACTTTTTTAACTTACGATATGGGTGGAACCGGTGAAGAAACCTCCTGTGACCCATGTAAACTATTTTTTTTTCGTGCTTTAGTTGATGGAAGTTTGTGTCCGCTTCACATATTGGACATGCTTTATGCCCCTTGACACTTTACCCTGACAAATTTCCGTATGTGGGAAAGTCGTTTATCATGGTAAATATCATTGCATGCAACTTGAAGGACTCCTTCTTATATGCATCAAACACATCTACGCCTTCCTCCCACAACTTCTTCAAATCCTCAACCAAAGGCGCCAAGTACACATCGATATTGTTCCTGGGCTGTTTTGGTCCAGAAATCATCATAGAAAGCATCACATACTTGCGTTTCATACATAGCCAAGGAGGTAAGTTGTATATTACAAGGAGAACCGGCCATGCACTATGGGTGCTGCTAAGAGTTTGATACGGATTGAAGCCATCTATACAAAGCCCCAACCGAAGGTTTTTTGGCTCATTGCCAAATTGAGGGAACATTTTGTCTATTTTCTTCCATTGCGGAGAGTCAGCCGGGTGCCGCATGTATTTTCCATCAGATATTCTCTCATCAGAATGCCATCTCAACATCTTCGCCGTTGTTTCACTAGTAAACAGACGCTTAAACCACGGTATTATTAGAAGATACCACAATGCCTTCAAAGGTTGCCTTTTTTGTTGTCTGATCTCCAAAACCACCACCTTTCTTCACTTTGTATCGTGAACTTTTACACTTCGAACCATTACTGAGGCCTTCATACTAATTCCTGTACAATATGCAGTCATTAGGGCAACTGTGTATCTCTTTATACTCCATACCCATTGTAGACAAGATTTTCTTGGCCTCATACTTACGATTTGGAAGTATATTATCGTCTGGCAACATGTCACACAACAATTCAAGCAGCGACGTGAAACTACTATCGGTGATTTTGGTGTCCACTTGAAAACATCATAGCTCTCTCATCTGAACTCCTTTGGGGATGAATTTTATATCAAAATGACGCATTGGGAGTCTAGTTTCATATGCCACTAATTTCATGTCAATCTGATTCCTGGTTTGGGAGATATCATCGAATTACTTGAGATCGCCAGAAACAGAGCTGAACAGAGTAGCTGAAGAACGTTGTTGCTCGCACATGGGTGATTTTCTTGCTTGAGCTTGACACTTTTGGGTGAAAGTAAGAGCTGGAAACGATGTTGCTCGAGCATGAAATTATTTTTGCTCGAGCAAGGCACTGTTTGTGTGAGAAAAAAATGTTGAAATTACATTAATACCCCCAAACAAACTAGTATTCATCCGGAAGCTTGAACTTGCTTGTTTTAACTCCGAATTGAGTCGTTCCAACTTCTATTTGATCAAAGAGACTTGAATATTGATATTCTCATGATATTTAACAAGTTCTTCTTTCTTCAAACTCCATTCTTGATCATTCTCTATAATTTAATTTGGACTAACCTATATAATAAACAAAGTAGTTAGTCAACGTATATGATATAAACTTTTTGCTCTAGATAATGGCATCAATATAAGACATCATCAATACTAAGCATAACTAACAAAATAAACTAGAATGTGAGCATACATGATTTGTAGCTCCTGAATCAATGATCCAGGAGTTGGAAAATAAATGAGGAAAAGGAGAATAATCCATACCAGCACTTGTGACATTATTAACAAAAACAGAGGGTTGTGAGGATTGCTGATCAGCTTGAACTAGAGCAAGCAACCTCTGATATTGGTCAGGAGTGAAGCTGTAGGACTGGTTCACTGTCTTATTGGACTTAAGTGAAGTTTTAGTAACCAAATCATAGTCAAAAGCAACAGCATTAATAAAAGCATTACGAAATTTAAATCCTAGAGGAAAACCATGTTTCTTGTAACATGTAGCCTCTGTGTGTCTAGGTTTGCCACAATAAGTGCATTGTTTACCAACAACAGATGAAATAGACTTATAAGGAGCCTTATTACTAGACCATGGAATAGAGGCATTATTAAACAAGGCAATAGCTTCAACTGACTGAAAGGTCTCGTTCTTGTTGAGTTACTAAAGACAAGACTCTATTAATATTTGGAAAAGGATCTATGAGCATAATTTGTGACTTAACAATGGTAAATCGGTCACTTAATTCTTTCAAAAACCGTATTACATGGTCTTAATCCATATGCCTTCTATATAGATGAACAAGACCATAGTGACAACGTGGAGTACACAAACAAGACAGAATAGGACGAATAACCAGAAACTCATCCCAAAGAATCTTGAGTTTAGTAAAATAGTCACTTACTGATAGGTCTCCTTGCTTCAAGCTCTGAATCTCTTCTTGTAAATCAGCTAACCAAAATATATCATTATGAGAAAAGCGGTCTCTCAGATCCTCCCAAACATCACAAGCTCTATCAATCCATAAGATACTCTGGGCCAAAGTCAAAGAAAGAGAACGAGTAATCCAAGATAGTACCATCATATTGGACCTTTCCTTGGCAGAGTAAAGTGAATCATTTTTTACTAGAATAGGTGAAGAAGAGTCGATGAAACAGGTCTTATTCTTGAACATGAGAGCCATTCTCATTGCTCTAGCCCAAGAATGGTAGTTTAGACCGGATAGAACTAGTGAAATCAAGATCAAAGAAGGGTTTTCGTTTAGGTGAAGGTAATAGGTATTACCGATATTTTGAGTAGAATCATATGAAAGATAAGTCGAATCCTTGCCATTATTACCGGCGTGCGAAGATGACAAGGTCATGTGTGTAGTTTCCATGGCAGATGTACCAGAAAGTCAAAGAAATTGGTGACCGAGAACGGATCTATCAAAAAAGAATCAGAGAAGGGAACAAACCAAGGGGAAATGTTTGGTTAAACGGAGAAAATACTCTCAAAGAAACAAGAATAAGGTGATCCGATTGGAGAAGACGATACGAAGAAGGCCGAAGAGAACCAGGTGAAGCACGGTTAAGGTTCGACTAAGAGAAAAAGGAAGACTATCAAAGGAAATGAAACACGAAAGCGTGAGGAAAAGGAAAGTGTATAGAAAAAAAAAATCAGAGATGGTCAAAGACTCATAGCTCTTGTACCATATTGTGGAATCAAGAAAAAAAAATGAATTGTATTGAAATTGATTTAGTCAATCTGTACATCATATATTTATATACGTGGTAAATAACTAACTGCCTATATTTACATTATGATACAGTAAGTAATCCCTACCTAATTTCTGTTTACAAACATCAAATATTTACAAATGAGAATAAATCTTCTAACCAACTAAAATGTGACATCACATATACTCTAATAAAAATTACATATTTTACAAAGTAAGTGAATTGATATATTATGTTTAATATTAAAAGTAAACTATATATTAGCCTTATATTTAGGATAGGAGAAAGAGAGAGAGAGAGAGAGAGAACAAAGTAAATCATCCATTATGTATTAAAACAGAACTCTCCACCCCCCCCCCCCCCCCAAGGAAAAAAAAAAAAAAAAACACACACACATATAAAGGACATTTGAAGAATGAATGTATGTGTGGCTGCACACGCATTTGTATGAAGAGTAAATAGCATTTACTTCCTCGATTTTTTAATATAAGAGCTAGATAAGGGATTTACTTATATCTTAAATATAAGACATTAATCTATTTTGTCTCCAAAATTTATAATTTTGCCCCAAAGTATATCTATCAATTGTATATATTGAAGGGGATTTCATCAAGGATTTAGTTCCAATACATATGATTAAAGAAGATATTTTAGTAAAATAAACACTAATTTATCACAAATAACTAACTTAACTAATTTCTCTAATATTTGCAAATCAATTTTCTTGCTCTTATATTGTTGGACTTTGGGTCCAGGCCTACCCTGAATAGGCTTGACTATTTAATTGGAAAATAAGAAAGCTTCCCAATAAAGTAGAAAGAGATAAATCGACATTAACTGCTAAAAGATAATTGAAACTACTACCAAAAAAAGCCGTTTAACGTTTCTTTTTTGGCCCTTTCTATGTCCCATTTTTGTGGGACGCCTATGTGAGCGAATTAGTAAAGTCGAGACTTATGAAATCCTATATTATTTAGGACGCCATAAGAGACTTACGATGTCCCTTTTTATTTGGGATGCTTTAAGATTTTTTTTTTCTAAAAAAAAATTACATCACACACCGTGAAGGACGGAAGAGTGGTGGAGGAGAGAGAGATGTTAGAACACCAAATTAAGCTCAGCTTCTCTAGCTTTAGAAAGCTTTTACCGGGGGCAACGTGTAATACCCAAATTTTTTATTTATCTTAAATACAATATTTTGATAAATAATACCTATTTAAAATAGGTGAATATGTGGTCTCAAATTTTGTGATGTGTTTATTTTATTTTCTAGGTAATTTCTCTTTAGAATTAAGGTAACCAATGGTTATATTTTCTAAATTCTATTAGGGATCATAAAATACCATAAAGTATCATAATTAAGTATAATCTTAATTTAATCATAAGAGACAATAAAATGACATGGAAATACTTATTCCAATTAAAGAAAATTATCAACAACTAATGGGCAATTAAATTTGCAAAAATTAAAATATTTATGTTAATTTTCGTAATTAATTAATAATTAAATTAAAAAGGCATAATTAAGAAATGTATGAGATTAATTAGTGATCAAAGGCTAATAAAAACCCAATATTAGCATAAAGGGGATTTCTAATGGTCATAATTAATATAGTAACCAATCATACTTTGACAATTAGGCCTAATAACACCTAAAACACTATATTAGAGATATTAACCAAGATTAATTTAACCTTCCCTAATTCAAATATGGGTGGCAAAATTCACTCTTGAAAAGGCAAGATAATTACACAAATATTAAATCCTAAGAGCACATAAAATATGAACAAATATCATCAATAGTGGTAGGATTTGTCCAACACAAATTAAAGGCTTGGAATAAATCTAATAAAGCTAAATCCTAAGGCCTTAATTAAACCTCATAAAGCTTAATCTATGTGAAACAAAGATCAACCAATTAGAGGATTTTCTCATTGATTATGTGAGATAGTAAAAACACAAATTGAAGAGTCAAAAAAGGGAGTAAAACACAGTTTCAACTTTGGCTTGTTGAAAAAGAATTCAATTGATAAATAATAATCAAATAGCACGTGCAGATTAAATCACTTTCAAACATTAATAGGGGGGACAAATTGAGAGATGGCTAAGTGTACTTAAGAAAACTTTTGAGGCTAAATGATGATGATAATTTGGAAATATGAAGAGATGAGGGGGCGGTTTTGCCTAGCTTGTGGAGGAAGAAAAGGTTGAAAAATATCTAGATATTGAAAGTGAAGGAAATCACCAAGAGGGGGGGTGAATTGGGTATTTCCAAAAAATTCTTCCAGAAAAGCTCTGTTTTTCGAAGACTAAAACAGAGTAGACTATGGAGTAGAGAAGAATAGCAAGACACAAGGAATTATCTTGGTTCGGTCCAACTCCTTGACCTACGTCCGCACCCGGACACTGGGATTTTTCACTATCACTCAAATACAATTACACACTCTCTGTACTCGGGATGATCCTTTCTCCCTAGGACTCACTCCCCTTACAAGCTGTAATTGTATACAATCGGATACACACTCGTACTCGAAAGTTATCCTCTCCCTAGGATACACTCCCCCTTACAAGTTGTACTCTGATTATCCCAATCTCCAAGTCCCACGACTTGAGATTCTTATAATGTTAGTTCTCTATATGTTTTTGATGATAACTGACAATTGTAAACACAATTTAAAGAATGTTAAAAACTTGCTGTCAAAGCCATACTCAAGTATGGGAATCTACACTCAAGTATGGACTTACCGAGAAATTGCACAAATTTGATTAAACCGAACTATACTCAAGTATCCATGGGTATACTCAAGTATAGTCCTCACGAGAGAGCACTCTAAGTTTTACACCAAGCTACACTCGAGTATGACTTTGCATACTCCGGATAGATCACAGAGACTACTTGAATATTTGTCTAAGTCTTCTAAACTCAAGTATTCAAATGTACACTCAAGTATGGAACCTACAGAGGCTATCTAACGTTTCTTTTAAGATTAATCATACTCGAGTATATGAATGCACACTCGAGTATAGTCTGAACAAAAAGCTTTCAAAATCTCTCACATGCCTATCCATACTCAAGTATACATGTGCATACTCAAGTATTCGTCTTACAGAAAGTTACAAAAGTTTCATATATAAGCATACTCAAGTATGCGAATCACACTCAAGTATGAGTCATACAGAAATATATTCTTCTTTCCCCAAAGCTTTGTAAACTCAAGTATGACTTTACATACTCAAGTGTGGTCGTGAAACAGATTTCAAAGAGTCTTTCAAAATAATTTCATACTCGAGTATGGCTGTACATACTCAAGTATAGGACATACGAAAGTTATTTCTTTTTGAAAGACTTGCATACTCAAGTATAGATCTACATACTCAAGTATAGAGACTTTGGACTTAAACTTATTTTCATATTAAAAGGTTCACACTCGAGTATGTAATGACAAACTCGAGTATGACTCCTCATGGTCCAAAGCTTAAGTCACGTAATGCTCTCTGTAAGAATCATACTCCAGTATCACTCTTCATACTCAAGTATAGACATTAGTGCACAGTGACACACTCGAGTATAGAATAACATACTCAAGTATGAGTCGTATAATTTGAAATTCAAATCTGACGAATTTATGAAATCTTCCTGATTAACTCCAATACTTCATATCAAAGAATCACTAATATTTCTAACTATGTTTAATCAATTTATTAGTGAATTTCGATGATCAAACATGTGAATTTGTGCATAACTGTTTGAGTTTATATTTTTAAAATGCACAAGTGTAAAATTTGTTTGGATTTCAATTCACTCGCTTTATGAAAATGCATACACATGTTTTGGAAAATATTCATACTTTGATTGCATTCAAATGATGTTTTGAAAATTGGAAGTTAAATCTTTGTGTATTGAATGTCGATATGCTTCAAATTTGTCCAGTTGAAATTTCCCTATCATTCACATATTGACCTTTGGTATTCAATATGATGCTTGAACTCCTCATTCCTTATTTTTCAATCAAGTTAGATCTTATATCTAACAAGTTGATTATCTATATGAGTTTCAAGTTTATCTCCGAAAAGAATTCAATTTGTGAAAATCTCATTGGTTAAGTTATTCCAAGCAATATGAATGTTCATTAATGCATTAAATGTTAGTGCATTAACCATTATATGGAATGACTTACTAGGATAATATTATGGAAATCTAAGTCATTTGGATTAATGAGTTTGTGCTTTATCGTCCATGAATCCCAGTACTCCTTCTGTTTCTCTCCCCCTTTGTCATCGTCAAGAGTAGATATTGATAAACACTGAAGCTCAATGTATCAAAGATACACAAGAAATAGAATAAAGCAATAAAAGGATTAAGCTTGTGTATGTGCGTTTTGTATCTGTCTTCTCTGCATGCAGACTTCAAATCTTCTTATATTTATACTGGTTTGAAGCTTGTGACTGTTATAGATCCGTTCAGACTTGGATCAATTCGAAATTCTAGCTGTTGGGTCCTTGAGTCTTTGCATATAGCATTGGGAACATTTGCGATCTTGAATATTTGAATATTGGCTCTTTCAAGAATGTCTCCCATGATGTTCAGCTTTTGTTGGTGGGAGCCTTGCATGTCTCGCCTTGAAGAATGGTTGAGTTTCTTTCCAGTCATCATCCACTTACTGCTCGAAGATATAATAAAATAATGCAAGTGGTTTATGAAGTTGCTTTATTTGACTCTAAAGCAAATTCAAATCTTCCAAATCTGAAGTTAAAGCAAATCAAGGATATTGGATATTCGAATCCATTAGAGATGAGAATTCAACTTTGTTTCTTCAAGAGTTTCATTGAATTCGATCTTCTTTCCTATTTCTCGAAAATCTGCAAGAACCTTCATCTTCATCCTTTTGACGAGATCTTGATTTGTCAAGTATGATGTAATCTCAAACTTTAATCACTGAAACTTATACACAAATGATATAAATAATGTTAAGAAGAGGTATGAATCATTTGAGTAATAATCTGGATGTTCTTGATCTGAAACAAATTTCGATCGTGGTGATTTTTCTCGAGGCGAATACTCGAGTATTGATTTGGAAACTCGAGTATTGAGGTTGTTGAGTTACTCCATGTTTGATGGAAACTAGCCGTTAGATCTTCGTTTTCTGAACCAGCGATGTATACTCAAGTATAGGGTTGGAAACTCGAGTATGGAGGTTGTTTCGTAACCCCTGGTTCTTCTCTGTCTGATCCATACTCGAGTATAGAACTTACATACTCGAGTATAGAATACTCCTTGAACAAACTATCAACTTTCGAGGGCCATATCTCCCTAGTCTGAACTCCGTTTTGGTTCGTTCAACTTTTTATGGAAAGCTCTGTGTGTCTACTTTCATATTCCACCAATTTCAGCTCAATCGGATTTGTAGTTTGTGAGTTACACTCAAAACATTGAAGCTTGGTTTTCTGTGTGGCATGGATTTATCTCCAACTTCCACAAATCATAACTCTCTTATATGAACTCCTTTAGGCTTGAATTTTATATCACAATGACGTATTGGGAGTCTAGTTTCATATGCTACTGATTTCACTTCAATCCGATCTCTGGTTTGGAAGATATCATCAAATTACCAAACGTCGCCCATGCTGAACGTGAAACAGCTGATCACCGCATTGTATACTCGAGTATAGACTTGCATACTCGAGTATGGGATGTCCGAGAGGCACCGAGATGCTAAAAACACTACATACTCGAGTATATACTTGGATACTCGAGTATTGCCAGTCCCGAGACGCCGGAGAGACTGAAAACACTCCTATACTCGAGTATAGATGAACATACTCGAGTATTGACTCCTATACTCGAGTATTGAGTTCCAAACTCGAGTATTCTCATCCGAAGCTGATTTTTGCTGACTTTAGCTTCGAATTGAGTCATTCCAACTTCCATATGATCTTGGAGGCTTCTAGCATCAACATATAAACTTGCATAACAATATCTTCATTCTATTCAGCAAGTTCTTCCTTTTTCCATCTCCCAACTCGATCATTCTTCATCATTTATCTTGGATTCATTATTCTCTCGTGCAGCTTCTACCTTCTTCCCTCTTCTTCTTGATAAGTTCTTGATTCCTTGACATTCTGATATTCCAATTATATTGTGTGCAAGAACTTCTTTCTTCAATCCGCTTTCTTGATCATTCTTCAATATCCGGAAAAGCCGAGCCTATTCGAACTTCTTCCGAATTGCATGCGTCGTCTTTCTATATTTACACTATTCATGTATGCTCCATTGTAGCTCAAATATGATGAAGCTTTATTCCAACTTCTATTGATCATAGAGACTTCCAGATCACATATAAGAACATATAGTGCAAGTTCTTATTTCTTTATTATTCTTTCTTGGTCAATCTCTATAGTTCAACTTGGAATAATCTTCTTCAATATCTCCTTCTTGATTAATCTCTATAATTCAACTTGGATTAATCTACATTAAATACATCAGTTAGTCAATGTAGGAGATATCTATATTACTCAATCTTTTTGCTTTTAATAATGGCATCTATATAAGACATCATCAAAACTAATCAAAACCAACAGATATTATTTGGAATAAAACACATGGTGATTAAAAGTCAAGGATGGAAGAGGATGATGTACTTTGGATAGGATTTTCTTTTGAAATGGAAGAGGATAAGATATTAGAGGGGAGGGACGGTTTATGAGAGGGAAGAGTTGGGATTTAATCTTTTTGATTAAGCCAAGATCCAATGGCTCAAATTCAAGAAGAGGGAGTTTAAGAAAATTACCATTTTTGCCCTGACATTTTCCTATAAATAGGGACTTTGAGTCTCTTCAATTCTTCACACCAAAATCAACCCAAGAGGTGATTTTCTAAAGAGAGTAGAGACAAGTGAGAGCTAGTGGGAAGCAAGAAGAAGGAAGTTCTTCAAGGGTAAGCTTTCTAGTTCTTGACTTTTAAGTTTTAAGTTCTTGTAGTTTTTAGTAGAAATGTTAGTTTGATCTTTAATCTTCCAATATCGTTTTGTTTTCATGTTTCTATGGTTAAAAATGGTTTTATTTCGAAAATTTGATGGAAAATATGTTGGAGCAACATTTTTGGAAGTTGAAGACCAAAGTAGCGAAACTCGCGAAATTTTGTCGGTTAGCGATTTCTGAAAAGCGTAGTAAAAACGCCAGTATTTTATGTTGAAGATGAAGTTCTAAAATTCTGGGAAAATTCATGGTTAAAGCAGACATATAGGGATTTTCATATATACCTAGAATGTATCATTTTGAGCTCTGTGTAGTGAGATAAAAATTCACCAAGTTGGGTGAAATTCTGGAAAATTCTGGGCAGAGGGGAGAAACCTTAAACCTGGGAATGACTCATAAAATTTGGGTAAAAATGGATATTTTTCCTTGAAAATATACATCCTAAGGATTCCGAGGAATTTTACGGATCCTCGTTTTGATTTTTGTAGAATTAATTATGATTTTTCAAAGTTAGGCGGAAAATCTACTGAAATGCTGAAATCAGCGTTTTTATGAAAATATAGGGTTATAATTGGAATAACAAATCCACCAGGGGTAAAAAGATTAACAATTGCTATAATATCTCTTAAGGTATTATTTTTGAGTTAATAATGCGATGATATTATTATATGCTATCCGAGAACACATATTGACAGACAGACGTACCGCTATCCACACGAACTAAGGTACGGACGCGTACTGTAACACTAACTCTGATGTTTATTGTATCCTTATATGTGATAGATACTTTCATAAAGTCATGGATGGGACTCTGTCTTGGACATGCACCATGACTAAGTTTATGGGGCTTAGATCACTATATACACATTCAGCTTTACACGGGTTATAGCTTTGATAATACCGTTAGAGTTTTCCTAGCGCTGAGGACACGACATGCTATCGTGTCACTGGTGAATAGTGCAAACCGGGATAACATACATGTGCAGTGGCTGTGTATTGTTATTATCTTACATATGTGATTATGTATTACTAATCCTACATCTGTTATGGGCTTTTGTAGTGATTATTGCTGAAATGTCATGAATATCTGTCATACATATATTGTTTACATAAGCATGTGTTAACCGTTACCTGAGGTTCGATGGGCATTGGACCTCAGCTCTTGCCATTGCTTCAGGGTCCGGAGAACCGAGGACCGAAGACTAGAGTAAGAAGAGTGAGCAGCACGCGTGGAGACCCGACAAAAGATTTTTGTTTTGGGATTTTGTACAGTTATAATGACAATACTCGGATAAATGTACCGTTCTCTATGAACAAATAGATACATCTCAATTAGTATTGTATCAGATACTCACTCTTTTATTTGCTCCGATGCTCTACTCTGATCAAAACGCTTTAAAAACGCTTTCAAAAATTGGGGTGTTACACAACGCTTGCAGGTGAGGGAGTAGGCATCACGGGATATAGAATAAAGAATTTCAAAATCATCCCAAAAACATATCTACATAAAGAATCCGAAAAATCCATAACAAGGTCTGAAAAATCCAAATCTTCATACCATCGCCATCAAGGTCCATCTCCTCCTCTTCTTTGATGTAGCACACTGTCTCCTCGTCTGCTTCATTGTAGCACATTGTCGCCATCAAGGTTTGAAAACACATAACCTTTTGATTGCAATTTTCAGATCCAAAAGAACGCCAGATATTGCGGTGAAGATTGCAACTCGATATAGGCTCTTGCAACCCATATTTGTACATCTGCAACCCAGAGACGCACAAAAAATCGATGCTAGCAAATGCCGTCACCCTATTGGATTTCACCGTCAGGACGTACGAGCTGTGGCCGAAGGAAGAGGATTGACGAAATTCGACGACCTGAAGATTGCTGGTGCCTCGCAGTCCTACGCCATTGCTGGTGGGTCGCCACTGCTGTAAAGGATGGAGAGGGAGGTCGCAGGGTGAGAGTGGAGAGAGACGAAGGTCAGCAAGTGTTGGTTTACGGACGAGGGAATGAAAGGAGAGAGCACGAGAGGGATATATGGGACACTTTAGGTGTCCCAATTTATATTTGGGACACCTAAAATTAACTTTAAGTGTCCCAATTTTGAATTAGGGATGCCAAAAGACTATTTTTGGCATCCGTTTTAAAGTTTGAATTCTAGAAGTACCTAGTTTGATGACCCCTTTCTAAATTGGGACGCCTAAAGTAACTTTTGACGTCCCAATTTTGAAAAGGGACCCTCAAAGCCTCCACAGAATTACAAAAATGCCAAAGCCTTTATTTTTTCCTTCCATTTTTCAGGGAAGTAAAATCTATATTTTGTAGTAGTGTGAGGAACAAGTAACCTCATATTAAAAATTTAATTAGCAATTAATTTCCTGGTTGTTACTTATAAGGCAAGTAAGGAGAAATCACACATTCCTAATTAATGGTTACCTTGACCTTCACTTGCACATTGTTCCATCCATTGAGTTTTCAAGCTCTCTCTTCTTCTCTCCTTTTTTCTTGTGTGGTGATTTTTTGTGCCACTTAAGTTTAGACTCTAGCACTACATCAGCCGCCTCAGAGTTTTGACATTGCCTGGATTCGAACATGGATCAGACCCACTACATAGTCAGTGCTCCCTCCTTGTTTTACAACATACTCTTTCCGGTCTTAATTATATATAGAACATATTTAACATATTTTGGATAGATTAAAGATAGAAGTTAAATTAGTTAATTTTACGTATTTTCCTAAAATGTCCTTGTATAAATTTTAAATGACATCATTTTGATCAAAATGGAAATTTCTCCATTAACAACTCCAAAGCCTGTTGGAGTTTCTAGTGCTACCGTGCAGTCTATTTTGTGGGCTCATTTCTTGTCCCAGTGTTATTTTCTTTCCTTTATTTTATTACCATTTTACAAATGGGAAACATTACAAAATATAAGAGTACGAATTTATCCTAAAAACATGTTAGTGAGAAATATATTTGTCTGGAAGATTCAGAGACAGTGGATTGTTTTTTTTTTTGGTGAAAAAATATAATTGATTAAAACTATGCTTTTAAATATTGAATTTTAGCCTTGAGGTTTTTTATTGTATGTGTAGAATTATGTAATTAATCAATATCAATCATCAATGTCTTTTTTCAAAAACAGAAAATCAATCTCAATAATAAATATGATATTGACACCCCAATACATATGATTTATCTCGAATTTTTTAATAGTTTAGTTTAAGCATGTTATCAAACTCATGGTAATTTTTTTATTTAATAGTTTAGCAAAAAATGTAATTGCCGGAAAACAAAAGGATAATAGGGTCTATCAAAATGCAAAAGACCTGGTAATTTGTTACCTATCCTTAAATGCAGCATATATTGTTTCAATACTTTAAATACCTTGTATAAATGAAGGGAAAAACACTTCTCATGTTGTAGGAGAAGTGTATTATCATGTCACACACACATGAAATGGTGGGACCCACATATATATATATATGGGTCCCACCATTTCATGTGTGTAGGAATCTTTTTCTTCTCATGCAACATGAGAAGTTTAAATCTCATAAATGAAAAGTACTCATTGTAAATTTGTTTTTTCATGTGGTGCTGTATTAATTAAGGTGTATTACTGAAGGGATATTTTAGAAAGAAATTGACAAAAATTAGAATGTTGTCTTATAATTAAAACCAAAATTAACCCCTAAATGATGTCCTATATATAATTAGAATTGGAGTTAGTATTTACTAAGGACGACCGTAATTGGTTTTGGTGGTTGAGCTTTAAAGATGAAAAGTCCTGAAACTATCGGCCGTCCGTTTTGTCTTATATATCAGGAATCAAGTCCAAATGAAAGTTATCGAACTCCCCAATTCCAATTATGTCAGCAAAACAAACAGAAAACAGTTATATCAGTATTAGTTTATTGACTATTAGAACAACGTCTAAAAAAATAAAGTTCGGGCTTCAACAAAGTTGAAATAAAGGACCAATTCAGGAAATATTGGTTTCAAGGGGCTAAAATTCAGCGAGAATTGTTTTGGGAATCTTTCATGACCAACAGAACCATAAAAATAAAAGAAATTGATAAAACTTGCGTCTTTATGTATAAGGTGCTTTTTGCCATCATGTTTTCAACTTTTTTTACACGTATATTAATAAAAGTTAGATATTCAATTAAAATGGTCTAAAATTATGTCAAAAATAGATTTTTGACAGCTCATTTCCAAATCATAATTATTCTTTGGGTTAAAGGGCACAAATGTCTTATAATTTTCCGCCAGTGGACATTGGGAACCAGGAAGTTTTCGATGGGGCGACTTTACCCTTGAAGCTTGAAAAACTCTTTTTTTTGGGGGGAGGGGGTGTAAACAATTGTGATTTAAGAAGATAATATGTAGAAAGAAGATGGAGAATCTTGTATTATTCATATAAGAGCAACAAGCTCCAACAACATAACCCATTTGGGTTTAACAATGATCATCCCTCTCTTGAGGGTGATTAACCACAAACCATAATAATAGGGATCTAGGAGGACTTTCCTCTCTAGGGAGAGAGACTCAAATTAATCTCTCTCTAACATGGTGAGAGCTCCACACTCAACACCCTTTGGTGAGGGCTCCACACCCAACACACTAATATCAATAGTTAAGGCCTCCTATATATAGACTAGGCTTTAACTAATTCACCAACAAATTAACTAATCAATTAACCACCTATATTTCTAATACCCTCCCTCAAGTTAAACACTATTTATCTAAAAAGTGCTCAACTTGAACAACAAAAATAAGGAGTAAGGTGAATTAAAATTGACTAGTTTTTAATCAACAAAAAAATACAAAGATATCTTCAAAAAAATAATTCTTCTCCATATGGACTTGCTTCATAGCCCATTAAATTGTCTCTGTCGTGTAGCTGCTAGTAATCTGGCTATCAGTGCCCAACAAAAGCAACAATGCTTCAAAATGTTCTCCTGTGCCCAATACAGTAATTAATAGACTTCCACGTTACATTGCTCAGCTTTCTTCAATTGCCTCTTGTACTCCATCCAGTCAAATACCATCTCTTGCAGCCAATGAGACCATGATGTCATCAATTACCTTTTCCATTCCTTGGAAACCAAACATGAAGACATATGTGTTGTCTTCTTCATTCCCTTAAAAATATATGATCCTGCACTGTAAAGAGCTGCAAGACGGATAAGCTCGCTGTAATGATCAGGATTGAAATTTATCTTTCTCCATTCAAACTAGATGGAAGGAAAAAAACGTGGGTCGAGGGTATCCTTCAGCAGCTCATCAAGATTTGGCATACTGCTGTTACCGTGGCAATCAGCGAATACAAAGGAAAACTTTTACGGCCAATATTAGAACCATCGGTTAGCCGAAACTTGATCTTTAATTGATCTTGCGTCCTCGCCAGTCGCCATGCTCATAGAATTAATACCCAATCTCTCTTAGAAGCTCTCCAAGAAGCCTCCAAAAAACTTCAAGCCAATTCCATCCCCTTCCTCTTCAAGAATGACTCCAAGATCGCTATTGAAGCTATTTTGGAGATCGAAGGCAAGTCACTCGCCGTTTTCTCGGCCAATCCAAATCTCTGCAAGCTATCTGCGTTGCTCCGTTTCCTTAGAGCCTTGATCGAGAAGCTTCTTGATCGATTAACTATCAGAGGGCTCGTTAAAACCCTGAGACTCAATTCATAGGGAAAATCAGCGATGAAGGAGGCAAAATTCCTGATCTTTAATTTCTGCGATCATGCATGGAACCACCTGAACTTTTCTCCCCCGACATCGTCGATGTTGGTCAGATTGGGGTCGCGAAGACAGAAGCCAAACGGAGCTTCATCACTGGTCAGAAAAGGGATGATTGAAATCAAGAATCTTTCAGGCAAGATAAAGAGGTCTTCGGATCTTGAAGATTAAACTGGAATAGATGGTGGTGGGTTTTGGCTGTATGTGTAATTCCAAGCTCAATCTTGACTACCCAGGTTGTGCCAAGATAATTGAAGAACCCATACGGTGGAAACCCAAGAACCACCTTCACCTTCATATGCTTCTTAGTTATCTAGCCCAAATCAGAACCTGGTTCTGATACCATGTAAACAATTGTGATTTAAGAAGATAATATGTAGAAAGAAGATGGAGAATCTTGTATTATTCATATAAAAACAAGCTCCAACAACATAACCCATTTGGGTTTAACAATGATCATCCCTCTCTTGAGGGTGATTAACCACAAACCCTAATAATAGGGATCTAGGAGAACTTTCCTCTCTAGGGAGAGAGACTCAAATTAATTAATCTCTCTCTAACATGGTGAGAGCTCCACACTCAACACCCTTTGGTGAGGGCTCCACACCCAACACACTAATCTCAATAGTTAAGGCCTCCTATATATAGACTAGGCTTTAACTAATTCACCAACAAATTAACTAATCAATTAACCACCTATATTTCTAATAGGGGGTTAAAGGCATTTTTGCCCCAGAAACTTCAACAGAAGAGTCGTTGCATCAGGAAGTTTTTTGAAAGGGCAATAACGCCATGGAAGCCATGGATTTCTTCTTGATTTTTTCATATCTAGGACATCACCATCAAGCATAAAACGATCAAATAAATTAAGAAAATCAATAAAAATAAAGAGCCCATAAATCAAAACAATATATATATATATGTAGAGAAACCTATAAACCGTAAACCAAAAAACTCAAAATCAAAAGCTAAACTAAAAATCTACCAGTCTAGAAAAAACAAACGAAGATTTAGGTTTAGAAAACTATAAGCTATATATAATTAAAGGAAATAGAGAACATAGAAGAAGAGGGAGTCACTCATTGGGAAACTCTTCATAAATATGTTCAATGAAGCACGCGCTTATCTTCTTTCGCGTGGATGACAGATATGAGGGTGCTTCACAGAACAATTTTGTGAAGAGTTTTTTGATGAGTGACCTTCCCTTCTATTTTCTCTGTTTTTCTTTCCTTAAATCTTCTAGTTCCATGCATCCAAAGTTTTCGTTTGCTTTTTTTGCACTTGGGGTTTTTGTTTGTTTAATATTTGATTTTAAGTTTATGGTTTATGTGTTTCTCAACTCATATATTTGGTTTTGATTTATAAGTTCTTGATTTTTGTTAATTTTCAGTTTATTTGATCGTTTGGTGCGTGATGACAACATCCTAGATATGAAATAAATCAACAAAAAATTTGTGAATCCCAGGTATTATTGCTCCCTCGAAAAACTTTCTGGCGCCCATAGCTCTTCCATAAAAACTTTTGGCGCAAAAATGTCCTTTAACCAAGATAACGTAGATGCCACGTAGGTAAGCCACTTCAGCATAATCGTTGACCATTTGGATATATTAGGGCAAGGCAACATCACCCTGTTTTTGAAACTTCTATAGCAAAATTGCTTACTTGAAAACTTAATTCCTAGTGCCCAATGCATATTGGTAAAATCTTTTGTGGCATTTTTGCCCTTTAACCCTTATTCTTTCTCCCATTTTCAAGGGTTTAAAAGATAAAAATGGGCCAATCATTAATTAAAAATATACCACTCAAGTCCTTACTACAATTACATTCTAACTAATTATCACACATCAAGAAATGACAATTAACTCATTAAATATATATATATATATATATATATTAAATTAATAAAATATTTCTTATTTTCCCTTATTAAAATTGGGTTTGGGCTCTCTCATTTTTCACTTTCTTCTTTTCTTCCAAGAATCTTATATTCACCCTTAGATTGAAAAAATAGATGACTCAGATTTAACATTTTATAAAATTTGTATTATAAACATAAATAAATGAATGAATAAATTTAAACGCTTAAAATCTGAATAATCCATTTTTCAATCTAAAGGAAGAGATAGGATTTTTTTTTTTGGGGGGGGGGGGGGGGAAATGAATATAAGAGTATCTGCTTCCATTAAAATTTTCTCTTTCTTTCTATATTTACAAATATTCTTAGCTCTCTCTCTCACAGACACACATCTTTCTCTCTCTTTTTTAATGAGAATTAAATAAGGCAAAAATTAGAAGATCATTAATAGCCCTCGCTAAAGTGGACTTGTATTAAGGATTGTTAAGAAATATTAGGAATGATTGATGTTATTATTATTATTAGTTGAATATTATTATTTAGTATTTGAATTTGGAATTTTATTGCAATATGATCATATCTTATCATATATTGTGATTAGTCAAGATTATGATAAGATATTAGGGTTATGGTTATTATTAGTTGTTTTCTCTCCATATAGAGACCTATAATGTATGCCCTTTTGATCATACAATAATAAAACTAAAGGGGTACTTGACCTCGGTTTTCTCCACATGGCATCTGAGCAGGTTTACTAAAATCCTATGAATAGAAACTTGCTCCCTCAGTTTCTTTCTAATACGCACTCATATTTGGTGACTTTGGCTCCTTCCAAGTGGTAATTTTCCCTTGTCACCAAGTGGTATCTCTCGCCAAAATGAACTTTGGCTTCTTCCAAGCTTTAAATACCATGGGCACGGATGCCTTTAAGATTGAGGATGGCCCTTTATTTCTACCTTCTGCATCTTTGAACGAGCCACAACATCTCTATATCACTACTCACTATTTCAATGGGAACAATTATCTCTAATGGTCCCAACGCCTTCGTTGTTAGCAAAGGGAAGGAGGACTATATCAATGGTTTGGCTGCTTAGCCTTCTCGAACAAATCCTAAATACAAGGTCTGGTATGGAGAAATGAATATGGTCAAATTAATTATGGCTTATAAATTCCATGACTCCAGTAACTATATCTTATTCCCAACTACTACAGGAGTATGGGAAGCTATTAAAAGGGGATATTTTGCTAGAGAAAGGGCTTATTCATGAATTGAAACAAGGTGATATGACTGGAAATAACTTGATCTCTATGACTCTCTTGAATCGAAGTGTTCTAAGGATGCAGCAAGATGTTGGAAAAAGATTGTATCTATACTCTTCTTGGCTATCAACCCAACTTATGATGATGACTCACCCTCTTCCTTCCTTAGATGAGGTATTATGATGATGACTCACCCTCTTCCTTCCTTAGATGAGGTATTTGCCGAGCTTAAATTGGAAAAGAGTCACAGGCACCTAGTCTCCAAATCCATCATACCTTAACCTACGAGATGGAAGCCAGTACCATGGCAACTAAAGGCCCAACAAACTCTGATTAAAAAGGGGAGCTTCCAACCTGTGAGTACGGCAGAAAGGTCGATCACGTCAAGGATGTGTTGGAAGCCACATGGCACGCCTAATGACTTCAACCAAGGATATGTTGGAAGCCACATAGCACGCCTAATGACTTCAACCCAAAGCAGGGAAGCTCAAGGAGCTTAGCCATTACAACTAATACCGACTCACCCACAAACGGTAATACTCTTTTAATACTGAGTTGTTAGCCATGATTCAATATATGATTGACTCTCGCACAGCCAAGACTCATGATGGCCCGACTATTGGGTCGTGTAGTAATGCTCGAAAAGGTAATAACCCTCACCTTGATTTGTGGATTGTTGGTTCTGGCGCCACTCACAACATGACCAGTAATTTGTCATTACTATACTTCAAATATAACTCTTCACGTTTTTTATCAACACTGTTGATAGTTCGAAGGCAGCAATAGTGGGCTTTGGCAAGACCAACCTTAATGATGATTTGATCCTTAACAATGTCTTTTACATGCCCTCTGATAACTGTAACTTAATTTTTATCAGTACTATCACATGACAGTCCAAGTGCAATGTTAACTTTGATCAATTTGGTTGTCCTTTTCAAGCTTTAGAGAAGGGGATGAGGGATTGGCGCAGCTAAGGATGAGGATTGGCGCAGCTAAGAATTGTAGCGGTCTCTACTGGTTTTTAGGTTCAAAAAATCTTTGCTGCTTTCTCTTTAATTCAGAATAATGATGCCCTTTTATGGAACTTTAATTTAGATTAGGTCACCCGATTTTTCTTATTTAAATAAGGTGTATCCCCATTTACGTATCAAAATTCAGATTTTCTTTCGTGTGAGATTTGTCAAATTCCCAAACATACTAAAGCATCTTATCCTCCGCAACCCTATAAACCTTCCAAATCCTTCACACTAATCCAAAGTGATGTATGGTGGTCCTTAGTAGTTAAAAATGTTAATGGCGCTCGTTGGTTCCTTACCTTTATTGATGACCACATGCGACTCACTTGGGTATATTTATTAAAAGAAAAATCTGACGTTGCACGTATGTTCCAACAATTCCATGCCCTAATTAATACTCATTTTTAAACTGGGATTCAAATCCTACGAAAGTGATAATGGGCGAGAATTTGTTAACTCTGCCATGACAGCCTTCCTTTTCAAATATGGGATCGATCATCAAACGTCATGTGTCAATACCCCTCAACAGAATGGAATAGCCTAAAGAAAGAACCGCCAACTCTTACATGTTGCTAATCTTTATTATTTGCCTACAATGTCCCTTCACATTTTTGGGGGGAAGTCATCCTTACAACCACTCACCTTATCAATCGAATGCCATCTCATGTTCTTCAGTTTGATACCCCTCTTCTACGAGTATCCGTCCTTGGTAAGCTTGTATTTGGCGATTTTAAACGGTATGACGTGGCATAAATTCCATTCAGTTTAACCTTCATTTTAGCTGTTGTTGGTCTCGATCTAAAAGTTGGGGTTTGACTTTTAAACTTTTAAAAGATCAGGGGTTATCTAAAATATTATGATAAATCTTAAATTAATTTGGGAAATTTAATGTATTTCTAGGTCATTATTGGATTGTGTAATAGTAAAATAATTATTGAAAATTAGGGAAAATATTGTCCCTAATTATAGCAATTTAATAAATTATTTGCTTGGAAATAATAAGGGAAAATTTAATATTAATATAAAAACCCTATATTAGATCCCAAGATTTTTAATATAATGCATGGGGTATAAAATACCAAAGTCAGTCAAATAGTTGTGAGATAATAATTTATCCTAATTAAGAACATTATCAACAATTAGTAAGTGGCTAATCTGGTATTTAATGAGATAATATAAGATGGTTAAGATATTAAGTAAATTAATTAAAAATAATTAAATAAATAATTAAAGGGGGGCGAAATTCATAATAAAAATAAATCAAAATATTAAATATGTGTGTGAAAAGGGTTGTGGTTATTTCAAATAATATCTAGATATTTGGAATTTAATAATAATATATTTGGTAAAGAAAAGCAAACGAGAAATGAGAACCTAGAAGTAAAATCCTACCTCAAAATATATGAACTAAGTCTTTAACATATGGACTTTTTATAAACCAGTAGAATTTTATCCCGGAGTGGACTATCTCCGAAGTCATTTCTGAAACCAACAGAGTCATTAAGAGACCGTATAAATAAGAAATAGGGCAGATAGTAGAAATGAGAACCAATGTAAAACAAGACCGTTGTGATAAACCAGGAACTAAGTTTCTTAGGTCGGGACATATTATAAACCGACAAATTTTTGTCCGGAAAATTTGGTACTTCCGGAAGTTATTTCCGTATCCGATGGCGTCTGTCCGAAAATGTTCAGCGGGCAACGGAATACCCTTAATGGGATCAAAAATTTAGTTAACCCAAGTGGTTTTAAAGAGAAAGAATAGAACTTCAGTGCCTTGTTCCCGGATTTTTGGGATTCGTCAAGATTACGCGATTAGAACACCGAACTGGGAACTTTATCGGTGCAGGTGCATAAAGCACATGGGTGACATCATGGATGATGCAATCTTCTTCTAGAAGGATGACATGGGCATGAGGTCGGCCAAGGCATTGGAAGGCCAAGATTGAGCCACGTGTCAAAGTGCAATCCGACGGCTGAAATCCAGTCTGATAAAGCATGAATAGTAACCTCCTCTTTGCCTATAAATAGAAGCCAACCCTCTTCTCATTTCTCACACCAAAACCGTGTTCTAGAGAGAGGTTAGAGAGAAGGAGGAGTCCGGAGAAAATCTAGCGGAGCTCTGGGTAAGTTCTTCGGTCCCTAGTCTTAAGCTTTGGTAGTTCTTTTGGTAGATATAGTAGAAATGCTAGATTTATCTTTAAATTTCCCAGATAGTTTGAATATCATGTTTAGGGGTAAATATGGTATTTATTTCGAAAATTTATTGGGAAAAGAGATATGTCAAAATTTTGGAGAGATAGGGTCAAAGTAGCGAAGCTCTGGCGAAATTTCGTCGATTAGTCAAACTAGGGGCAAAATGGTAATTTGTACCTAAAATGCATGTTATGCTGCTAGATATTGATAAATATTATCCTTATAGGATATCTGAGATAATCGCACAGCTGTCGTACCGCTGTTTGCACCGCTGTCAAAAATTACAGTTTTTCGTAAAACGTACCGAAATACCGTCAACGAAGGTACGTTCGCGGCGTACTGTAATACTGACTCCGATGCTTGTGTTATGCTTATATATGATTGCTATGTTCCTGTACTGAGACTCTGTCTCAATTTTTTTTGATGAAATCATGAATATACACGGGTTATGGTATTGTTAACGCCGTTGAGAGTTTTCCTAGCGCTATGGACACGACTGTACATCGTGGCACCGGAGAGTGTGCAGACTGGGATAAAAAAACATACTGCGAGGGGCTGTGTATTGTTATTGCCTTACATACATTATTATGTATGTCCTACATCTGTTATGGGCTTTTGTAGTGATTATTGTGAAAATGTCATGAATACCTGTCATACATATATTGTTTACATGAGCATAAGGTTAACCGTTACCTGAGGTCCGATGGGCATTGGACCTCGATCGAATGGATAGACAGAAAGGTCATGAACCGGAGGAGGCACCGGGGGATGGAGCCGTAGATAAACACCAGTAAATGGAGCCGTGAGATGGCGCCGGTCAAAGGAAATGCGGGAAGAAAGTCAACAGAACCTACCTTATGGCATGAATCTAATAAAGTTACTTCACATCATTTGGTGCTTAAACTAGAAGGGTTGTCTATGTGGTTCGATCAATCGGTCACCCTAGCACGGTGAGACTTCCACTAGACCTACCCAGCCTGGCCAAATGAGATGATTTAACTGAGTTAGGTTCTATGTCCCAAGTCTACCTAAGGCTTGGCGGAAAAGGGTATAGTTACATAGAAGAAATGTAATTATAGAGTTTTGTATTACTCTATCACATGAATAATTCCTTCGGGAGATTTTGTAATATATATCGGATACGTCGAGACATCATCATATCTCTGAGTATTTCATATCAGTTACTCAGTGTTATACCTTTTGTTCAAATTTTTAGTACATGCTCTCCGTTTCCGCAAAACGCTAAGCTGTAGCACCTCAAAACTCTGATGAATTTTTATAAAACCACGTGTCACCAGCACAATTTATGCTACAAAATTTGGGGTGTTACAGATTGGGCACTAATTTTAGTTAGGGACATTTGTATTGAATCAAGTCTTATTAAAGGTAAAATGATAATAATTTATTAATTATTCATGCAAATAATTTCATGGACTCTTGATGATATCGTATCCTTAATCTTGCATTATAGGTGTTTCAGAAGAAATTAAAATTGGAGATTGTGAAAAATGTCAAATAGCTAGGGTTAGAATGAATATTTTTAAGGACTAGAAAAAATTATAGAAAATGACCCATAATTTCTGGAAACTGCAAATCAATGAAGAAAATGACTAGAGAAAATTACACAAAAGAGCCCAAAGTGAAAATTATATTTTATTCCACAAAACATTTGAAAAATTCTAGTTTTGTCCCTCCACGAGCTTTTGAATTTTTTCAGATTGGTCCTCGTTCATAGACCAATTAGGTCTGAATCAGACCTTTGGAGTCCGATTTTGAGAGAAGGTGCCGCGAGAGAACTTGCTTTGATCTTCATCACCTTGATCAACCTTCCCTCTCTCATCATCGATCATCCACCTTCACTTCACTTACCTTCGAGTGCCGCCACCACCATCATCTCACTACGGCCAGTGAGTCTTCAAGGGATTAATCATAATAGAATGAGTGGCTGATTTTTCCTTGAGTCTTGGTGGTAAATAAACTGGCTAGAACTTTAATGTGCTACAAAGAGGGGTTCATTATTATTCATTAGCTCAATTCATGTATCATATTCTATTTGGATTAATTTTGTATTGGTATATGTTTTTTAGACTTAAATGAGTGATTATTTGTCTATGATGGATTGCTCTTGTTTTGAATTTTGTATGGGTGCACTTGGATTTCGTTGAACTTATTTCCTTTTGAATTAATGAAGTTATGCATTCTGTGTGATTTTTGTGTGATGGATTTATTTCAATTTGAGTGTCACGATTGTGATCTCATTTAAGATGAAGCAAGTGCATGAACATATTTTCAAATGCACATCAAGTGGCTTTTAACAATTTATCTAAGAGATAAATATAAATACGATTGTAGGATTAGTCATTATTTAGTGTTTTTAATTTGACTTGATGTAAAATTGACTCCCAAAATATTTTAAGAAGCTAGGAAAGTCTCCAAATTTGCTACTAAGATTCATTTTATCATATCATCCTTTTTAATCCAAAGCATTTCTTCATTGTTTTCCAAAAATACTAAAAAGATTAGAAATAACTTTATTATGCATTTTAGCTTAGAGAAAACCCACTCCAAAACCCCATTTCTAACAATGTTTTTTTTAGCACTTAGTCTAACCTAGAGAATTCAAAATAAAAGGCTCATTGATATGATAACGATCCTAAGATTGTCTCAAATCAATATATTTTGGCCTATATATTAGGGAAAATTACATCCAGGTCCCAATGACCATAAAAAGTAGCAAAAAAGTTCCAATAGAAATTCACATATGATATTATTTGTATAGAAACAAAATCCAGTTTTTAAATTTTGTTGTAAATATGGCACTTCCTGTTGAAAATATGATTTTTTTTTTTTTGTAAATGGCTAAATTTTAAAAAACTTTGTAAACATAGCACTTCTTGTTGTAAATATAGCATTTTTTTCTATTGTAAATGACCTCTGTACGTTTAGGGACTTGAGTTTGAAACAAAATCCATGTGTTTAAATGTTGTTGTAAATATGACATTTTCTATTGTAAATATGATTTTTTCTGTTGTAAATAGTCAGGTTTTTAAATTTTGTTGTAAATATTGCATTTTCTATTGTAAATATGGTACTTCGTATTTGTTAATACAAATAATATCAAAAAAATCCCTAGGAACTTCTATGTAATTTGATGATTTCAAAAGACCTTATTGTATTTATTTCTGGTTTTTGGGACCTGCACGTTATTTTCCCTCTATATTATATATAAAGATATACTTAACTTGCATATCCATCTATAAAGACCACTGAAAAACGTATCATTCGTCTATTTAATTATTTTTTTTGGCAGAAAGAAACTGTATCATCGAGAAGCTCATAATATTGTGTTATTTTTTACGCTTATTTTGAAATTCCCCGGAACTAGGACAAAGGCTTACTTCTAATTTTTAAGTTGAATTACTGTGAAATTATAAGGAAGATACTTAATTATCAAGAAATTCTAATTTTACTGTTAATACTAAAACCTGTCATTACATACTCATCCGTTATAATTAATGCTTCTTGGTAATTAAGTATATTTTTTTGGAACCTCATAATAATTCCCCCAATTTTTAACTAGGCTAAAATAAATAAAATCTCCCTAAAAATTTGGGTTAGTTATATATAAACTCTCTAAATTTCAAAATTTTAAATTAAGGACCATAATATTTTATATTTTGACTATCATCAACTCCCTTATCATTAAAATTATTGTTAAAGTTGCCGGGTTTTTGCTATATCAAAATTTTTATATTTTATATTATATATCATATCATTTAAAACATAACACTTAACATTTCACATGCAATTTTTAATGTTTTTAAATACCTAAAATTTTTTTTTTTTTAAAAGTAAGTAAAATATTTAACGTTCTTTTTTAGAAGTATTTATTTGAAATATTTAATTTCATTTTTTATATTTATTTGATTACATCCTTTTTACACTTAACATTAAATGTCAGATGTTATTTAAAAAAAAAAATTAACGTTATAAAAAGTATACAATTTTGAATTAAAAAATTTGTTAACTTTAGCAGTAATTAATATGAACGGTAGGGAGTTGATAGTCAATGCATGAAGCATTAGAGTTTTTAATGCAGATTTTTACAAATTAGAAAGGTGATATGCAACTAATTAAAAGTTTATGGGGTTTCATGCATTTTAGCCTTTTAAATATTAACTAGGCTGATGTATATGTATGGTTGTCTAAACTTAATTATATCAATTTCAATTTAGTCTTATAAATTTATAAAGTATATTTGGAGTCTCATAATGATAACATGGTAAGTCATCATTTAATTGTACAGTAACTATTTTTTGTCAATAAGACTAACAAAATGTTGTAATACCCTAATTTTCATAATTCATGTAAACATTGTATTTTGGCAAATAATTAGAAAAATACAAAGGTGAATATGTGTCTCAAAGAAATATAATCTTGTTGATTATATTTTTGTGCAAATTTCACTTTGAAATTAATTAACCAATGGTTGGATTTGAGACTACATATTTAGGATAATAAAATGTGACATAATTAACACATTAAATAATGGTTAATTTATTATCAAAAGAAGCAAGAAAATGGGATAGGGAAATACTTAGTTTAATTGTTATCTATTAACAATTATCCTTAGCAAAATAAACTTACACTAATGGAGATTAGTTGCATAATTCTTCAAGATGATTAGAGACAAATTAAAAGTATCAAATGAGGGCTAATTATATTTAAAAATGATTAAGCCAAAGAGAATGAAATAATCTCTCAAGTAATTAAGTCTAAATCTTCATGTAACTGAGTTAGCTAATGGTAAAATATAATTAAGGAGCATGTAAACATTTGATTAACATGATAATTAAGGATTGCTAATTAGTGTTTAAAAGTCAACAATAGCAACTAGCCAATGAGAAATCAAGGAAATAAGTTAAACCTTATAATTAACACCTAAATGTATTCTTGTTTAGTTGGCAATCAATTACCTACTTGCATCTAGTTTCAAAGGACACTTAGAGCTAACTAGTGTCATCAATGGATCCATAAAGATCAGCCCCTAAAGTCTTTAAAATCGGTTAGCACATGGGAAAAAGGAAAGAGGATAGAATTGTGGAAGAGGATAAGGAGAGAGGGGGAGGACGGTTTGGAGGAGGGAAGAAAGAGAAAGAAGAAAACTTGTGGAAGGAGTTGAAGAGAAGGGTAGTTTGGTAATTGCACACGTGGGGCCCACAAGACATGAACTATGCCTATAAATAGGAGGGCTTGCCTCTTCATTTTCTTCACACCAAATCAAACTCCAAGTAGTTGATTTCTATGAAGTGAGAGTGAGGGAGAGGCAAAATCTTGGGAGCAAGAAGAAGAAGTTGAAGCTTAAGATAATGTTCTTAAGCTCTAACTTTTTAAGTTTTTAGTATAATTGTAGTTTGATCTAGAAAATTAGAGAATAAATTTTCATACTTTTTTTAAGGCCTCCTTGCATTGAAAAATTCCTAATGAGGTAAAAACATGTTGGGAAATAATTTTTGGAAATCAATAGATCAAGATTGTGAAAATTGTAGAATTTTCGGTTTAAAATCCCGTGTATAAAAAATGCTATTATTTTATGTTGTAAATGAAGTCATTAAATCATGATATTTTACATGAATAAATTAGACATGTAGGGATTTCCAAATATATAAAATATGAAGCATTTTGAGTTCTACACAAGGAGTAACATTTTTGAAGTAAAGGTATTTTTTGGGATTAAAACTGGGCAGCGTTGAGAAACTATAAACCTGTGAATGATTCTTGATGTTCTAGCTTCTGGAAATATTATTCCTTGAAAATATACATGTCAAGGGTCATGAGGAATTTTGTAGCACTCAAAAATTATTTTTGTAGAATTAATTACGATTTTTCAAAGTTTCTGAAAAATCTGCCTTAAAATCCAAAACTATTTTTTTAAGAAAATGTAAGGGTAAAAATGGAATAATTAATCCACCAAGGGTAGAAAGGTAAATTAAACCTTTAGGATATTATTCTAAGCAATATGATATTTATCACAATATCATATAATAATCCGACGATAATGTATAGGATATCCGGGAAGTCAGGAGTCGGATTCAAAAGGTCGGACATTTTGGCATACGCGGTGAAAGGTACGTACGCGTACAGTAACTTTAACTCCGATATGTCTTGTATGTATGTATATGATTGAATGATTCATGAAGTGATGGACAAGACTAGGTCTTGTGTCATGCACTGTGACTAAGTTTATGGGGCTTAGGTCACCTGTTTATATACATTCAGCTTTATGCGGGTTATAGTCTTGATAACGTCGTAGGGTTGTTTTCCTAGCGCTGAGGACACGAGGAGCTGACGTGGCACTGGTTAGTGCAAACGTGGATAACATTACATGTGTTGTGTGCTATGTATTGTTGTGTTGATGACATTACATTTGCTGTGTGTTATGTATTGTTGTAACCTTACATCTGATGTATGCTATGTATGGTTAATGCTGAAATGTAAATGAATATATGTCATATATAATCAATGGGTATTGAATCTCATATTTGACTAAGGTTCAGGAAATGAACCAGGATCTAAGAAGACGATATAGATGAAGTCGGGAAAAGGCATCAGTAGACAGAGCCGTGAAGAGGCACCGGTCGAGACGAAAGTCGGAAAAAGTTTTAACAAAGACTAGTTCTGACATGAATCTAATAAAGTTATTTCAAACCATTTGATGCTTAAACTAAGGAAAGTTGGTCTATGTGGTTCAGCCATAAGTCGCGGTGAAAGACGGGGAGACTTCCACTAGACTAACATCTGTCCTGGCCAATAGATTTGATTGACTAAGTTGGGTTCCAAGCCATAAGAATAGATAAGACATGATGTAAGATTGTATAATTATTATGTCAAGAGTTTTAATTATACAAGTACCAAATTATTGTATTGTATGAATATTCCTTCGAATTTTTTTTAATATACCAGCTTATGTTTGGGCATTTTATATTAGTTACTCATTGTCCAAACGTAAGCGCATGCTCTCCTTTCTGCATCACTCTAAACTGTACCACCGTATTCCTAAATACTATGTGTCAACGGTCATAGTAAGTGTATGGAATTTGGGGTGTTACAGGCGTTAACTTAAATATTTAAGGGACTAAACTGAAATTTGATATAAATTTATTTGACCAAATATATACTTTATCCTATTAGTTATTAAATAATAAAAGGAAAATCATTTTATACTTTTTCTTAATTTTTAAAAGAGAGAAATATTTTTTTGGTGGTATGAAGAGAAAAAAGACATGGTTACAAAATAAAAAATTGCATAGAAATATAGTTTTTTTTTTTAAAAAAAAAAAAACATACATAATGGTTTTTCTAATAATAAATAAGAGTATAAAAGTCACGTCCTGGCCTAGTTGGGTTCGGACGAGACCTTACCAAAAATGATCTCAGGAAATTTTTGGGCCCAACTGTTTTCTCTTGAGTTTTATTTCTTCTATTTGCGTACCCACATCTTATGTCAATTTAAAAAGTTTGTTGGGCTTATAACATTCATTAGGAATAAATGGTAACGCATTTACTCTCCTTTAACCACGTTCTTGATTCAAGTCTGATAATGGAAAAAAAGGTGTTAGGAACTCTCCTCCAATGACCGTGTGTCCAATTCAGAGTGAATCCGAACTACTTTCGATTCCAGTGAACCGGATGGATAACTACAAAAAAAAAAAAATGTTGTTGGGCCATTAATTTGTCTTGAATTTTAAGCTCATCATTTTTTATTTGATCAAGATTTCACTTTTGAGAGTTAGAACACAAAAAGTTTTCACGTCTCTTAATAAATGCACTTTGCGGGAATCAAACTTGTTAAACACAGATCCACATCTGTTTTGAATATGTGGATCCCAAGAAAGTTAAACAAAAAACTTGGTGATCCACATAAATCCTTAAACATGAAAGAACAAGCACCCGAAACAATAGAGAAAACATAAAAAGGTTGGTCATGCTTTGATGAGTTTGTTAGGTGTAGAAATTACTCTAGAAACAATCCACCTTCAAATGTGGAGTTTGCAAAACTTAAAATTCTCATTCATGAGAAGTCTAATTACAAATTATGTGTTCAATTATATTTTAAGACCTTGACACAGTCTCGTGAATAGATTCAAAATAATATATGCTGAGTGTTGACCTAGCCAGAAAAACAAAAAAGATTTGATGCTATATGAAAACAATGTAAGTTAAAAAGTCAAATCTACAAACTTAAGTCTTGTTTTCATTCAAATACAACTAGCCAATTTTCATCAACGTGTGAAGCCTAAAATAGCATTATATATCTACATCCAAATGAATATTCCAATATCCAATAATAATTAGTCGAAACAGGGTTTGGGGTCTTTATTATACCTCTCTCTAATACCTTTTGTAATGCTCCAACCTTCTAAATGTTTTTTCCCTTTATTCTTTTAATCATTAGATTATAATAAAATGAGTGACATTTTAATATCTTATATGGGTATAGTTTTGATTTTTTTTTAACGATATTTAGAGAAAAATACTTTAAAATTGTGCGGTTTATAATTTCAGCTTTAAAAAAATCATAAAATTTTTAAAATCTTTCCATTTTATGCTCATAAGATATCATAATATTATTCATTTTATGCAAGATCAAACTATCAAAAAGAAAAATGCAAAACATTTGGAAAGTTAACCTTATAGTATTACAGGGAGGCGCAATAGATGACTCAATGCAAACCCGCGGTCTAAACCCTTTAATTTGAAGTTTTCAAACCCAATACGTTTTGCAGCTCCATGGCCAATCCAAATAATAATATTAATGACCCCCTCAACATTATTATTATTATTGAGCAAAAACCCCCTCAACATTATAATACGAATTTGTTAGACCTATTGCCATGTCTCTATATATAACTACACCCACATCACAAACACTAATAAATATTTTCTTCACACTCAACAGAGTACAAACCAAAACAAAACACATGAACTGATCTAATTTCAACAAGAAAGCAACAACAACAACAATAAGAACTTGCACATCTATAGCGTTACAAATACACACTAATTAATTACACACACGAAACAAAAACAACAGTACATAGAGAGAATCTATTCTAACGCAGCCTTAAGGACTTCGACCAGTTTAAGGTGAGCAGTTAACTGAGGGAAATGTCCGACAGTTTCAATGACTTCCAAATCACACTTTCCTTTGATTTTCTTGGCTAAGTAGACAGCAACACTGTGTGGGACGGCCATATCGTAAGAGGGCTGCACTATGGTGCATGGGATCTCTACCTTCTCAAGCCATTCTCTGTTATCACTCAGAAACACTGTCTTGGCCAGTGGTAGTGCCGCTTCACCTCCCATTCTCAGCAAACTCTTCTGGAACTTGTCCCTCGAAACGGGGTCGTTCGGATCTATCGCCATCGACGAGAACCCATAAACCCATTCCTCGTAGTTGGTCTCTATGGATGACAGTAACTGCTTGATGTCTTTGTCCGTAAACCCACCTTCATACCCCTCTGTGTTTAAATACCTAAAGATGTATATTTTTTAAAACAATCAATATATATATATATAAATCTGTGAGAATGTGATATTGAGTTATATATACGAAATATAGTGAATTCTCTGTTAGAGCTATGAAAGGGCAAACAGAAGGTTGTCTGTAACTATCATGACATATTGATATTTCATGCATGTATGATTTATATGAATGAATCAGTCTCTATAATATAATTAAGGGCCTGTTTGGTGCAAGGAATTTGATGGGGAGGGAAGGGAAAAAATTTATGAGTTAAATTTTTTAAAATAACAATATGAGAAATAAGATCATAAAATTTTAGTAAATATAAGATGTAAGATAGAAGATTAGTAAAAGTTGATCAAAATTTTTTAACCACACTTCTCTAATTTTTTAAAATCCACCTCAAAAAAATTTTCTCTCCCCTCCCCTCATAACAAAGGTTTTTTGTTTGTTCTTATGAGCTATGATTAAGAATTTGTATTAATTACTGTCAAACACTTTGATTATATCATATAATTATATTTATATATATGACACTTTCACAAGCATGGGAGCTTAATAATTAAGCTATTAAACAATACTAGTGGAGCTTTTGTATATATATGAAATATGTAGGTTATTGGCAGGCAAATTAAACTAATATTGATGGTTCAATGTGAAGAGAAACAATTTTTCAAATTAGAATTTCCAAATAAAATCAAAGTATATATCAAATTTAAGTCAGCAAAGAGAAAGGGGAAGAATGTTTTGTTTTCACAATTAGACATGTTGAACTTGTGTGGCTTCAGTCTAATTCAATTAAGTTCATATGAAAAAGACTCGATATTTTTGAAATCCCACATGTATACCTTGAACCTAAATTGATAGTATTGGACAACAAAAAGCTTCTTAAAATTTGAATAAAATTGAAAACTATACAAGACCTTGAAGTTTCTAAAAGTCTATCCGAGAGCACATGTATTGATTGGCCCACACACACATACATACACATATACATATATATATATATATATATATATATATATAGAGAGAGAGAGAGAGAGAGAGAGAGAGAGAGAGAGAGGTGTCAAGACTTATCGATCTCATCTAAGGATATAGAATGTATTACTCTACAGTAAAAATTTGTTGGCCTGGAGTGGATTAGATGCGTTTCCACTTAAATCTCTTCTTCTCTATTAAAATTTAAACTTATTGAGCACAGTTCCCATTTAGAATTTTCTAGGATATAATAATACTATTCTTCTAATTAAATCAGAGGGGAAAAGAAGAAGTATTAATTAGTACTATTATAGTTCTACAGTTTTAAACTGTTAGTTGTACTGGAAAGAGACAAAGGACAACACATGGAGAACATGGATTTGATGCTAGGTGGAAGGGAATTAGTTAAAATTTTATCTTCGTTTAATTTGCCATACAAGCAGCCAAAAAAAAAAAAAACTTTAAAATCTCTTATTAATTCTTCATATATAATCTCTAAAATTTTCATTTAGCTTTACCATTAAACTTCTTCAAGTTTTTTTAATTTAGGCTACAGTATATAATTTTATCTAAATAAATAAAATATATAAAAAATAAAAAAATGTGCTCACCCCAAAATTAGAGGGATGAGCATGTGCACATAAGGATGTGCACCTAATGTGAACTCAACTTTAATTTACATGGCTTAGATTAAATTAATAATTAATAGTCTCACAAAAATTGAACATCATAAAAAGTTATAAGAACTAAAATGAAGAATAGAACCCAACTAAAGGGGGGATCGCAGGCAAACAAAATAAAAATAAAAAAAAATAAAGGAGGAAATAATTTACAAAAAATGGAGCCAATATTGAGGGTTGGAAAAATATATGATGACATGGTAAAAGCAACAACAGTCAGAGAACCACAAAGAAACAAGCCATATATACATACATATATATAATATATATATATACACCCACACATACATATATACATATAGATAAATACATATACACACATATAGAGATAGAGTATGCAAATAGAATAAGTTGAAACGATCCCTTAAAGCTTCTCCATGATTTTAAATGAATCTACCCAGTTGATATATATATATATATATATATATATATATATATATATAAGTGTAGAGAGAGAGGAGGAGGAGGATGAGAACATGAAGAATAAGTGTTGGTTTCGGAACTTCTAAGAAGTGAATTGTTTAAGCACTTTTTTACAAGTTGAGGTAAAAACTCTTCTCATGTAATTATCTTGAACTAACGTCATAAAATTACTTTTAAAAAGATAAAACAAGCATACTGAGAGAAGATACCTTGGGGAACCACAAATGAGGATGAGCTTCTTGAAGAGGTGAGGCTGTTTAACGGAGGCCATGCAACCAATCATGGCGGACATGGAGTGGCCGGCGAAAGTGACCGCTTTGAGGCCCATCTCTTCCATGAGATCGATCAAATCATCAGCAAAAGCCTGAAAGGAAGCATACTTTTCAGGGCTATAAGCGGTTGGATCGTTGACGGCGCCAGAGAAGGGCCAATCGAAAAGAACAAGACGATAGTGAGGAGTTAAGAGAGGAACAATTTTTTCCCAGATAGACTGGTCAGTGCCAAAGCCATGAGCGAGAACTAAGGTCTCCGATGAAGAGCCTATGGTTGTGACGTTCAAAGCCCTAGAAAGGCCCTTTTCTGGTTTCACCATGGTTGATTTATGAAGCAGCTGGAAAGAGAACGAAGGGGAAGAGAGTCTGAACTCTGAAGCAGAAGAAGTAACTGCTGAGATAGAGAGAGAAAGAGAGAGTGGTTGAGACAAAGCTAGCTACTTCTACCACAATGTGTGGCCTTGGTACTCGTTGGCCCCCTCTATTTATAGTCCCACAATTATATATATACAACATTTCTCGCCTTTCTCTCTCTCTCTCACACAGTCACACACACTCACACACGTACATAAATCTTTTAAAATTTTATATTATAATTTTTTGTAGAAATTTAGAAAGTACAATCATGGTATTTAAAGTTAAAACTCAATCATGGTCGACCCCATCATATCAATGAACCAGTGGATTACTAGCTTGCCTAGTCCAATTAAGAGTTTTAGACGGGTTGATCAATTGGGTTAGAGTTATGGATGATCATATATGCTGGCGCTATATATAACCAGTGCCAAATACATAACGATTTCAAACCATAAAATATTGAGTATATTGGATTTTTTATTATTATATATAGTTATTATTGATTTTTCATACTTTTATTGTTAATATTTATTATATAAAATATAATATAATCATTGATAATAACAAAATGATAATATTAAATTAAAAAAAATTACTTATAGTATTCAAAATTCAATACATTATAAAAAAATCAATATGTTATATATAAACATCATACAATTTAAAAGAAATTAATCACTTAAACATTCTAGAACATTATCTTATATTTTTTTGAATTCTAAACGAAAATTTATTTAAAAAAATTACAATAGCCTCCAATACCTTTGTTGTAGCTTGTTGAACATGTATCAGTACTCTAAAACTCCAGTAATTGTAAAAGGATAATTAATATATATATATATATATATATATATATATATATAATTTGGAAAATATTAAAACTTAAAACAAATTTCAGATATGATTCAACATACATGCTAAAGTTTAGGAACGTGAGAGGGTTAACGTTCATGTAGATCATGATTCAACAAGCTGCTAAAAATTAGAAGAAAAAATTATATCAATTTTAGTCTATATAATCTAGTATAATCAAAATTATCTTTATTGCAATAAAAAAAATATTCATCATTTTACCTCATCGTTATTTCGTACTCTCTATTTTTCTCCGTTGTTTTTTCTCTATCTTTATCTTCAAACCAATGGCCATCATGAGAAATTAGATGTCACTTCTTGTTTGCAATTCTTCTTCCTAGATAATCTGGCGACTTTGAACCTCAACTAGGAAGCTCTCATTATATAAAAAAAATAAATGAAACTAAAAACAATAATTGAAAAAAATAATTGAAAGCTTACCTAAGGAAGAATCATGAGAACAACGAGTCACCGAGTGAATATCCATGTTAGTGGTTGAGAACAAAACCCGTAGAGGCAAAGCAAAACCCATGGAAAGGTAAGCATGAGACTCACTAGGAAGCTAAAAAAGGTTAAGAATAAGTTGGAAGAGTTGCGTCAAATAAATTTTTTTTTACGGATTTCGCCTCCTTATATTTGATATTTTTCATAATCCAACCTTTTTAAATGAAAGAATACTTAACGGTCACAAAAAGCTTAATTTGAATGTTGTGACGGAGCCAATCTCGCCATGTTATAAGGGGCCACCAACTCTTAATGAGTGTTTGGTATCACATGTAAGAAATAAAATTCTTCTTTACATCTCTATGTAATATCCATAACTCCATATGCAATATAAAGTCAATAGGAACCTACCTAGAAATAAAATTAATTGTGATTGATATAAGATATTCAATATATACCTCTTACATAATTCATTAAATTTGAGTATTGTGAATAAAATTGAAATTTTCTTAACTAAATGATCCGGCACCAATCTAAATTAGCCAATAATATCAATTAATATAAGATGATATATCAAATAATTCATAAGGTGACGATAACAACTAAATGAGTCAATAGCGTCATTGTCTAATAGCTTGAAAAAAAATTCTATACGTAAAAGGTCACCATATCGTTCTTGTGTGTAACCTCAAGCTGTTAATGTATATCCTTCCGTATATGTAAAGAAAGAGAGAAGTAGAGAACAATTAAAAGACAAAAATGTCTTTTTGAAAGCGATGAATGGTATATTGGGGTGATGGTTGGACCAATATTTACCGAGTTTCGCAAAAGTTGAGGTGTGAATGAATTAAGATTGTTGGCGAAAGGCGATGAATGTGGTAGGCTAGCCACTAATGCATCCTCAGAAGATTGTGTTCATTGAGCTTTTTTCTATTATTCTTGAGTTTGAGAATTCTTTTTTGACATCATTTCTTCAATTTTTCCACTCCTATTTCTTAAAGATGCCACTCAACTCCATGATATAGTACATCTTTTATAAAGATTTCTTTGGTCGGATGTGGATTTTCTCATTTTCTTCTTTGAATATCATATTCATCCTTAGAATGTAGATGATGAAAAAAATAGATATAGTTCAAATTTAATATTTTATAAAATTATTATTATAAAAAAAAAAAAATTAAACTGTTAAAATTGATATACACTATTCATAATTGAATATAGACAAAAGGAAAAATAATTTATAAAATATTAAATTTGAACCATCCTTTTTTTCATTGATCTAAGGGTGAATACAAGATTCTAAGAAGTAAATGATAAAGAAGAAAATGAGAGAATCTCCCTTTTATTATCCTAAATATCAGAACCTTTACAAAACAGTTAATATCATTAGATTACTCGTTCTCACAAATGCCCTTATTAGTTGTATTGTACAGAGAAATTATATAATAGAGAAAAGAGTAATTAATAAGAGAGATAGGATATTGTCACTACCAAGTCACTACCACTTTTTCACGGTTAGATCAGAATCTCATCTACCTTTATCATTTCTCTCTCCTATTGAGATTCTGATCTAACAGTGAAAAAGTGGTAGTGACTTGGTAGTGACATAAAATTGGTAATGACAATATCATATCCCTAAGAGACACTAATTTTAATTGGAGAGTAAACTTGAAAGGTAGTAATGTTTTTTCACGATTTTAATGATATAAACTGCTATACTAATTTAAATATGAGTATCGAAGTTCTCAATGAGAAGTATATATACACCGTATGATCCTTCATATAAGATATATTTAGGGAGTTGATCTTGGTTTCAAATTAAGATATATATTTTTATAAGCATAAGGCATATTTTTATATTCGTAAATCTTTTCTTAATTTACTCCATTGATGCTCCATCAACAAAAAATCAAGAAGGATATGGGATGAGGGAATTAAAAATGTAAGTTTAGTGTTTTAAAAAATACATGTCATATTAACTAATTTAAGTAACTTCCTTAATCTAATCATTAATCAAATTATTAAGTAAATATGTCTTATAAGGAAGGGAGTATAATTTTTTTATTCAAAAAAAAAAAGATTATATTTTTTTTAATAATAAAAACTTCATATATTTTTTTATTAAGAAGTAGTATTAAGTATTAAAATAAGGACATGGTTTGAATTTCCCACTAATAGAAAAGTAGCATATAAATATGAAGTATTAAGTTCCATCCATCTAACATTATTATTAGTAGTATACATTAATTTCTGTGTTTCTACTTAAATATAACTCATGTTCCATGTGAATTGGACCCAAAAAAAACAGTTGGGTTCCATGTGGGTATAGTAGAGCAATTAAAATGGATGGAATGAGATGAGATCGATCACAAAAGCAAAAGAGGAAGCAAATTTCCAGAATTTACATGTTATGAGTTTATAGAGATTGAAAAACATAGCTAATGAAAGATTAAGTATTTATTAAAAGGAATTTTTTAGGGTTCTATTGGTTCTTTTATAAAAGAATTTCGTGGCGGAGCATTTATAACAAAAATTATAACTCATTAAAAAGAAATATTTATGAATGAGATTAAGTATTAAAATCCACCCTCCAATTATTAAATAAAATGTATTTCTGAAAAGGAATTTTTATTTTTAACATGTTTATTAATCCAACTAATTTTAATTACATTTTTTTTTATTTTCTTGATAATAGCAATCCGTCTCTTGAGGAAAAAAAATTAAGAGCAGGAGTGTCTCACTTTCCAAATTATCTGCTTTTGGCCTAGAAGCCCATATTGGTTGAAAATGAGAATGAAAGATATTTTATAAAAGTCTATATAACTCTCTTTCAATGCAATTTAAAACAGATAATATGAATTCCAAAACGAATATTTTTTAGATTGAACAGTTGAGATGTTACATAAAAAGATATGAAATGCATCCTGCCTATGCCATTTAATACTCTTTAGTCCTTATCCATAAAAAAAAAATAGAAAAGAATATTTGGCAAAAAAGAAAGAAAGAAATATAAGGCAATAGTAAGATAATATATTTTTTTCCTTATTAAAAAAGGAGTGTTGGGATGATCGTGGAGAGTTTAGAGACAAAAAGAGATATATTGTCGTGTAGTGGGGGCGGCAGGAACAGGGTGGGGCCCACATGAATAAGTCCAACTCCCACCTTTTTCCCCTCTTTAAAGCTGTCATGTCCCACCACTCCAACCGCTCCACCGGCCCCTCCTCTACTCCTCCCTTTTTCTTAATATTTTTTATTTAATATTTTAATTTAATTTTTGTCACCTCTTTCTCTTTCAATATATTTTTATTGCAAGTGTTGCTTCTTAATTCCCCCATCAGTTATCGGGCAACAAAAGAATTCCGCCAGTCTCAATTACCCTTCCATAAAAATATTAAGGCCATGTTTGTTACAAAGAAGATTTGGGAAAGGAAATGAAGATTTGAAAGATGAGGGAAGATGATTTAAATTGTTTGGTAGGAAGAAAATGAAGATGTGGTAGTTGGTAAAGAATTAAGAAATGTCTCTTTTACCCTCAAAATAAATTAATTCAAAATAAAAAGATTTTTTTTTTTGCTAAAATATATTTTTAAAAAAATATTTTTTTAAGTTCGAACTCGTGAAAAAAAAAAACGCCAAATTCAAATTTTCCCGCCAAATTTGAACTTTCCCGAATTTGAATTTCATGGGTAAATCATCAAAAACACACTTTCCGGAAGATTCCATCTTTCCTTCCATTTTCGATGGAAAGCATCTTCCCTCAAATAAGGGAAGATAAGTCTACTGTTAGAAGATCTTGACCGGACTTTCTCTCTACCAAACACCCAAAATCCATGGGAAGATTGAGATCTTCTCTTTCCTTCCCCACCAATTCTTTGTAACAAACGGGTCTATGGGGACTCTGATGTATCATATGAAACAAGAAAAATCTATGGTCCACGTTTGGTTTATATATATATATATATATATATATGGGAAAATTACGCTCATTTCAGGTCCCAGGAAGGGAATTAATTACAATAAAGTCCTGAAATCATCAAATTACGCGGTCCCAAGGACTTAAATTATTTGTATTAACAACGAAATGCGTAGATTAACAACAACTTTTAAATACCGACCATTTACTGAATGAAATCGTATATATTAACAACAGAAATGTATATTTACAACAACATTTAAACACCTGGATTTACAAATGAAAAAGCATAGATTAACAACAACTTTTAAATACCCGACCATTTACAACACGAAATGCATATATTAACAACAGAAATGCATGTATTTACAACAACTTTTAAAAACCTGGATTTTATTTCCATACAAATAATTACACGAAGTCCCTGGCTATTTACAAATGACGAAAAAATGCATGTATTAACAACGGAAATGCATGTATTAACAACAACATTTAAAAACCTCCATACAAATAATTACACGAAGTCCCTTGGGACTGAGCGTAATTTGATGATTTCAAGGGACTTTTTTGTAAATTTTTTTCGTTCCTTGGGACCTATATGAAATTTTCCCTATATATATTGGTATTACATGAAAAATATTTCTAGGATACTGGTATTACATGAAAAAGATTTCTGAATGCATGACTGTAAATTAATTACTTTGATATACTGGGTGCCAAAAAAAATCCGGATGTAGCATATAATTTAATTTAAATAAATAAAATATAAAAAGTGTCATCATCCCTCTAATTAGAGAGATAAGCACATAACGAAAAGCACCTAATGTGAATTAAAAAATATATTGGCGTCATCTGCATCACAAAGTGGCCGCACCCATGCCTTCCTCCTTCAGATTTGCTGGAATAATATTCTCCCTCTTTTTTTAATAAGTAACTTTTTTTGGGGGGCGTCCTTAATATAAGAACATTTATTTTTATGTCTCAAAATTTAAACTTTATTTTTCTTTTCCACGACTATTAAATGTATATATCTTTATATTAATTATCCTCTCTTACCACTAATTTTCCTTTATTTAATCATTTATTACACATTCTCTCTTATATTTTTTTTATTCATTATCTCTCCTATAAACTTTTTTATAAATAGGGACATATTTAAAAAAGATATGACACTTTTTACACATTTATTGTTTTTAACTAATCTTAATCGCTAATTCGTTTTGCCCAATCAGAAAAAATAGCTTATAAAAAGAATCGAAGAGAGTAGAAAACTTCTTTAATAGTTATTTTTTGTTTCTTATTATCAGCAATGGGAGAAATTGAATTAAAGACTTATGGCAATTAGTATCAAAATATGATAATCTCAAAATCCCACCTTATAATTTTATAGGAATTAAGTGATTGGGAAAATCCTTAAAAAAAAATTTGCAAACTAGTATAGCACAGAGAGGTGTTCTCAATATTCATAATGACATAGAAGTGTGAGGACCTTAATTGTCATTTTTGAAATCAAAGCGGAATGACAAAAATGAATTCTAGTGAGTTTCAATTCCAATTCCAAATTTGGTAGAATGCAAAGTTGTCAATCTCTTTTTAAGTTTAGGAATTAATCATTTCCCACAACATACATTTTTTCCCCCAACAAGTGTTGAAGGTCATTTTTGTCATTCGGTTCTAATTTCAAAAGGGACAATTGAGGCCCTTACATTTTTATGGTATTATGAATATTGGTAACACCTCTTTGTCCTTCACTATTTTTATATTCTTTTTCACGGATTTTTGCTTAAGTCATTTTAAGGTATTACTATGCTATTTTCACTACAAGAAAAAAGGTCTATAAGACTGCTACATCTAGACCTTTTTAGGAAGAGACGGTTTAAGAGTTATGACTGTGACATTTTTGTAAATATTGATACAACTTAAGACTAGTTAAGCATTCGTGCAGTCTAAAAAATATTTTTTAGACCAGTTGTAACGTAATGCGGTCTCATAATTATTAAATATAATATAATTTTTAAATTTATATTCTTTTTAGACTGGACGCTTATACATTCGGTTTAAATATCCTTTAGAAACCGTCATTTCTTTATACCCGGTCTTAGAAATTTCAGAGTTTCTTCGGTTTACAAGGTAAACTTTGAAACTACACATCTCTTCGAAATATGAAGCCACTTCAATAAATGTAACCTTTACCCGTCTTGTCTATTTAAACTTATCATTCCTTTCGTTTCTTCAGACTCAGCTTCCTTATCTTCTCTCCTATCTCGAATATCAATATGGTGAGATGCATGAAGACTGCTTTAATTCGTCCTCGATTTCCTTCTCCTCTATAGCCTCCACCGCCTCCTCGCAATCGTCAGCGAGGAAGCTTCTTGCACAACCTCAATGTGAGGATGGCTTGCATAGAGAGACGCCTCAGAAGACTTTTCATCTTGCCACACACTATCAACAACAAGTTGAACCTTGTGCTTGATTCCAATGACGTCGAGTATAATCTTTCGGAGGACTTGTCTTCCCCTTCCTCTTCTTCCTCCTCTACCTCCGGCGATGAAGAGGAATATTGACTGTTTTTTTTTATTATGTAAAATATTTTTTAAGCAATGTATCAAGGCAGCAAAAAAAATTATAAAATTAATGAAAAAAAATTGTTTTGAATCTTGATTTTGAATGTCTCTTGTATCTTTGTTCCGTTGTTGTTTTTGTCTCTGGCTTGATAAGTTAATTTTATGATGGATATAATTTATTAGTAAATTATATCATTTGGGATATTATTAAATATATAATTTCATTATATTGAGACCGGTTATAGTGGCATAAGGTCTAAATATGTTAATATGAACTGTTGTTTAACTCTTCACTAGTCTAAATGCCGTTTATTTTTCTAACATTCAATTTTTATTTAGACCAGATAAGATGTGCATCTAGTCTTATAATTATTATTTAGACTGTGTTCTCAAACACGACCAGTCTAAATATGTAACATTTCAATTTCCAACGCATATCATCAAGTCTCGTCAGTATCATCTAAAGTTTCCAACCTTCAATTCCAATTATAAATAGTAATATGCTTTTAGTTTTGAAGTTCAAATTCAAAAGTTCTTTATAGTCACTATTACAAAAAACCCAAAAAAAGACCTAAATAAGACCCAATTAACGTCCATTTCCAAAGGGACGTCTCGACGGGGGTAGTAAAAAAAATTGACTTTTGGCGTCCTGAATAAAATTCAGGACGCCTTAGTAAGCGACCTAAATTTAAATTTAGGTCGCCTTATGTAAACGGCGACGAATTTAAATTCGGTCGCCTTATATTGTTTTTTTTATTTAAAAAAAAAACCTCCAAACCTCAGGTTTGTGGGTTGGCCGTTGAATTGGAAGAAGAACGAGCAAGAAAAACACATCAACAATAAACATTATTCCAGAATACCAGCAAGAACAACACATTAGCAATCAACAATAAAAAACCAAAGGAGAAACTATAGATTCAGATATTCCAATATTATATTATCAGCAACCAAAATTCATAGTTACATACTTATATCAGACAAACAAGTTCAAATTCAAGAACAAAGAAAGTAACGCCAACAAAAAATATATACACTATTTTTCTGCTCCTGAGCTTCTTCCACCGGCCCAAAATCCAGATCTAGGCAAGGCTCCATTTCTATATCTGCAAAAATTGGTACCCTCTCAGATCTAAAAAATCAACAAGAGTCAGATCAGGAAAAACACTTACCGCGGCGGCATTTGGATGAAATCGATGGTGACTCTTGTTCCGAAGTGCGGTCGCGTCTCGTTGCTCGGTCTCCTCGCCATCGTCTCCGCGCCTTCGTCTCCTCGCGCCTTCTCCTCGCCCGACTAGATCGAAGAGTGTTGAAGGAGTAGGAATAGATCGAAAGAGAAGATGGGGTGTAGAGGAGAGAAGAGGAAGGCGTATGTGCAGATCAAAAATGAGAAGAGGAAGGCGTACGTGGGGAATTAAATGATGTGCAGAGGAGATAAGGGATAAATAAAATTAAAAAATTTCATTTTAGGCGACCTAAATAATTGTTTGGGTTGTCTAAAGTCTCAAAAAAATTTAGGCGACCTAAATTAATATTTATGTTGTCTAAAGTCAATTTTCAAGAATTTTCCTACGCCATAAAAAATCCTAAATAACACCAAATATTTCATTTTAGGCGACCTAAATTAAGATTTGGGTTGTCTAAAGTCTCAAAAAAAATTTAGGCGACCTAAATTAATATTTGGATTGTCTAAAGTCTCAAAATTGCTATCAATGTTCAAGAATTTTCCGACGCCAAAAAAATCCTAAATGGCGCCAAATATTTCATTTTAGGCGACCTAAATTAATATTTGGGTTGTATAAAGTCTCAAAAAAAAATTAGGCGACCTAAATTAATATTTGGGTTGTCTAAAGTCTCAAAATTGCTATCAATTTTCAAGAATTTTCCGGCGCCAAAAAAATCCTAAATGGCGCCAAATAAATCATTTTAGTCGACCTAAATTAATATTTGGGTTGTCTAAAGTCTCAAAAAAAATTTAGGCGACCTAAATTAATATTTGGGTTGTCTAAAGTCTCAAAATTGCTATCAATTTTCAAGAATTTTCCAGCGCCAAAAAAATCCTAAATGGCGCCAAATATTTGGCGACCTAAACCTTGTTCGGTCGTCACAAAAACATTTTTGGCAACCTAAACCTAATTTAGGTCGTCACAAAAAAAAAAAAAAAAAAAATTGGCGACCTGAACAAAAAAAATTGTTTTGGCGACCTGAAGCTTGTTCAGGTCGCCAAAAAAAGATTTCTGGGGCTAAAACATTTCCCAAATTTTCTAAATTGCGCCAAATATTAAATTTTATGTGTCCTATAATATATTTAGGACATCAAAAAAAAATTTGGCGTCCTAAATTAATATTTATGTCATCTAAAGTCTCAAAAACAAGTAAATAATTACGAGAATGCCACCTCCTTCACTTTTTACTTCCCTTTTTAAAAAAAGGACGTCTTTTAGGGTAGTAGTATCCATATTTTGTAGTAGTGAGTTCTCTCTTTCTTCTTTGAGCAGCAACATTTCCAATGGCAATATAAAAAAAAGGAAGTATTCCCCTTCTCCTTTGACGAAAACTACTGGCAGTTCCTCATCGCAGTCCCCTCTACCTTAGACCTTGGAGGAAAATGCTAAGGCCATCGTTTACCTCTAGGGCATTGTTCTAGAGGTTATGACGAAGCAAGATCGCTTCTCAGAACAACTAGAGGAGTTAGTGGTGGTGTTGAACAACATCATTGACCGTTTGGACTAATGGCAATTACCTCATGGAATTATGATAATCATCTGAAGGCCTGGGTTTCAAGAACCCCATTGTTATCATATTTTGTTGTAATTCTGATTTTGTGCCTAGTCATGATCTTATATAATATTTTGATGTAATTTTAATTTCATATGCATGTATTACTGCCTTTAGGCGATGATTATTAATAAAAAAGTTTCAATATTTCTATTATTTCCTTTTGATGATCATCTTGCATTATAAGATTATTCTGAACGTTTAAATTCTTATTTTGAGTTTTGTTTCTAAAATTTTTTCTTTATAAAAATTGCATTTTAGACCGGTTGATTTAAAAGACGGTCTCGTTATGAATTAAAAATGTTTTTTACATATTGAGATCGAACTTTAATGAGAACCGGTCTAGAAAAAGTTACCCTAGTATATATAGTTATATACTCACTTTCGAGCCCAGTCTTCATCACTAGCCTCTTTTAGTTCCACACGCGCTCTTCCTCTCTTTGTCGCTTTCGATTGTCGTGTTATCTCTCTCTTTGTTGTCAGGATGGCATGGTATTCCTTTCCATTGGGCTCTTTCTCTCTGTCATTGTCATTTCGCTCTCGTGTTCGATAAAAATCATTACATTTCACAAACCCTCGCTAGCCCTACTTTGTTAGTGTTATATTTCGTTGTCTTTGCTGGCTCACTCCTTTTATTTCATTGTCGAAGCACTGATGCTTATGCCTTTTTTCTCATTTAGCCTTTGTACTATGTATGCATTTCTTGTATCCTCCGACTATCACACATATCACAAGGTTCAACCTACAATTGAAATGAATACAAGGCATGTATACATTACACAAAGCCTAGACGAGCGGCCTTTATTGAAACACTGGTGCTTACTCCTTTTCTTTCTTTGTCGAAACCTTGATTGAAAGTTCAATTTTTTTAATCTTGATTTATGACAAGTGTTTGATATGTGATATATGTGGTGGTATTGGTAGGCTATGATTATTTAATTTGCTCATTGCTCCAAATGCGATGCACTCGTGACATCTGTAGTACATTATGTTCAGTAATTCTATTACATACAACATATGTTCACGAGTTGCATTGCATTGCATTCACAACCATTAATTCTTTCAAACTAACACTACCACATATAACACAAGGTTCGACATGCAATGGGAATGAAGACAATAACTGCATACATAGTAAAGAGGTTGTGAAGAGCGTCAAGTTGAGTAGAGTTTGTATTTAATTTGCTTATTCAAGACATGTGTTATATGTGGGGGTGTGGATAGGCCAATATAATTTGCCGCTTGCTTCAAGTTTAGTATAGTTCAAGAATATATGTATATAATACATTGAATTTGAAGCAAGTAATGATAATTTCGGCCAATCAACACCACCACACATAACACAAATGCTAGATGAGTGTCAAACAAACCATTATGAAGAGGCCAAGATTATTTTAATTTGTTGCTTGCTCTAAATGCAATGCAGTTCATCAACATATATAGTACATTACATATGCAATAATTCTGTTATGTAGAACATATGTTGACGAGCTCCATTGCATTTTCATACATAATACACAGGCAAGATGAGCAATAATTAGACCATATATTCATGAGTTAGTCAAAAAATTTATTTCCATTACAATATATTTGTATTTAATTTGCATATTACAAATTTATTTGAGTAATATGAAGAGCGCCAAAAAAGACATATGAAGAGCGCCAAGATATAAATATAATACACAATGGACAAAAATATGAAATTGTCATTATGAGAATAATACAATTGTATTAAACATGAACATATCTTTGTGCTTCTCATGATATAACACGACATCGATATCATATAACATGTTATCTCATGTTCTATTATATCATTAGAAGCATCAAGTTGATATGTGTAACATCCCATTTGAAAACGGCGGATTTTTTTTTTAAAACGTTTCCAAATATTTCAAGCAGAGTAATCAGAGTAGAGCATTGGAGCGAGTAAGTAATTTATATTACATTCAAAATATGGACCATAGTGTAAATGTATTGGATTACGATCGTCATCCGAATTCTCAAAAGTTAAAGAAACTAAAGAAAACGATAAATAATGTAGACACGTCTTGGCCTACTCCATTGCTTGCCTTGATCGCCAAACATCGGTCCTCCGCCACGATGCTACAAATGAGATCTATTCCACATATGGATCTCGGTAACGGTTAACCTTATGCTCAAATAAAACAAAGATACGTACAAGATATTCATTTCAATACGGCATATCATCACAAAAGCAAACAAAGATGTATGATCAATAACATGGACGAACATAAGCACAAAGCGGTATGTAAAGTCTCTCTCGACTAGTTCGCACATATCCCGTGCCACGCCAATAACGTGTCCTCGGCGCTAGGAATAACTCAAACGGCATTACCAATACTATAATCCGTGGGTAAAGCCGTAAGTATCTCGACGATTCTCAACGTAACCTCGCCTATGAACGTATTTATAACGCAAAAGTATAAAAGCAGCATAGAGTTAGGGTTACGATGCGTGTCCGTACCTTAGTTGCGAGATATCCGGCTAAAAACGGTACTTTTGACGGCGTACGTAAAACAAATAAACAAATGACAAAAACAACGGAACGATGGAATTTCGACAAATGGTTCGACGTCGAAGTATTCTAATCAGAATAATAACACACTTATGAATATTTGGCAGCATAACATGAATTTTAGGTGAAAAAGACCATTTTGCCCCTACTACCCCTATTTGGCGGAATTTCGCCAGAACTTCGCTACTTTGACCTTATTCCATTTCAAAATTATCCCCACTAGGTTTTTACCTCATCAGGCATCTTTCAATGCAATGAGGCTTAAAAACAAGTATAGGAATATATTCTGAAACTTCCTAGATCAAAACAACAGTTCTACTATAACTACCGAAAGAACTACGGAAACTAAAAGCTAAGGACAGAAGGACTTACTCGGAGCTAGGCAAAAATTTTGCAGAGCTTCTCACTTTAAGATTTTGGCCAAGGAAGAGAGAAGAATGGTGTGAATTTTCAAGAAGAGGGGAGGGGGTATTTATAGTGAAAATTCGGGATGTAAATGGAATTTTCTTCTTTGTTTCTGGACCATTAGATCTAGGGTTTTGTGAGATGAAATCTTGGCCATCCAAGGGTCTTGGCCGACATCCAAGGGGTCCAAAAGTCAAAGAATGAGTTGTCATCCAATGATGACTCTTGCTTTATGGCCTCCGGCCCGATAAAGCTACCTGATCGGTGTTCGTTTCGCGCGATTTCGCGAAACTCAAAAATCAGGCATGTAACTTTGAAGATCTTTTCATCCTCTTTCATATTATCTATTTTGATCCTCTTTTTGATCATATCCAGGTATTCTCCGGTGCGTCGGAAGATATTCGGACAAACGCGTCTGGTTACGGAAATCGCTTCCGATAGAACCAACTTCTGGACAATAATTCGCTGAATCGTAAAACGTCCAGTTGTTGCTAACTTAATCCCGTGTTCGAAAACATGAAATTGTTTCTATAGGTTCTCACTTTGCCTATCCGCTCTACTCTATCTGATCGCTTTCCATCTTATTAGGAATTAGGGTTTTCGGTTGCGGAAATCAACGTCCTGTAAATTCTTTCTTCGTGTAAAAATTTACTTGTTCTTAATTTGATCAGATCTGAAAAGACTTTTACCTCTCGGTTTACCCGTAGAATTTATTTCGACTTTTCCCCTCGGTGCCGCCTATAAGCCGACTCACCACATTATATCATTATTTTATTCTAATTATTATTTTAATTATTTAAACAATTCATTTTAATTAAAAATACCAAGAGTTTCGGCCCCTTCATTTTAAAATTCAGTTTTAATTATTTTTTCATAATTTTTTCCATTTTTTAAAAATATAATATTTTTCACCAAAAATTCATGTTTTACCCCATCGCCTTAAGGCTTAATCGGGTCTAAATTCTTCGTTTAGTGATCTTTTTAGGATTAGATTCCTTCATACATATATCTTTACTAATTTTTTCCCTAATCCTTTTTATCATAATTAGTAAGTATATTTTATGCTAATTACCACCTTAATCTCTTAATTAAGGATTTTACCATAAATTTAACTTTCTATATTTCTCTTGTTTTATCAATCAATTAGCTAGTAATTATCTAATCATTCTCTTACCAATGGTTGATAATTTTATAATTTACAGTATATTATTATCTTACAAACTTTATACTTGACATTGTCATTTTATATCCTATGTAAAATATTAAAAATGTTTACACCATAAAGTTACTTTATGGTTCGGAATGCTTTTTAACCATTTCTTCATGTTATTTCCTCTGAAATAATTTATTAAATTCTTATAATTAAATATAATACTCCCATAATTTTCTCATAATCTTTCATGATCTTTCAGTATTTATCATAATGTTTTTAGACCTGTTTTTATCACCATTATTGCATTTTTAATCATTCTGTTCATCTGATTTTTCTGTAACTTTTTCGACAATTTACTCGACAATTATAAAAATTTTCTATAATAGTTTTAAACTCATGAATTTGCTTCATCAAAATATTCATTAATTTCTCTTATCTCAAGAATTCCAGATTTGCTAAAATCCGGGTATTACAATATGTTCATGTTTTGAGCAAAAAAAAAAGATATGTTCATGTTTAATGAAATTGCATCATTCTCATCATCATCATATTTATCTATTTATTTAGTTGTTTAATTGAATCTTGTTTTCCATGAGTATTTCAAAAACTTTATTTGCATTACAATGAATTTGTATTGAATTTTCTTATTATAAATTTATTCTTTTTTATTACATAAAGGAGTATGAAGAGCGCCAAAAAACATGTGAAGAGCGCCAAATTGAGTGTTTTTTTGTAGCTAGTTTTTGTAGACATGTGAAGAGCATTAAATAATTTGATATAATATATAACTTCGTGTAATTGAAAACAGGGTATGAACACATGGAATTAGAGGTTGCAAATACATGTATGTTAATTTAAATCTTATTTGACATGTCATTGTTCAATTCAAGTTTTTTTATATTTGGATGCTCTTCCTTGAAAGGGCTTAGATCATTATTGAGTGTTGCCTGCGAGTGTCGATTGTAAATTTAACCCCAATGTGTGGATGCTGTTGATGCCTAGCTCGTATCGCGGGTCATCCTTATAGTCGATTGTAGCAATCCTTGGATTGGGTGCTAAGTTTACTAACCTTAGGCGGTTTGGCTCTTTTGAGACTTTAATAATTATCTCATAATATATTGCTTAAATTCATGGTTATAAGTTATAATTATATTATATCAATTGCATTTGTATTTTTACGGATGTCTATAGAATTTATATATAATAATATAGTTTTTAGATATAATAATATCCAACAGTGCTTCTGTCAAACAAAATAAAACATGTTTTTAGAAGAAAACATATTGTCCACTTTTTTAGACCGGTATGAAAATACCTTGTTTAAAGAGTGGGCATTTTTGTATTATAAATTGAAACTTTTTAAGACCGGTCATTTAACCAACTAGTCTTAAAAAGTATCTTTTTAAGGTCAGTTGTAGGTCCGATCTTAATAAAGACATACTTTTAAAATCAATCGATCCAACACCAAACCTAAATCCGGTCTAAAAAGCCAATTTCAACAGGTCTAAGAGACCTTTTTTTAGTAGTGTTTATATTTTAGTTATCTTTAATTACGTGTCTTTTGCATACGATCTATTATTGCAGACTTGAACTGTTTCTAAAACAAAAATTTTATAAGAATATTTAAATTTAAATTTTCAATTGTTTCTCTTTAAAGTTTATATAATTTAAATTCATTACTTTTACTTGGCCATAATTTATTTATTATAGAATCATAGAGATTAATTCCTCCAGGATACATCTGGATTCTGGACAAATTAAACTTCTCCTAATTATTACGACCTTCCATCTTAAATATAGGACCTACTTCTGCATTACAAATTAAATCCTACAGTAGATCTTACATTTAGAACTAAATGAGTAATGTTTATTCTATATGTGAAGAATACCCGACTATACAATCACTTAAAAAAACTATTTTAGGATTCTTATGAGACAACTCTTCTCACATATTAGTTCATATACCACAAAATCACTAAAACTATAAGCCAATCTGATCACCCACTTACCAATATAATAATCCTAAAATATTAAACAAGTTTGGAGTTTGAATTGACAATGTGTGAAGAGGCATTTGATGCGTCAGTGTCAACACTTTGCGTCCAAGTTTTTGCTTTAGAAATTTTGGTGCTTGGAAAGAGAAGGCTCAATTAAGGAAAGAAAATAATGCTATTCCCACGCACGTTAATTATTATATTTTTGTGTGTTTTTTTTTTCAAATAACCATTTGAAATATATAAAATCAATTAATCGAGGAGACAAAAAGTATCATCCTATGTCATAATATCATCACCAAGCGTCATATATTGTTAACATTTTCTGTATTTCTTTTTCAAAACCAACGTAAGGAAAAACCTCAAGTCAAACAACTAAATGAATATTTTCTTTTATATATAGTAACAATAATAATATTTGTATTTCATGCACTCATCATACATATCCAAACCTGATTCACAAAACTAAACTAATTTATTCAACTTAGGTAATCTTAAGTTCAATGAAATTTTCTGTATTATTTTCCTAAATTTATATAACTTTTGGCAGAGGTGTAGCTAGGAATGGTAAATAGGGGGTGAAAATTACATATTTGAACCTAGGTATTTATGAAATTACATTTCAGCTCTATAAACATTTCAATATTTTTATTTTAGTCCCTCTAGGAAACTCTTAGTGGGAACTAAAGTGAAAACATTGAAAGTTTTATAAGGCTGAAATATAATTTCCTAAAACTCTGGGTGAAAATGGAGCAAAATACCCAAGAGGGGGGTGAATTGGGTATGTTTAAAAATCTTTTTGAAACTTGCTCTGTTTTTCTAAAATAAAAACAGAGATAGACAGAGAGGAGAGTAAAAGAGCAAGACACAAAGATTTATACTGGTTCGGTCCAACCACTGACCTACATCCAGTCCCCAGCCACACTGGGATTTCCACTATATCAAAAGATTACACACTCTGTACTCGAGTAATTCTCTCACTAGAACTTACTCCCCCTTACAAGTTGTAATCAATGAACCCAATCACCAAGTCCCCTTGACTTTTGATTCTTTACAATGAATGATTTTCAAGTAATAAACTCTCTCTAAGAGTGGATAAGAATGAACACTGAAGCTTAATGTATCAATGATACTTTACACAGAAAAACTCAAGAGTAGTTGGAGACTTGAATGATTTTCATTTTCTGTAGTCTTGGTTGTTGAGAGAAATTGAATGCTACTCTATTTATACTAAGAGAGCATTAAAGATCCGTTGCAAGCTCCATTATGACCGTTGGTGCATTAATCTAGTCATTGGAGGCATTTTGGAGTCTTCTCTCTCTACTCTTCACTTAATCCAGGTTATGCGTAAGTTCGAGTTGACTTCGTGAATATTAATCCGTTGGAATAGCAGCTACTGGATGTGGTAGGTAGACATTAATCCTTTGTAAGGGTGTGCAGAAGGATTATCCAAAAGTATGCAACTTTCTGGGTTTAGCATTTAATGTTCTGACATGCTTTTTACTTTTGCTTTAAACCTTCATTTAATCTCCTCTAAACAAGCTGAAACTCACTAACAAAGTGGTTAAACATAGCTGGGAATATCAGAGAATAATAATGACAAGTATTGAGATCGAATAAAGAAGTTTTCATAAATCCGTTAAATTTGATTTTCAAAACTTGCGACCAATACTTGAGTGTGTTCTTCAATACTTGAGTATGTTACTGTGCACTAATGTGAATACTTGAGTATTTATGTCAATACTCGAGTATTCTTCTTCCAGAGAAGAACTTCAAGTTTTAAGCTTTGGACCATGTCTTTGAATAATGTCAATACTCGAGTATTCAAATCAATACTCGAGTTTTGAACTTTTTATGTGAAAATAAGTTTAAGTCCAAAACCTCAATACTTGAGTATTCAAATCAATACTTGAGTTTTCAAAACATTAGAAAAAGAGCCAAGCTCTCTGTATGCCCAATACTCGAGTATTCATTTCAATACTTGAGTATTCAATTTGTTTGAAAAACTTTATGAAATCTTTTCAAGTCAATACTTGAGTATTCACTTTAATACTTGAGTATTCAAATCACTTGGAAATAGAAAACCTTTTTGTATGGCCAATACTCGAGTATTCAACTCAATACTTGAGTATTCGATGTTTTCAAAAACTTGGAAAGGTTTCGCCAATTCAATACTTGAGTTTCCATTTCAATACTTGAGTATTCATAAACATGTGTAAAGTTTGTAAACTTTCTGTTTGTCCAATACTTGAGTATTCAAACCAATACTCGAGTATTCATATGTTGGAATACTTTGGTGACTTTCTGTATAACCAATACTTGAGTATCCAAATGGATACTTGAGTATTGACAATTTTGCCTTTTAGTGAAAAAGTCTCCGTATATGATCAATACTCGAGTATTCAAACCAATACTTGAGTATTGACTCATTCTCGAAAAACTTGGAATGCTCTCTCGTAACCTCAATACTTGAGTATTCATGGGAATACTTGAGTATTGCTCATCTTTGTGATAGTGAGCCATTCTCTGTCAACTCAATACTTGAGTATTGAAACCAATACTCGAGTATTCACTTGACAGCAAGTTTCTCGACTTACCAAAACACATTTTAATTTGCGTTTACAATTGTCAGTTATCATCAAAAACACATAAGGAACTAACACTGGGTTCAATTATATAATTTTAGGAAGGCGGGGCCACCCCTAGCCCCCCTAAACCCGCCCCCGACTTTTGGGAATGGAAGGAGCAAAACCAATATTTTTAATTATCACTCATTCCCTTTTATCACTACTACAAAAAGTCGATTTAACAACACCAATTCACATCCGTTTTTCGAAAACGAAAGTTAAAAAAGAGGCGGTGACATTTTTGAAATGTTGTCTTAATATTCAATGAATGTTCCAAAAAATAGTCGTTAAAAGCCACTTTCAATGATTGTTCTCTAAAGTAGTCATTGAAAGTTAAGCAAAAACAAAAAAAAAATTGTGAGTTTCAACAATTGTTTTGAAAAAACAGTCGTTGGATCTTGCAACGGTAGTAGTGGTGGCGTAATGGCTACAGGGTTTTGTTGAATTATCCTGAGGTCTAGAGTTCGAGCCTCGTAACCCTATTTAATTATTTATTTATTTTGAGTTACAACGAACGATTGTTTTACTAAAAATGGTCGTTGTATCAATACGTGCAGTGGTTGTGAAGTTGGTTAGAGCCTTTGGTCATTTTCATTGAAGTCGATTGTTCGAACCCTTGTTACACCATTACATTTTTTTTTTCCGTTTGACATACAACAACTGTTGTTTTAAAAACAGTTGTTGAATCTTTTAACAAGTCTAGTAGTTGTGCAGTTGCCCTCGTCACCCCGTTTCATTTTTTTTATTTGAGATACAACGACCGTTTTTCTAAAAATAGTCGTTGTAGCTAGAGTTTCAATGACTGGCTTTTCAAAACCATTCGTTGTAACTCATTCAGTTTTTTTTTTCGAGATACAATGAGTAGTTATGTAAAATCAATTATTGTATCTCATTTAGAAATTTCATTTTAATCTCGCACTTAAAAACATTGTTCTTCACTTCACTTTTTTTCATTCACGCCTCCCGCTCCTTCTCTAACCTCTGAAGCATAGACGTCTGAGCCCTAGTTATTTTTCCATAACTTTTTGTCGTACCTCTTCCTTTACTGTTTATCTCTGAACCATTTCTGTCTAATCATCGTCTTCTTCAGGCATAGTCATCGTCTTCTCCTCCTTCAAGGCCACCCCTTTCTTCGATTTGTTGTCGTCTATTCTCCTTCAGCTTTGTGCTCTGTCTTCAGGTTTGGGTAATGCTGTGGTGAAATTATTCCGCGACTTTGCTCCTGCCTTTTTTTCTGTAATACCCCATTTTTCTAAAATGAGAATTTTGTACCTTTATAATTATTCAGTGTTGAGTTGTTTGGTGGCTCTGTGGCTGGTTTTGGAATATTGTGGATTGGAGAAGAATATGTTGTTGTTTTGATAAGAAAGATGGATGAAAAGTATTTAGTTAGAAAAATGAGAATTTCTGTGGAATATGGCTAAAAATGCTTTTGATAACCCATTCGTTTGTTTCTTGTACTTGTAAGGAGTTGGAACCTGAAATATTACTGGTTAGCTGGTTATGTACTATTTATCCTTCTTAGAGAGTGTCTTCCATTAAGCTAATAAGACATACTTCATGAATCAACATGAGAGAAAATCAAATAGAGCAAAGTTAGAGAGAAAAGCAAAATGATTCTAAGCATCCAGTAAAACCATAAGAATGATTTCTTCCAGTAGCCAATAGGATATGAGCTAAATAATAATAACTGTTACTTTTTCTACCATAAGTACCTTATGATTTTGTGCAAATCTTGAATATGTTGATTTCTGCATCTTTTATTAATTTTTGTGGGTTAATCTGCATTTGAACTTTTTGGTCGAGCTCTATTTGGATAAAAACTACTAAATTTAAACACAAACTTATTGGGACGCCCAATTTATGTTACTCACATCTCAATTAGGCCTTGTTATGAAAATTGTGCTTGGGATAGCTTTTTGAGCCCCAAAACATGCAATTGTGGAGCTAAACATGGGATTGGTTGTTTTTATCTTTTTAGTCTATATTTGAATGAGCATTTTGTGTATTGGGCTTTAAGGTGAAAAGCCGGTTAAAGTCATAAGCCACATTTCGTGGCTTCTATCCAAGATTGGCTTGGTGGGGCATTTAATGCTCATTAATTTTTTTGACTAGTAGACAAGATTTTATTACTTGTTACTTCTTAGATAGGCATTTTTATGAAAATTAAGCTCATAAACGACATGCAAAGCAGTCATCACACAGTGGAAATATATAGCAAAAATGTGACTTATCATTTACAATAGGTATGAAGTATAAAAAGATACATGTTTGCCCTAATAACTACGTATTGTACATAAAGGAGTGTGAAGGACTAAGTGAGTGCCCGAAATATAAAAATTCACGGTTCAAAGTGAAGAAAGACGGTGGTTGTGGTGATGAGACAAGTAAAAGTCAACTTTAAAGGTTTTATGGTATCTTCCAATTATACCGTGGTTTAAGAGAATGTATCCAAATGGTTAAGATGACATTCTAATGAGAGAATATGTGATGGAAAATACCTTCGACACCCGGTTGACTCTCCTCAATGGAAGAAAATATATCAAATGTTTCTCGAATTTGGCATCGAGCTAAGAAACCTTCCGCTTGTGCTTTGTATAGATGGAATCAATCCTTACGATACTCTTAGTAGTACATATAATGCATGGTCAGTTCTCCTGGTGATTTACAACTTACCTCTCTAGTTGTGTACGAAATGCAAGCATATGATGCTTTCTATGATGATTTTGGGACCAAAACAACTAGGGAACGACACCGATGTCTACTTGACCCCTTTGATAGAGGACTTAAAGAAGTTATGGGAGGATGGCATAGATGTCTTTGATGCATATAAGCAGGAGTCCTTTAAGCTACGTGCAATGATTTTCACAACGATTAATGACATTCTTATATACAGAAACTTGTTAGGGTATAGTGTGAAGGGGCATAAAGCATGTCTGATATATGAAGTAGGCACACACTTCCATCAACTTGAGCATGGAAGAAAAATGGTCTACCTTGGTCATTGGCGCTTTCTTCCTCGGTTCCACCCATATCGCAGACTAAAAAAGAGTTTTAACGGTTTGTCGAAAAATGGAATGGCTCCAAAGCCATTAACTGGAGAGTAGGTTTATAGTCGGGTGAAAAGAATCAAGTCACTTTTAGTAAGAGTCAGAGGACTGCAAGTGAGAAGAACATATGGAAGAAGGGATCAATTTTCTTTGATCTTCCATATTAGCATAGTCTTGATGTGAGACACAATATTGATGTGACGCATATGGAGAAAAATGTATGTGATAGCCTTCTTAGTACGCTTTTGCACTTACTAGGGAAAACTAAAGATGGAATTAGTGCAAGATTGGACTTGGTTGAAATGGGAATAAGAGGATGGCTACATCCACAACTAATAGATGATGGTAAGAGAGTGTATCCGAAGCCAACAGCATATACATTGTCAAAAGCCAAGAAAGAAAAAGTTTGTGTAGGTGTTTGCATGGCAGTAAGGTGCCACAAGGGTATTTGGCTCATGTGAGAAGGCTTGTCTCAATGGAATATTTGAAGTTAGTAGGAATAAAGTCCCATGATTGCCACGTACTAATGCAACAACTATTGCTAGTAGCTATTAGAGGCATTATGAAAGACAATGTGCGAAGCACGATAACAAGGTTGTGTCTTTTATTTAATGCTATTTGTAGCAATTTATTTGACATTGAAAAGTTTGATGAATTAGAAAAGGAGGATTATATTATTCTACCCCAACTAAAGATGCATTTTCCTCCTGCATTTTTTGATATAATAGTGCATTTGATAGTTCATTTGGTAAGGGAGATAAGACTATGTGGCCCAAGTTATCTAAGGTAAATGTACCCTTTTGAACGATACAAATTGGACAACAGTCACTATTTAATTGATTCTAGATTGGTAAGCATGTGACTAGTTGTTGAAACAATTTTTCCTTCAAATTATACTTAATAATGAGTCTATAAGCTTTGGAACCACCCTAATTGGACGTTTTTGCAATGAGTTATGAATTTTCAAAGTTGATTGAAAATTCTGGCAGCTTTTAGTTTCCATGCGAATTCAAGGGCCAAAAGTTATGAGTTTAAGGTAGCACCACTAGGCATTTAAATTCCATAGCTCTAATAATATGATTATGTATCTAGGGCCATGAGAAGTACAAAAGATGAAGAATAGAAGATGCTTTAAGCGACATCGATGGTTGGTAGAAGAGGAAATTGAGGAAGGACAATAGTCCCTGAGGTAGTAAACTTACCCTACTTGCATGTATTTGATACGATTGCTTGTGTGTTGATGTGTATGATTGTTATGCTTGTTTGTCTATGTGTAATATATTTCAATGATTAAAGCTCTGTTTCTAGCTATATTATGGTCATTATATTAACATGAGCCTACGCAAGGCAAGCATATCATGCACTAGCATTTATCTTGCATGCATTATTCGGTATTGTTTGCTACTGAGATTCCCTTGAATCTCATACTCCCCAACCAACCATTAGATAGGTGAGCATATGAAAGAAGTGCAGCTCACGAAGATGAGATAGAAGAAATGCTGGACGAGATTTGAAAGAAAATAATGCTTGAAGATGAACCAGAAGGAAAAATGACAGTGTAATAGTTTACTATATGTAATGTATGTAACCCCTATGAATACTCCTATTATGTAATCAAGATTATTGTATCAGTATATTTATGCTATTTCTATTCGCCCATTATGCTGCGCATTGTTGCTCTGATAATTATCAGAATATCAGTAGGGTATTACACTGCACAAAAGCCCATGATGTTAGAAGTACAATGCAAAATAGTGTGGTGATGGTGGTACCTAAAGCAATGCACTTTTCTATTTCAAAAGATAAAAACCCCATATTGGCATCCATAGCCTATTATGGAGTTATCGAAGACGTATTGGAGATCATATACACTAAGTTGAGAGTTCCTTTATTTAAATGTCAGTGGGTTAACAATAATGCTGCTCAAATAGATAATTGGGATTTACCTCAGTGTTCTTCACAGAGTTGGTTATAAAGATAAGCCCTTTATCCTAGCAACTAGGCGAAACAAGTGTTTTATGGCGAAACAAGTGTTTTATGTCACCGATCCTGAAAATAAAAAATTGTCCATTGTACTCGAAAGTAAAAAAATAGAAGGATGGTGATCCAATTTTAAATCTTAACGACACACCACCTTTCACTACAAATCCACCTATACCAAGTAAAGTAGAATTCGTTGTTGATGAAGACTATGCAACTAGAAATGATCATTGTGAAAGAATATGGGAAAACACATAAAGTAATATTTTAAAGAATAAAATAGGACTGTGATTTTCTAAGATTTTAAGGAATAAAATAAGGCTGTGTGATTTGCTTACGTTTTACTTTGTTTATTTTATTTATTTAATTGCAATTTACTTATCCTATCTAACCTTGATTTATTAACTGGAACATGGCTAACTTAGATGATGTGAACAATGGTTCGGGTAACTCAGGTGCCTCACCCCTTATGAAAAAGGCTAGAGGAAGCACAAAGCTACAATCGTTGGTTGAACATCGTGAGGATCAAAAGGGAGAAGGTGCACATCGACTTTGATGTTGATTTGAATCCAATTGGCCCAGACGAAGATAGTTTCATTAGCTATATTAGCTATTTAAGCTGAAGCAAAGTCAGGATTATATGGGCTAATTGTAAGGAAGTTCCAACAGACAGGAGATGATGATTTGGAAACAACTTTTGGTATATAACTTTATATCTTCATTTCTATTGGTTCATATATAACTATGTTATATTTTTCTTTGTAGCAAACATACAATGTTCCTAATACCAGGAAAATGTACAAGCATTGGATCGGGGAAGTTTGTGATCGGTGGAAAAACTTTGAGTATAATCTCACACGCCAATACATTCTATGGCCAAAGAGAGATCAATATCCTTATGAAGATTATCCTTTTCTTTTTCTAGATGATTGGAGATTATTTGTAGCATCACGGCCGGATCCCAAATTCTAGGTATAATTTGTTCATCATAGTATGAAACATTTTATTTGAATTTATTTAACCTCACTAACTTAATTTTCTTTATTCTTTGTTCATAGGAATTAAGTGAAGCAAATAAACAGAGGCGGGCTAAAAATAAATATGAGAATTGCATGTCTTATGGGGCTACCAGAAGCTTGAAAAGAAGATCATGCATCCTGTTTTTCAAAAAATAGAGGAAGCAGCAAAATCATATCCTAGCATTATTGTGCAGGCCCAGCCTCTGCCCCCACATCACCGAAAATAGAAGGAAGGGAGGAAAATACATAAATCTAGTCATTGAAGAGGTCATTGTAAAGATTGTGATAGTTATTATAAAGTTTATTTAAGTGTGTTTTGGTTTCCTTAAAGATTAAGCAATTAATTTATATTTATCAACTATATGCTACAAGATGAACTTGAAGAGCAGAGTTAGCAAGGTTCCTTCACTTCAAGTGGAAAAGGATGGGCATCTTAGCAACGACGCTTGGGAAGCTAGATCACCTGGTCAAGTTAGGGGGAGCCGAAGGGAGTCGGTCTCACAGGATATTTTGGATGAACGTCCTCACATTTTGGACAAAGTAAACTTAATAGAGAGCTTGTGGCCAAGGTTCGAAAGGAAGTTCATGACTCACTTCGATAAGAGCTGTTGGAAGAGCTATAGGGTGAGATAAGATCGATGGTGACGTCTAGCATTCAATTCGGGATGGGTCAATCGAAACATAGATCTCAGGTTAGTAAATAATTTCAATTAAGATAACATTGAGTTTTTCCTTAAGTTAGTCTAATTATTTCCTTCATTTTTCTTACCCAGGAATCCCCGACCTTTCCCACCACCAAAGGTAGTTACAATCCCACAGAGATAGTACTCGACGACTTTACTCCTCCACCAGATGTTGGAAAACCTTGCTCTCTTTTGTTGGATGTCCTGTTGGAGCGTGTTATTGCTAATGATGTTGTATACACGCATGCAACCACCTACCATGGTAAGCAAATTTGAGACAATCAACATAGGGTCAATATTAAAAGTGTACGAGAGGGTGAGGAAGTTGTAGACATCTTGTTCCCTGATGGCGAGGTTACCCTACTTGGTCAGGTAAAAAGATCTTTCATCCTTTGGCCTTAACATCTAGTTCACATTATGACAACACCTTCAATGGTTGGAAACACCTTACTATTACTTACTTAAATTTTCTTTGACATCCTACTTATAGTCTTTAATTTATGGGTTGCTAGGTTCAAGGACAAGTGGAAAGGTTTCCTTTATTGGCATGACTCCAAAATACGGACACACAAAATTAACAAGGTTAACTTGCATATGCCTTTTGGGATTGTGGGTAGACAGTACTCGTAGGACTATGCGCTTAATAGCATTTGGAGGAGATAGACATGGGATGGGTTCTATTTGCAATCAAGTGAGTTTATTTTTTATTTTTAACTTTAATTAATGCATTGAGTTTTAGGATTTTATATTTACCAAGTCATTTCTCATTTTAATTCTATGTTAGCTACTTCTGCAAAATGTGTGGCCAAATGGATACAAACACATCCTATAGATTCTTATGTCATAGGCATATGGCAAGGAATCAGAACAGGATGGAAGAAAGGATGAGTTATGTGGGGTATACAATCAAAGAGACTCAGTTATCATGTTATATGGCACCCATTGTTGACAAGCAAGTAACTTTTTTTATCTATTTAATACATACTCAATTTGTTAAGTTAAGAAGTATTGTGTTAGCTAGCCTCATTTTAATCTATATATGTTATTATAGTTATTATTGGAGCCTCTGTGTTGCTTGCCCCTTGATCAACAACATCTATTGGTTTGACTGCTTGGGTCGCAAGCCGAATGAAGAGATCAAAACCATTTTCAAAACATAGGTAAGTTATTTGTAAATCATTGGTTTCTTACTTGAACAAATTGTTTTAATGTTTTCTTCTTTTCATTCTAATGATAGCATGCTCAAGACTTATTATTTGATGGGTGGGAAGCGCCAAACTAAAATTACTACCACAAAGTGGTACCGACCCAAAGTAAGTTGTTTAAATTCAAGTTTTTAAATTGACAATCACTTTATAATTGCCTTTATTCATTTTTACCATTTTATTTTTATGTATAGTGTCCTCGCCAACCAGGGAAAACTGAGTACGTGTACTACATTATACTAAATATATATAACATCATTATTAGTGGAGTTATTTCAGATTTTGAACAAATGATCATTTCTTCATTCTCAAATGATTTTAATTTTTGTTCTTGTAAGTGAATTATTAGGTATTTCATTAAATTGATTGATTTATGTTAACATGTTTTTCAGTTTGCAAGATTTTTGGTCTTGAGGAACCTTACACAGTAGAAGACATTAATGTGATACAAGACCTTTTAGTAGAAAATCTTATACAAGAGATAGAAGATGTGTAGAAGAATAGATAAAAAGGTTTTTTTTTCCACAAAGTGTAGTGGTTTACATTGATACTTGATAATATTAACTTGTGAACATCCTTATATTAATCATGTTTAGAGAACTTTTGCATATATCACTACTAGAAAATAGTAAATTGGCGACGAAATTTGCGATGGAATTTTTTCTGTCGCAAATTGTGGCCATATTTACGACGAACACCAAAAATCCATCGCAAATAGAATGTTTTGCGACGGATTCTCAAAATCCGTGGCAAAAAAAAATCCATTTTGCGACAGATAAAAGTTTCCGTCACAAAACACATAAGGCGTTTTGTGACGGAAAATTTATTTGTAGTAAAGCCACGCAGGTTTGCGACGAAACACCATTCTGTCACAAACTAGCGCCTCTTGTGGCGCTGGATAGGCGCCTGATCCGTCTGTCACAAACCGGTGCTTCTTTAGGCACCGGTTTAAGTGCCTATTTGCGATGGACCCAGTGGTCCTTCACAAAAAGGCACACCTTTTTATGACAGACGCAGAGTCCGTCGAGGCGCCGGTTTAGGCGCTTATTTGCGATGGATTGCTCTGTCCATCACAAAAAGTGGCTTGTTTGCGACGGAACTGGTGTTCTCTCGTAAAATTAAATCATTTTACGACGAAAACCACTTTGATTTTACAACATAAATCGGTTCCATCGCAAATCAAGATTTATGGCCATCTTTTCAAATCCGCTTGGTCATTCTCACGTCTGCCAATAATAGCTCCCTTCTCTCCTCCTTTGCTCGTGTCGCATCGTCCGGCCGTGCTCCGCCTCTTGCTCACGTCGCCGGTCCTCCACCTCCTACTCACTTCGTCGGTTCTCTGCCTCCTACTCACATCATCTAGAACTCTACCTTCTCCTCGTAAATCCCGGCGGTTCACTCCTTCACGTGACCTTTGCCCATCCAGCCCTCTGCCCGTCCAGCCCTCTACTCCTCCACTCCTCCTCACGATCTCCACCTCTGGTAACATCTGAAGGGTGGAATATCACCTAGAGGGGGGGTGAATAGGTGATTATGAAATTCTTTGTCTAATTGCTCAAGAACACTTAAAACAGAGATAGAGAGAAGAGCAATGAACACAAGAGATTATACTTGGTTCGGTCCAACTCTTGACCTACGTCCGGTCCCGAAACACTCGGGATTTCACTATCTCCAAACTTGATTACGACTCAGAATCCCTAACTCTCGAGTAATCCTCTCACTAGGACTTACTCCTCTTTACAAGTTGTAACCAAATAACCGTGGACACAATTACACACTCTGTAAATGAAGGATGATCCTTTCACTCTCGGACTCACTCCCCCTTACAAGTTGTAATTGATACACCCGCACTAAAGATACCTCTACCTTGAGATTTGAACGAATTGTAATACAAATGATAAGACTCTCTCACAGAGTAGATAAATGATAAACACTGAAGCTCAGTAATATCTAAAGATATATACAGACTATAAATGGATCACTTTGAATGCTTTGTCTGTGTATATGTCTGTTCCGCCATTGAAGAATTCAAACCTTCGAGTATTTATAAGTTGAAGCTTGAGGACCGTTGGAAGGATTTGAATCTGTCCGTTTGAATGTTTGAATATGTCCGTTGAAGGTTTTTAGACGTCCGCTCCTTCTGCTCAACCACGATGGAATATTTGCTTAGTTGAGTCTCTTTACAGGTTGTCATTCACGTGGTCTTGGATGAAGATGACTTAAAATATTGATTCGGAGCTCTTGACGGTATGGGCCTTCCTTCATCGTGTCGGCTCTGTTCATTGTCGGTTTGGTGCTTCACGGCTCATCAAGATTCAAACAACGGTTGATCATCTCAAACTTGCTAACAAGCATGATTAATAGCATTGAGAAGTATAGCAAGTAGAAATCAATTGATAATAATCATTTCGAAATCTTGGACGTTGTTGCTCGAGCTTTGCTTTGTCGATACATTCTTTGTCTAATTGATAAATGGTGTATTTGAGTCCTTCATATAATCATCGAAAATCACTCAAAATGATGATTAGTAATATTGAATGATGTAGAAGAAGATATATTGAAGCTGAGATGATTTGTGTTTGTTGATGAAATTAACACAAAGACTTCATCAAGTTCGCAACGCATTTGAAAACTTTGTGATCATACTCGAGTAAGAATCCATTCTTGCTCGGGCAAGCTTCTCTTGAATCGATGAATATGTTCTTGGACGTTGATGCTCGGGCAAAGTATTTTGCACACTCGAGCATGGTGCTCGAGCATGAATATAATCATGCTCGGGCAAGCTCCTTTACAAAAGCTTGGAAGTGCTCTGCTTCGATGTTGCTCGAGCATGGTGATAGTCCCGGGCAAGACATAGACAGAGCGGAGTAGAGAGAGCACAACACGTTGCTTGAGGCAAACCTGAAAGTATGCTTGCGGAGAAGGCGTGTTTTGGCAATGTTGCTCGAGCATGAAGCAAAGCTTGCTCGAGCAAGCTTTAGACAGAGGCGGAGAAGTGAGAGCACATTGTTGTTGCTTGAGCAACCCAGAAAGCATGCTTGCGGAGATTCAGAGTTTTGGTGATGTTGCTCGAGCATGACAATTTTCTTGCTTGGGCAAGACTTTTCATTAGGCAGTGGAAATGACTTCTGCTCGCTGTTGCTCGAGTAAGTCATAATACTTGCTCGGGCAAGGTATACACAGAGGCGAGAATTTGAGAATGATAGATGCTGCTCGGGCAACGTTTTGCCTTTGCTCGAGCATGATGCTCGAGCAAGCCTTCTTTCTTGCTCGGGCAAGACTTCCCGATTCTTGAGTTTTGCTTACGCCTCGATGTTGCTCGGGCAAGAAATAATTCTTGCTCGGACAAGGTTCTCTGAATGACCTTCTTTTGCTTCTGCCTCTAGATTGCTCGGGCATGCTAGAATACTTTGCTCGGGCATGATTCATTGACTGACTATCTTTTGCTTCTGCCTCGATGATGCTCGGGCAAGAAATATTTCTTGCTCGAGCATGATTGTTGAATCATGCTTGCATTCGATTCTGCATAAATCCAAGATTAGAAAATCATTCCATTTCAGAAGGCTCTTCAAATATTGTTTCCATTTCAATAAGAATCAGCTCCAAGCTAGTTGTAGTTCGTCCATTAACATCGATGAATGGAGCTTCTTCTTAACCAGCATTTTTGCGAATCCGAATGTACTACCAACTTCAAAACATCTATCTCCTTCAATTAATCTTTGTTTTCTGATTTCTTGATGTTTATGAAAAGGTATTTGAGTCTAGTTTCCAATGGCACCAATTTCAGCTCATTTGGATTTTCCGTTTGTGAGATACACTCAAATTACCGAAGGTTGGTCTGATCAGTGACGTTAATTGTTGTTCCAACTTTCGAAAATCATATCTCTCTCATATGGACTCCTTTGGACTTGATATTTTTTCAAAAGTACGTGTTGGATGTCTTCTTTCATATGCCACTGGTTTCATGTCAATCCGATTCCTGGTTTGGAAGATATCGTCGAATTATCAAGATCGCGAAAACGAGAGAACAATGCAGTATGCTCATGCCACGACCTTGCTCGAGCAAGGCCTTCTTTCTTGCTCGGGCAAGAACGGATTTTGAGCGTTTTTGGGAGAAATTCCACCTTGCTCAGGCAAGAACTTTGTTGTTGCTCGAGCATGACTTCAGAAACTCAATTTGCTCGAGCAAGACACTGTTCAAGTGAGTAAGAAAGCTGAAATTACTTAAATGCCCTCCAACAAACCAATATTCATCCGGAAGCTTGAACTTGCTTGTTTTAACTCGAATTGAGCCGTTCCAACTTCTATTTAATCGTGGAGACTTGTAGAATCAATCTAGGAACTTGTATAATGATTTTCTCATTCCATTAAACAAGTTCTTCCTTTCTTTCTTCTCTTTTCTTGATCATTCTCCATCATTAAACTTCACATCTACATTAAATATAAGAATTAGTCAAAGTAGAAGATAAATGTAGTATGCAAGATTTTTGCTCTTACCAATGACATGTATATAAGACATCATCAAAACTAATCATAACCAACAACATCCTTCTCTATCTTCCTTTACTGTCATAGATTTTGCCCATGTACCATATGTTTCAACATTGATACCAAATTCTCCCTTGAGTATTGAAATTCTTCTGATAAATATAAATCCTCCTTGCTTGTGTATAAATATTCATTACTTCACATATTTATTATGATGTGGGAACTTATGTACAATTACTGCTAATCATAAAGAAGTAAAGAACTAGCTATAAGGGTTTTAAAGTTTAGGATATTGAAAAATATTGGTCACAACTAAATTGCAATTGGGTTCTTCAAATATTTAAATTATTATTAGCTGGGAGTTGTAGTAATAAGAGTATGAACAGAAATCACTTGTTAGTTTTTTATATGTAATTTGATAAGAAAAATTATACACATCAATGGAAGAATAGTTATCATTGTTCCATTAATCAATTATCTGGAGTGGTTCGGTTCAATTCAAGAATTATTCTTTAGTAATTATTTCGTTGAATCATATATGGTTTATACATGAATGTTTTTATTACAAATGGGTTTATGTTTTTGATTTAAATGTTTTTGTTATAATCCGTATAACAGAGTTAATCCTTTTAAAACTTTTGACTCTTGAATCACTACCTTGACCAGTTTGATTTTATGTTACCTTGATCTCATCTTTATGCTTGCTATTATCTATAGAAATGATAGTAATTTTTAGACAACTTTAATTATGCAATTAACTTTTTTAGTTAACGAATTAGTTAAAGTGACTTATATTGTAGATGAGACTGAATATATTTTTTATACCATGATTTTTATTCTTTTTTATGTTTTTGTACTTTATCATTCTTTATTTGCCCCTTCCACATGTATGTCCCCATCTTCTAGTGTACTATCCTCATCTCTGTTTGTTTGCTGGGATCTGTTCTTTGTTGAATACATGTGTTTATTTGCACTTTCTTGATGAACTGACAATTGGTTGGTCTAAGCGGCCAGTTGTCATCGACCACTTATATTTGTGACATGTTGATATGTAAAGCATATAAAATATATTAGTGGCCTAATTAGTAAGGAAGTTAAAGTTAGTTACTTAGGTTAGTAACTGAATTAGTTGCCATATATTTGGGATGCAAACAACATCCCAACAAATGCTTGGGATGCAAACATTGATCATAATGAAATAAACTCCTTGTGTACTGTTGTGTTGGGGAAGTATGGAAGGCGATCGTGATAGGAGTTGGATATACAATCGTCTAACTCAGAGAAAACAACTAACTCGAGTATTCTTCGAGGGTTTGGAAGAGTTCATTCAATTTGCTCAAGAGCAAGCAACTAATTCAAGTACCACGATCAGTTGTCTGTGTGTGAAATGTAGGTGTTTAAAATTTTAAGATATGGGCACGGTCAGAATTCATTTGTGTAGAAAGGGATTCATAAAGGATTATGAATGTTGGGAATGTCATGGGGAAGTCTGACAGACACCAAGTGGTTATTACGGGGACAATAGTCATTGAGACAACCTTAATCAATATGAATAGTTGGTTATGGAAGTCGCAGGACCGTCGATTGGCCAATAATTTGATCTCGTTACTCATGTTGAACCATTATACATGGGAGAGGAGACCAGTACACATATTCAACCATCATACATGGGAAAGGATCCTAATATAGAGCCGATAGTTTCTATAAAATGCTTCAAGATGCGCAAAGTTCCTTATGGGAAGGTTACGAACACATTGAAAATAGTGATCATTCATCGCTATCGGCTACCCTAGCAACACTAAGCTTGAAGAGTGATACCATATGAGTGAGAAGAATTACAATAAAATGATGCAGATCATGGGTAAGGTTGTTCCTAATGACAATAATCTACCGAAGGATTTTTACCAAGCAAAGAAAAAGGTGAAAGAGCTTGGGCTTATATGTGAAAAAATTCATTGTTGTCCCAAAGGATGTATGATGTATGATGATTTGTTATACTAGATACTTCGTTATTTCGCTATTGACATATTAAGTATATTTCTTATATTTATATATATATTGACATAATGTTTATAAGTGTTAAGAGATGGAGCCTTCAGCGGGGTGTTCAGGTAATGGTCGTAGTGGTGGTAGAGCCCGGCCCCATCTTATCAGAGGGGGTAGGGTGACATCATCTGCCCCTCTGTAGGCAGAGGGCTTAGCTCTTCCCAAGAGCTGCCGCCACTTAATTTGTCATCTTCACCATCTACTATCGACTCTGTTATGGGCGATACAGGTGTACCTGTCACTCCCACTTACCCACAACAAGGGGCAGAGCAGGTTTAGTTTACGATTTCTGATTGATTTATATAGATTTTGTTAGGATTATTTTGAGCATATATGTACTAACTTATTCAATACTTCACATTTCTTCCTTCAGCACATTGCGTCGCCTCAGAGCCAGGTCAGTGAAGTTAGTTCCTTCGATACACCAATGTGGGGATCGATTGATCCTACAACAGGGCTGGCATGTGGATTCATCCTGTCGGCACCCAAGAGTAAGTCATGGAAAGTTACTAGTAACGTTGCGATTTTTTACCTTTAGCTTGTATGCTAATATTTTGAACATTTCCTCTGTTTTCATGTTTGAGCCTTATGGTCTGGTGACGGATTTCATAGGGGACCAAATATTCCGTAATTTTGATTTGCCTTGGGCCAATTGGTCAGAGATTCCTCTAAATATTCGTGATGCTTGGTTCAATGACTTCTTGGTAAGTTATGTGCTTTATGGTTATTAATTTCTTCTCATCAAAATGCACTGATTAAGTACTTTTATAATTTGGAGCACTAATTGTTCATTATTGATTTTCAGGCAAAGTTTAAGTGGTTGCCTGGCCATCAGGGAAATTTGAAAAAAGCTTAGAACTACAAGGCAAGCCGGTGGTTGTTTGATCGCTTTTATAAACTGAGGAATAATATAGGCAAGCAAACTCGGATTCAACCTAAGGCTGCTAAACAGTTATTTGAAAGATGGGCCACCGATGAGAAATTTCAACAGAAATGTGACAAAAATAAATTAAATAGGTCTCGAATGGATGGACCGTCATACACTGGCAGCTCTATTCCATTTAGTGAGCATCGAAGAAAAATTGTAAGTATACGTTATTTTCTATTTCAATATTCAATATTTTGTACTTTGAAGTAATAAATTAACGGTCATTATTTGTGTTTGCAGGCAGCTTCTGGGGAGATACCTGCAGAACTGGTTGATTGGACTACCTTTGAGCGAACCCATTCTCAGGAGTCTGCAAATCGTGGGAAGTGCTGGATTAATACCAAGTCTCAACAATTAGCATTTAGACATTTCTTATATTTATTATTTGTTTCAGACACCAACATATTTATTTCATTTTACATGCCTTATTTGTAATGTATTTTTGTGCTTGTAGAAAACCTATAAGAAGTTGTCATGGGAGAGAGCCTCGCAGCTTGAAAACAACCCCACATCCTCTCAGTCCGATAACGAGAGTCTCTTCATTCAGGCTGCAGGTGGATTTGACAAGAAAGGGAGACTCTTCGGTATGGGTGCCTTTGCCAGCTGAGTGAAGTCTATGAAGCATTCATCCAGTGATGTTGGAGGTGTTTCTGTAGGTAAATGTAATACTTTTGATATTAACTGTTACATTTTCATTCCCTCGTCCATTTAAATGAAGTACAAAAAATAAACTAACTTCGTAATGTTGGTTTTGCGGATGATAAGAGGGTGAAGGTGTGAGAACAGCTGGTGAGTCAGCAAGTAGATTAGCTAAATCAGCAAGGACAGCAGCTAAGCCGGGCAGAGCATCAGAAGAATGAGCAAGCATAGATGATCAAGTAGATGCAGGCTCTACTTCAGTCTCAATGAAGGACAAGGGTGCAGGGTCAGCTCCTGGTGATGATGACCATACTTGTGATGATGATGACCATACTGCTGCTGTTTAGATGTTTTTTTAGTCCATTTTGTTGGCAATATTATTATTTATATTTCATTTTTTACACATAAACTCTTATTATTGCTATTATATTTTTCATTATATACATTTCTTTTTAATTTTGTACTTTTAAATATTTTTTAAATTAATTGATTTTTGCGACGAAATTCCGATTCTGTAGCAAAATCGAGACTTGCGACAGAATATTCATTCCGTCGCAAAACTCTGAGTTTTGCGATGGAATCCATATTCCATCACAACTCTCGGATTTTACGACGGAATTACAATTCCGTCAAAAAACTCAGAGTTTAGTGACAAAATTAATATTCTGTCACAAGACTCAAATTTTGCGACAGAATTGGAATTCCATCGCAAATCTCGATTTTACGAAGAAATCTAAATTCCGTCGCAAATTGCGACGGAAGTTCAATTTTTCATGCAAAATATGCTTTGCGACGATATTTTTTGCAACGGACTCTCTGTCGCAAAGCTTTTTTGCAATGGAAAATCACTATTTTACAACGAATTTTGTCCGTCACAAATAGTGATTTTTTTGTAGTGTATGCAAGGCGTTATAATGTGATGTCACTATGTTTTCTGTATTCTTTATTCTGAGAGTTGACTGTTTATATTACTCAATTTTTATATCTATGTTCTAGTTGTTTATTACAAAAAAGATTGTGGATAGAAAATACGAATTTCATTTAAAAAAAAAAATAGACGTCTGTTTTTCAGAAAATAATCATTGTAAGTATACTTACAACGAATATTTATAAACAGTCATCTATTTTAAGACTTTTCAACGATGCTCACACTACCCCCTGAAAACAGTCCTCTTAGGGTCCTAAAAATGGACGTTAAAAGTTCCTTCTGTAGTAGCGTATGTGCATTACTCCTTTAATCAAATTCTAAATATATGAGCTGAATAACTAATTTAAAGAGATCTAATATAGTTAGTCATTTATTTAAAAAAAATGTGTATTGGTTTTCTTAAAGTATTGCTTACAATCATTTGCACGTAAAATTATACTCCATCACCAAGAAGAAGAAGAAGAGGGGGGCGGAGGAGGAGGAGGAGGGAGAATTTAGGGAAAAGTTACATATTTAAAAAAGTAAGTGAGAATTTAGGGAAAAAATTACATATTTAAAAAAGTAAGTGAATTGATATATTATGTTTAATATCAAAAGTGACCTATATACTAGCTCTTATATTTAGGCTAGGAGAGAGTTTTAAAAAACAAAGAACAAAATAAATAATCCATTATATGAAAAAACAAAACTTTTGAACCACCTCCCTCCCCCCAAAACAGGGGGGGAAAAAAACACACACACACACATAAAGCACATTTGAAGAACGAATGTATGTGTGCCTGCACGCACATGAAGAGTAAATAGTATGTACTTCCTGGATTTTAAATATAATACTTTAATCTATTTTGTCTCCCAAATTTATAATTTTTCCCTGAAGTATACCTATCAATTGTTTATATTGAAGGGGGTTTCATCAAGGAGTTAGTTCCAATATATATGATTAAAGAGAATATTTTAGTAAAACAAACACCCATTTATTACAAACACTACATAAAAAAAGGTCGGATTACCGACGGAAATTACCGACGCAATTCTGTCGGTAATTTGATTTGCGACGGAATTCTGTCGATAATTAGATTTTCGATGGAAAACGTCCGTCACAGAAAAAACTGTGGCAAAAGACAGTATCAACAGTTTAGTCCATTGAGTTTTCATGCTCTCTCTTCTTCTCTCCTTTTTTCTTGTGTGGTGATTTGTTGTGCCACTTAAGTTTAGACTCTAGCCCTACATAAGCAGCCTAGGAGTTTTGACATGGCCTGGATCCGAACGTGGATCAGACTCGATACATAGTCAACAAGCAGGACATGCCCGCGCGTTGCTTGATACATAGTCAATGCTCCCTCCTTGTTTTACAACATATTTACAAAGGACCGGTAATTGGTTTTGATGGTTGAGCTTTAAAGATGAAAAGACCTGAAACGATTGGCCGTCCATTTTGTCTTATATATTAGGAATCAACTCCAAATGAAAGTTATCGAACTCCACAATGCCACAATGTCCAATTATGTAGGAATCCCCTAACATCCCCCACCCCCCCCCCCCCCAAATAATAATAATAATAATAAACAACCACAAACAAAACAAACAGAAAACATAGTTATATCAGTATTAGTTTACTGACTATTAGAACAACGTCTAAAAAAAGTTGGGTCTTCAACAAAGTTGAAAGAAAGGACAGGAAATATTGGTTTCAAGGGGCAAAAAAGCGAGAATTGTTTTGGACGAAAAAGATAAAACTTGTGTCGTGATAAGGATCGAGGAACCCTCCATTGATCTTGGATTTGTGCTCAATTCAGGAAGACATATATGTGTGGTACTTTATTTTATAGCACAAGATTGGAAGATTCTTCAATTATTATTCATAGAAAAAAATATTAAAAAGGTTCGTATAATTAATTAAACAACAAACCGACACCGAAAAGTACCTATAATAATACAACAACAAACAACAAGTGGAACTTTTCAGTTTTCATCGACTTACCATATATAAGGAATCTTTCATGACCAACACAGAACCTTAAAAATAAAAGAAATTGAATTGGCAATTGCCTTATTTTTATACATATGAACAAAAAAGACATTTTGAAAACAAAAAGGTATTTGAAACCCATGTTTGACCTCTACCACTTGAAGTTTAAGGCCTCACCGCCACTCAGTCTGAATCTTCTAGGGCCTTTTGTTTTCTGTGTATCTCCCTATGAGACATTTATGATTTACCGATTGAAAGCACCTTCCATTCTTTCTTTCTTTTTTCCTGTTGATTTCATCCAGAAAATTATATAAAAATATTAACATCACATATAGTTGCAATTTTTTATGTTAAGAAATTGTAGAAGTTACGTATCAGATAGTGTGAGATAAAATGTTAGAAAAACACTTCCAAGTAATCTATACAATCAAAATATTGCTAGTTTGACTTCAATTTTAAAATACTTCTCTGCTTCTTAATATAAGACCTAATTGAAAAGTTGATATTGGTCTTAAATGTAAAGCTTATTTCACATAATTTACACAATTTTCTTTATAATTAGAAAAAATTCATCTACCAACAAATTAAATCTAATTGATCATGCCTACATATTTATATTTATTCAAAGAACGCTACAAAATACACTCTTGCAAGCTGTTTTATAGCGGTTTTAAAAACCGTTACTGTACTAGTAACAGTTTTACGCCACTGCTACAAGATGAGATCAATATGACAGATTGTTTGAAAAACTTGTAGTAGTTATAAAATCGCCACAAATTATAATGCAAAATTTTTGAGTGGGAAGGAAGGAAAATTGAGAAATCGGCGCCTACATTTGTAGCGGTTACAAAACCGCTACAAAGTATATCCACGAATTTTTAAAAAAAAAATTAGCGGAAAATTACAAATAATGGATGAAATTTCAAAAACTACATAAAATTTTTCAGGTGATGTTTAATTAAAATTTGTAGCAGTTCTAAAATCATTATAAGTATTGGATGAAATTTTAAAAATTGCGCCAACTTTTTAAATCGAATTTGAATTAAAATTTGTAGCAGTTCTAAAACCACTAAAATATATTGCAAAATGTATAATAATTAAAAAACATAATTTGAGTCTATCGTTACAATATTTAATTATTTAAGTGACAATTTAAATAATAACAGTTAATATTTAAAAAATGATTAACTTAAGTTAAATAAATATAAATATTATAAAGATATAATAATGAGAATGTATAGATAATATGAACTTATTATATTGTCAACTAGATGATATTTGATTATGAAATGAATGTTGGTGGTGATAGAAAAAACGTCAAGGAAATGTCCTTAAAGTTTTGGAAAAGAAAAAAAATTAATCAGTATTATAAGAAGGGGAAAAAAATTCAAATCAAAGATTTTAAAAAAAAATATCATGTTTGATTAGCTTGCTCATCACTTAACCTCTTCAGAAAATGTTTATAGATGAAAGAAAATGAGAGAGAAGGGGTGGGAAGAAATGAAGAAGTTTGTGAAATGAGGTGTGTATGGGTATTTATAGGGATGTGCATAACTCTTGCAGCGGTTGATGTCACAATTTTTGTAGTGGTTTTTATTTGTAGCGATTTATATCACAGTTTTTGTAGTGGTTTGACGTTTGTAGCAGTTTTGGTTTGTTTTGTAGCGATTATAAAACCGCTACAAAAATCCGTTGGTATTTTTAAAAATATATATATAGTGGTTTATAAGAACAAAAGCATAATTTGTTTAATCATTCTTCGTCGTCATCCCTACAAAATATGTGTAGAGAAAATGTTAGTTGTGAGTTTAATATGTTTGTACAAAAATTAAACTTAAGTTAAGTGATAATAAAGCATAACATATAAAAACATACCGAACTATAGGTAAATTGTCATCGCCTTCAGGGAAGAAGTTTTCAAAATTGTCAAATTGGAATGGCTCACTCTCGTAGGCAATGTTATCATCATTGCCCATGTCATAAAGGTCTCGAGGCTTGAAGTAAACCACCATATTCCAATCTGTTGCATCTTGTCCTCGACATAATAAGCCTTGTGTTCCTCTAAGGCAATAATATATGGCTCATCAACTTGAGATTGAGCAGTATGAATTGGCCAAGAGAAATTTACTGATGAGATGCTTAAGTCATTAGTTATGAGTCCTGGGAAGTTGTCGCATTTGCCCACAAACACTTGAGCGGTGTCACAGTAAAACGGCCTTGGTAATGTAGTTCGACAATATCTAGAAGCTTTCCATAATAAGAGATGTCTTTGAACTACATATTGCTGTCATTGTTGCTCACATAACTCCTTGTCCCAAAAATGCCATAAACACCCGAATTTTGGGTTAACAATCCTTGATCTTGTAAAATCATGCAAAACTTCAAACCATTGGCATTGTATGCCATAAACTTGGTTGCTTGGTCAAGAGGGCCGATTGCAAGTGCTCTAAATCTGGTGAGTACGGGTTTTGGTCATATAGTATTCTCCACGCAAACCAACTTAGGAATTCTTTGTGGACCTTTTTGTAAATTTTGGAGGATGCTTATATATGGATCCTGAGTTGACGATTCACGTAACTTCTGAATTCCTTGTAATTAATCATGAGATGGTGATCGTGAAATGTAAATATAAAATGTAAGGTAATATATAGGATAACATAAGAGTGTACAATTCTTACTGAATGAAGGGTTCAACTTTAGTGCAATTAATCAAGACATATCTATTTGCTTGCAACTTCTCAGTTGTTGTTATTTTGAAGTTCTCACTTCCTCCAACCGGTTAACCAACACGAGGAATTAACAACTCTCTTGATGATGTCGCAGGTTCAAAACAATTGTCTACATGAGGCGGTCGATTGAAAGACGTCTCAATGCTATCAAAGTACCTTGAACATAAATACAGGACCTCATCCCCCATATAACTTTCAGCTATAGAACCTTCTGGCTACACCTTATTCCTTACATAAGATTTCATTTTCCCAAGAAACCTGTAAAGTAAAGAAGGAAAAATGTTAATAAATACTTAAATGTGCGATTAGAAAATTTAGAAAGTAATGCTAATGCGCATATGTAAAATGAGTACCTCTCAATAGGATACATCCATCGATATTGAATTGGGCCAGCAAGCAATGTTTCATAAACAAGGTGGACTGCCAGGTGAGCCATCACCATTAAAAATGACAAAGGAAAGATCATCTCCAAATGACAAAGTGTAAGAATGATTTTGTGTTGCAACTAATCGAGCTCCTCAATGTAATACCCGGATAATTATTTATCTGGAATATTATATTTCGATAGATAATACCTATTGAAAATAAGGGAACAGGTGGTTTCAAATAATAAGTAATAATTATCTTATTTTCTAAGGTAATTACCATGGAAATTAGGAGAGATAAAGAGCTAAAATGTATTTTTAGAGCATTAAATGGCCTAAAAATATTATGATAAATCCCAAGAGGTAGTAAAATATTTATAAAAAAATAGAAAGTATGTTGTCTCTAATTTTAGGAATTTTTGGGATAATTTCCCTTGAAAAATAATGAGGCAAAATTAAGTATTATTTTGGGATCATAAGTGACCCCATGATTTTTAATATTTTACATGGGATATAAAATACCAATGTAAGTAAAATAGTTGTGAGATAATGATTTATCCTAATTAAGAAAATTATCAAAAAATTAGTAAGTGGCTAATCTGGTAATTAATGGGATAATTAAGGTATAAAGTAAATGAATTAAAAATAATTTAAATAATTATTTTTAATTGGAGAAATTCGAAATTATTAAATAAATAAAAAATAAAAAAAATAAAATATTAATAAAATATTTTATGCTTAGAAAAATAAATATCTAGATATTTTGAATAAAATAATAATATATATGGTAAAGAGCCAACAGGACGTTTGAGAATGGATAGAAATAAAATCCTACACCAAGGTATAGGGATGTAGTCTAAGTCATCCTGGACTTTTTATGAACCAAATGAAATTCTATCTCGGATTGAGCGGTCTCCGAAGTCGATTCTGGAACCAACATGGTATTTAAGACACCTGGGATAGGAGAGAGAAAATGCGATAGAGGATTTAGAGTCAATACGAAACAAGTAGTTGCCGTGAATTAGGAATCTAGTGACTTAGGTCGATCATATTACAAACCGGTGGATTTTTGCCTAGACGCGACACTTCCGAATTCAATTCCGTAATCAAGACGTATGTCCTAAAATCTTCAAAGCAGATAACGAAATACCCTTAATGGGATCATAAATTTCATTAAACTAGATATTCCTAATGAGAAAGAAAGAAACTTCAAACTCTGTCACAAGATTTCGCGATTCGTCAAGATTACGCATTTCGGACACCGGACCGAAACTTTATCGATGCACGGCTCGATGTCACCATCAAGATGACATCATTTTGTTGACTATTGGGGAGGGGAGGTCGGCACAAGCAAATGGAGGGCCAAGAGTGTTTTGTCCTCAAAAATGCGATCCTACGGTCCCATATTCGTCGATCAAGTTCGAATTATTTACCGTTCGCCATCCGTCTCTTCTATAAATACCAAGCTCCTCTTCTTCATTTTTCACACCAAAAATCTGCCCCTTAGAGAGAAGGGAGAGCTCTTGAAGTTCTATTCCAAAGCCGGGGTAAGTTCTTCGGTCCTTAGTCTTTAGTTTCGGTAGATATAGTAGGAATGCTAGATTTATCTTTAATTTTTCAAGATAGTCTAGATATCATATTTAGGGGTAAATATGATATATATTTCGAAAATATGATGAGGGAAAATATCTCAAAATTCTAGAGAGATAGAGCGAAAACAACGAAGCTCTGGCGAAATTCCGCCGATTAGGGGTTCAGGGGCAAAATGGTAATTTGTACCTAAAATGCCTGTTATAGTGCTAGAAGTTGATAAATGTTATCCTTATAGGATATCTAAGATAATCGGACCGCTGTTGTACCGTCGTCATACCGCTGTTTCACCCGCTGTCAAAAAGTATCGTTTTCCATCAACGAAGGTACGTTCGCGTACTGTAACACTAACGCTGATGTTTATTGTATGCGTATATGTGCCATGTGTATTGTATATGGTAGCTGATAGCTCTGCTGTATGTCATATACTGTCTATGTTGTATGTTGTACGTTCGCGTACTGTAACACTAACTCTGATGTTTATGTTATGCATATATGTGCTATGTGTATTGTATGTGGTAGCTGATAGCTCTGCTGTATGTCATGTACGTTCGCGTACTGTAACACTAACGCTGATGTTTATAGTATGCATATATGTGCTATGTGTATTGTATGTGGTAGCTGATAGCTCTGTTGTTTGTAGGTACGTTCGCGTACTGTAACACTAACTCTAATATTTATTGTATTCGTATATGTGATATGTGTGTTGTATATGTGTTGGTGGTATGTTATTTGAATGCATGGTGATGTTAGAGGATAACTGAACATTTGCATGCGCTGGGAGCGATATGTCTGTATGCGCTGGGAGCGATATATCTGTATTCGCTGGGAGCGGTGTGTCTTTTTTCTGGGAGCGGTATGTATGCATTCGCTGGGAGCGATACATGTAGGAATGGTTCATTTGTTATGCTTATATACTGTATATGTAAATATGAGGTTAACCGTTACCTGGGGTCCGTATGCATTGGACCTTAGCTCTTAACATAGCGTCGGGTTCGGGAGGACCAAGGACCAGGAGAAAGGCAAGCGGCCGCATAGAGATCCTATGAAGATCTCTTCTTTGACACGGCATGGCATGTTGCTGGGAGACACTTTTGTTGTTATTCACTTTAAAAACTCTCGGTCATTGTACCGTTTTTGTAAATCAGCCAAACTTACGGCATTTATAAATATATGTATCAGTTACTCAATCGCTCTGATGCTCTACTCTGATGAAAAAAAAAATATACTACTTTTGAAAATGGGATGTTACACTTTGGTATCAAAGCAGTTGTCCTGGCATAGATCTGACTAAGTTATTCCAAAACCTTTTGGTGCCGAAGGCAGGGCTAGTCTATGTGGATCAGCCAATCAGTCACCCTAGCACGGTGAGGCTCCCATGATAGACACCTACCCGCCAAATTGGTTGAGTAACGAGTTAGGCTCTACGCCTTTTTAAAGAGCATATTTTAAAAATGAGTACTGATATAGCCCTAAGTCGATGTACCAGACTGGACTGGTATACCATTCTGAACCGGTGTACCACCCTCTGTCGGTGCATCATTCTAACCCAGAATCAGTAAATCCATCGTCCATATTCATATTTTATATCAGACCCTAATAATTCTGATAACTCTGATATCAATCTCTGATAACTCTGATAATTCTGATAATCGTCAGTTTGTACTGGACGGTAATTCCATCTTAGCCCAGGGCTTCTACATGGAGCTGGGCCACGCCGGATGAAACTCCGAGACAAACCAAGATACGTACATGCAGTATTTGACTCATGTAGAGGAACTCCTGACACGTATTTTCATATACGTTTTGAGTAGAAAGAACCAACAAGAACCTAACGAGGGAAATATTGCAGGTGTCTGTTCGTTTGTAGTGTGAATGCTGGGTGCGATAGAGTTTATGTACAGTGCGAATGTTAAGTGCGAGTGTAGTGTAGACATTAGTCTGTGATATACTAAACATTGTTTTCTTAAAATCTAACGTTTTCTCGCACGAAGGGAAAAGAACGGAATATGGCGAATTTAAGAGGAGCCGGAACCCCGGAGGCCGGGCGGGGGTGGTGGAGGACGAGGTAGACAACCTCGGGTGGATCCAATACCAAACCAACCGAACAATGAATGAGATACGGGAGATGAGAGGAACTGTACACGAACCGAGGGCTCTTGTTGAGGAACCGCTGGAAGAAAGGCGGAAAGACAAGCCGAGAGATAAAGAGAGGATCGAAATGCGAGGAAGAGGAAGAAAGTGAGCAAAGTGACGAGCACACCGAGAAAGCCGAGGAATCGACGGTCACAATCACCTCCTCGACGAGGAAGAATAGTGGAGACCACAAAACACTGGGTCACGCAATTTTGCAAGCTCAAGCCACCCGTTTTCCATGGGAAGAACGATTTGGCTGAGGATTGGTTGATGAGTCTAGACAAAATATTTGAAGTCATGGACTGCTCGGATAATCGGAAGGCTCAACTTGCGATTTATAAACTTGAAAGTGATGCTCATAGATGGTGGAAAAGCGTAGCTACAACGTTGCGAACACGTTATTGCCCTGTCACTTGGGAGAAGTTCCTAGAAAAATTCAACGAACAGTATTTGCCTCCCTCAACTCAAGTAATCAAGGAGGAGGAGTTTCTCCATATCAAACAAGGCCATGACGAATCCTTTGACAAATCAGGAGGTAGCGTGTTTTTTATTACTAGTGGAAGTAACTGTTACATAAGAACATGTGAGTCATGACTCTTCAAACCTTTCAAGCCTGTATGTCAATACATTGTGAAATGTTGCATGAATACCCATTAAAAACGTTTATTTTAATCAACATCATGAGGAAGATTTCCTTATTCGTTTTTGTGAAGGTGAATTTTTCCGATTGAAATTTGTCATGCTCATCTAGCCACGCGTCTTCACAAACTCCCATGGCCCGCAAATCTTTCCTCTCTTGAAAATGATCTTTCGACTTGTCTGGTTCGTTAAGCATTGTGTATAGCACATTGTTACATTTTCTTCTAATGTGCATGACATCAAGACTGTATCGAAGCAAATTAGATTTCCAATATGGAAGAGTGAAGAAGATGCTTATCTTCCGTCATTGCTGAGGCACATAAGTAGAAGTCCTAGTAATCTTTTTGTTGCATCGTCAGTTTTTCCAAACTTGAATTCAATATCATGAATCTGCTGTGAGATATCTGCATCAGATAAAGTCTGAGGAGGTCCTCTTTTTCTTGTTCCATGAAACAATTCCATTGCAACCCAAACTTGTACTTACCATCAAGAAACCTCTAATGACACGTGAAGCACCACTTTTGACTATAGGGAAGGCGCACTGAGTCAGAGTCAAAATTGCAAGCTAGACCCGCCGTCCCAGTATGCACATTCCAACTGGATAATATTCCCATGCCAAGAAAGTCACTTATTGTCCAAATCAAGGCTACACGCAAGTTGAACAGTGTCTTCTCATATGCGTCATATGGCTCAATGCTGACATTCCACAAGTCCAAAAATTTTGCAATATACGATTGGAGATACACATCAATGTCCTTATCCAATACCTTTTTGCATGGAATGAAGGAGCTTTGTTTCATACACATCCAAGGGGCAAGTTGTAAGGAATTAAGACTACCAGCCAAATACTATAACTTGTGCTAAGATTCTCAAACGGATTAAAATCGTTAGCCGCTAAAGCAATCTCTATAACGAAAGCTGAAAAGTCTAAGTCGAACACTTTTCAAGATTATGCATCCTTTGGATGTCTTAATTTATCATCTTGATTCTTGTCAAATTCATGCCAGCTCATATGCTCAGCTATTTTAGATGACATAAACAATCTCTATAACCACGGCTTCAAAGAAAAGTACCTGAGAATCTTTGCTAGTTTTTCCTTCTACTTTTTCCGTTCCGAATTGTCTTGTATCTCAAAGAGTGACATTACTTACAAGTCTCCCTGCGAGCATCATTTCCCCAATATAGCATACAATCATTAGGGCATGCATCAAATTTTTTTTTTTGTAGTTCAAGCCTAATCTGTTAATAATCTACTTGGCCTCGTAGAAAATTGTGGGAATCTTCACGTCAGGGAATGCATCTTGTAACAATTCCAACAACTTTGACATTCCCTTATCAATGATTCCACACAAACACTTGATATGATACAATTTGATCAACAAAGATAATTTGGAGTATTTTTGACAACCTTGATACAAAGGACGATCTGCTTCTTCCATGAGGCTGAAAAAATCCTGAGCTGCTTCATTCCTTAAGAAAATAGGGCTTGCGCCCTAAACTTCTTCAGTGAACTTGTCGTCTTCAAAATCAAATGCATCACAAACAGCATCATTAATAGGATCATCTTGATCTACTTGAACTCCTACTTGTGAACTTCGAGGAAAATGATCATCATATCTCATACAGGGTTTCTCAACATGAACTCCCCAGAATGCATAGTCTTCTGGGAAAGGCTTCATAAGCAAATGTTCCTTAAGAACTTCTTATGTATGCAACTTCTTAAACTTGCATCTACAACACAGATACACGATCTTACCATTACACCTGCCTTAAGAGAAAGCAAAATCCAAGAAATTGTTTAATCTAGCCAAATATGCTGGAGAATTGCGCAGAAACTTGATCCATGACTTATCCATAGCTAGCGAACAAAGTTAGCATAAAAGATGGGTGAAGAGAGAATTTTGAGTTCTTTGAATGACGTGTGCCCCACTCTTGAATTCAATTTCTGAAACATTCAACAATTTGTAGTGATTCAAAAACCGCTACCATAACCGCTACAAATTAATGACCATTGGCGGCAAAATTAAAATTTAGAATGACACAATTTGTAGTGGTTTTATACAAAACTTATGACAGTTGGCGGGTTACCAAATATTCAAATTTCAAAATCCCACATTTTGTAGTGATTATACTTAAAAACCGCTACCAATTAATGACCGTTGGTGGGAAACTTAAAATTTATAATGACACAATTTGTAGCGGTTTATCTACTAAAACTTTACATAATTAATTACCGTAGTTGGTGGATTACCAAATATTCAAATTTCAAAATCTCACATTTTGTAGCCGTTATACTTAAAACCACTACAAGTTAATGACCATTGGCGGGAAACTTAAAATTCAAAATGACACAATTTGAAGCAGTTTATCTACTAAAATCGTTACAAAATTAATGACCGTTGTGTTACAAAATATTTAAATTTCAATATTACACATTTGTAGCATTTATTTAGCTAAACCACTACAAATATAAATGTATTATTTTTTTAAAAAAAAATAAGTTACATTTTGTAGCGGTTGATAGTAAAAAAAACCACTACAAAATGTTGTCATTTATCTATTTATTTATATGTTTAACTTCTATTTAGAACCAGAATTACATAAATGAATAAAAGCCCACTAACAATTCTAAAAAAAGGGTCCTAAATCATAGATAAAAGCTAACTAACAATTTTAAAAAAATGTCCTCATTTTTTTACAATAAAAAGTTAAATGTCCTAAATCATAAATAAAAGCTAGCTAACTATTCGGAGCTTAATCATCAGGTCCTCTCTCTGGGGGGGCAGGATCACTGGACTGACCAAGGTTAACAACACCATCGTCATTAGCAGGAAGAGGCGGCGACAAGTCGACGATGAACCTAAGGACAAGCGGGACCTTTGGAAGCTCATAGTCAGGAAACAACTGACTCCACGCCATTAACATCATATTGTTTGTGATATCCCGCCATTGGGTCTGTTGTGCATAGAAGAAATCAACCTGCTCCTAAATCCAATGGGCCATCGCCGCATTTTCCCTAACAACCTCCGCATGGATCTTCTCGAGAGGTGCCAGCCTCAGAGGTGGCGCTCCTGCCATAGACCATACTAGGCCTATTGCCTAACCCCAAACCCCTGCAACGTCCAGGGTGCTCAACTGGGCCAAAACCAGTTTTCGGAGGCGTAGTAGGCTCCACAGACCCCTGTGACTCCTGGGTTTAGGTTTGTTGCAACTTTGCTTATGACTACTAAATCCGCTCCTGCCACACACATTTTATAAATAAATTCATTTAATATAAATAAATTACATAAATTAAAAATAAAAATGTATATAACTTACAATGGCCTCCTCTGCTTGTTAAGAGGTCGCCGACCCGTCTCGGTGCCTATGGTTATATGTGAATAACTCCTTATAGTCCGTTTGGTGGTTCTCCTGCCGAGCCTTCCTCTCCTAAAATTATAAAAGCAATAAATTATTATTAGTAAGATAAAATAATAAATTTATAATACAAAGTTAAAATTAATTTAATTGTAAAATATATCAGCTCGTTGTAAGTGACAACAAATGTCTTTGATCCTGCCGTGTGATGAATCCTCTACTGCACTCGGCTCCTAGTGTTTTTCTGAGAAAGAGCCTATAGAAGATACGAAACATTAAAATAATTAAATAGTAATTATTATTAAGAAATTTATAATTCTTAAAAATTTACTTGTCCCTCTCTTGGCTTCTTCTATACTTGGACAAATCTCGCCCCGTCATTAGGTGGGACACCGTCTAGCACGTTCTCGATCTATTGATGCAAAGGAATCGTCCCATCCTTATTCATGATATGGTAGAGATGATTCCTCCGATTCTTCCAAATCATCCCTATCTTGATAAACGTGTACTTCTTCCTAGTGTTGCAAATGGCAAGCTTATCCTATATCACAATTGAATAAATAATAATTCAATATAATTAATTAATCAATTAAAAATGACATAAATTATAACTATTTACATTTATGACATAATTAAAATATAATTAATTACCTTCACAGCCTTGTCTGACACTAAATTCTTCAGCCCTCGGTGAACATTCTTCCAAGTTTTGAAGTAGATAGGGAATTGCATCCAATTCGAACCCAGCTCATTTAGATATTGGTTGAATTAAGTGACAACCATTCTCAATCAGCTAGTATGTGGCCCCATTACACGGAACTATGACATGTAGCCCCTCCATCTTATTTACATCGGCCACATCCAGTCTCTTGATAATGATGTTCCCCTTATCATCTGCACAATTTACCACAATCTTTTATTCAATTTAAAATCCATACAAATAATTCTTCATTTTCAATATCGTTCAAAACACACATAAAAGATCGATTTACTCTATTATTTATAGAATATTATTGAGATATGATATATTATTTATTAAAACAATAATTAAATTTACCTTGGACTTACACCTCAAACTTCGTCGACTGTGAAGATGATCGTTGTGGGTTATTCTTCTCCCGGGCCTCCTCCTCATCCAGGAACTGCTCCATCTCGTTGAGAATGGGCATGTTGAAGTCAAACTCCTTATTCTCCTCGTAGTCGATCACATTGAGGTCAACCCCCTCAGCCTTAACAGGTGGCCCTGCTGGGGTCGTCTGTTGTGGTTGCTCTAAAAGGGGCTGTTATGGCGGGGTCGCCTCCTGCGATGGCAGGGGGACATTCCTACCTCTGTGCTGCCCTCGACTACCCTTACCCCAACCCATACCACCACTCCCTCTACTACCGCTCCCCTGTAGAAGAGGTCTAGGACGATTAACCTCTTTCCCCTTATCTTTATCTCTCTCAAAAGCCATAATAAATGTGGTTATTATAAAATAATTAAAAAACTTATCATAGTTATAAAAACATTACAATAATATGGGGAAAAACTGAAATAAAAGAGTTAAATTTACTAACCTAAAGTGCCTAACTCTATAAATGCTTGAGAAGAACCTCAGAGATGTAACAAGATCTTCTAAAGGGTGCGTGAGAGACGAATTTACGAAATTGGAAAACTATTGAGTGACGGCATGTTTAAAGGCTCAAACTTTGTAATGGTTTTACAAATAAACCACTACAAAGTGTTGACATTTGTAGCAGTTTAACAAAAACCGCTACAAGTATAGAAACCCTACCTTGTCCAACATGAAAGTTTGTAGCGGTTTTATGTAACTGCTACAAATGTGCAAAACTATTTGCAATTTATAGCAGTTTCAACAAGTAACCGCTACAAATGTGCAAGACTCTTTGCCTTTTGTAGCGGTTTCTATGGATAACCGCTGCAAAGGTGCAGAAATTTTACATTCTGTAGCGGTTCTTTTCGTATCAACCGCTACAAATAAATCGACACAAATTTCGCACCATAAGGCGCCTAGCTGGCACCATGTTTGTGGCGGTTTGTATAGATAAATCGCTACAAATTAACTATTACAAATTTGGCGCCATATTTTGTAGCGGTTTTTTTGTTAGAACCACTACAAATATCATTCACTAACCAGCATGCCACTTGATGCAAGTCATACTATTGCAAATTTGTAGTGGTTTCAGAATAAACAATTACAAATCCCCATATTTGTAGCAATTCATTTTAACCGCTTCAAATTAAGAGTTTTTTGTAGTAATTTATATATACAAAGTCTATGTATATCATTTATAAATGAAATTTATGAAAAATATCACACTATTTACAAATCATGACCATGTTCGTCCAAAAAACAAGATCCACACATCATAGTTTGATTTGTGACATATTAGTAAAAAGAATACTAATGTATTATAATATGTAAAAACTGAACATATATAGTGTAATATCCCATTTGAAAACAGCGGAATTTTTTTAAAAAAAAAAACGTTTCCAAATATTTCCAAGCAGAGTAATCAGAGTAGAGCATTGGAGCGAGTAAGTAATTTACATTACATTCAAAATATGGACCATAGTGTAAATGTATCGGATTACGATCATCCGAGAATTCTCAAAAGTTAAAGAAACTAAAGAAAACGTTAGATAATGTAGACACGTCTTGGCCTACTCCAAATGCTAGCCTCGATCACCAAACATCGGTCCTCCGCACCGATGCTACGGTGAGATCCATTCCACATATGGATCTCGGTAACGGTTAACCTTATGCTCAAATAAAACAAGATACGTACAACGAGATATTCATTTCAATACGGATATCATCACAAAAGCAAACAAAGAGATGTATGATCAATAACATGGACAGAACTTAAGCACAAAGCAGTATGTAATGTCTCTCTCTCTACTAGTTCTGCACATATCCAGTGCCACGCCACTAACGTGTCCTCAGCGCTAGGAATAACTCAAACGGCATTACCAATACTATAATCCGTGGGTAAAGTCAGAGTATCTCGACGATTCTCAACGGAACCTCGCCTATGAACGTATCTTTAACGTAAAAGTATATGAGCAGCATAGAGTTAGGGTTACAGTACGCGTCCATACCTTAGTTGCAGATATCCGGCTCTTCCGGCTAAAAACGGTACTTTTTGACGGCCGTACGTAAAACAGCGAAACGATGGATTTTCGACAGTGGTTCGACGTCAGAAGTATTCTAATCAGAATAATAACACACTTATGAATATTTGGCAGCATAACAAGCATTTTAGGTTAAAAAGACCATTTTGCCCCTACTACCCCTATTTGGCGGAATTTCGCCAGAACTTCGTTACTTTGACCTTATTCCATTTCAAAATTATCCCCACTAGGTTTTTACCCCGTCAGGCATCTTTCAATGCAATGAGGCTTAAAAACAAGTATAGGAATATATTCTGAAACTTCCTAGATCAAAACAACAGTTCTACTATAACTACCGAAAGAACTACGGAAATTAAAAGCTAAGGGCAGAAGAACTTACTCGGAGCTAGGAAGAATTTTTGCAGAGCTTCTCTCTCTAGAACCTCTCTCTAGGATTCGAATTTTGGTGTGAAGAATGAGAGGAGAGGGGCTCTCTATTTATAGAAGAAGGGAGGGACAAGGTGGGTATTAACAAAAAGTCTTCAGATATGATTCTGGCCGTTGGATCTAGGGTTTTGGGAGAAGCAATCTTGAACATTCAAGGTCTTGGTCGACATCTAAGGGCCCAAAAAGTCAAAGAATGAGTTGTCATCCAATGATGACTCTTGCTTTATGGCCTCCGGCCCGATAAAGCTACCCGATCGGTGTCCGTTTCGCGCGATTTCGCAGAAACTCAAAAATCTGGGCATGTAACTTTGAAGATCTTTCCATCCTCTTTCATATTATCTATTTTGATCCTCTTTTTGATCATTTCTAGGTATTCTCCGGTGCGTCGGAAAATATTCGGACAAACGCGTCCGGTTACGGAAATCGCTTCCGATAGAACCAACTTCTGGACAATAATTCGCTGAATCGTAAAACGTCCAGTTGTTGCCTAACTTAATCCCGTGTTTGAAAACACACAATTGTTTCTATAGGTTCTCACTTTGTCTATCTGACTCTACTCTATCTGATCAACTTTTCGTCTTATTAGGAATTAGGGTTTTCGGTTGCGGAATTAACGTCTGGTAAATTCTTTCCTCGTGTAAAAATTCACTTGTTCTTAATTTGATCAGTCTGAAAATATTTTTACCTCTGGTTTACCTGTAGAATTTATTTCTAACTTTTCCCTCGGTCTGCCTATAAGCTGACTCACCACATTATATCATTATTTTATTCTAATTATCATTTTAATTATTTAAACAATTCATTTTAATTAAAAATATCAATAATTTCGGCCCCCTCATTTTAAAATTCAGTTTTAATTATTTTTTCATAATTTTTTCCATTTTTAAAAAATATAATATTTTTTTTACTAAAAATTCTTGTTTTACCCCCTCGCCTTCGTTAAAGGCTTAATCGTGCCTAAATTCTTCGTTTAGTGATCTTTTTAGGATTAGTTTTCTTCATACACTTATCTTTACTAATTTTTCTTAATCTTTTTATCATAATCAATAAGTATATTTTATGCTAATTACCAGCTTTAATCTCTTAATTAAGGATTCTACCATCAACTTAACTTTCTATATTTCTCTTGTTTTATGAATCAATTAGCTAGTAATTATCTAATCATTCTCTTACCAATGGTTGATAATTTTATAATTTACAGCATATTATTATCTTACAAACTTCATCTTGACATTGTCATTTTATATCCTATGTAAAATATTAAAAATGTTTACACCATAAAGTTACTTTATGGTTACGGAATGCTTTTTAAACATTTCTTCATGTTATATCCTCTGAAATAATTTATTAAATTCTCATAATTAAAGATAACACTCCCATAATTTTCTCATAATTTTTCATGATCTTTCAAATATTTATCATAATGTTTTTAGACTAACTTTTATCACCATTATTGCATTTTTAGTCATTCTGTTCATCTGATTTTTCTGTAACTTTTTCGACAATTATAACAATTTTCTATAATAATTTTAACTCATAAATTTGCTTCATCAAAATATCCATTAATTTCTCTTATCTCAAGAATTCCAGATTTGCTAAAAATCCAGGTATTACATATAGATTTACTTTTGTATTTTCAATTATTTTGTATATTATTTTTATAGGAAGATGACAAAAATATTACTTAAACTTCAAAATCCATTTGACAATAACTGTAATAGGATTAATAAGAACAGTAAAGCAATTGATAACTCAATTTATTAGGAAATCATCTTTTTGAAATTCAAATGGTATTTTTTTTTAGATTTTTTCATTATTTATTACTATCGTACACTAAATAATAAAAGAAAAGCTAATTATCAGAATCTCCTAATAACTGTATAGAATAAGATAATTAAAAGAATTGTAGGGTAACATTAATTTTGAATGGTCCCCAGGTATTAGTGCTTCCATCCCATACAATACAATAAAAGCAAAAAGGTCATATGAGAAGCTGAACCCACAACATCTCTCTCTCTCTCACACACACAGACACTAAAGATCTTAATACTCCCCTGTCCCTAGCTATTCCTATAGTGTATATATAAAAGTTGTTTTCAATTATTTTTACCAACAACAGAAGTTAGTTACTAATTAAAATAGTCTAAAAATATACTAATGTTGCAATTTTACCTATATTCATTAAAAAAAATATATATAATTAGAGACTCCTTTTCAAATCATAATTATTGTTTTTACAATTTTCAAGAGGCTAAGTTGTAAAACGATCCAACTGTTAGGGGGAAAAAATGATAAAACCCCTTATAGGATCAGGGAGGTTCTGAAAAAACATTCATAGAGATGGAGGCAGTACATAAATACTCTCTCCGCTCTTTTATATAAGATATAAATAAAGTTAGTTAAAATTGATTATAGGTAATAAATGTTTAAAAAATATATTTTATTTTTAGAAAATATCCTTATAATTTATGGATGCAAAGAGAGTATGGATGGAAATAGGCTATGCCAAACGAGGCTTTAGTTAAATAGGCATGGGCTTGCAATAGAGATCCAAAATTGAAGCCTGGACATAAGCCTTTATACAGGCTTTTTTTTAAGGCTCGAGCCTGAGTCTTCTAAAGGCTTATTTAAAATGTAAGCATTTATATAGGCTTAAAGCACATGCCTTCAAGTTCATTTACAACCTCTCAAACATATTTAAAAACATATGTTATGACTTAAGAGTTTAGGATTTATTCTCACATGTAACATAAGAGTTTAGTAAGAAAAATAACACCTAGTGACAACAATTGTCCATGCAAAGTCAGAATAAGAAAACCCAATATAAGAAAATACATTTTCTAAACTCAACAAAGCATAATAAGTAGTGGCATGTAAAACTAAATTTCACCTTTTTTTTTTTTACTTTTCCTGTAGAAATCAAGATAAACTCATCCTACTGAGATTATAATATTTCATTGGGGCATCATTAAAATAAACTTATTGTAATTACTATGTTTCACCAAATGATGCAAGTCAAGGGAAAGAGAGTGAGCTAACATTGCAATCTTAAGCGATTGAAGAGAATAGAGGTAAAAGTGTTTGACTAATGAATAGAAAGGTTGAGTTTATGGGTGAATGATGACTGATGAGATGTGAAATTTAAGGTAAACACTAAGTTAGTAGTTTTATATATAATTTTTAAAATTGATAATATATATTATAGTATAAATTTTTTAAAATAAAAAACTAAATAGGCCAAGCCTATAGGCTTATAGGCTAAAATTTATGAAAATAGGCCTGACCTGTTTGCCTAAATAGGTCTGACAATGGCCTAGACCTGAGCTAGCCTATTTACTAAATAGGCTAAGCTAGGTCTGGCTTAATGTAGGCTAGGCCGTAGGTCCCTGATAAAGGCCTAGCCTATTTCCATTCTTAGGGGGAGAGAGAGAGAGAGAGAGAGAGAGAGAGAGAGAGAGAGAGAGAGAGAGAGAGAGAGAGTGTGTGATAAATCCTTAATGCAATGATATAACATGTAATAAATAGTCAAAAATGGAAATAGTTGGTTAAAACTTTGGACATCTTTTGAATCTATCTTATAAATAAAACTCACCAACATAAAGTTGATTTAGCAGTGTAAAGCCTCACTATATCTCTTTGAATCTCAAGTTTGAATATCAAAGAAGTCACTTGCATTGAGAAGGACAGCCACGAACCCCAAATTAGTTACCAGATTATAATATCAAAAATAAATCAATAAAACTCAATTTCTCCCAAAAGCTATACTTCTCTTATCCTATTTATAAGGTAGAAAGAAAAGAATTTTTTATCTTATTTATAAGCCATATCATTAAATTTTTTATATATATAAATACAAAAATTTACCCCTCATTTATTATTGTGTGTAGGCTTTATTCTCATGAGATATGGTGTATATTAAATAAGGGTAAAGTTAGAAAATTTTTAAAATTTAAGGCAAAGTTGAAGTTTAAGATCTTTCTTAATTCTGATGAAACATGTTAGAAACAACTTATAAATAAGACCAGGGAAGTATCTTATAAATAAGTTTCAATCACTTCAAATAACTACATCTTATATACGGGATAAGAGAAAGTATATGCTCATCTGATTCTATTTATAGAGTAGAGAGAGAAAAAAAAATTAGTCCTATTTATATGTCACGTCATTAATTTTTTCATATAAATATACAATTTTATGATTTATTTATTATTTGTTAATTTTGTTCTTGTGAGGTATAATGTGTATTAAATAAAAACAAAGTTGGAAAGTTGTTTTTAAATTTAGGGCAGGGCTATTAAAGTTTAATTTTTTTTCTTAATATGTGTAAAACATACTGGAAAGTGACTTATAAATATGACCAATTAGTACTATACTTCACTCAGTTCTTTTTATAAGCAATAACTACCCAAATCATGCAAAATAAACTGGTGGTTAAAATTAGCTAAAAAATAATGAATGCATAAGAGATATAATTTTTTTCCAAACATAACTTTAATGATGAGAGAGAGAGAGAGAGAGATGCAATTAATTAAGGGTAAAAATAGAAAAAAGTGCATTAAATGTTTAGACAAAGCAAAATTGTTGCTTATTTATAGGACCAAGCCCATGAGAGATGATGTTGCTTATTGTAACATCCCATTTTCAAAAGCAATATAATTTTTTTTTTTTCATATATCATCAGAGTAGAGCATCGGAGCGATTGAGTAACTGATACATTTATTCAAATTGCCGTAAGTCTGGCTGATTTACGAAGCGGTACAGTGACCGAGAGTTTTCAAAATGAATAACAACGAAGAAAGTCTTCACCGGGTCTCGTGCGGCCTGCTCGCCTTTCTCCTCGGTTCTCGGTTCTCCCGAACCCGACGCTATGATAAGAGCGAGGTTCAATGCACATTGAACCTCGTGTAACAGCTTAACCTCATGCTTAAATATGACAATATATATACACGACAGCAGCAATCAATACAACAGTCCACAACAGATGTATGATTAGAAATACATAACCACGTATGTAACATAACCACGTATGATACAGCAATAATAATAACGTATGTAACATAACCACGTATGTGACATAGCAACGGGTGTAACATGTCCACGTATGCTACCACCATAGTGTGAATACAAAAATCATATATATTCATACAATAAGCATTAGAGCTAGTGTTACGGTACGCGAACGTACCTTCGTTGTCGACTACAAGATCGTTTACGGAAAACGGTAATTTTTGACGATGGGTGAAACAATGATGCACGCCGTACAACAACAAATGATCGATTATCTCGGATATCCTATAAGGATAACATTTATCAACTTCTAGCAAGATATAACGGGCATTTTAGGTACAAATTACCATTTTGCCCCCGAACCCCTAATCGACGAATTTCGCGGAGCTTCGTTTATTTTAGCGCTCTATCTCTCCGGAATTTCGACATATCTTTTCCCTCATCATATTTTCAAAATATATATCATATTTACCCCTAAATATGATATCTAGACTATCTGGGAAATTTAAAGACAATTCTAGCATTCCTACTATCTCTACTGAAAGAACTACTGAAGCTTAAGACTAAGGACCGAAAAACTTACCCAGGGCTCCGCTAGACTTTCTCCGGGCTCTTCCTTCTCTCTAACTTCTCTCTAGTTTTCGAATTTGGGGTGAAGAAGAATGAAGAGGGAGAGCTCCTATTTATAGGAAAAGGAAGGGACAAGGTGGGAATTACTTCAATTGTTTTCGGATCGGATTTCAACCGTCGGATCGCACTTCGCCACGTGGCTCCATCTTGGCCCTCCATGTGTTGGATGACATCATCCCTTCTAGAAGAAGATGATGTCATCTTGCTGACTTTCTCGATAAAGTTCCCGATCGGTGTCCTAATCGCGTAACCTTGACGAAACTCAAAAATCAAAGCAACGTTTTGAAGTTCCATTCTTCCTCTCAGTAGGAATATCTGGGTTAATGAAATTTATGATCCCATTAAGGGCATTCCGTTGCTGCTGTTGAACATTTTAGGACAAAGACACCAACGGTTAAGAAATCACTTCCGGAAGTGTCAACTTCGGACAGAAATTAAATTGGTTCATAATATGTTCACCTAAGAAACCTTATCCCTGGTTTGTCACAACTATTTCGTTTTCTATAGGTCTTATTTCGCTATCGCCTATTTCTCATTTATCCTGTATCTTAATGACCCGTTGGTTTGAAATGAATCCGGAGATAGTCGCTCCGAGGTAGAATTTCACTCTGGTTTATAAAAAGTCCAGATGACTTAGACTATATCCCTATATTTTGGTGTAGGATTTTATTTCTATCCATTCTCAAATATCATGTTGGCTCTTTACCATATATATTATTATTTTATTCAAAATATCTAGATATTTTTTTTTTCTTTTTTCTTTTATTTATTTTTCTAAGCATAAAATATTTTATTAATATTTTATTATTTATTTATTATTTATTATTTATTTAATTATTAATTTCGAATTTCTCCCTTAAATTAATTATTTACTAATTAATTTACTTATGTCTTAATCTAAACAATTAGCCACTAATTACTTAATTAGCCACTTACTAATTGTTGATAATTTTTATAATTAGGATTAATTATTATCTCACAACTTTTGCACTGACATTGGTATTTTATGTCCCATGTAAAATATTAAAAATCATGGGGCCAAAAAGTACTTTTAATAATATTATATTTATGCTCTATTATTTTCCAAGGACATAATCCCAAAAATTCCTAAATTTAGAGATAACACACTTCCCAAGTTTTTGTCAATATTTGCAGTCATATGGGATTTATCATAATGTTTTCGTGCCATTTTCTACCTTATAAAATACATTTTTCAAGGATTTTAGCTCTTTATCTCACCTAATTCCCATAGTAATTACCTTAGAAAATAAGATAATTATTACTTATTATTTGAAACCACATATTCACCTATTTTCAATAGGTATTATTTACTGAAATATGATACTTATCATAAATACGATTTTTAGAGTATTACACTTATAAATAGGACTAGAATAATTACTTCCTTTAATCCTTATTATAAGGCACCAACTAACAATTCTCACAAACCAATAAAAACAGTTAAAATCAAAAAGTTGTCCTAAAATTCAAGTAACTTCCAATATTACCCGTACTAATTGCACTTAACTCTAATATTATATTAATTATTACTCTTACCCATCACCCTTATTAATTATGGACATACATTAAAAACAATAATTAATGCGTTTTGGAAACAAACAAATGTCTTATAAAAATGACCAAATACACTTACTAGTGGTGTCTTATAATAAAGACCAGAGAGAGTATATAGATATGAGTAGATATAGATAGATAGATGTAGTGGGAATTGAGGTAAAGGCTTTAATAATTGATAGGGCAGAGGCAGCAGAAAGTTAGTTTGAAGAGTTAAAGGCCTAAACATAATGTGAAGAGCATTGGTGAGAGCAGATTTGTGAATTAAATGCGAAATGGCAAGGCAACTATCTAACTTTGCATGACAACATTCAATTCAAACCTTCATCTTCTGTGGGCCCTACCAGTGTATATGGATATCTCTATCTCCTACTATGACCATATAGATCTCTTTCTTCGCCTTCATTAATAGGACGGTTCCTAATTTTCTTAGTTCAGATGGCCCTCACCAATGCGTTTTTAATTACCCAACTACCCAATCTCACTCCTTTAACACATAAAGGAGTATTTTAGTCTATTATGTAACTCTTCTTTTGTAAGACTGTTTTTATTTATGAGTTCTTTTTGACTAAATCACACATATATCAAGAAGATGTAGTTAGCTCAATGATTATAAGTTGAATTTTCAATCTTGTCCTGATTTATGAATGAATATTTTTCAACTCTTTCTTCTTTCTCTATTTTCATTAGTACAATAAATAATTTAATATGGACAAAATTGTCACAATCTCATTTATTACGTGAAAGAGAACTTATAAATAGGACCAATTTTTTTGTCAAAATAGACTTATAAATAGGACCAGAATGGTAAAGTGAGATTAGTTCTCTATCACAATCACTTTCTTTGACCCAACTGGTCGCCGGACAATTAATGTCTGAAAGCTGCGATGAAACAGGTATGTTCAGTGTGCTTTGGTGGTTGCTAAATCCAGTTCACACGGGACTCCTAATTAACTCACATGGTTATGTCAGTGGATAAACGTTGACAGTCTTTAATAATGGAAAGCGGGTTACTCACTCCAATCCAAAATATAACTTGTGTGTTTGGAGAGATTCTTCGTTTAGGATTAAGGTATAAAAATAAATATACAGTTTTTAAAATAAAATAAAAAAGTATACCTAATATCAAATGTTTTTTTGGAGTTCAAAAGTGGCTGTGTGGTTACAAAAATAGAGCAAAAATACACATTGACAGTTAGTTTGACTTCTTTTTTTTTGTATTTTTAAAGCTAACATAGACGATAACTTAACTAAATTTCATCTCAGCTGGTAGTGAATGACTGTAAAAAAAAATGTTAAAAAAAGGCCCAAATAGTTTTGAAAATTACATAAAGGCTGAACAATTCAAAAGAAGAAAGCGAAGATGACGTTCGATGGGTAAGATTGGGATTGGGAGAGAGAAGGGTTGACCTATAATTTTCAATATATCTATACCATTTTCTATAATTTTCTTTAGTTCTTTATTGTCAGCTGGGATGAAATTTAGTTGAGTCATCGTCCATATCAGCCTTAAAAAACATCAAATTAACGGTCAATGGGTATTTTTGCTCCACTTTTGTAACCACATAGTCACTTTTACACCCCAAAAAAACACTTGGTGTTGGATGCACTTTTCAAAAAATCACATGTGTATTTTTGAATCTTAACCCTCTATAATATATCACTTCAATTCTTATTATAAATCTATGTTAACTAATAATTCTCACATGTCAAGAAATGACAATTAAATTAGATTGATATTCCCTCCACTTTTTAATATAAAACATATTTACTTAATTTGATTAGATTAAGGAAATTACTTAATATGACATGTATTTTCTAAAACACCCTAGTCATCTTTCTTAATAACTTCATTCTTCATCCTCCTTAATTATTGTTGAGAGAAGCATCAATACGGGTAAATTAGAAAAATATTGATAAATATGAAAAATATATCTTATATTTATGATCAAGATCAAGTCCCCAAATATCATATATTAAAAACCGGAGGGAGTAGTACTAGTAAGATTTTTCAAGTTAACTCTAATTAATTTTTTGCTCTCCCTATATTTACAAATAATTATCACTTCTTTCTCCTTTTCGAAAAAGAACCAAACAATAAAGTCATTAATAAACCCTTTAAGTGGACTTGTGTTTAGGAGGGAAAAATGTCTTCTGTAATAGACTTATAATAAAGATCTGAATGGTAGGTCACTTAAAAAGTTATTAATAATCATTTTTATATTTTACCCCTATTGGAACATTGAATTTTGGTTAGTATCTTATCTTGTTAATTAAAAGCATGGTTAGTTAGTGGTTGAACTCTATAAATATAGGTCTTAGCAAGTGGTTTATGTGTGAGGGATATTGATCCCTACCAAGTAAAGAGAGAGCAGTCTCTCTCTAGAGACAGAGTAACTTGGGTCTCTCTCATAATCCCTAGAGTTTAGCGTTATTAGTCAATCACCCTCAATCAGAACTGATTAGTGTAAATCCAAGTAAGTTAGATTGTTGGTATGAGCCTTGTTGTTCTTCTATCATCAATAATACAAATGCTTTTTTATCTTGATTCTTTTTGTTTCTCTCCAACCACTGTTGTTAGCATCCTATTTATTGGTGGTACACATTGGATAACAGAAAAGATGAGACATATTTTGATAGGAGAAAAGTTTAAAAAAATTCCATCTAAGACAAATTTAATGAGTTAACAAAAGCTACTCATTAATTCCAGTAATGTGGCTAAAAGTGATTATATTTTGTACTAGATGGAGTATATTGAATACCGCTAATGTGTACATATACATGAGAAAAGAATATGTCTAGCTAACCCTAGATATTTGCTTTCTATAATATTAGAGGTATCAAACAGAAAAAGGATTTAAAATCTTAAACTATAATTCCTAGAATCATGCTAACTAAACAGAATCCTAGTTAAAGATAATCAAATATTAATTATTATTAATTAGGCCCATTTATTTTAAGCCCAAATCTAACACTCCCCCTCAAGCTAGAGAATAGATATTGGACATTCTCAGCTTTCTTGTAAACTCGTTGAACTTAAGCTTCACAAGAGGCTTGGTCATCACATCTGCTTTATGTTTCCTAGAAGGTATATAAGCTAAGTCTATCACCTTAGCTTCAATCTTTTATTTAATGAAGTGCCAATCAGTTTCAACATGCTTAGTATGATCATGTTGTTATTTCTCAGTTTATAAGTTTTAATGATAACAAACATGGAAAAAGAAAAGAAAATTTGATTATTCAAGTCACTAGAGTGTATGTTTCAAAACACTCGAGTATACAATGTTATTTGAACTAAAACTTGAATCAAAAATATGTTTTTAAAAAGCTGTTATAGTGTTCAGAGATGAACACTTGAGTGCTTCAATAAACACTCGCGTGTTGGCCTTATACTCACAGGATTTTTGGCTGACACTCGCTTCATTTGGGAAAGTATTATGTTGAACACTCGAGTACTGGTTCAACACTCACTACGAAAGTGCCTGACACTCACTTCTATTCTAGAAGTATTATGTTGGACATTCGAGTGTGATCTAACACTTACAAAGGTTCGTTGACACTCACACTTATTCTGGAAATATCAAGGTAAACACTCGAGTGTGGACTCCAATACTCGAGTACAAGGTAAACACTTCCAAGTTCAGTGCATGACACTCGCTGATAATTCAAGTGTTGTCTCTTTTATGAGCAGCACTCGAGTATTACAAATTGCACACTCGAGTGTGACTTTGTGAACACTCGAGTATATGGCAGAGATCAAATCTTTTTAACTGAACTCATTTTGAAATAGTCTTCTACCACTCAAAAATTCATCAGCGCTCGAGTATGACAAAATGCATACTCGAGTGTGACAATCTAGTGTCAATTTGCCAATACTCGAGTGAATGGTAGAAAATGGAACTAATGTCTTTCAACAATCTTCTACCAGACACAGGATTCATCAGAACTCGAGTGTGAAAATATGCACACTCGAGTGTTTGACATTCCAGTACTAAACCTTTGCCTTCGATATTTCAGATTTACTGTTTATCACCTGATTACTTTTGATTAATACTCATATCACTTCTCAATAATACTAAACATATTTGATTATAAGTTTCAAATGATTTGGATCATGGATTAAGTCCAAAATCAAAAAAGCAAATCTATGTGTCAGAACATTAAATGTGATGACAGAAACAGAGTAGACACAAGCGAACTCAGATTTGTACAATTAATAAATCATTTTTCTTGTGCTTGATGAAGACTGATGTCCCAACTTTTCCTCGGACAAATCCTTGTTCTAAGAGGAAATTGCTCAGTCTTTCATGTTGGTTCTCGATTTTAAGTTTTGATGATAACAACAACTTGCCAAGAATGTGGACTTAATGATTCAAGCAACTATCACTCAAGTTAAAAACAATTATTGAAACCAACTTGAATCATAAAGTTAGTTTTAAAGATAACTCGAGTTTTAAACTTAAAATCAAAAGTATCAAAAGTGCTCCATTGTTTGAAGATCATTACTCTTGCTCTTTCTGGATCAATCAAAGATAACACTCGAGTTTTGATGATAAAACTTGAGTTCCAAGGAAAGACTCAAGTTCCCTTAATAAAACTCAAGTGCTAAGGTAATACTTCAACCCCTCCTTGATCCTAAGCATACTCGAGGAAGTACTTTGGCACACTTGAAGTTTCATTTTATGAAACTTGAGTTTACAACTCGAGTTTGATTAAATGAAACTCGACTTCTGTTAGACTTTAATGTTTACACTAAACGTTATCCATTAAGCACTTTTCTACCAAACTTTCAAAATGCTAAAACTCAAGTTCTAATTATAAACACTTGAGTTCCACGTTAGAGTTGGAGTACCAAAACTCGAGTGTCCATTGTTGAAACATAACTATTTTTGTAACAGTCTTTGTTCTGAGAATAAAGTCATCAAAAATCGAGTTATGGAAAACTAAACTCGAGTTAAGATAATCACAACTCGAGTCATCATTTCTTTTGTAATATATTATCGTCTTCGTAAATTCAAACTCAATGATTAATTATCTTGTTATTTCAGATTATCACTCATTATTATTCTCAATGCTTCTAAACATGTTTATTAGTAAGTTTCAATTGATCAAACGAAATACTACATGAAAATATTCAAAAAGCAAGATTTGTGTCAGAAGCATTTCATGCAGTTACAAAACAAAGCATGGACACAGAAACTGAGTCAAAGCAAGTCAAATGATCATATGTTCAGACACCCATTTCGGTGAAAGCAAAAGTGACTTTATCTTAGTCAGATACAGAGACCAAAGGCATGTCATGCGAAGATTGTCAACGGCAATATGAAAACAGCATTTCATCAAATCGTCCAATGACTCCAGCTTGTGTCTAACAGAAAGTTTTTGAGTCTAATGGAATGTTTGAAATCTCTTAACGAATAGTTTAAGGCTTCACCAATGGTCATCAATGGATTTCAACTATAAATACGAAAAGCATTCAATTCGGAGCTAACAGCTAACAACCATCAACGATATCATTTATTGCTCATCAATACTTTTCTGATATCTTTTGATATTCAATTCTTCAGTGATCATATATTTACTCTGTGAGAGAGTTATCTTTAATCAATTGTTAAATTGATTGTTGTAAAATCTCAAGGTAATGGGACCTTGAGTGCGGTTGTTCAATTACAAGTTGTAAGGGGGAGTGAATCCTAGTGAGGATAACTCTAAGCTTATTGTAATCGTTCTTGAAAGATAGTGGAAATCTCATAAGAGTTCTAAGGACTGGATGTAGATCACGAGATTAAGGTCGAACCAGTATAACTATCTATGCACACTTCTGGGATATCCTTCTAACCTTTCTCTTGCGATTTAATTATTTGTTAAGATCAATTTAATTTCTATAACTCACCCAATTCACCCCCTCTTGGGTGATTCACTGCGACTAACATTTGGTATTAGAGCAAGGTCTTCAATTTACAGGCTTAACATCCCAAGAAGGATCCATGGAAGGTATATTACCCAACAGTGCATCAATCAACAAACCACATGGCTTCAATTGAGAACATTACTCTTTCTGGAAAGCTAGGTTCAGAGTTTTTGTTTTTACAATTGAATATCGTCTTTGGCAAATAATCAAGAAAGGAGACTACGTCCCAACAAAAATAGAAGGACAAATTCATGTCCCAAAGCTCGAATCTGAATTTGACGAAAACAACAAAAGGAAAATTACACTCAACAGTAAAGTTATCTTGATGATTCAAAGTGCTCTAAGCCAAAAGGAATATTTCCATATATGCAACTTATCAACTGCAAAAGAAATGTGGAAAGCTATAGAGATAGCTCACGAAGGAACCAATGGCATAAAGGAGAATAAAATAAATACTCTTATGACTAAATACGACTTACTTCATACGAAGTATGGTGAACCCAAAGAAAAATTCGAACTGTGTTTCATCCATTTGATTAATCAACTATCAGCCTTGGGAAAGACATACGATCAAAACTCTCAGGTGAGAAAAATTCTAAACGTCCTCACAAAAGAATGGGAAGCCAAAGCCATAGCCATTGAAGAAGCTAGATAAGAATCAATGAGATCAACAGCTGCTCTATTCAGAAATCTATCAGAATATAAAGGAAAAATAAAGTTCAAAAAGGGTCTATATGAAATCAACAATAAAGGCAAAGGTGTTGCTTTCAATGTCGTGAAAGACAAAGAGGAAAAAGAGGAAGATGAAGATGAAGAAGGTGATAAACTTAGTATGTTTGTCCAAAGGTTCAAAAGATTTTACAAAAAGGACCAAGGGTTCCGAAAATTTCAAAAAGAAGGTCAAAGCGTGACGTGAATTCAAGGATAAAGATTAAATCATCTGCTATGAATGCAAGAAACCTGGACACATTAAATCTGAATGTCCACAATGTCCATAGTTGAAGAACAAGGAAAAGGAAATGAAAAAGTTCAACAACTTCAAGAAGAAGGCATACGTGTCTGCCATTTGGGGAGACAGCTCCTCAGATGAAGAAAGCGAGGATGAAGAAGTTGCCAACATATGCCTTGTAATTGAAGCAAAACGTAAAAGGGAAGATGTATATGATTCTAAACCAAACTATGATAAACTCCTTTCTAAATATAATGAGTTGCATTCTGAGTTTAGAAAAATTGTGAAAAAACGCATAGCTTCAAAGAAAAGAATTAAGTAGCTTGAACAACAAGTTCAAGACACTTCTCTGGTTTGTGAAAAATGTCCTAACTTGGAGACAAGAAATTCGTATCTCAACAAAACTCTTGAAAAATTCACTAGAGGAAGTAAAATGCTTAATGTTATTTTGAAAACTCAAAGGTTTACAAATGATAGATTAGGAATAGTCTATACTCCTGAACTAGATAAGAGAAAGAGCAAAAAGAACATAGGAGAAAAATCATATTTGAACTACTTTCAAAAATCAGTTAACTCCTCTAATCCATTTGCTCACTGTAACTATTGCAACCGAAAGGGGCATAATACATCTTCATGTTTTCATAAGAAGGAAAGAATGGATAGACCAGTAGGTACTTATAAATGGGTACCTAAAGGATCATATATTCCTTCTGCAATTCGAACTAACCAAAAACGAACCAAGAAAAGATGGGTATCTAAAACTTGATTGCCAATAAAATTACAGGTATGTCTACGAGCATCAAAATCCAATAAGTGGTATATTGATAGTGGATGCTCTAGACACATGATGGGAGATGAATCAGAATTGTTGCAATGAGACCAAAGGATTGCGGCAAAGTAACATTTGGAGGAAACCAGTTTGGAAAGATAGCCAGAGTTGGTGAAATTGGAGAAAGTGATAGACCTCAAATCAAAGATATGTATTATGTAGAAGGTCTCTATCACAACCTTCTCAATGTTAGCCAAATTATAGATAAAAACAACTGGATCATTTTTTATTCGAAAGAATGTCTCATTGTCAACAAAAAGGATCTCCAGATAAATAAAGATCAACTAAATATCCTCTTCAAGGCATCAAGAGAAGGTAACTGTTATACCATGAACATGCCTTGTAGTATTTCTAAAAAATGTTTTGTTAGCAACACGAATGAAATTTGATTGTGGCATAAATGACTAACTCATGTCAATATACACCAACTGAACAAGTTTCTTAAGAAGGACTTAGTTCTCGGTTTACCCAAACTTACCTTTAAAAATGATTTGATCTATGATGCTTGTCAAAAGGGTAAACAAACTAAATCATCTTTTAAATCACAGAATTAAATCACGACTAATCGACCACTCCAAATTCTCCATATAGATTTAGTTAGACCAGCAAGGGTTAAAAGCCTTAGTGGGAATCTTTATACCTTGGTTATAGTCGATGACTTCTCTATATTCTCTTAGACTATCTTTTTTCATCGAAAGTGAAAATTTTGAACAATTTGTTGTGTTTTCCAAGAAAGTACAAAATGAGAAAGTTATGTGCATTTCAGGAATAAGGACAAACCATAGAGGAGAATTTGAAAATAAAACATTTGGGGAATACTGTGTGCTAATGGAATCGATCAAAACTTCTCAGCTCCAAGGACACCTCAACAAAATGGACTGGTGGAAAGAAATAATAGAATCCTTACTGAGATGGCAAGGGTTATACTTAATAAGAAGAATGTATCGCAAGTGTAATACCCGGATTTTAGCGAATCTGGAATTTATGAGATAAGAGAAATTAATGAATATTTTGATGAAGAAAATTCATGAGTTTAAAACTATTATGGAAAATTTTTATAATTGTCGAAAAAGTTACGTAAAAATCGGATGAACAGAATGACTAAAAATGCAATAATGGTGATAAAAACAAATCTAAAAACATTATGATAAATACTTTGAAAGATCATGAAAGATTATGAGAAAATTATGGGAGTATTATCTTTAATTATAAGAATTTAATAAATTATTTCGGAGAGGAAATAACATGAAGAAATGTTTAAAAAGCATTTCGAACCATAAAGTAAACTGATGGGGTAAACATTTTTAATATTTTACATAGGATATAAAATGACAATATCGGTATAGAAGTTTGTAAGATAAAAATATACTGTAAATTAGTAAAGATAAATATATGAAGAAACATGATCCTAAAAAGATCACTAAACGAGGAAATTAGGTCTGATTAAGCCCTAACAAAGGCGGGGTAAAACGGGATTTTTTGGTAAAAAATATTATATTTTTAAAAAATGGAAAAAATTATGGAAAAATAATTAAAACTTAATTTTTAAAAGAGGGGGCCGAAATTATGGTTATTTTTAATTAAAAAAGAATTGTTTAGATAATTAAAATGATAATTAGAATAAAATGATAATATAATGCGGTGAGTCGAACTTATAAAGCAGGCCAGGGAAAAGTTAGAAATAAATTCTACAGTAAACCAGAGGTAAAATTCTTTTCAGACTGATCAAATTAAGAACAAGTAAATTTTTACACGAAGAAAGAATTTACCAGGCGTTGTTTCCGCAATCGAAAACCCTAATTTCAAATAAGACGAAAAGTTGATCGATAGAGTAGAGTCGATAGGCAAAGTGAGAACCTATAGAAACAATTGCGTCTTTTTAAACATGGGATTAAGTTAGGCAACAACTGGACGTTTACGATTGAAGAATTGTTGTCCGAGAAGTTGGTTCTATCGGAAGCGATTTCCGTAACCGAACGCGTTTGTCCGAATATCTTCCGATGCACCGGAGAATACCTGGATATGATCAAAAAGAGGATCAAAATAGATAATATGAAAGAGGATGAAAAGACCTTCAAAGTTACATGCCCGGATTTTTGAGTTTCTGCAAAATCGCCCGAAACGGACACCGATCGGGTAGCTTTATCGGGCGGAGGCCATAAAGCAAGAGCCATCATGGATGACAACTCATCCATTGACTTTTGGGCTCTTAGATGTCGACCAAGACCTTGAATGGTCAAGATTGCTTCTTCCAAAACCCTAGATCCAACGGCCAGAATCATATCTGAAGACTTTTTGTTAATACCCACCATGTCCCTCCCTTCTTCTATAAATAGAGAGCCCCTCTCCTCTCATTCTTCACACCAAAATTCGAATCCTAGAGAGAGGTTCTAGAGAGAGAAGATCTGGAAAAATTATGCCTTGCCCCGAGTAAGTTCTTCTGTCCTTAGCTTTTAGTTTCCGTAGTTCTTTCGGTAGTTATAGTAGAACTGTTGTTTTGATCTAGGAAGTTTCAGAATATATTCATATACTTGTTTTTATGCCTCATTGCATTGAAAGATGCCCGACGAGGTAAAAACATAGTGGGGATAATTTTGAAATGGAATAAGGTCAAAGTAACGAAGTTACGCGAAATTCCGCCAATTAGGGGTAGTAAGGGCAAAATGGTCTTTTTCACCTAAAATGCCCGTTATGCTGCCAAATATTCATAAGTGTGTTATTATTCTGATTAGAATACTTCGACGTCGAACGTCGAAATTCCATCGTTCATTTGTTTATTTGTTTTACGTACGGCCAAAAAAGTACCGTTTTAGCCGGAAGAGCCGATATCTCAACTAAGGTACGGACGCGTCTTTGTAACCCTAACTCTATGCTGCTCATATACTTTTGCGTTATAGATACGTTCATAGACGAGGTTACGTTGAGAATCGTCGGAGATACTTACAAACTTTACCCACGGATTATAGTATTGGTAATGCCGTTTGAGTTATTCCTAGCACCGAGGACACGTTGGAGGCTTGGCACTGGATATGTGCAGAACTAGTCGAGAGAGAGACTTTACATACTTGCTTTGTGCTTATGTTCTCCATGTTATTGATCATACATTTGTTGTTGCTTTTGTGATGATATCTTTGTATTGAAATGAATATCTTTGTACGATATCTTTGTTTTATTTGAGCATAAGGTTAACCGTTACCCGAGATCCATATGTGGAATGGATCTCACCGTAGCATCGTGCAGGAGTACCGATGTTTGGCGATCGAGGCTAGCAGCTGGAGTAGGCCAAGACGTGTCTACATTATCTATCGTTTTCTTTAGTTTCTTTAACCTTTAAGAATTCTGGATGACTGTAATCCAATACAATTACACTATGGTCCATATTTTGAATGAAATGTAAATTACTTACCCGCTCCAATGCTCTACTCTGACTACTCTGCTTGAAATATTTGGAAACGTTTTTAAAAAAAAAAATCTGTCGTTTTCAAATGGGATGTTACAGCAAGTATTCTGGGTGGAGGCTATAAGCATTGCTTGTTATATCTCCAATAAAGCCTATATCCGCAAAAAGCTTAACAAAACTGCCTATGAAGTGTACAAAGGAAGGAACCATAATCTTTCTCATTTACACATATTTGGATGTAAATGTTTCATTCACAACAATGTAAGGATAACTTGGAAAAAATTGATCCTAAGTTAGATGAAGGTATATTTCTTGGCTATTCAAATAGAAGTAAAACTTGTAGAGTATATAGCAAACGCAATTGTGTTGTTGAAGATTCTGTTCATATTGTGTTTTCTGAGACTGATTCTTCTGACAAATCCTTGGATGATGACCTTAAGACTGTCCATAAAAATCAAATCATTTCAAAAACTCCTGCTTTAGAATAATAACCTAAAAATGTTTTTGAAAAGGAGCCTGAAATATCTGACCCCTCTCAACTAGAGCTTGGAAATATAATAAGAATCATCCCATAAAACAAGTGATAGGTAATGTAAAAGAAGGGGTGAGAACAGGAAATAGAATTTTGAATGAAGTCGGTTTCTTTGCATTTATTTCTGAGATTGAACCCTCCAACATTGACGAAGCCCTTTCAGACAATGATTAGGTGATAGTAATGCAAGAGGAACTAAACCAATTTGAAAGAAATCAAGTTTGGGACTTGGTATCCAGGCCTAAGGACCATCCGGTCATTGGCATCAAATGGGTATTTAAGAACAAACATGATGAATCCGCAATCATTATCAGAAACAATGCAAGATTGGTTGCCAAAGGCTATAATCAAGAAGAAGGTAATGATTATGAGGAAATGTATGCTCTAGTGGCTAGATTGGAAGCCATACGAGTACTATTAGTCTTTACGTGTATCAAAGGATTCAAACTATATCAAATGGATGTCAAAAGTGCCTTCCTAGATGATTTCATTCAGGAAAAAGTTTATGTTGAACAACCCCCCAGTTTTGAAGACATTTCCCATCATGATCATGTTTATCGTCTCAAAAATGCTCTTTAGGGTCTCAAACAAGCTCCTAGATCTTGATATAAAAGACTGAACAGATTTCTTCTTGATCAAGGCTTTGTCAGAGGAAAGGTTGACACAACTCTCTTCATAAAGTCAAATAAGAAAAATGATATACAAATTGTACAGATTTATGTAGATGATATTATATTTGGTGCTACTAATGATTCTTTGTGTCAAGAGTTCTCTAAGTCTATGCAGGGAGAATTTGAAATATCAATTATGGGAGAACTAAACTACTTTCTCGGACTTCAAATCAAACAATGAAAGAATGAGATATTTGTCTCCCAAACCAAATATTTCTGAGATCTTCTCAAAAAACATGGCATGAATTAATGTAATTGAGTCGATACTCCAATGAGCTCAACCACATTGCTAGACACTAATGTTGAAGGACCTGACTTCAACATCACCAAATACAAAGGAATGATTGGTTCTCTGTTGTATCTAACGGCTAGCAGACCATATATACAATTCAATGTAGGAATGTGTGCAAGATATCAATCTGAACCAAAGGAATCTTATGCAAAGACCGTGAAGAGAATCTTCAGATATCTTGCCAATATAGTGGAACTTAGAATGTGGTATTCCATAGGAGGAAATGAATTCCTCATAGCCTACTCAAACTCTGATCACGGTGGATATTAAACAGATAGAAAGAGCACTAGTGGATAATGTCAGTTCCTCGGATGCTCTATCGTATCTTGGTTCAGCAAAAAGCAAAACACAGTCTCTTTATCTTCCACTGAAGCTGAGTATGTAGCTACTTCAATTTGTTGTGCTCAAGTGTTATGGCTTAAGCAACAACTTCAAGACTTAGGAATTCATCTCAAGGAAATTCTAATCCTTTGTGACAACACAAGTACAATAGGTTTGGCCAAAAATCCAGTTCAACATTCAAGAACCAAGCATATTGACGTAAGACATCATTTCATCAGAGATCATGTCTAGAAGAAAGATGTTAAGGTGTTGTTCATTCCTCTCAATTGCAACTTGCTGATATATTTACTAAGTCGTTGGTCAAAGATCAGTTTTTGTATATAACAAAAGAATTGGGTATGGTAAACCCTAATGAATTGAAAGTAATCTCCTTCATGCTATTTATTTTAGCTTAAGTTAATTAATGATGACTAATTTAATTGTTGGAGTGTCTAGCCTTTTGTTTTGCGGGACTCTCTGTTAAGACAATGGAAAACAAGGACAAACAGAGGTGATAAAACTTGAGTTTCACCATAAAAACTCGAGTGCTTTCTAGTAAATTGCACAAAGTAAAGTTGAGAACTTGAGTTTCAGTTCCAGCAACTCGAGTTTCAATTCCAGCAACTCGAGTTTCAGTTCCAACAACTAGAGTGTTTAGTATTCTATATATATCTATGTAACACTCTCATTGTAGGAATTCATAGAAAACTCGAGTTTTGTGGTAAAAACTCAAGTAGTAACTCTCCAAGACACCAAATCAAAGTCCAGAACAACTCACACTGCAAGTGCACAAGAAGCTAACTCAAGTTTAGAACTCAAGTGTCAGGTAATATAATTCAAGTTTTGTTTTCCAAGCATTGTGACTCTTGTTTAATCTATGCAGAATGCACACAATGCTAGAAGTGCCAGAACAACTCAAGTTTAGGTGGGCAGAACTCGAGTCTTTGAGGACCATGACCAGTCACAACATCCACAACTCGAGTTGAACACTCAAGTGTGTTCATAAAGAACTCAAGTTTGTGCCCAAAAGCTGTAAACTTCAAGTGTTCATAGAGCACACTTGAAAACGAGGTAAGTAAATTATGCATGAAAACTCGAGTTTTGCTGAAACAACTCGAGTTGATAACTTGAGTCATTAAGTGAAAACTCGAGTTTTACACACCACTATATATATATATATATATATATATATATCAATTTAGTCTTCATTCCTCGCTCTTGACATTTCTCAAATTCACTCTCTGCCTCTCGCCCTTCCTCTCAAACCCCAAACTCGAGTTGCTCCAAAAGCTAGAAACTTTCTTTCTCTTCGCACATTTGATCCGATGAGGACTAAAAACCCCGAACTCCATCTCAATTCTTCAACCTCTTCATCGTCATCTTCTAATCATGAAGCATTTGTGTCTTTATTCTCTGAACCCTCTCCACCTCCAACCAAGAAAACCAGACGAGACAAGGAGATTCCTTAGCATTATCACCCCAAGATTGTTCAGGAAAATGTGCTTCTACCAAGACCCAGAGCTAAAGGCATTGTCATACAAGAACCTTCCTAAAACCTTCACCAGACTCGTTCAAAGTCTGTAGCTACTCCAAAAAAGGGGAAGGGCAAGGTACCAGTCAGGGTCGCTGCTCATAATGAAGAAGAAAGGACTGAGCTCAGAATGTCAATGGCACCTGGAATTTCTAGGAGGTAGGCCACCACATGAGTATCTGGGACTCCTTCTCTTTTGGCAATAACTCGGTGACAAATTCCTCCCTCAAGTTTTATTTGTAATCTCATTTCCATCCCTAAGTCAGATTTAAAAGATTTTCAAGATCATTATGGTAGTCGAGGTTTTTGCTCAACTGTTTATGTAGAGCTCCCAAAGGTCAAAGATGAAAGTGGACTTGACCTCGCTCTCTAGCTTAAACCTTTGGAACCATTATTAGCCTTACGCGCTCCTTATTGTCCTTCTGTTATGAAAGCTTTTTATTTCTATATGAGGATTGCAATAGGTTTGATGAGAATAATGAGCTTTTGGAAGAGAGACTAGCCACTGTTGTTAGGGGAAAGAGACTCTTACTCACTTCTGATTCCATTAATATCATTTTAGGTATTATTGATCCTTTTCTGTGCCCATGGTCACCTTATCTGATGAGGCCATTTTTAAGATATTAAGACCAGGTGAACCATTAGGATCTCTAACCTTTGCACCTATTGAGATACCTCCTATCCACAGAGCTTTATGGTATATATATACTCTCAAAACCTAGATCACAAAAGGAGAAACTTCACCCACTTTGCCAAAAGAGATTACTCACTTCTAACCTCTATCATTTCTAAGGTTCCCCACAACATTGGTAAATGGGTTCTCAAGGAAATGAGAATGTTTAGATTTGAGTCCCAAAAGAAGTCCACCATACCTTTTCCCAACTTGGTTTCACTCATTCTTTTTCACCACAAGATCTGGTACCTTGAGTTGGATGAAAAACCAGTGAAGCCCAATATGTTTGGGCAGAGTCACCTCAACCATATGAGGATTTCATTTAGAAAAGGCTCAGGGCAATCCAAGGCCCCTTCAAAGACCAGGGCTACCTCTACGAGAGCTTATGAGGCTCAATCATCTCCAGTAGCCACTCCTTCTACTTCCACTCAAGCACCTCCTTCCTTGTTTGGAGAATCCCTACAGCCTTTTTTGGAAAAGGTTGTACATAAGGCTATTGAGACTCTGGAAACCTCCATTACTTCCACGTTAAACCAGTTTATCACAGTTACATAGGTGTGTTAGTTGGTAAGATTAACTCCAACTACAACAAGCTTGTTGAGACTTAGGACGAGCACTCTCAGAGGTTACAGAGTATAAGGCTACTCAGGCTAATCACACTCAGAGGTTTTAGAGGATTGAGGCTATGCTTAAGAGTTTAGGCTTCATTACTGATAGTGCTGGATTTTTAGGGACTTCACCTCCTCATCAGCATGCCCCTGAGCCCACACTCCAGCATTCCTCTGAAAGTGGAGCTTAATCACCAAGAGGAGGGTGAATTGGGGATTATAAAATTCTTTTCTAAAAGCTCTGTTTTTCGACACTAAAAACATAGGTAAGCAGAGTATAAGGAAGAAGAGCAATACACAAGGAATTTATATTGGTTCGGTCCAACCTCTTGACCTACGTCCAGTCCCCAGACTCTCTGGGATTTTTCACTATCTCAATTGATTACACACTCTGTAACCCAAGAGTAATTCTCTCACTAGAACTTACTCCCCCTTACAAGTTGCAATCAATATCTCAATCTCTAAGTCCCCAGACTTGAGATTCTTACAGTGAAATGATTCACAATAAATGAACTCTCTCTAAGAGTAGATAAACATAAACACTGAAGATCAATGTATCAAAAGATACTTTACAAGTGAAAACTGAAAGAGTAGTTGGTAAACTTGAATGCAATTTGTTTTCAGCAGATGTGTTAGTTGAGAAGAATTGAATGCAACTCTATTTATACTAAGAGAGCATTAAATGACTGTTGCAATCTTCATTATAACCGTTGGTGCATTAATCTAGCTGTTGGAGGCACTTTGGTCTCTTCTCTCTCTACTCTTCAGTTAATTCCTTTTGTCCAGAGGATTAGTGTTGACTTTCCTTGTAATAGATCCATTGGAAGAGCAGTTACTGCATGGGGAAGGCAGACATTAATCCCTTTGCAATGTGTGTAGGATGATTGTACAAAAGGATGCAAGTTTTCTGGACTTTGCATTTAATGTGCTGACGTCACTTTTTGCTTTTGTTCAAACCTTCATTTAATATCCTCTAAATCATCTGAAACTCGCTAACAAACTGATTAAACATAGTTAGGAATAGTAATGAGTGATGATAAGAAGTATTGGAGTCAATCAGGAAGATTTCACAAATTTGAGATTTGAATTTGAAACTCAGCGACACAAACTCGAGTTTGTTTATCAAAACTGGAGTTTGTCACTGTGCACTAATAGCAAAACTTGAGTTTCTATTTCCTAACTCGAGTTTCCTTCTTCCAGAGAGGAACGTCGCAATTTGAGCTTTGGACCATATTTTTGAATAGGAGCAAAACTCGAGTTTCCATTTCCAAACTCGAGTTTTGGATTCTTGATATGAAAAATGAGTTTAAGTCCAAAACCTCAAAACTGGAGTTTTCATTCTCAACTGGCCGGAGTTTCCAAAATCGTTGAAAAAGAGCAAAGCTTTCTGCTTGGCCAAAACTCGAGTTTTCAAAACTAAACTCGAGTTTTCATTTAAGTATGAAAACTCGAGATTTATTCCAAAGACAAAACTGGAGTTTTCAAAAACTGGGTAAAACTTGAAAACTCTCTGTCAAGCGCAAACTCGAGTTTTCACAAAAACTTGGAAAACTTAGAAAACTCATGGCAAACTTAAAACTGAAGTTTCCATATCAAAACTAGAGTTTGCATAAGCTCAAAACATTGGAGACTCTCTGTTTGACCAAAACTTGAGTTTCCAAATGGAAACCGAAGTTTTGCTTACTTCAGAAAATATTGAAGAGTCCTTGTATGATAAAAACTGGAGTTTTCTATGGAAACTGAAGTTTGTCTAAATGTGAAAAACTCAAAGTGCTCTCTGTAAGTAGAAAACTCGAGTTTTTCTATGAAAACTGGAGTTTTGCTTAGTTCAAGAAAATTGAGCTACTCTCTGTCAAGTCAAAACTCGAGTTTCCAAACTGAAACTCGAATTTGCCTTGAACAGTAAGTTTTTCAACTTACCAAAGACAAACTTCAACTTGTGTTTACAATTTTCAGTTATCATCAAAACACATAGAGAACTAACATCATCCTCTACTTCATCATCTACTGCTACTACCTTTCCCCCACCACCAGTTGCCACCTCTTCACCATCTGTTACAACCACTTCTCTACCCGACTCTTCCATTCCTCCACCTTCCACTGCCATTACTGTCTATACACCTCCCCCTGCTCTTATCCATACAGTTGCTCCACTCTAGTTTACTCCTCATTCCGACCACTTTTTCCCACCTTTTTGCCTGAAGACAAAGGGGAGAAAAGTGATGACTGATTTATATATGTTTTCATTATGTATTCATTACTTCATCATGTATTTTGTTGCTTCTACTTGATGTTGTACAAATTTTTTTATCATTAATGCAAATGTTTGTGCAATCTATGTTTATTTCATTATATTATACATCATGTGATTGCTTAACGTATTCTTCCTTGGTGATCTCAATTTTCTCAAAAAAAATCAAAACTTTGACAATTGTTGTCATCATCAAAAAGAGGGAGAATGTTAGTTCTCGGTTTTAAGTTTTGATGATAACAACCACTTGCCAAGAATGTGGACTTAATGATTCAAGACTCTATCACTCGAGTTAAAAACGGATATTGAAATCAGCTTGAATCAGAAAGTTAGTCTTAAATATAACTCGAGTTTTAGCTTAAGAACTCGAGTTTTAAACTTAAAATCAAAAGTATCAAAAGTGCTCCAACGTTTGAAGATCATTACTCCTATAAATGGCAGAATATCACCAAGAAAGGGTGAATTGGGGATTTTTAAAATTCTTTTGAATAAGCGTAGACTTTCACCACAAAACAGAGACTAATAGAGAAAGGGTAGAAGAATATGAACACACGGATTTATACTGGTTCGGTCTCAACTCTTGACCTACGTCCAGTCCCAAGACTCTCTGAGATTTTCACTAACACTTCAATCAGTTACACACTCTGTACTCAAAAGTTATCATCTCACTAGGATACACTTCCCTTTACAAGTTGTAAACTGATAACCCAATCTCAAAGTCCCACAACTTTGAGATTCTTACAAGAATAATGATTCAGAAATAAACTCTCTAAAAGAGCTGATTGAAAAACAATGAAGAATATATATATCAGAAGATATTACACTTGAAAGTGGAATAGTAAATGCAAGTTGATCGTTTTTGCGTTTTTGTCTCTCTTGGTTGTTGAGAAATGAATGCTTCAGCTTATATATGTTGGAAGCATTTAATGACCGTTGGAAATCTTGATACAACCGTTAGAAGCATCAAAAGAGCTATTAGGTTGAACCAGGTGCATTTACTTTATCATTTTGATTTAACCCAGATGTCCAAGCTTTCTTTGTTGACTTTCCTTGAAATAAATCTGTTGGATGATATGGCATCCAGAAGAGGAAAGAAAGCATTAAAGCCTTTGAATGTGCAAAATGATTTTCCAAATTCATGCTTAGTTTTCTGGTCCAGCATTTAATGCTTTGACATCATCATTTACTTTTTGGCTAATCTTCATTTAAACACTTGTTTGATCATCTAAAACTCACTAGCAAATTGATTAAACATAGTTAGGAATAGTAATGAGAGATGATATGAAGTATATAGATCATACATGAAGATTTCGCAAATATGGACATGGGGATTTCAAAACAAAGAAGCTTTACACTCAAGTTTGTTTAAGCAAACTGGAGTGCATGACTCGAGTTCAACATTTTAGACCCGAGTCACATGATCATCTTCTTTGAAAATAGATTTGAAGCTAAAATGAAGATGTCTCTATATAATTGAAACTCGTGTTTAAAATGTTTCACTCAAGTGCATGACTCGAGTTTATTATGCTTCACTCGATTTTAAATCTTCTTTTGAAATGAGCTTCGCGATAGCATTTTGAAAACGTTTTGAGATCGCGTTAACTCGAGTCATTAAGTGATTAACTCGAGTTTAGGACTTCTTTAATATGAAAATCAGTTTAAGTCCACAAACTCTAACTGGAGTTTCCAAGAATAGACTCGAGTCACTTTAGGTTCAAAATATTGTAAAAACTCTCAGGCTTGCAGTAACTCGAGTTTAATAATAACTGGCTTGAGTTTACTTTAGAATGTAAAAGCTTTGAAAACTCTCGGCCAAGCACTAACTCGAGTTTTGCATTCTAAAACTCGAGTCAAGTTAAATTCAAGAATCTTTGAAAGCTCTCTGCCTTGAGTAAACTCAAGTTCTATAACTCTAAACTCGAGTTAACCTTTGACAGTAGGTTATGTTGGTTATGATTAGTTTTGATGATGTCTTATATAGATGCCATTCTTGAGAGCAAAAAGGTTGCATGCTACATTTATCTTTTACTTTGACTAATTCTCATATTTAATGTAGATGCTAAGCTAAATGATGAAGAATCATCAAGTTGGGAGATGAGAGAATGAAGAACTTGCCGAATGGAATGAAGACATCATTATCCAAGTTCTTATATTGATGCTAGAAGCCTCCAAGACCATATGGAAGTTGAAATGGATCAATTAAGAATTAAAGTCAGCCAAAATCAGCTTTCAGATGAGAAAACTCGAGTTAACCATCAAAACTCGAGTTATCAAGTGTCTTCGCATCTCTAGCATCTCTCGACTAGCAAAACTCGAGTTTTCAAATAAAAACTCGAGTTTCCGTGGTCATCGCTCTTCAGCTCCACTCGATTCACGTTTCAGCTGGCGAGGTCTCGGTAATTCGATGATATCTCCTAAACCAAGAATCCGATTGAGGTGAAACCAGTGGCATATGAAAATAGACTTCCAATGCGTCATTTTCATATACAATTCAAGCCCAAAGGAGTTCAGATCAAGGAGCTATGAATTGTGGAAGTTGACACTGAGATTCACGCCACACAGCAAACCAAGCCTCAATGTTTTGAGTGTATCTCACAAAATACATATCGGATTGAGCTGAAATCAGTGGCATATGAAAGTAGACTCACAGAGCTTTCCATCAAGAGTTGAACCAACCAAAACGGAGTTCATACCAGGGAGATATGACCTTTGAAATTTTGACAAAGTTTTCACTGTAAAGTGAAAACTCGAGTTTTGTTTCAAAACTCGAGTTTTGACCTTGGCTGCAGAGTCTCCTAAGTTTTTGAATTCTAAAAACCTCCAGTTTTGCCTAAAACCTCCAGCTTTTGATTTTTCCAATTTTTCACAAAGTTGTGAAAACTCGAGTTTTGAATCAAAACTCGAGTTTTGAGTTGATGTAAACAATTCGGAGTTTTAGATGGATCTCAAAACCTCCAGGTTTTGGTGAAAACCTCCGCTTTTGAGTTTGGCAAAGTTTTCACGTAAAGTGAAAACTCGAGTTTTGATTCAAAACTCGAGTTTTGATCACACAAAGCATTCATGTTTTCTCGAGTTTTTGAAAACCGCGCTTTGCCCAAAACCTCCAAGCTTTGACTTGGCGCGAATTCCTCAAGTTTTCATATTCAAATGAAAACTCGAGTTTTGATTCAAAACTCGAGTTTTGGCCAAGGTAAAGGTTGATGTTTTCAATGTTTTTAAAACTGCCAGTTTTGATAAAAACTCAAGTTTTGATGTTTTGGACAAATGTGATGTTTCACGATAAAGGACCAAAACTCAAGTTTTGGTACAAAACTCGAGTTTTGGAACGACAAAGACGTAAAAAACGCATTTGACATAATATTGTTTTTTGATTCATGGTTTAGATCATTTCGTAAAATGGTTGTTTATGATTTATATATATCATATCATTATTCCTAACCGATTTAACCAGCTTTGCTCATGAGATTTTCTAAGATCAAAGATTGTTTGATAAACATTAAATCAACTACTTTGACAAACTTGCAATATTTTATTATATCTCTTTTCAAAGCAAATGGATTACAACCTGGAAAGTAGCACAACCATTCTCCAAGACAAAAAGCTAGCATCCATCATCTAAAACAAATGGACAACATTATACAATGTCCACACTATTGAAGATCCAAATTTCAAATATTCAAATATGCACATTGCTTCCAACAGCTATATTCGTTGCCTAAGGTCACAAATGACTAGATTCATGGAGACACACTCACAACAACTACATTTTCGAATGGGTTCAAGTCTCGAACGGATCTATAACGGTCATAAGCTTCAACTAGCATAAATACCTTAAGATTTGAAGACTCCATACAGAACACAGTACGAATAAAAACGCAGACACAAGCCGACATCTTCAAGATGCTAATACTCGATTTTCATATCATTTACTCTCTGCTCTTAATGTTTACATAGCTTATCATAGAGAGTGAGATGACTTGTAATTGTGTTCAAGTGCTTATCCATCTACTTCGAGAGAAGAGAGTTATTGTACACATCCTATCATTCTATTCGTGAGATACTCAAGATTGGGTAATCTTGAGCTGGAAACACATTGTGTTGATTACAAACTTGTAAGGGGAGTGAATCCTAGGGAGAGGATTACTTCGAGTACAGAGTGTGTGATCAAGCAAGTGTATTGATTACGCTTTGTAAGGGGGAGTGAATCCTAGTGAGAGGATTACTCCAAGTACGTAACGTGTAATCAAGTTACAAGAAGATAGTGGATTGAAAATCTCAAGTGAAGCTTGGGACCGGACGTAGGTCAAGGATCGGGCCGAACCGCATAAATCTGTTTGCATATTCTCTTCCCTTATCTCTTATATTTCCATATATACCCGAATATCTATACATGTTTGAATGACTGACTATTGCTTTATTAATCATTATTGTCATTCAAAACCGCTTTCAATAAGTTGGGAAAAGTTTTTCAAAGTTCATAAACTTTTAACAAACACCCAATTCACCCCCTTGGGTGATAGCACGGCTTTTCATTTGGTATCGAGCAAGGCTCTTGTTTAAAGGACTTAACCGTCTCAAGAGTTTAAATGGCTGATTTTGGGTGTTGCTCACTTCCAGGGGGTCGATTATACCATTCCGCCACTCTTCAAAAATATTGATTTTTGGTTTTGGAAAGCTAGAATGACTAGTTTTATCAAAGCAACTGATTTTGATATGTGGAATGTTTTTATAAATGTCTTTGATTTCAAACCAAGAAAGGATTGGACGAAAAGGAAAAGAAAATGTTTTCATTGAACATTAGAGCAATGAAATTTCTTTACTGATGCATTGACGAGAAAATGATTACGAGAAAATAAAATTTTGCTCTTGTGCTAAAGATATTTGGGATACTCTTGATTCTATGTATGCTTCTAACAAATATGTTGAAGTTGATAGTGTTGGCAGTTCATCTGAAGCTATAAGTTGTATATCCACGATTGATGAACAATTGGAAGTTGAGGATGAAGAAGGAGAAATCTTAGAACACTTCCATGATTACTAACACGAAAGAACAAGAGAATGAGGATTCCTAAAAAGAGTTCATCATACGAATATGGTAAATCATTTTTTGGATTTCAAAATGCACATGTGGTAAACAACTCCAACCCTTCCTCTCGTAGATTCGAAAAACGATTTTGAAAGTTTACAGAAAATTGTTTTTCAACCATTTACTGATTCTATTTTGAAAAACAAAAATGTTTTCAATCATGCTGGAAAATCATATGGGAAGAAAGTATTTACAAATATGGGTAATTTGATATTGCATCCCCTTGACCAATACAATTCTTGCAAAATTGCTCATAATATGCATCATTCTATTATTTGCAATTATTGTGGTAAATGCAGGCATATTTCTTACACATGCTATATTAGGAGAAATTCTAATGTGAGAAATAAATCATTTGGGTTCCTAAAGGACAATCAAAGTCCAAAACTAACAGTCAAGGACCCAAGTATAAGTGGTTACCAAAATGTCCATCTAGTGATTTAAGTGTGCAGGACAATTTGAAAATCAATGGACATAAGGATGCGAGAAGATGAAGAAAAATGCAAGAGTTTCTCATGAACCTAAAAGGAAACTCACATCGCTTAGGAGAACTTGTGAAAAAACCATTGCCGGAACTACATGGTCAAAGCATAAGAAACAATGGATACAAGCAAGAAGAGTAACATCCACCTCAAGAACAAACTACCATAGAGTACCATTCAACTATCTTGAGGAGAACTTAAAGAGGAGAATCTCTCAAAGATCAAACAAAGACTCTTGAAGTCCATATTCTTTGAGAGAGCTTTGCCACCACCCATGGGAAAACATATGAAGAACCAATGGGTAAGCAAAGTTAATCCTCCAAGTACCTAAGGCAAAGGTATACAATGGTAAAACCTCCTATGCTATCATCTGAAATTTTCTTTGAGGTTTTATATCTTGTAGTCTTAGGAATAAGCATTGCAAACTATTTTCTTTAAAAACTGGGTTCTCACATTCTGATATATTTTTGAAAGAAATTGCAATGTTCAATAGGTTTAATTCTTTATGCATACATGATGAATTGAAAAGAAAGTATTTCTTTATGCATAAACTCATGATTAAATCACTTATGTACTTTATTGTTTCGAATCGATAATAGCATGTGAATTTAATTTTGGTCCCTACAAGCTAATGATGATTGGATCCAAGTAAGGTTGGATACCAAGAAAGAAAAAGAATTATAAGATTTTGTAGGATCAGAGAGAGCTTCTCAAGAATGTAACATAGAGAAATGATCCAAGTCTTGAGAAAGCTGAACAAGCTAAGCTTGATGTTGATGGTGATTGCTGGAAAAGGAGTCATCTACAACAATTCATCTCAACCTAGCAAGCTTCTATGAGGACAAGAGGAATTACGGTGATATCTAACTCTTACCTCATACTATGATTATATGGAGTTCATTTTTGGTTTGTCTTTGGTTAAGTTAAAATGTTTTGAAACTGATTCAATTTCAATCGGCAATTTCTTGTCGGTGCCAAACTCGAGCTTGGCTATGCAAACTCGAGCTTGTCCCTTACTGAAAAGTAAACCAAGCTATTTTGTATTTTCTAAACTTGAGCTTGGTCCGAAACTTGAGCTTGAATGTTTTTCCAAAGTTTCCATGTTTTAAGTAAACTCAAGTTTGGAGTTGTAAGCTCAAGCTTGCGTCTGACAGAAATCTTTCAAAGTTTTAAAAATCTTTAACAAACTCGAGCTTGTCGTCGCAAACTCAAGTTTGGGTCAGACAGAGAGCGTTGTCATATTTTGAGCTTAGCAAACTCAAGCTTATACCTCTAAGCTCAAGCTTGCATTTTGTGGATTAAAATTGTTTTTGACATGAATAGTGTCAAACTCGAGCTTGGTCACTAATAGACTCAAGCTTGCTTTTTGTTCAAAATGACCTTCAAGATGGTTTCACGATATTTTCCCGACAAAGCTCTAAACTCGAGCTTAGAGATGGAAACTCGAGCTTGGTATCGAGTAAACTTTCCAAACTCAAGTTTGTCTTTCCAAACTCAAGTTTGTGTCAACCATGTTTTTGAAGTCATCTTCCTCGAATTTTCAAAAACTTCATGTATGATCTATATACATCATATCATCAATCACTAACATTCCTAAATGTGTTTAATCAATTTGTTAGTGAGTTTTTGATGATCAAACAAGTGAATTTGTGCATAACTTTTTTATTTTTTTATTTTTGAAATGCACAAGTGTAAAACCTGTTTGGATTTCAATTCACACTGCGTTTTGTGAAAATGCATACAAATGTTTTTGAAAACATATCCATACTTTGATTGCATTCAAATGATGTTTTCAAATTGGAAGTTAATATTGTATATTGAATGTTGGATATGCTTCAAATTTGTCAAGTTGAGTTTTTCCTATCATTCACATATTGACCTTTGATATTCAATATGATGCTTGAACTCCTCATTCTTCATTCTCAATCAAGTTAGATCTTATATCTAACAAGTTGATTATCTATATGAGTTTCAAGCTTATCTCCGTAAAAGAATTCAATTTGTGAAAATCTTATGCTTATTGGATAAACTCTTATTGATCAAGTTACTCAAATATACATTTATCTTCATCCATTTCTGAGTAACTATATTTATATTCTTGCTTTGAATATTCATATACTTCAAGACTCTATTCTAAAAGGCAAGATCATCTCTTAGACAATAGCAAAGTCATTGTGCTCATATATTTCTGTTGTGCAAAGCATGTTTCAAAAATGCTTTACCATTATGACTTTTGCTCTTGGGAAAACTCTTCTACATGTAAACTTCAATGTTTCACATGTTCTCTTAATCTTGAAGCATTCTCGATCTATTCCTTAACATGTTGACTTCCACCATGTTTAAAATGAACATTGTTTTCAAGCATGTTTCAAAAATGAATCTTTCACTCATGAAAATTTTGATTTCATAATGCATTATCATATTTTGAAAGAACATTCAATATTTGAAACATTTTTCATATTTCATTATCATTCTTGAAAAATCGAGCTCATTCATAAAGCGTGAATTGATAAATGCTTATCTTTATGGATAAGATTTTCTATGCTCTTTGATCAAACCTACATGTATTTTGTCAATGACATATTTTCTGCATAAAGTGTATTTACAAACTGTCATTGAGAAATAACATTCTTGATATCATTTAGTTGTTACCCGTTTGATTCATTGGCTTGAATTTACTTGATTGGGTAAAACTATGTTTTTGATCTTTGAATGCTATACTCTTTGTTCCAATATCATATTGTTAAATTATATGAGAGCTTAAGAGTTGTTATGTCTAATCAGTTGTGGACTCAAGAATCATTGGGTACCAAAGAACATATATTTTTGCGGAATTGACCAAAATGTTCTGTTGTTGAATACAAAGAACATAGGCAAAATAATAGACCATTTCGGTGGCTATATCGCAAATTATGTGACATCACTTGATTGACATTCCATCACAAGCAAGAGGCTTAGGCCAAGATGATAAGGAGCATATTAGCTTGATGAGAAGCTATGAGCATAAACTAATTTGAAATCCTATACAAAGCTCATTTGGGATTTCAGCTTCTAAGATGCATTCGACAATTGAAAATTGCTATCCAAAGAATGCATCTATGTACTACGAGGATTATAACTTGAGTAATTACGATATTACTCAAGTGAGGTAGTGTATTATGCATATGTCATAATCATGCTAGGCTAACTTGATTTCATTCATTCCATTTTCATGAATCTTAGCCTAAGCGTAATCATTTATTTAAAATGATCCTTATGCCTTAAAACTCTTTTATCATCATAAAAAGCATAAGTGATTTCTTCATACCAATTTCAAGTCCATCCATGTGAACTTGAAAGTTCTTAATTCTAAGATACCATGTTATGTCCATTGGAGTTAGATGAATTCCAGGACCTCATAACACTTGGTATCACATCATTATTTGGTATCATTAAAGGGAGCTACAACTGTTTTATTCATGCATTCATTAAGGGGGAGCTTCACATTCGGATGTGTTTTATACTTTAAAAGCTCATCTCCTTTATTTGAAGAAAACCCTTTTAAGCATACTCATCTCGTATTCACTATCTTCTATTAGTTTTGATGATGAGTTAATTTCATATTTGAAAATATCTTATATTTTCCTTTCATTATTTTTAAATATCATTTGGAAAGGAATACTTTGATATTTGGTTTCACTAATAAATCTCTTTTGCAAAGAAAGTTTTCAATTTGTAGCGTAAGACTTTGTTATGTGTTACAACTTTCCTTAATGCACTACAAGGAGAAACTATTCAATTAAGGAAAGATACTTTGACGATCAATCATTGAAGCGAGGAAAGAAATGGAAGCTGAACTACTGATCATATTCATTCGGATGAGATACAACTCAAGAAACCAAGACTTTAGTTTCATTTCTCATCTCCAAGGCTATAAGGCTATTCGAGCACATCACAGATCTCAAAGCTAGCAAATGGATTTCACAGATCAATCATCAATGCGCAAAACCTACATGAGCATTTCTAATCTCTATCTTTTTATATTCAGTAGAAATGTTGCACATGTTTGATATCTATATGCTTTAAGTGTGAAAGATTGATTGAAAACCTCTCCAAATTCTTTCAAATTTGTTTTCATAAAAACATTCCAAATTGCATCATATTTAGAATGAAAACACTTACAAATCGAGGAGAGAAAATCAGTTCTTTGACTCTTCTAATCTGGTTTCATATTTGTCCCTCTAAGCATTCCTTCTTTACTTCAACTTTTTGCTAATGACAAATAAGGGGAGAGAATGGCAAGAAAAATATGAGCATCTAATATATTTTCATATTCATACATATTTTTCTTATAGTATTTGCCATCATCAAAAAGGGGAGAATGTTGGTTATGATTAGTTTTGATGATGTCTTATATAGATGCCATTCTTGAGAGCAAAAAGGTTGCATGCTACATTTATCTTTTACTTTGACTAATTCTCATATTTAATGTAGATGCTAAGCTAAATGATGAAGAATCATCAAGTTGGGAGATGAGAGAATGAAGAACTTGCTGAATGGAATGAAGACATCATTATCCAAGTTCTTATATTGATGCTAGAAGCCTCCAAGACCATATGGAAGTTGAAATGGATCAATTAAGAATTAAAGTCACCAAAATCAGCTTCGGGATGAGAAAACTCGAGTTAACCATCAAAACTCGAGTTATCAAGTGTCTTCAGCATCTCTAGCATCTCTGGACTAGCAAAACTCGAGTTTTCAAATCAAAACTCGAGTTTCCAGGGTCATCGCTCTTCGGCTCCACTCGATTCACGTTTCGGCTGGGCGAGGTCTGGTAATTCGATGATATCTCCTAAACCAAGAATCCGATTGAGGTGAAACCAGTGGCATATGAAAATAGACTTCCAATGCGTCATTTTCATATACAATTCAAGCCCAAAGGAGTTCAGATCAAGGAGCTATGAATTGTGGAAGTTGACACTGAGATTCACGCCACACAGCAAACCAAGCCTCAATGTTTTGAGTGTATCTCACAAAATACATATCGGATTGAGCTGAAATCAGTGGCATATGAAAGTAGACTCACAGAGCTTTCCATCAAGAGTTGAACCAACCAAAACGGAGTTCATACCAGGGAGATATGACCTTTGAAATTTTGACAAAGTTTTCATCAGTAAAGTGAAAACTCGAGTTTTGTTTCAAAACTCGAGTTTTGACTCTGAGAGAGTCTCCTAAGTTTTTGAATTCTAAAAACCTCCGTTTTTGCCTAAAACCTCCAGTTTTGATTTTTCCAATTTTTCACAAAGTTGTGAAAACTCGAGTTTTGAATCAAAACTCGAGTTTTGAGTTGACGAAACAATTCGGGTTTTAGACATCTCAAAACCTCCGGTTTTTGGTGAAAACCTCCAGTTTTGAGTTTGGCAAAGTTTTCACGAGAAAAGTGAAAACTCGAGTTTTGATTCAAAACTCGAGTTTTGATCACACGAAAAGCATTCATGTTTTTCGAGTTTTTGAAAAACTGCCCGTTTGCCCAAAACCTCCGGTTTTTGACTTGGCGCGAATTCCTCAAGTTTTCATATTCAAATGAAAACTCGAGTTTTGATTCAAAACTCGAGTTTTGGCCAAGGTAAAGGTTGATGCGTTTTCAATGTTTTTAAAACTGCCGGTTTTGATAAAAACTCAAGTTTTGATGTTTTGGACAAATGTGATGTTTCACGATAAAGGACCAAAACTCAAGTTTTGGTACAAAACTCGAGTTTTGGAACGACAAATGCATCTAAAAACGCATTTGACATAATATTGTTCCGATTTTTGATTCATGGTTTAGATCATTTTACGTAAAATGGTTGTTTATGATTTATATATATCATATCATTATTCCTAACCAGATTTAACCGTTTGCTCATGAGATTTTCGGAAGATCAAAGATTGTTTGATAAACATTAAATCAACTACTTTGACAAACTTGCAATATTTTATTATATCTCTCTTTCAAAGCAAATGGATTACAACCTGGAAAGTAGCACAACCATTCTCCAAGACAAAAGCTAGCATCCATCATCTAAAACAGTGGACAACATTATACAATGTCCACACTATTGAAGATCCAAATTTCAAATATTCAAATATGCACATTGCTTCCAACAACTATATTCGAACTGACTAAGGTCACAAAACTAGATTCATGGAGACACACTCACAACAACTACATTTTCGAATGGGTTCAAGTCTCGAACGGATCTATAACGGTCATAAGCTTCAACTAGCATAAATACCTTAAGATTTGAAGACTCCATACGAACACGAGTACGGAAAGCGAAAAACGCAGAGACACAAGCCGACATCTTCAAGATGCTAATACTCGATTTTCATATCATTTACTCTCTCGCTCTTAATGTTTACATAGCTTATCATAGAGAGTGAGATGACTTGTAATTGTGCTTCGGTGCTTATCCATCTACTTCGAGAGAGAAGAGAGTTATTGTACACATCCTATCATTCTATTCGTGAGATACTCAAGATTGGGTAATCTTGAGTGGGAAACACATTGTGTTGATTACGGCTTGTAAGGGAGTGAATCCTAGGGAGAGGATTACTTGAGTACGAGTGTGTGATCAAGCAAGTGTATTGATTACGGTTGTAAGGGGGAGTGAATCTAGTGAGAGGATTACTCCAGTACGAACGTGTAATCAAGTTACAAAAGATAGTGGATTGAAAATCTCAAGTGAAGCTTGGGGACTGACGTAGGTCAAGGATTGGGCCGAACCGATAAATCTGTTTGCATATTCTCTTCCCTTATCTCTTATATTTCCAAAGATATATACCTGAATATCTATACATGTTTGAATGACCGACTATTGCTTTATTAATCATTATTATTGTCATTCAAACTGCTTTCAATAAGTTGGGAAAAGTTTTTCAAAGTTCATAAACTTTTAACAAACACCCAATTCACCCCCCCTCTTGGGTGATAGCCTGGCTTTTCAGGTTACTGGTTAAGTTTGAAAAAATTTCAAACATTTTAACTTAACCATTTTATCTAGGTTTACAATTGTCAGTTATCATCAAAACACATAGAAAACTAACAGAAATAAGGTGGAAAATGATTTTTGAAAGCAAAAGATCAAAGTTGTACAAGTTGCAAAATGCGCAGTTTTAGTTTTTCTCGAGGTTGTTGACTTGTATGTGAATTTTTACTAATAAAATGAAATCCAAAAATCATGAAACTTTTCAAAAATAAAGTATACCAAAATAACTTTCTTTTGACATGTAATAAGAAATTTTTGGAGTTTTCCACGGGGAGTTATAGATTTTTGAAAAAGATCTATGTTTCTGGAAGTACCATCTGGACAGTGGTGAAACTTTATTATTTTGGGAATGATTCGAAAGTTTCTGACTATTGGAGATATTTTTCCATGAAAATAGACATGACAAGGGTCATGTAGCTTTTGAAAGCACATCATTTGGATTTTTGTGCATTTAATTATGATTTTTCAAAATTACTAAAAATTTCTCGACAAAAATAAGGAAAAGTCCGAAAATCAAGTACAATAAAGTCAAAGATGTAAAACTTATCCTTTCAGGATCAAAGAGAAACTTAAGGGACAAGGAAAACTCCTTTAATATTTTAAAATGGTATTTAATATAATACCTTACAAAATGAAGAGGAAATTAATATTTATAATGGTCTTACTTTAGGATATTAACAGGACTTTTTCTTCTTCTTCTTGGTTTGGTGGCGTGCTTTTGCAAATAAGAAAAAAAGTGAATTGTGCAAAGTTAAGTTTGGTAACCTAATCTCTTATTTCTTGTGTGATTGTATACATGTCTCTTATAATTATGATTGTGGATTCGTGGTCAGGTTTGTATGCCCGAGTCATGCGTTTGTTACATTCAGCTGACTGTGGATTATTGTTTGTATATGATAATGTTGCATGCTTGTTTTCCTAACGCTGAGGACTCATATTTGCGGACATGCATATGTCGCACATGTATTTGCTTTCACTGTTAACGTTACATTTGTTGTGTGCTATTTAATCTGGTTGCGTTACGTTTGTTGAATGCTATTTATTTCTCTGCAATATATGGAATAATTGTCATGTATGATTTACACTTTGAATATGAGATTAACTGTTACCCTAAGATTCAACTGATCATTGAATCTCAGACATACCTAAAGATTCAGGAAGAAGTTATGGATCGGGAAGAAAGGCGGTGCAACTGGGGCCATAGAAAAAGACCCCTTAAGGAGAGGATTTATTTAAGGAAATTTTATATTCTAATATTTTGGATTGTAAATTACTAACTTTAAATTGGGATGACTGTAAAACTAACATCCTCCAAAGGGATTAACCCCGACTATTCCCAAATTTTAATTAGTATCATGCGTATACCCCTCCAGGGATTAAAACTAACCAGCATATGACTAGGTATATGTTATCCGGTAATCGTCATTCAAATGCTATGCATGCTTTCTGTTATGTATCCACTTTGATCTATAAACGCCGACACTCTGGTAATTACACTCCAATTAAATTAATAAGAGATAGAAGGAACATAAATGGACATCATAATGGACGTACAATTAGAGGCGTTACATTATGATTATGTCCAAACATAAAATATTTTTTCTTATAGAATCTCTACACAATAATTTTTTTTACATAAAATTTATAACCTATATAAAAATATCTTACATTTAATCTTAAACAAACCATAATTTCTTTAATAAATTGATTTTTCTATATGCAATTGCTATACAAAAATTACATTCCTAATTTGCCGGATAGCGTAGGTGAGATTTGATCACCCCCACCTGGGATCCCAAAATATTAAATGACTATTGGGTCACTAATGCATTCTAATAAAATGATACATAATTCATTTGGTAAAGGGGTTGACTTATAACTAAAAAAATAAGGTTGTGGGTTCAAATTACAGATGTGAAGGCATTGTTGGTCGGTGATATCTAAATACCATTGTAAGTGCATTTTGAACCCGGAGACATGCCTTGCTTTGGTGAGCCTTCGGACCCAACTCACTAAACTTTTATGTATAAAAAAAAAGATACATAAAATATATAAGTTAACTATTAATCTTTGAACACAGGTGATTTAAAATTTTGGTACATCTATTCACTTCACTTCATTAAATATTTATCACAACTGGTATCACAATTGACAACCACTTTTTTTCAAACTTCAAACTTGTTAAATTAAATGAATAAGTCCACTCCTTAATGTGATTTCAACATTTGAATTCCTAATTTACCACATTTCATTAGCTATTTACAATAATGGTATTGCAATTGACAACCACTTTTAAATTTTAAACTTGTTAAGAAAAATGAATTAAGGCCCCTCCTTCAGGTGATTTACAATTTTTGTATAGCAATTCATTACTCCTCATTAGCTGTTTACCATTATGATTTCTTTAATAAAAATATCTTACATTTAATCTTAAACAAACCATAATTTCAATTGCAAATTATGGTAAACAGCTAATGAGGAGTAATGAATTGCTATACAAAAATTGTAAATCACCTGAAGGAGGGGCCTTAATTCATTTTTCTTAACAAGTTTAAAATTTAAAAGTGGTTGTCAATTGCAATACCATTATTGTAAATAGCTAATGAAATGTGGTAAATTAGGAATTCAAATGTTGAAATCACATTAAGGAGTGGACTTATTCATTTAATTTAACAAGTTTGAAGTTTGAAAAAAAGTGGTTGTCAATTGTGATACCAGTTGTGATAAATATTTAATGAAGTGAAGTGAATAGATGTACCAAAATTTTAAATCACCTGTGTTCAAAGATTAATAGTTAACTTATATATTTTATGTATCTTTTTTTTTTATACATAAAAGTTTAGTGAGTTGGGTCCCGAAGGCTCACCAAAGCAAGGCATGTCTCCGGGTTCAAAATGCACTTACAATGGTATTTAGATATCACCGACCAACAAGGTCTTCACATCTGTAGAATTTGAACCCACAACCTTATTTTTTTTTAGTTATAAGTCAACCCCTTTACCAAATGAATTATGTATCATTTTATTAGAATGCATTAGTGACCCAATAGTCATTTAATATTTTGGGATCCCAGGGTGGGGGTGATCAAATCTCACCTACGCTATCCGGCAAGGGGGCTTGGGATTTTTTGATGTGTGTGTGTGTATATAAGGGGCAATTTTGTAAAATTACAAACATTACCTATGACTGATTTTGGGTTATTAAAATGTCTGAAATATGATTTTGAATTTGGTAAGGCATATATGTTAGGAATTTTACGAATTTTATATTGAAACTTCTTTTATTTAATCGTTAAAATATACAATTTCGATTATTTTGACTTTCAAATCATGACTTTAATATTTTTTTTCCCAATGAAAATGTCAAAATGATAACCCAAATGTCATTACCCATATATGGGTGGCTCAGATTCATCCTCAGATTGATTTGATTTCATTCAGATTATCTGTTTAATTTAGAGTCACCTCTATGGATTGAAGGTATATTGTGCTTAGAGAATTCTCAAATACAATCATTTGCATTCATATTGCATTTATATATGCGATTGAGAAAAGAGCTGCACAAGATGATATAATTGTACTGGATGAGACAGCATTACCATTTGCCTGTTCATAGCAAGTAAGAAACAGGACATAAATAAAATCAGCCATGCCAATGAGTTTAGAGCCTGCTTGTACCAATTTCAATTTTGAATATTGAGGTGCACATAATGCCAAGAATTAGGACACCCTTTGTCCTTTCCCTACTAAAAAACATAGAAAAGAAAACACGGGGAAAAATAAACATATATCAAGTTCCTTCAAATAAAACTGAATAGATATTTTGAACATTAAAATATTCCATGACTAAATGCATAGTTGAATACAATTGCAGAAATTAAGAAAATAGCAAAATGCCTTTTCCATCCAGAAACTCGCCCGAAGAGCCCTCCTTTCCAGTAAAATGAGTTACTACAATTGCTGGAGCAAATCCTTTCAGCTAGACAAAATATGTTATGTCTGCAATAAAAATGAACCTCTTTAAAAAGGTTGTCAATATAAAAAAATGCCTGTACATGGAAAGCAATAGCTGATCACGATGATTTCTGGCTGAAAAAAAGCAATTAGCGCTTCTGTGGAACTCCGAAGGCCTTAATCTACTGTCACTTCTTACTACTCTAAGCATTTCTTGGCCTCTTGTTGGATATGATATCAGAAAATGAGTCAATCAATTGCCCTGCCAAACTACATGGATCATCAAGCAGAGTTTGAATGAAGGTATTAACCACCCTGCGTTCCTGCTCTGTTGACCTCAAACTAAACCATGTTAGCAACTTCAACCGAAATTCCTGCTTGATGTGACCCTCACATTCTAACCACCGAAACACTTTCACACAATACTCATAGTTTTCATCCAGTGAGCATGTGCCATCTGATACTCTGAGAGGAGAACCATTTGCCAAAGTGCTATTGCAATCATGTGTGTCTTCATTGGTGCTGGCTGCCCTTTTCTTGGATGCGTCTCCACGGGAGTCAACAGCTGGAACTTCTATGGTTGGCCCGTTCATCCAGGTATGGGAGTCACCGCTACCATGCGATTTTGCTAAACTGATTTTCTGCGCAAACCGAGAAGCAGCATCATCGTCTGCCTCAACAGCCTTCTGCAAGGTGCAGCCATTATCTTCATCCTTGGAAGACTCAAAAGGAGGGACTAGTTCCTCATTTAGATCAGGCACTGAAACAACATTTAGATCAAGACCCCGTGAAACTGCAGGCTGCTCTTCTGAAAGTTTAGGCTTGACCATTTCACTTTCTTTGCAGCAATTTTTTGTATCAACACCGCAAAACCCTTCCAAGGGACCTTGATCTTGAGTCCAACCAAGACCCACAACTTTCCCAAGGTCTCGAACCTTAAATCCTGAATCTGCTACTGTAAGATTGGGCTCTGTTTTGGAGCCAGAAGAACTGGCTCCAATTTCAAGGTTCTCTTTCTTACGACCTAAATCAATTAGTGAAGAGGGACCTTTTTTAGTTGGATCAGCACTCTTGGTGAAACACTTGGCTTCAGAATAACCCAGCTGGCCCATATCTGTGTAAGATATAATGCGGAAAGTATATTCTGTGCCCGGCTGGAGGTTGGATAACAGAATCCTCTTCTGATTATTTGGCACCTCACAAACAGGATCGTTTGCAAGCAGCTCCTCATTACTCTTGTAGTACCAGAGCTTGTAGCCCTTAATGTCCTTAAAAGATGACTTGTCAATCAAAATGATTTTAACTGAGGAAGCTGTTACCTCTTCGAAAACAAATTTGCAGGCAGGAGGAAGCAAACCATCTGAGTTTTTTTTAAAAGTACATAAAAGAAAAAACGGGGGGCAAAAGTTAAAAAAAAAACATATACCATATGAAGAAAACTTGTTTGTCAAGCAAGAAGAACAAAAGAAATAAAAAGGAATTAGTTCAAACCTATGGAATCTGGATTCACAACGGAAGGCCACCCATCAGCTTTCTCAATAGCAAGAGAGCAGAGTTTCTGCACCTCACTGGCAATAGAGAGTCTGCTGACAATGCCTCGCACCATCTTAGCAGAAACGCCATTAACTGGACCAACTTCTGTTTCTAGCTTTGCTTTTGCCTCTACTACAATGTCATGCAATTCTTTAAACCTCGAAGTCCCATCCAAGACCTTGTAACTCAAATATAACCTATAGCAGAGCACATCAACTCGCCGAGCATCTTTTGCTATATTTAGCTGCTTCTTCCAACATCTGCCATCAGTAAAAATGAATTGCCAATGTCATGGACATAAAGCTGTAAAATTTGGTTAACATACACATAAAAAATGATGAAATCGTTTCTCAGTCATCTGTTTCACTATGAAATCAAAGGTAAAGAGTAATGCTATATTGACAATCATTTCTCAGGGAAAAGGTGAATCAAGGATAGCAAAAGCTGCAGCTGTGACATACTTTCTGATGCTAAACCATGTAAGTTCAGTTCATGGAGTAGGGGGAGGACATATTAGCTATGATAAAGGTCAAGAAGCATTTTGCTTCTGTAACCCAAAGCTTGTAACAAGCAACGAAGCCTTTTCAAAAGTGGTAGGAAGGACTGAGGGAGTGCATTTATCATTTAGAACTTGCGAGGTAGAAAAATACGTACCCTAGTATCCCTGTAACTTTACCACAGGATGCACAACAATAGCCACCATCTAGTTGCATCAGTTGCCCATGATCAACAACTCCAACTTTTTCATGTTGAAGGGCACACTCAATATGGCAAGAGAACCCACAGGAGTCCCCTTCATCAGATTCAGATGAGCATACCAACCAAAGACTAGGATCCTTATTGCTATCAAATAGGTGACAAATACAGCAAGTGCACCTTCTACAAAAATTTTCATCTGCAGATAGAAAAGCTCTACAAGCAGAGTTTTTACAGATCCAGGAGTCTGAATGTCCAGTATCAGAGAGCTGTTCAGGAACTGGCCTGAGCCTTGTAGGGTTTTTGCTCTTCCTCTGCTGCTTCCTACAGGGCTGGTTGCTGAGAGTAGAAACTTTTTTGCTGTCCTGTTTCTTGATAACCTTACTGGTCGACTTAGTTTCTGGCATTTTTCTTTTGGATGAAATGTTCTTTCTGTCCTTATAAAAGCACATTCGAAGAAGTTCCTTCTTAGGACCAGATTTCAAGAACTCTTGAAGGAGTTCAGGACTTCTTGAAGCATCATCCGAATGACCATTTTTTTCCGGAGTGCTTTGCACACTGGAAGAAAGGCTTTGAACACCAGAAACTGAACATCAATAACAGCCAACTTCAAAATAAGTGTCGTGAAAATAGATGGACAGTTGAACTAAAAACATAATCAATCAGTCACAGACAGGCCTGAATCAACTGAACAGAAATAACAAAGACAGCAGAGTACTTCATGTATCAACAATGCAGGTACAATAAGTGATGAGATTTAGTTTAGGTCCCCCATGAAGCTGTCAGCCTCATACACAAATTCATCTTTGTTACCTTTTTTTCTTAATATATTAGCTGTGGGTGGGGGTTAAAAGAAAAAATGTTCCTGAAAGAGAGACTGCAAACATATTCACATCCATTAAGAATTCTAAAGACTTCCTTGAATATCACTTGTTCAAGCTTAAGACGTCAAAAGCATAGTAAGGACCATGAATTGCCACAATAATTTTTCGTCCTGCTTCCCTCAATACTCCAAACCATATGAAGAGAAACTGCTCCCAAACTTCAGAGGGCAAGCCTACATCTCACCAAGGACCCCAAATAATTCAATGATTTATTCAACTAATTTCATAGGAAGCAACCACCCAACAATGAATATAATGAGCCATTAATTAGAAGCCAGAGAAGCATATACTACAACCAGCTGGAGAAAGAACTCTCATGGGTTTGTCAATCAGCAACATGTGATTAATATTAATCACATTGAGCACCATTGTCCAAATAACTTAATTGACCTCTGAGAGCTTTAGATTTCTAAATGGGCTTCTCAAGAAGTAATGCCTATAACAGGAGACAAATAGGTGAAAATAAGACTTACAAGCATGATTGAGGACTCAGGAAGACAAGAACTATCCAAAATAGGAGATAAAAGTAACTTTAAAGATTAGATACACCAGCGCCAATCAAGTTTTGTTCTATAAATGAAATGACGATTTTTATTTTTGCATAAGTGATATAAAATCACTCAAATTACTTCTCTACGCAAAATATGTCTCTGTCTAACAGACATCATTTAACCTATCCAGAATCCAGAGCATTTATAAGCGGTAACATAATACATAGAACTAGAGTTGGGTTAGCTGAGAATACAACAACTGGAACTAACTATGGCAGGTCATTCATCTACCTAAGCACAATGCATGCATCAAGCAGCAATTGCTACAGCACCAGCACTGGATCTATGCATCTGAGGGAGAAATCTAGCCCTATCTCCATTACGGACATATGGCAACAAAAAGAGGGTAATTGATCAGTAAGTCAATAAGAATCTACATGAATTCTTAGAAGCCAAAATAATTGTATTATAAAGCCTCATATAATAGTTGAGATGAAGGATAGCACCAGCGGAAGCTTTTATAAGCATGTCTTGAGCGTCTTACTTGCCTCATTGATGGTTGAAGGACCAGAAAGGGGAACCCCACAAGACATGCACTGAAATTCCCCGATTATGCTATCAGATAAATCAAAATGCAGACTATCCCATCTCATATCCTCCACTCCCAAGGTATGCAAATAAATTACAGAATAGCATTTATAAGAATGAAAACTGGGAATAAAATGAGAGAAGATATAATAGTACTTAGAATAAAGCTGATGTGGGGCAGAACCTTTAACAGATATTCCATGTGCAAACTTTAAAAGAACTAAACAATTGCTAGTGTTATCTGAATACAGTTGTATAAATCTGTTTTGATCTTAGGTGTTATAGATCAAAACCACTGATTAAGAACCAACAGTTTTCTCTCCAATTCCCAATTACTAGCCAATCATAGTTTTTTAAAAACATTCTTCATCACATTACAAGCAAAAATGTACATCAATCGTTCTTATCATTAATTAGTAAAATTTCCACATAGGAGCAGATGCTAGCGCCTTAGCACATCAAGCAAAGTCATTCAAGGGTAAACATCCCAAACAACAACAAATGTGAATCAAGTATGGTAGTATTGAATAAACAACTACAAGGGCAATGCCTGAAATCAAAGTTCTCAAGTACGATTGCACAAATCTTAAGGAGAAAAAAAAAAAAGCCAGATTATAAGTTATACAAGAAAAAAAAGGCATAATTATCACAAACTATCTTGGGCTCAAATGTTATATCTGAAATGATCTTCACAAAACATTCAAAATAATAAGGGATTAAATATTCTCTATACACATACTGACCAACCATTCACACATGCATAGTGAAGAACGATAAAGTAGCAAACAAACATACACAACAAGCATTCCAAAAAATTAGGACAGCGAGAAGATTTAATCGAGAAAAGATTGTTGAGAAAATTGAGAAGGGAAAAATAAATACCTCAAACACCAAATTGTCCCTACCCTGAAAAAGAGAAGAGATATCCTGAAAGACTTAGAACTAGGAGATCATCTTCATGCCAAACAATGTAGTGACTACTACAGCAGCCAATGCCAATGCAAGGCTGCTAGGGTTAGGCAAAGCCCTTTATATATACTAGGACCTACACGCACATGAACTCACGTGCCTGAGCTTCCTTTTATAATTATCATGTATATCTCAACTGACGCTGCATAAAACTTTACATAATTACACTATTCAACAACTCATCAAGGATTGTAATTTTCATCAATCCAGCTACCGAAATATAAGAAATCATCATCTTGATCTTTCATGCCAAATTTGGATAAATCAAAATTGAATGTCAATAAGTATCAATTAAAATTTGATAGTCTCATATGATTGACAGGATGATAATTAAAGATTTGAGAGGGGAATGCCTAAGAAATGTGTTCCAATTAAAATTTAATCAATTTCTGTGTACAAGTGTGCATTAACAAAAGACATGATATGGCCATATTAATGGTATGCAAGGTAAACTACATGCCAACACAACTAGGCACTAATTCCATCTGATAACTTGAAATCCAGTACCCCATTTCAGAGAAAACGATATCTGCTGACTGGCCTACTCAATTGATGCACTTATATTTACAGCCCCCATGGGATGATAGACCTCTCTTTCATCCTGTATAAATTCTTGTAGAGATAACATACGTCAGCCAAACTTTGGCACTTATATATGATCACTGGCCTATATTGGCAGTTCACGATTATATCCTAATATGGCACCGTTATACTCAACAGTCAGTCAAGCCACCTCCTTAGCATTTATAAGACCAATTAAATTATATGATATATACTTCAATTGGAAGGATATACCTCCTTCAATTCTTTATAATTATACTCTATCCAAAACAGAACACTTTAATGCATTTAGGTTTCATATGATCAAAAGGGAAAGTTATTTAATAGTAAAGATTTATACCGTTGTGCTTAAAGAGTGAAAAAATGGATGGATTAACTCTGCTACCCCAAACATCAAAAAGAAAATATTGTGCACAGTACAATATTTTGCCAGGTATAACGAGCAAAAAATATCAACAAATACCCTGTTGATGAAAACTCAAAGACAGGATTTACAGACATCTTGTTATCAATCAGTTCATTGATAAAAAGAAGTTGAATATAGAAGCTATTATGCCACATAATTTCTCGTTATTTCCCTCCAAGGTACCTTATAGGTTACACTAAACAAAACACCTCCATATTACATAGACAAGCTAAATTCTTATCTTTAGTATTACTATTATATAATTATAAAATTTCAAAAATAAAAAGAATGACAGAGAAAGCAGCCAGAAATTATCCTCTTGAAGCCATAAGCACAACCTAGAAGTCCTGTAGATTGAAGGGTAAAGAGGACAATACAAAATAATTATCACAAGCTCATTCTGACATTCTTGATTATTGGGTATACGGAAATGTCATAAGTACATTTAGTTTCAAGGATACACACTCACAAGGTATATCAATCGTGTCATCATTGTACATTTCTATTTTACCACATTGCAAAAAAAAATTCACCCGGGATGTTCTTTTTCCTTGCAAAAACAGTTCAAAGGCTAACACCAGGCTAGAAAGAACTTATGATGGTATAACCACCTTCCAATATTTATACTGCAACGTGGACAGAAATCATAATTGCTATGAAAGATAATGAAGAAGAAACACATTTGCTATGGTTCCACATATTTTGAAATGAGCAGTAGCATATTTGCTACCGGTGAAATGACAAATTCATCAGACACAAATCATATTGTGACAAGAAACATATAGGATCGGCTATTCATCTTCTCCCAATTTCATCTACATTATAAACCATCCTTCACTGATTAAAATGATCAATGTCATATGCATATCAAGATGACTGCAGCTAACACAGACTCAAAATCACATAGACAACAAATAAGAAAATATTTACTCTAAATATAGAAAGAAAAAACTCAATAAGAAACTATACATCATACCTTTAAAAAGGAACTTTTCTTCTAAATCCATCTGAAAGTGCTAAACACTACTGGCGAATGGCCCTCATCTAATTAAGAGAGAAATGGTATCATCAGCAATTCAGCATCATTGTAGTTAATCGTGATACATATCACAAAGCATATTTATAAATCGTTAATTGTAAAATGTACCAAATCATAAAATTAAATAGAAAATCATAGTTTGAAATATAAGATATGGCATATGTACATCCATATAATATGCATAAAATACGCGCAAGACAGTAGATCTAACCCCAAGAGTTAAGAAAAGTACTTAAACATAAGTCATAAATAAGCTCATTAGTTATATAATTTGTTTGTAACTAAGCTTTGAAATAATTTCAAGTAGCTTCTTTTTTTTCCTTTCTTTATAAGAGAAATAGAACGCACATGACAACAAACAGTTTACACACAAATCTAAAACGTAAAATTGATGCTATTCTCCTATATTAGCTTGAATTCCCTAATTCATGACCAAGTCGGCCATCAATTGATATAAATGGGTCTGAGACTCATTATAAATCATATTATTCAAATGTTGGATCATATGATTAAGACTACATCTGATTCAACCATCTGACTTTATGAGTTGTTACAAATCATAAAATCCGAATTGTGAATATAATCAGTATACTTCTGTAAGAGGGAAGATAAAAATGGTTCCATGAACAAGTATTTTTAAATGTAAAATGCTTTTCCAATCATGAAAAGATTGGATTCTCACGACCATGTAAAAAGTAAACATTCAAATAAAATCTCATAAGTCATAATATTACACCAAGAAAGTAAGAGAAACAATATTAACAGATTTTAAGAGAACAACTATATTGGTGGCCAAAAAAAGAGTATTTTGGCTTAAATAAAATACTATATTTATCAGTTTAATATTTCAAAGATTAAGAAAAACTATTAGCAATATGTAGACTGAAAAAATGTATTTGATCTCTCAAGCTTGTTTTTCCTTTAACAAACATAGATCTATAACTTTTCATGGCAGCACTGGTGATTCAAATGCTCCAATGTCAGAATGTGGCTTATAAATCGCAATCCATAATCCAGCCTTATAAAGTAATATGAGGGAGAGGGATATCCATGTAAATAATTCAAAGCATAATATATTCGGCATTGTTTAATACATAAATCAAACTCCACCGCTACTATGTTTTCTACCCGTTGATATACAATCAATGAGCTCTCAGACAAACTATAATAAACCAAAAAAAAAAAAAAACTCGCCAAATCCAAAATGCACAATTTCCACGAATATCATCAATAATACAAAAAAATTATTAACTTTTTTCCATAAATACCACAAACGATTCTAAAAACGGAAAAAAATAAACAAAATAGAGATACATATGACACAAATTTGACGTAAAGAAGCAATTCAGAGCATGACAAAGGCGCACATAAAGTGAATGGCGGCTCTTCCTATATACATTGTGCGTATTAACAAGGAGGGAATCAAGAACGCCTCTTGAAAACAAACAATTCCAACCAAAATGCAAATATGAATGAAGAAGATCATATATCTTTACAAAATTACGATAAGAAACGAGCCACAATCCGAAACTAGAAACAAATACTGAGAAGAAAACAAAACAGCGGAAAAGGAAGGACGAATCTGCAGAGAAGAAGAGCTGAAAAATATTTGAAGAAGAGCTAAAGAACATGGAAAAGAATCTGGACGAAGTAAACCAACAATACCTTAGAAGAATGGGGACGAATCAAGGGTTTTGACGCGGCAAAACCCAGAAATTTGCTCCGCGAGAGCATAAATCCAAACAGAAACGTCTCCGTTGTTAGTTGGTCTGAGGGGAGAACTTGTACGAGTTGTAAACAGAGAGGGAGAGAGCAATAAAATCTCACGCTCAGACGGAGCGCGTCGAGGAGTGGTGTTAGTTGTTTTGGAGGCGTGGCGGACCTTGGTGTTGGTGGATACGAGGCTGGCCATTTAATTTAAATTTAAAATTTAAAATAAAAATGAAAAATGAAATCTCAGAAATTTGTTCATTAAAACCTAAATTAAGAGCTCACATGTGAAGAACAAGCACATCATTGACTACGTTAGTCATCCTGCCCAGATTGTTTAAATTGTTGACTGGTTAGTTAGGCAGCTCATACAACGAATATATCCATTAGAAGTATTTTGCTCCCACATCTTTTTTTAATTTTTCATTTTAGTGTATACCTCCTATCATTGTATTAAAGAAATTACTTTTAAAGTATTTATATTTATCATTTTTAACAAATCAATTTTTCTAACTTATAAATTGCTATATAACCTAAATTTATAATTTTAATGTTTCTGAGAGATAATGTAACATGTGCCCTAATTAAATAATTTATTTAACTCTCTTAATTTAATTGCTAGAAAAAAAAATAGGAAAATTACTACTTGGTCCTTATTATAGGAGTTAGTGATGAGTTTGATTTTTATCTTAAATATAAGGCATATATCTATTTTGTTTCTAATATTTATCATTTTATCCAAATTAAGTTTACTTAACATATAAATTGATATATGATCTAATGTATATAAATGTCATATTTCTTATAATTAAGTTTTTAATTTGTTCAAATTAGTTAAGTAGCTCTTATATTAATATTTGAAAAAGTACTTTTATATGAACATGATCAGCAAAAGAACAAAAAATGGGAGGGAGTATGTTAATGTTAATTAGTATTGGTACATTGACAAGGAAAAAGTTATTAGTGTTTCCCTCAAATCACATTTGAGATGCAATTATCTTTCTCTTCCAAATATTTCAATTATATGTTTTTAAAAAATAATTTTTTTCTTTTTCAATAAGAAAAAAAGTTTATGTGCAATCTCAGGCTCATCATTAGGTTAGAACATGCCTTCAGATTTAAAGAGTGCTTATAGATGTATTCACAAATTACACATTAACAAAATCCTTATATAGGCATAGGGAAATGTTACATTGATCACATTTATGAAAAAATAGTTAGAAATAAATATTCTTCATTGAATCTCTTTATTTTGGAACATCAATCTCAACTACTTTCAAGATGATCCAGGTGGATTCATTAAGGAAAGCTATACTCCAGCTACCCCACACCCGCACACACTTAAAATAAAAGGGTTAAATGGTCCATTAACATGAAATATTTTTTCAGATGCGTCCAGTATCCTAAAATAATTTGTAGTGCATCTAACATTCTAAAGTATTTTTCAAATTGCGTCTAGTACCCTAACATATTTTATGGTTCCTCTAACATCCTAAATTATTTTTCAGGTGCATCCAACACATTAAAGTATTTTTTATGTGCGTCCAACACCCTAATGTTGTTACTGAAAAATACTTTAAGTGATAATTACACTTTTACCCCAAAGGACTTTTTGGGAGTATATGACAAGGTATTGCTCCTTAAAAAAAATATTTTTGGCCAAAAAAAGATCTTGAGGATAGAATTGTGCCACAAAATACTTTAGGGTGTTGGAAGCACATAGAAAATACTTTAGGATATTGGATGCACTACAAATTATTTTAGGATATTGGATGCATCTAAGAAAATACTTCAAGGTGTTGAGGACACCTTAACTCTAAAATAGATTATTAATTTACTAAGTTTTAATATAATTTGAAAAATAATATATTCAACATTTAAAAAGCCCTATATATTTTAATAAGTTATAATTATTAGTAAGAACAATCAATCCCACACTTGAAAATCTTGTGGTAATCTTTTTGGTAAGATAAAAGGATATATATATCTTTCAATAAAATTATAGTAATAATATATATTTCATAGTTAAAACACTATTACTTGATTTTGGGATATAATAATTTTTTTATTGGCGGGGTATAATAAATAAGATATGATAACTTACAACGTTTTTAGAATTTAGATATAAATCAACACAAAAAGGCACACACGTATGAAACTATACATGTATGTATGCATGCGGAACAAATCAACTCGTTAAGAAGTAAAAATAACAAAATAAGTTTTGAATATTATGAATGTTAAACATAAATAATGTGTCATATGTTTTTAACAAACAATGTGTAGGTTTAATGTTTTTTTCTTTTCTTTAAAAATGTTTTTTTTACGTATGTTCACTCACATAAAAGTGAGTGGGTCCCACTAATTTTTCCTCTCTCTTCTCTTTTATAATGGGACCCACTCACTTTTATGTAAGTGTGATGGAAAAAATATTTCTGCAGCAAAAGCAAAAACATTAAACCCTTTAATAAAACCTTTGTTCTTTTTCTTTTTCTTTTTGTAATGTTTGTGTCTTACTAATAATAAACAGTGCATATAGTATTACATTACTATAAAAACTTACTGAACAAGACTATTTTCTGCCCCACCTTCAAAACGTCCTATGCTATTGTCATAGTTTGAAGTATGAAATACTATCTTTGGTCTCTGACATAAAAACTAGTTGAAAGATTAGATTTAATTTGATTAAGTTTGAACACATCACTCACATGGTCACTAGAATCATCAAACTTTTTCACATCACTCAAGTGTCTACTCGAGTGATTCACCTCTGCATATTTTAAAATCCTTTTTCAAAGTTGTAAAACAATATTGCTCCTCCAAATAGCTTTCTTTAATATTTGTTACCATCAAAACATGAGATCTAACACTTAGTCCACTTTATCCCCATATTTATCTATACTAATTGCACAAGTTAAAAAAGTCTACATTAAATGATAGCTTCAATGTAAATAATTAAAAAGGGTAAAATGAGAGAGACCGAGTTAAATTATCAGACAGACAAGATTTATTCATTATATTAAGAATCACTGCGATAAGAGAATGATTTATATAAGGGATAGAAGAGAGTATTGTTATCCTTCCTTCAAGTGGCAATTATGTCTATTCATAATTTCTGAAAATATATTGATACTTAGAAATACTTTTTAAAAAAGTTGGGAAAAAAAAAAAAAAAGGTAGGAGCTTGCTGAATCATGAATAGCGAAAAGCTATGGCGTCTAGCTGAGGTGTCGCCTCCGCAGTTCACAGACAAAGTACACGAAACAGCGATTCGTTGTGTTATTGGAACGTGTGGGTCAACCTATGCAGGGCGCGTGTTGGCTCGCATGATCCGAATATTATTATATATCCAATTATTAGAAGATTATTTTAGGGAAAATCACGTTTAGCCCCCATCAAAAGAAATAATATTAAAATATCTTAAAAAATTGTTAATAACAAATGAAACAGCTAAGATAAATTTGTTACTATTAACAAGTTGTAGAATTTTTTTGATATTATTTATATTTATTGAAACTAAACGTAATTTTCCCTCATTAATTCATTTTCCTTATTTTTTAAAGACCCAAAAACAAGAAAAAGTCAAGTCAAGTCAGGAGCGTTTGGTTTTTATATCGGCACGTATTTTTGGGCGCCGCAGAGCGGGGGGGTCCGGAAATAACTCACGGAATTTATAAATGAGATTTGATAACTTTCACACAGTTGTAACTCAATTCCTACGAATTAACTTTGTGCGTCTCCATCTACATAGTCTTAAATATTTTATAATTTAATCTTTGGTCTTTATTATATGTATTATTAATTTATTTTCTAAAATATGAGGACTAAATTATAAAATATTTAAAATTATAGGAACAAAGTTATAGTGAGTCAAAATTCAAGGACTCAGTGACAACCAAATTAAAATTATAAGAATTGAATTGTAATTGATTCAAAATTATAGGGATTAAAAGAATTATTTTTTCTTCATAAAATTATGGGCATTTATCTTTTTTCGAATAAATATAACTATGCTATATATTTATGGAACAATATAATCATCCAAGTTAAAAATAATAATTATTTTATTTTCATTTTAATTTATAGCTTCAAAAATTAAAATTCACAAGGGTTACTTTTGGAGTTGAATAATTTTACTGTTTATGAAAAAAAATTGTGGAATTAATTTATTATTTTTTTAGGATTTATTTTACTTTCTACTTAGTAGTGTTTTGATATATAGTTATATCACTGTATCAAATTCAAATATTATCAACTCTTATTCAGTATTTACGAAAAGTTAATATTGCCTTATAAAATATTTTGGTCTCAATCACTACCCAAAAAAAAAAAAAAAAAAACCTCAGATTAACCCACAGAATTACTGATGGAAAAAATTCTATCGGAAATTACCTACGGAATTTCATAAGTAATTCCGTCGATAATTAAAAGGGATAAAGGTTTTATTTGCCCCGAAAATTTTGGAGCAAAATTGTCACGGAAGTTAACAAAACGTCGCAATTTTTCCCCTCCGTTAATTCTGACCATTAAGTTTAACTGAGTCATACATGATACGCCACCTCATCAATCAAATAAGAGTTAAGTATCATTTTTGTCTTGGAAGTTTTACTAATGAGCAATTTTGCCTCGGAAGTTTACAAAACATAGCAATTTTGTCATTCTATCCCCCAATATTAAATTTGATTATTAAATCAGTCAAAGAACACACGTCATGCCTTGAAAAGGTCGAACTTGGAGTTGAACTTGAGTTCAAGGCGGGCGGAATTTGTGAAGTTGAACTGGTCAAAGGGACTGAAAGGTCTGTCGCAAAACTCAAAGGAAGATCACTTATGATCTAAGCAAATGAAACACAAAACAATAAATGAATTGTCCCAAAAATTGATTCAATAAAACAAATCAATAGTGATAATATTTACTTTTGTATAGATTGATCTAGACCACCCACCATATTCCACAAGATAAATCTCTAACGATTTTAAGTGATCTAGACAAATCAATAATGAATTGTTTCAAAAATTGGTTCAGTAAGCATCACTTAAAATCGTTACAATTTTTAGGAGAAAGATAGATTTACCTTGTGGGATAGGATAGGTGACCTGGATCAATTTATACAAAGGTAAATATTAACACTATTCATTTGTCTTATTGAACCAATTTTTGGGACAATTCATTTCTCGTTTTGCGTTTCAATTGCTGAGATCATAAGTGATGCTTCCTTTGGGTTTTGCAACAGACCTTTAAGTCCCTTTGACCAGTTTGACTTCACAAATTCCGGCCGCCTTAAGCTCAACGTCTCAAGGATCTTCCTCTCTGATTTCAAGGTTGACATTTCCAAGGCATGACATGTGTGTTCTTTTACTGATTTAATAGTCAAATTTAATATTGGGAGACAGAAGGGCAAACTTGCTACATTTTGTAAACTTCCGAGGCAAAATTGCTTCTCAGCGAAGACTTCCAGGGCAAAAATGATACTTAACTCTTATTTGATTGATAAGGTGGCATGCCACGTGTGCACTCAGTTAAACTTAACGGTCAAAATTAACGAATGGGCAAAATTGCTATATTTTGTTAACTTCTGTGGCAATTTTGCTAAAAAAAAAAACTTTCGTCCACCCAGTGCTCCACAGCTAAAACTTCCGAGGCAAATAAGACCCTTATCCCTAATTAAAATTTCCGTCGCAAAAAAAGGCGTGACTTATTCTACCCCGGCTTTTTTTCCGATGGAAATTTTGCGTCAATAATTTTAATTAGCCATGGAAATTACTCACAGAATTACGGGTAATTTCAGGTAATTTGCCAGTTTACCCACGGAATTCCGTAGGTAAATTACCCACAAAATTCTGTTGGTAATTTCTAACAAAATTTTTTCCGTGGGTAATTCGAGTTTTTTTTTGTAGTGGATGTTGCCCAAAAGTTTTAAAACGTAGCAATATTGCCTCTCTTTTAACCACAGTTTATTCCGACACATCAGCAAAATGACAAGCTCAAAACACTAAAAAAAAAAAAAAGCGAGGTAAGTATGAAATATAGATAATGGGGAAGATAGATAGTTACACAATATTTTGAAAATTAATAATGAGGGTACTAAAAAAAAAAAAAGTGAGGCAGTTATAAAATATGGATAAGAGGGAAAATAGTTACACAATATTTTGTAAATTAATAATGAGGGTCGTAGGTACAAAATATTTGTTGAAAAAAACGAGGTGATTGTGAAAGATAGATAATAAAGAAGGTAGTCATACAATATTTTATAAATTAATAATAAAGATGTAGGTACAAAATGTTTAGTAAATATTTAATTTAATATTTTGATTATTTGCCTAAAAATCTAAATGAGTTTGTAGCTAACAACACAACCCATTTATTATGTAACTCCTCTTGATATTTACGATCTAGCATATAGGAAATAAAAATAATAAGCAGAAAATTTCTGCTTTTTTGTTCCTGGCCACAGAAAAAAAAAAAAATCTATTTTTCCCTCAACCTCTCTTCTCTCTCTCGTGAGATAAACCTCAGTCTCATCACTCATCAGTGTCTCTCGCGATTTGGAGGTGACCTATTGAGCAACGAATCCAGATTTGCGAGGGTTTGAGAATGGTCGATGTTGTTGAAGAAGTAGTTGATGTGGTTCTGCTGCGATTTGAAGAGGTTGAGGAGCGCGGCTTCGTCAATCAGAGGAAGGGATTGTTTGGACAGAGAGGAAGGAACAACATCTGAACATGGAGGCAGAGAACCTATAATTGCAGCGAGAGGACTAGAATAGAATCGAAACGGATTCTCCAATGGCGGATCTTTTGAACACCAAGAGTGAAGAAGAAAATCAACAGAGCTACTAATTTATCTACAATTAGGGTTCAGGTTCAGCGGTAGTGCATAATGGCGTTCCTAAAAGACGGATGAGGGAGAGTGATATTATTATGTAACTCCCTCTTGATATTTACTATCTAGCAGATACACTTGTGCAGGGGCAGATCCAGAAAAGTTATGAAGGGTGGGCATGAGTAGCTGCCTCCGGTTTTTTTTTTTTTTTTTTTTTAAGGAAAGTTTTATATGCATTAAAAAAACAAAAAATATAAACAAGAAAAGAAAAAAATATCAAAAAAATATTCATGAAATCAAGTGAATACTGATGATGTAATAAAGGAGATAGTTATTTTACAAACATGTCATTTAAAAAAACAAGGCTAGGCTAAGTCTTATTAGAAATACAATACATAAATTACAATAAAATGTGAGCATTCAATAAGTTCACGTACATATATTTTAATAACAAAAGCATATTACAATAAAAATAATTACAATGTCATCCTTCTAGACCTTCTTTTTTGAATTCTCTCATAATTGTCTTATTATTAATGCTATTAAATACATCTTTTTCAATTAAGGCACTAAATAATCATTCAATCATTCATCCTCCATCCGATTACGAAGTGTAGTCTTGATATATTAAGGGTGAGCAATCATTCAAACATGTATTAATTTTTTTATAAATAATAATAAAAAAAATCCCCAATTTTAAGGGGCACCCCTAGTTTTATACTTGCATCCGCCTATGCTTGTGCCCTATATATTTTGAACAGATTCACAAACAAGATCTCAGAAGTACACAAACTTTCTGAAGCAGCGTGGCTTTTTGATATCTGTTCTTTATCCCCTCGTAGAGGATTTGGGGGCTTCTGAGATCTAAAAGCCACGCTGCTTCAGAAAGTTTGTGGAGGAATAGGGTTGTGTACTGTACTTCAGGTATTGATTTGAAAATTCAGTACAGCTAACCTCTGTAATGATCGTTTCAGTCATCTTTTTACACTTGTTGGGAAATCCCAGGGAGATGAAACTAAGTCCAATTTAGCAAATTGAGTTTCTTACACTTTTTTTCTCACTTACATAGTCGATGAAGTTTCCAGGCTTGCACTTTTTGGTTTTCAAACGTGGTTCAGAGCTAGTTTCTTTCTGACGATCGAAGAAGAAGAAGATAAGGGAAGGAACCTTTCTTTCTCCAGAAATATGGAAGGAGGGGGAGAGAGAGCGTGTGAGAAAGAGAGAGGATGAGGTGGAAAAAATAAGAATACCTAAGTTATTATACTTCAATCCTAAATATATAACATAGTTTGTATTGCACTATAAAGTACTATATCTTATACTTTAAACTAGAGGTAGTAGTCAACACAAACAATGGCTAAAAGAGATGCTATGTTTTAAGATTTCTGAGATAATAGTGAGACCAAAATGTTTTTTTTTCAAAGTAACGTTTATATTTCATGAATACTTTTAGGGCGGAACATCAATCCAGCTATAAAACACTAAAACCCTTGGGAAGGTGTAAGGTGGCATGTGAGCTTTTTCCATGTGAGGTAGAAGTTATTGGCTCATGATAATATACTTAAACCTTAAAATAAAAACATATCAAAAAAGAATATATGTATTATATATTTACAATCTCTTCATGAGAGTTTTTTCCCATAATGAGAATTCACATACTTAACACATTCCCATATCGACACATGCACAGTCACATCCACGAGAGAATATATCGGGATATAAATAATACTTCAAATAAAATAAAATAGGGAAAATTCCAAAAAATATAATTAAAAATGGAAAAAGACACATTGGTGCTGCGTGGAACATGAGATTTCTAATTTTAATCAAATTACCCTCAGTTAAGTTGTGAAATATGAAAGTGAAGTCATAATGTAAAATATGATATTTTTATTATATTAACCTTTAAAACTTGTGCCCCCAAAATTATCCCTAATTTTTGGGACATGAAATTGTGAAACATGAAAGTAAAGTCATTAATGTAAAATATGATGTATGTAATATGAATACAGATGTTGTTATTAACCTCTAAAACTTGTGCCCTCAAAATTATCCTTAACATTTTGGTCATTTGGTCAAAATTAGAAATTTCATATTTCTACTTCAGTTCTGACTTAAGATTTGATAAAATTTGCAGTACCAATTTGTATTTTCCATTTTAAATTGTATTTTTCTCAAACAAAATACCAACACAAAACACATATTAAGCAATGAAAGAGCCAATGGCATGTTGCTAAAACAACACTTAAAGTGCTCCCAAAATACTTTCTTTAGTGTACTGTGGAAGGAAACCTACCATATGCATATAAATGCGTCTAATTATAGTTCTTCAAGTCTTAAATATAAGAGCTAGATAATTAATTTATAAAAAAAATTAAAGGTTAAGGTGTAAAAATACATATGTGCTTTCGTCGAGGAAGCATCCAATAACAAGTGTTTTTTTGGTGCAAAAATGGTATGTGGTTACAAATTAAGTGCAAAAATATTGTTTGACCTTTACGTTTGACTTTGATGTTAAGTTTGACTTTTTTTGTTGATTGACGATGATGTGGTGTTTCAAAAAAATACACATGTGGTTTGTCAAAAAAGAAAGACTAACACCAATTTTATTTTAATTAAAATAAAATAATTATTATTTCCTTGGACGCCGAATTTAACACCAACTCAAGCTTCATATCTACATATCTAGTCTCCAAACCAAAACACCAAGGAAAGAAAATTTAGCAATTATTAATTAGAAAATCTAATAAGGATTTTTTTTTAAAAAAATAAATAAATAAATAAATTATGGAAATAAAAATGTTACCGTTTTTACCCATTGAGTAAATCCCCTTCCCAAAATGATAAATCGGAAGAAAAATTTGGCCTCCGGAAAAATACCTAGAGAAATAATAATTTTCCTTTAATTGAAGTAAAATTATTAAATTTAAAAAAAAAAAAAAGAATTTGGTGTTGGACGCTCTTTTTGACAAACGTGTATTTTTTACGCACCTTGAAATGTCACATCATCGTCCAAATCGGAAAAAAAGACAAACTTAACGGTCAAATGATATTTTTGCACCTAATTTGTAACCACGTGTGCTCTTTTGCACCTCAAAAAAACACTTGCTACTGGGCGTTCCTCTGCCTAAAGCACATATGTATTTTTGCACCTTAACCCTTAAAATTAATTAAGTTAGTTATTTATGACAGATGTAAATAATTTTTTTTAGAAAGCTCTCTTTAATCAAAAATATCTTTTGGTGGTAACCACCTTATTATGTGTAGTCTAAAATTACATATATAAAAAAAAAGTCGTAACCAATAAAAAAAAAAATGTCAATCAAGAAGACCATAAATGTTGGCCCAAACAAGGCAGTAGAAGTTTGCATTAATTGGCTATAAAAATTAGAGAAACTAATTAAAGATGACGAAAGAGTTAAATAAGCACCGAAATGTGAATTGACAGGAGCAATGAACTGATTCATTTATATGGAGAAAAATCAAAAGATAAGACACAGACGTAAGAGAGGAGAGATGAATGTAGACATGTAGTTTAGTAATTTTTCTATGCCTAATTCAGAATACAGCTAATGATGCATAGTAACATCGACTAGTCAATGTAAACGTTTAAAATATTAATTAATAATTAATATATTATCATTTACATACACGTTACGTATTCGATACAATGAAGAGAGTCAACCACGCAATCGCCGGAGAATACTTAAATCCACTACTGAAAATGATTTTTCCACTCTTTTAAAATATCCATATAATTAAAGGAAACAATTAATTTAAAGATATGTAATGGAATATGAATGGTAATTATTTATTAACATTAATGCTCATAAAGGTATAACAATTAAACGATATAAAAAAAAAATATTCTCACAAGCAAATGGATCTTAGCCTAAAATGTTAACATGATGCTCGCATTTAAAAGGCTTATAACTTTTCTCTGGAGCTGATCCTTTCACTGTTTTGTTTTCCTTGTATTATTTAAATAAATAATTAGTTTGCTTGTTATTAATAATACTACCTTCACTCTTGAAAACTGTAGTTAGATAAGAGATTTATCTTGATTTTAAATATAAAATCTTAATTTATTTTGTCCCCCAAATTTATAATTTTTTCATCAAAATATCTCATCATAGTAATGTGATTTCTGTCAAGAAAGCAACAATGCACATGATTAAAAAAACATTTTAGAAAAAGCAACATACATTTATTACAGTTAACTAAATTAACTATTTTTTTATATGTGCAAATTAGTTATCTAAAATAATAATTTTAGAATTAAAATATAGTAGTATATGTGCAGTAAAACTTGAGGGCCATTGTACAATGTGGTCCCTCCTATCCAGAGTACAACATCCCTTATAGTATTATATAAGGGAATCATAACCACATCGACAGCAATGGCAACACTATGGCCCTCCTTGGCCATGTAGGCCATGTAATCAGCACAAGAGATGTTTTCTCTTGGAGTATGATGAAGCTCCACATCCCAGTCTTGGAACAGAAGGTCTCTAGTCTCTTCAATAATGTCTTTAAGGGGATGATCAGTAAGGTAATCTCTTATAAGGATATTGATGGCATCAAGAGAATAAGAGTATATGACAATTTTGATTTGTAACCCCATCTGAAGACCAATCTGTAACCCTATCATGATAGCATAAATTTTAGCTTCAATGACAGAAAGTAGGCCAAGGGGTTTGTAGAAACCCATCAACCAATCCCCTTGAGTATTTCTTAATACTCCCCCACACGCTGCTTAGTGTTGTTGAAGCACCGATCCATCCAAATCAATGCGGACCGTGTTCTCAGGAGGGGGTGTTCAGGATTTTTCCTCTATCTTGTCCAGTTGGAAAATCTGGTGGTTTAGCTTTTGATTCGCTCCATTTTCCATGAGAAGGTAGCTGCACCGGTGTAACATCTCCCTTGTTTCTGTCCTCTCTCCCTGAAATAGAAATTTACATCTGGTTGTCCAAAGAATCCAACACCCCAGGCCAAAGATTCTTGTCCATGAGAAGTTAAAAATCTCCCTTTGCCGGCTTGTGCACAGTATTCCGATTAAGCCAAACATGTAAGCTGCCAGAAAAAAACTGAGAGAAATAGTTAAGTTTTAAAATCAGTTTCCACAAATTTCTAGCTTGCTCACAATCTCGAATTATATGAATCACACTTTCCTCACTATTGCATTGAAAAGGGCAACCATTATTGTTGGTAAGGCCCCTCCCGGCCCGAAGAGAGTTGGTGACAAGTCTTTTGTGACCAACTTGTCACATAAAATATTTAACTTTTTCGGGAAGTTGTCATTTCCACACTTGGACCCAAAAGTTATTAGTACTTGCTTCTTCGCTATCAGAGAGATACTGGTAGGCTGATTTTACAGAGAAACCCTCATCCTTTGCTGCTCTCCAGGTAAAACAATCCTGGGAATTGTTGAAGGGTGGATTCAGTTGTAAAATCATGTTTATAATATCCGGAGGTAAAACTCCAAGCCATCTGTGATAGTCCCACCATCCATTTGACAGAAGATAATCCATAATCGTCTCATCTTCGTTGACAGAGGAGGGATATTGAATAAAGGAGAAATGATGGGTTGATCAAGAGGGAGCCAGAGGTCAGTCTAGAACCTAGTTCCCGCCCCATTATTGACCTTTTTACCAACACCATTGAGAAAATTATCCCAAACTTCAACAATCACTTTCCAAGCAGAGGGGGAGTTTCTCTTTTTGGAGATATTAGGCTGGTACATATTACCACAATTGTATTTGAACCACAAACATTGAACCCAGATGACATCTTACTTTGTTAAGAGACTCCAGCATAGTTTCATAATAAATGCATTGTTTTGGCGGCGAAGATTTTTCAAACCCAAACCCCCTTGTTTCTTAGCTTGCGTAATTTTTTCCCAAGCAATAAGATGCATTTTCCTCACGTCTTCTTCTTGAGACCATAGGAATTTCCTGGAAATTCTCTCAATTTCTCTAATTGTACATATAGGAAGGAGAGTTGATTGCATGCAGTGCTTAGGCAGGGAAGATAGTACAGACTTGATAAGAATTGAACGTCTTGCAATAGTCAAAAATTTGCTCTTCCACGAGGACAGTTTTTTCCTGGCTCTTTGCACAATAGGGTTATGAGTGGCATGAGAAACTCTTTTATGAATAATCGGAACCCCCAAATATTTACCTAGGTCAGAGTAATCCCAATCCCAAAGAGATGACTCAGCTCGAGAGCCTTGTTGAAGTTTAATTCAAACTTTTATCACAATTTCTATTTGCAAAAGTCAACAAGAATGGAAGTTATTTTTGCAAATATTAATTCAAACAAACACTTAACTGCCCTTTCTTAACAAACTCTAAACTCTTAATTCCATCAGGTTAGAAAGAATGATTTATTTTGAATAAGGAGGAGTAAGTTGGAGTATTGTGAGGTAAAGAATGTAAGTTATGGTGTGTATGCGTAAAGGAGAGGATAGAGGGAAAGTGAGGGGACTGAAAACTGAAAGTGAATTGAAGGCATGTCATCACGCATAATAGTCAGCGTCATACCGTGTGAAGCAGTGGCGGACCCACGTTGGTGCAGGTGTCTGCAAGTGCAGATAGAAGATTTTAAGATATGTATATTTTTTAGCTGAAATTAATTTGCATCAATGGATCCCTAGCTCAGTGGTAGAGCAAATGACCACATATAAGGAGTTCGCCAATGAGAACCTGGTGTGCCCTTCTTTTTTACCCCAAACTCCTTATGCCTGATTGATCTTAACCGCGTCACAAAGCCTTCGTGAAAGTGTCTATTTATTTATATTTTGAGCAAAAAAGAAAGTGTCTATTTATATAAATACACGGACACATCAATTTAATTTTTAAATTATGGACCGAAACTAATTAGAATTACGTTTGTTCCCCCCCCAAACTCCTTATGAAAAATACATGCAGCTCATTTTTTTTTTTTTTTTTTTTCCAAGTTTTCCTCATTATGAAAAATACATTTGTTTGATTCGAAGTCCTAAAAAGAAATTTAATTCTCCTATCGTTTCAAACTCACGTTTGATAAGATTGATGATGGAGATATAATGTCTTTGATATTTTGATGGAATGAAATGAAGAATCGAAGAATGTTTTTGTAATCATTATGTTGTAAGAGCTTAATTGACTCTTGATTATTATTATTTTTATGTTAAATTGAAATTTTCTTCTATTTTCTTATTCATATATTCTGTTGTTTTAAATGCATTTAAAACATTTCCTTTAAAAAAAAAAAATTCGGGGGCGCTACCCTTGAACCCCCAAATTCCCTCACTAATTATATACACATAAATATTAAAACCTGGTCCGCCACTAGTGTGAAGTGTATGATTATTATGGATGTAGCATATGAATGTATTTTGAAACCTACACTCTCATCTTTACAACATAGGGTGCTTCTAAAAAAAAAAAAGCTAGATTCCAAATACTCCCATTAATTCTAAATATAAAGCCCATTTGACTTTTAATTTTTTTTAATTAGTATAAAAAAATTAAATATATTACTTAATCATATCATTAAATTTTCGATTGATATAATAAGGCGAGGGAGTTTTAATCAGAATAAGATGAGCGACAAGCGACGGTGTGACACGTGAGACTCAGTTTTCATGCTCTGCCTTTTGCTCAATCATCTCTGATCTTTCGAGCAAAAAAAATCATCTCTGATCTCGTTTCCTTTGCGCTGTTTATCTTTTCCTCGCTGTTAACTACTTGTGTTCGTCCACCTTGTCTCCTTTGAAATTAAAGATGCGTTTGACTGTATGTGATGCTCAACACTTATCTTATTGCCAGAACCACTATCTCTGCTAAGGTTCTTGGGTCATCTCACATGCACTCATCAAAGATTCATATGCTTATCAATCTTCATTGGAGTCTCCGCAATGATGTTCGGGTTATCCAACAGTGTACAAATCATTTGGTTCTTGCTCAATGGATAAGTCGGTGGTCCTTTCTCAAGGCATGTGGTTACTACGAGGTTTTACTTTCGCGGTGATTGAATGATTTCCAGATCAGCTTATTGATTCAGTGTCTTTCTCCTCTTTGTATTAACCTCCCTTTAGATTATTATACGAAAGATGTGACTTGTTATATCGGAGGTTTATTTAGAACAGCGTTAGACTTTGATTCCTCTTGCTCTCATTGTTCAAGCAGGCCGGGCTTCGAATTAAAGTGCTCATCCATAGTCTAGTGCAGTTTCCAGTCATTGATGGCTTTCAATTAGCATCTGGTGATTTCGTTCCCTTGGCTTCACTGTTCAGAGTCGGCTTGGCAGTCGAACGTGTGGCTCTGACAAGTGGGCCCTCACTCTGGACGTCTTACGTGTAGGAGGGGCTCTTATTGTATGGATCGCTCTGTGGGTCTTAAATGTTAGGCCTTCAAAAATCACTCTGGCTCAAGTGAAGATTCTGGTTCTTTTGATGGTTTAGCATTTTCTTCTCTGGCCCAGTCTAGGGCTCTCAAGCCTCAAGCTTTATTTTCTAATTCAGTTGAGATCCATAAATCGCCTTCATCTTTAGTTGGCCAGAAACGACGTTGTTCCAACATATTATCAGTTAGTTCCAAGCGAACTAAGTTCATTATCTCAGAACAACGTTCTTTTCCTCCTCATGGTTAGCATCTTGATGACGCATCTATCGAGGTTAAAGTCATGCGTAAGAGAAGATGACACGTAGATGATGAGCCCATGCGTGCTGTCAAAAAGCTTACACCTACTGCTTCGGGGGATGACTTTTCTCTTCATCGTCTTCCTATGAAACGAAGGCTTCTTTTGATGTGTACCAAGCTTCTTTCTCGCCATAGAAGGATCGAGGAAAACCCAAATGGACATGCTCGTGCAGAAGGTTGCTGCAAAAGGAAAGTCTCATTCACCTTTGGTTCTTTCGAGCCTTCTACCAAAAAGGCTTGAACATCAGTCTGATGATTCTATGGGTTTACGAAGACATGGAATGGGTAGTGCTAATTCTGGACTATTCAGGACACTCATCATGTCCTTTTTTGATCTTCTTTTAGTTTGGGGTTTTGTTTTAGTATGGGTTTGGTTGTTTCTTGGGCTTGGATTCGGCAATGTGAAGACCCAAGCTTTCCATCCCTGTCCATAAGGTCAGGGTTCGTCCAACTGGTTTTTTCAAGTGGAGTTTTCAGTGTCCCTTGGGATACCCGAGCTCGTTAGTGGCTCTTTCTTATGGTGGTCTTATGCTCCATCTTTTGGTTGCTCTGGACCATCTTGTTCTCCTTTTCCTTGGGTCCCTGTATTTGCAGAATTTAAGCTTAAATTCGTAACCTTGCTCTCTTTCACTTTTCGCCGTCTTTTTTTTTTTTTCCTTTTTGATAAAGGAGATATACAATTGATAAAGGAAAAGAGTTACACTGGGGAAATTAATCCCATATTGTCATGCAAAGCCAGAGCCATTAAAGACTCAGGACAACTATCTAAAAACATAGAAGAAGAAAGTCCTTGTTTTGCCAGCGCATCAGCAACCAAGTTTGAACCTCGTGGAATAAACTGAATTCTTAAACTCCATCTCTTCCGTATTTGCTGCATGATCGTCCAGAGAAGCAAATTGCCTCTTATATTCATATGATCATCAGCCAGCACAGTGGCAGACCCAGGATTTTAGGTTTGTGGGTGCATAATTAGTTGTAAAATTCTGGGGTTCGGGGGCAGCGCCCCCGAATTTTTTTTTTAAGGAAAGTTTTGAGGGAATGGTTTAAGAATTGGTTGAGTTGGCCCTTGAGCAAATAAGGCTCTCCGAATATCCTCTTTTCTATAGGATTTGATGTCATTGAATAAATTGAAGGTCTTTTCACGGATCCACTTCAAGATTTTCTATATTAACTTTTGTTTGAGGTGGCGTTTGAAAACTTTGAAATTGAGATGCTTGTGGTGGTTGAGAGGATTCTTGGACGGTTGGAATTGAAATCTTTGTTTGAAAGTTGCTCACTTTGAGATTTGGGTTACAGTATTTGTGAGTTTTAGACGTTTGAAATAAGATTGTATCGTTGACATTTTCGGAAGAAAAAAGGTTGACAAGATTAGGGAACGTGTTGCAACCTATAAGCTAGCTCATCTCAATGCTTCCTCTATCGAAACCTATAAGATTGTATCTTTTTTCATACAGGGACACTAAGCAATTGAAGCTATGACTTACAACTCCAAAGCAATTTAAATAAAGCTAATCAATGAAGCTAATGTAGAGCAATGAAATTTAAAGAAAGCTAATCAATGAAAGCTTTGTTACCTTCGAAACTTTTGTCAAGACTACTAGTCCTTTTGAAAAGTTTGTCAAAGTGTGGCTTGCAATAAAAAACTTCCTCAAAAGAATTGTAGTTGCTAAGCTGCAAAATACACTGATTAGTTGGTAAAGTTCCAAACAATGGAGAATTCCGGGAGATTAAACAACAAATAGAACTAAATAATACTTCCAAAGCAATAAAAGTTACTCAATAAGTCCCGAGGGATTTAATATTTACAAATTTGACTTGTAAATGACGCAAGTTGACTTGTAAACATTAATTTGTAAATTTGACTTGTAAACATTAATTTGTCTATCAGTTGAAGATTAGAAAAGAAATTTTTTTGCATGACATGTGGCAAAGAAGGGGGCTGTTTTCAGATACAAAGTCTCCCCAATTAACTTAACCAACAGAATCTTTAACATCTCAAGTAAATCAACTTTGGGAACTACAAGAGTGTTACATGCACCTAACTCAATTTCATAAACTATAAATTACTTTGAATCATCCTGGGATCACCTTCCTACCCCTTGAGCCCAGGAGCATTTTAAATGCAGTTTCTGAACATCACATTTAGAATAAATTACACCTGCTTCTGTCACGCGATGATTAGTTACACCACTACACCCGCCAGAATAAATCACATTGCCATTTGCACATAAATAAGGAGAGCACGAGAATTTAAAAATTAGTCCAAGAAGAATTAAGTTTAGGCTCGCAACTCTAGTTCTAACAACTCACATTGAATTAAGACAATTTCCATTTGCACATAAATAAATAATCCGAACTTCCTCAATACCAAGTGTATACCTGACGAGCTAACTTTCAATAAGCCGCCTTAATCTCCTTGTTAGTCGCTGATTTGGAGACTCCAAGAGTCGCATAATAGTCGCCAGAGGCAGCAATCGCCGTTCGGAAGCTCCTCGACGTCGATATGAGCAAAATTTCTGAGGGTTTTGTTCGTCAAAGCTCCCGGAGAAAGTGACGCAATAGAACCTTCGAGTGAGCTGTGTGATAATCGTGAGATTCAGATGCTAGGGTTGGAAAGGGCAAATGCACGAATTTGGGGGCAGCGCGGCGTTGGGAATTTTGGGGACAAAAAGGGCGTGTCGGGAATTTGGGGGGGGCTTGCGGCGTCGGGAATTTGGGGGAATGGGAAAAAAAGTGTCAATTGAAACTTGGGAAGGCTCGAGCCAAAGACCATGAGTGAGAGGAGAATGTAAAGTTTTTACCATCTGTACCATCTATACATATTGTTAAAAATTTCTTTCAAATTATATATATTTTGTGTGTTCACTTGCCCACATTGGCACTGATGTGGGTCTGCCGCCAGCATATCCACCAATTCTTTGGAATCAGACTCCAAGATGACTCTGTGAAATCCCAGATCCCAAGCAAGGTTTAGGCCCTTCATGACAGCCCATTCCTCAGCTTCAACAACACTGCATGATCCAATAAAATGTGAGAAACCAGCGACCCAACGCCCATCTTGATCCCTTATAACACCACCACATCCAGATCTGCTCGCAAAACGTGAGACTGCCCCATCAACGTTAAGCTTAAGTTCGTAACCTTGCTCTCCTTCACTTTTCGCCGTCTTTTCTTTATGTGTTGATGTGCGTTGTTTTGTTTTTTATGTTTGTCTTGTTCTCTTGTTAGTAGTTTTATATTGGGCTCCTTTGTGTGTATTGTCTCTTATTTAATTTAAAAGCCTAATATGTTTGTAGTATCATTTTACCGTCTTGAATAAATTGCCTTTATATATCTATAAAAGATAACAACGTGTATTTTTAAATTTTAAATTATTTTTTATTTCTTAGTTTTTAATCTTATATAAATCATTTTGCACTCCGCTAAACCAAAACCTTCATGTAGTTGGGCATTGTTCGGCCTAAGTTTCTCTCGGGTTGGCACCTGGTAATGAGTAGAGCTAGGAATCAGGACCGGTCCTACGGGACCCAAGGTAAAAAAAAAAAAAAACATCTGTTTTTTTTTAAAACCTGGTCCGAGAGTACTAGGGTCGGGTTGGCCCTACAGGGCCCGGAAGTTACTATTTCAAATTTTAATTATTTTTTCTTTGTTTTTTTCAAAGAAATATAATTAATAAATTATAACAATTAAAATTATAATTTATTAAATAAATGTTGTCAACATTAATATCCAAACAATACGAGTCATTCAACAAATAAACACATTCACTAATTCATAATCAAAAGCAAACTGTGGTTTACAAATAACTCACATAAAAATAAGAAGCATATCTAGGTTTTAAATTTAAACTATTATACAATATTTCTATGACAAGATTAACCTTATGATTTGTGATGAGAAGGTTGTTAATATAAGGAGCAGGCTAACTTTCATTTTCAATGAATATTCAAATGTAAGGATATCTCTTCCAACTCCTTATTAAATTAAAAAATAATAATTAACAGGGCCTAACGGGCTGGCCCGAGGCTTTACAGAGCAAGCCATTTTAAGCCCGAGGCCCTGCAGGGCCGGCCCTACAAAGCCAATTTCATTTAACTTCTCTAATTTTCAAGTTCGGCCCTTGAAGGGCCGGCTCGACAAGCCCGACCCAATTTCCCGGCTCTAGCAATGACCTCTAGTCCAATACGGCTTAACTCAAGTACATATACTAGGTAAAAGGGAAAATCTTTTTAAGGTTTAAGGGACCAATAAAATGTTAAAAAGGTCTCATAAAAAATTGTGATATCGAAAAGATCCCAAAAAGTTGTTAAAACTTACGGATAGAGTTGTTAATCACCTACTGAAGAAGTTGTCAATAAGATTTTTTTGACATCAGAATTTTCTATGAGACTTTTTTTACCTTTTTTTGGTCTCTTAGTATCTTAAAGTGATTTTCCCTAAGTAAAATCTCAGGATTCAAATTTAGTCCATGTATGTTTATAAAAAAAAAAAATAGTCTATGTATGAAAAAAAAACCCATGACAATGAAAACTCAAATAAATAATGCTCATCCAATCCGAATTATAACAATCAATTGGAAGGTTGGTCTTAATCCTAAATATAAAATTTCATTCTTTTTAAACTAATTTACTTAATTTTTAAATTGATATATAATATAATGTTACACAGAAATATTTTAGAAAGATTATATCATATTTTTTATAAGTAATTTATATAGCCTATTTAAAACTACTCCAATTAATTAAATAGTTTTCATAGTGTTATAAAACTGAAGAAAATGTATAGAAAAGTAGAGAGAAGTCGAGAGAGAAATTCTAGAGATGGATAAATTCTCATTTCAAGTAACTTACGAATGTTTACACAAGACCTCTATTTATAGACCTTCAAGGGTTACTATGCAATGGACATCCACATAATACATATATTTATAACACTCCCCTTGGATGTCCATGATAAATATGCCTCATTAAAAACTTTAACTAGGAAAACCCAAATGGGATAAAACCTAGCTAAAGAAAAGAGTACATTATCCATCGATACACTTTCTTATGTACCTCATTAAAAACCTTTCTAGGAAAACCCAGTGGGACAAAACCTAGATAAGGGAAAAAGAGTACAACGTGTATCGACGCTCCCCCTCTTAATTACATCAGATTTTCTAATGCTGCCTCATTAAAAACCTTTCTAGGAAAACCCAGTGGGACAAAACCTAGATAAGGGAAAAAGAGTACAGCGTACATCAACTTGTATTTCTAAATTACATCGATTTACTCCCCGATGACTACATTACTACCACTGTCTTTTGTGTTGGTGAAGAATTATCTCATGTTAATAAACATGATATTACCCTTCTTGACTTCTTTGCTTGAGGTCGAAATTGTTCTTTATCCGCTTCGCAAATAATTTAAGTATATAATGGATATGACTTATCCATATAAAATCAATCTAGGACCTTCTTTTGTATAAACAAAAGATCTCATTCTTTAGGTATTAAATCTGTAATCCAATACCGAATTTTGTTCTTCTCAAGTCATTAATTATTTCTAATTCTTTCTTTAAACAATTAATTGCTTTATTGAAGCTTTTCAGCGTTTCAATAATGTTGATATCATCAACATAACTTGCAATTAAAACATTCATATCTAAATCTTTTCATAAAGATGCATGGGCATATTGATTCACTTTCTTTATACCCTTCTTTCAACATATATTTCTTGAGAAGATTATATCATTGTGCCCTAATTGATTTAAGTCATACAAAGACTTCATCCCCTCTATTGGTTTCAATAACTTGAATTAAATGCTTTTGATTAGCATCCTAAGTCCTTCAGGGACTTGTGTTTCTAACACAATAAATCATTTGATGCTTCTGGCACCTTAAGTCTTTTGGGGACATGTGCTTCTCGCACCTTAAATCTTTTTGGGACATGTGCTCCTGGCACCTTAAGTCCTTTTCTATCACCTTAAGTCCTTTTAAAGACATGTGCTACTAGCACTTTTTGATTCTTTGAAGATTCTTCTGTAATCTTCATAATTTAGTAAGCCTTATGCATAGGCTATATAACAATATCTACATAGACGCATAATCTTTCTTTCATAAATTGCCAGATTAATAAAATATTGTATCCACCGTAAAATCACATCATAATCATATTTAACCTTGTGATAATGTTTATTTTCATATAAACATTCAGATATCCCAATATTTGGATTTCTGGTCCATAACTATCATAATATGATTGTATTGGCGTCTTTTCAGTTTCTCTTAACCTCTTGACCAATTATCTTTATGTCAATTTCTTGTGACATATCTTTATATAATATCCTCATTTGATCACGTGATATCATCTTTCAAAATTGTTGTTGACAATTTCATCTTTTCGGTTCCATTTTTCCAACTCGACATAACTTATCAAAATCAATATAATTCAGGTACCTGAACCTCTCTTGAGGTTTTTACAATTAGTTATGTCTCGATACTCTTCTGGAGTATCTACCTCCTTAATATGATCATCTTAATTATTGCTCCAATTTATCCATAAAATCTATATTTGGAACCGAATAGTTTCTCATGCTTCGGGCATGCCACATTCATATTTATCTTGATTGGAGCATTTTTTAATTTGGAGTATGAGATTCCATAAATCTCATTTAGGTTAGTAATATTATCTCGACAAATAATTCATGAATGCATAATCGATGAACTTACGGTTCATACTACTTATTCGAGGATGTATACAATGCTATAATGCATTTCATGTATTCACTTTTCCAAATATCCAATTTCTCCCCTCATGGTAAGAAAACAATGTCAAACGACAATTGACTAATCATGCAAGTATAAGTCTCCTATATCCATTTGTTTCCTTTAGAAACATCTTCTTATTTCATATAGAGACAAACAAGAAATAGAAGGTACTTATACAACATTTATCTAAAATTTCTTTCTATATCCATCTATGTGCATTGTGGTGGATTTATAATCATTGCACATTCAACCCTTTTAAGATGGAATTTGTCTAGCTTCTGACCAAAAATCATTTTTACCGGGAGAATTCATTGGCTTATATAAGTACTTTGCTATATAACATCAAATATACTAACATAAAATTTTGTTCTCATAAGCATTCATCCACTTATTTATGAAGGCTTTAATTATGATTCTTAAATCATATCATCGGAAAATTATGGCGCGCTTAATTTATTCAAACATCAAACATTATTGCAAACTTCATATTGCAATCTCTTTTGCAAACTTCATGTTGCAATTATTTCTACAAACATCATGTTGCAAGCAAATAATCTCACATGTAACCATCTTATAGATGCATCTATCAAATTTATCATATCATTGTATGGTTTACATGCTATTTCAATGGGCCCATATAAATCTGTTTGATATATTTCCGGAGATCCATTATTACCAATTATGACCTATGACATTTTCATAGTCATTTATATTTGAGAACAAGCATTTATTCATGAAGAATTTTCTGATTCTTCAATGGATGTTAATACAATATCTTATTTGTAATATATATATATGACTTGGATGATCAAACAAGTCATGCCAACAATAAATATGTTTTGATCAGTAAACTTCGTTCTTGTAACATATATCTCATCTTAGTAAACTTCTGGTTTACTGTAACATTATGATCCACAATCATAATTTATCATTCATTTTCAGGAGATCATATTTGTCATTATGTGGGAAGTATGAGTATGAGTTTCTACAAATTAGCTCACACTTGCATACTAACAATCTCCCCCTCTAGTGTGAGACAAACTTTCACCTTAAAATTCAAGGACTTTGTTCTTCATAAAGAGGCTTAATGTAGGAAGTATATAACTCTTCAAAATTTCACTCACACTTGTATTCTAGAAATCTCCCCCTCAAGTGTGAGTCCTTTAAAAATACTTCACAAACATTCATGGATTTCAATCCAAATGTAGGTTTTCACTTTCAATTTTCCTTGGTCATGAATTGTAATATTTGTTTACACATCAAGATATGAATTCTCAATAATTTTTCATATCTTTATTAACCACATGACCTAACGGTCATACTTGTAAACTTCCTTTACATATACAATTTTTGCATTATTATTTGTAAACTTGGTTTACAATTGCATATGGTTTAATACTTTTCTATATGATATCTATTTCGTAGATATCTTTGAAACTCAATAAGTTTCTTTCATATTTGGTATAATAAAATGCATATTTAATGCATAATTTTGTTCCTTCAAGAAACAATACATTAGCTTTCTTCGGGGAGCCTTAAAACAAATTTATACTTTCATAAAGCTCTTCCTTAGGAGCCTTAAAACAAATTTATACTACCAAATATAGTCGAACATTGGTATTTCAAATGAAGTGGGTAAACTATTGTAATTAGTCTCCAAGACTATTAGCCTTTAAAATTATTACTCATGTGGCATAATTTCTATGCAAAATATTTGTCTTTAAGACAATAACTTAAAACTCTTTGTATATACGTATTAACTTAAAATTCTTTGTATATACATATACCTTCAGGTCTTAGTATTCCATAAAATTTTTCTTGTCATGCCATTTCTTTAAACCAATATTGTTCTTTTATAAAAGAACAATTATAAAAATTAATAAACTTCTTAAACATCAAATAATAAATTTATGGCAATAAAAATGATAAATTTTTTAGTCATAAAATCATAATATTATAACTACTTCTTGCCATAAAAACATAATATTATGGCTACTTGCCATTCAAAAATATCAAAAAAAAAATTCGTGAATATTAAATACTATTCATAAAATAATAAAATTAAAATAATATAAAAATGTGACTACAGCCAAAATTTTCTCCGGCCTTCACGTGGAACCATTGAAAAATTTGCTTGGAAAAAATTACATAACTTGACCCCAAATTCTATGAATGTTATTTTACTACCACGTAAAATTATAAAATAATACCCTAATAATTTAAAATTCCAAATTGGTCTCATTTTCGAAAATCAACGCCTCATACTTTTGAAATTGATTTTGAGGTGATTTACATATAATACTTATCTTATCGATAATGTATATCAAATATTTGACCTTTAACAAATATATTATGGCATACAATAAATACAAAACTAATGACCCTTGCCACCACAACAATTAACATGAATTTCTATCATGTTTATTTTACCCAAGATCTCATTCTATGGATCTTATCAATAATCTTTCCTCACTTCGTGAGAATTTGAACCATTATAATTACAACCGTGTCCATATGTAAACAAATTTACACACATATCCACAACCATAATTAAATTCATTCATTACTACATTCACTTCCCACGAATGTAGTTGATTATGTTGGAGGAAATTCATGATCCTTAAAACAAAAACTCACCGCTTTTGTTTGATCATATAAATACAAGAAATTGATTCAAAATATTTCTTGACTCTTTCTCAATATTGCTTCTACCTGAGCAAATTAAATATTCCCATTTATAATAAATTTTTAGAAGAACAACCATCTTCTCGTGGTCATACATTCCCATTAATTTGTTCTAAAGAACAAAAGAATCTTCAAATACCAAATATACAACTGAGACTTTCATACAAATGATACCATACAAAAATTATGGATCAGGCCATGTCTCATAACTTCAGGCAAATTTATCTCTTTGCTTCAGGCCAATATATCTCTCAGCATCAGGCCAAATTATCATTTGGCTTCAGGCCAAATTATGCCTCTTAGCTTGGCTAAATTATGTCATCTCTTGGCTTCTTGCCAATTTATGCCTTCTTGGCTAAATTATGCCTCTTCTAGGCTAATTGCCACTTTATATCTTCATTTGACTTGGCCAAATTATGCCTTATCTCGAGAACTTTTGCCAACTTTTAGCTCATATCTCAATATGGCTTTAAACTGTTTATCTTCAGGATAAACTTATATATATGGTTTCTGACCATTATATATGACGTCTGATCATATAATAAGAAATATAATAATAATAATAATAATAATGAAAATAATAATAATAAAATGACAAATAATAAATTAAACATAAACAAAAACAAAACAAAAAATGTTATGTTAGAAACAATAACATAAATGTTATGTTAGCAAACATAAAAGTAAATGTTATGTTAGTTAACATAAAAATAAATGCTTAAATTAAATAGCATAAAAGTAAATGCTAAATATTAAATCAAGACTTAGGTTAGGAGGTTTAACCCCAAGTAGGTGTCGTAATTAAAATATAAATACATAAATAAATAACATAAAGGTAAATACCGAATATTAAATTAAGACTCCCGATTAGGAGGTTTAACCCCAAGTAGGTGTCGAAATTAAAATATAAATAAATAAATAACATAAAAGTAAATGCTGAATATTAAATCAAGACTCCCGGTTAGGAGGTTTAACCCCAAGTAGGTGTCGAAATTAAAATATAAATAAATAAATAACATAAAAGTAAATGCTTTGAATATTAAATCAAGACTCCTGGTTAGGAGGTTTAACCCCAAGTAGGTGTCGAAAATAATAATAATTATAAAATATAAATAAACATAAATAAATGCTAACATAAAAATAAATACTTAAAAATAAATATGTTAGCAATAATAAAAATGAAATGCTGAATCATAAATATGTTAGTAGCAATAAAAATAAATGTTCTCTAGACGAATTTTTCAACATCGTCTCCACCTTATGCTTATTTTATAATATAATATACTATTATAATATAATATAATAATATATTTATATATATAATAGTATAATATTATATACTATATAATAATACAAATAATACCCCCGCCCCTTTAAACATCGTGGGCGGCTTGTCCGCCCACTATATATATATTATTTTTATATATATATATATATAAAATAATATAATATATTAATAGTAATAATAAAAATATAATATTAAAATACATGGGACCCATGAATAATTTTTCAAACCTCCCGACTCCTTCCTCTTTTTTTTTTCTCTTCTTCCTCCTCTCCCGAACCTTTTCCATCATCTTTCTCTCGCTCGCAAGACACAACGCAATGGGATATTTTTCAAAAATCAACAATCAAAATTTAATACAAAACATACCTGACTAAAGAGATTACACAACTACCGATCCAAAATCATCTTTTCAGCTTAAAAACTCCTCCTATTGAGCTATATGAAAAACTTCTTCTTCTGTCAGGAAGGTGAACAACGGTGATGAAGAAAAGTGTTAGGGAGGCTAAGTTGATTAGAGCCTCGTGCTGATAACGTGTTATAAAACTGAAGAAAATGTATAGAAAAGTAGAGAGAAGTCGAGAGAAATTCTAGAGAGATGGATAAATTCTCATTTCAAGTAACTTCGAATGTTTACACAAGACCTCTATTTATAGACCTTCAAGGGTTACTATGCAATGGACATCCACATAATAAATATATTTATAACACATAGGAATATAAGACTTTTTGTTTTTTGTTTTTGACTCGTCAATGTATATCCATGAATGAATTTGGAGAAAAGTGAATAAGGATGGACTGCTATGAGCCGATTCTGTGATGACTTTTGAGGTTCATTCATCGACCATTGGCCCTCAGGCCCAAAAATTCTGGCCCAGCTGAGATCCGTTCCATGGATGTCGTACAATGTATTATTTGCATTTTTTTCATAAGCACATTTATATTTCTATGGGAGGTAATCTTATTTGAGACCGTGTCGAGCATTAAATGTAGGCACCTTTTCCAGCAGAGATTCAAACCTTAGTTCATGGAACCTTGATTCATCGAGGGATTAGCTCCTTCTTCTAAACCAAACCCTATTATTTGATCCTCCGCATTTGATTTTGAAGTTAATTGATTTTTCTCTTCTTATAATAATACACTCACACACACAAAACAAATATTAGAAGGTCAACTCGGGCCAAGGCCCCAGCTGGCCAAAGGGTAACCCCGCCACTGCTCCTCCTCCTTCTCATGTCTTAATAGAAGATATATTTAGGAAGTTAATTGTGATCCTAAATATGAGACAAAATTTTAATATTTGTTAACGTTTTCTTAATTTACCCCTAGTGATACTCCCTCAACCATATCAAGTAGGAGGAGGAATGAGAGGATTAAGGAAGGTGACGAGGGTGTTTTAAAAAATACATGTCATATTAACTAATTTAACCAACTTTTTCAATCTAATCAAATTAGGTAAATATATCTTATATTAAGGATCGGAGGAGTATATTGTTCTTTAGCCCTCACAGTTTCAATCACAGTTTTTTTAGGCATCGGCATCCTCCTATTGGAAACAATCATGTTCGAGGAACTGTTGAACATTAAATGTGAGAACCGTTCCAAATGGGGATTCGAATCTTGGTTCGTCACGTTGTAAGGGGCTAGCTCCTCCTACTAAACCTAACACTATTAGTTTCTATCACTCAGTTAAGAGAGATGAAGACTCTAATAAGGAAGATGGACTTCAACTTTCTTTTGAGACTCTGCTTTCATACGGGCTTCTCTTTGAGCTCATGTCCTTAGGTCTCGTTTGGATTAGCAATGACAAAAGTGACTTCTTTCCAATTTGACTTTTACAAACTTAAAATAGGATAAAAGTCATATTGTAAATGTGATTTATGTTTGAATTGGCAGTGGTAAAAGCCCATCTGTATTATGAAAAGCAGGTCTTAGTGACTTCTTCTAACAAGTAGCTTTCGACATAAAAGCCCATTTGAAAAAACGCTAATCCAAACACCTCATTTTACTCTCATCGTGTTTTTTCCCTTCCTACCGTGCTTTTCCAGCCCCCCACCGCCTTTCCAAATAGGCCCTTAATAGTTATAAGTTTGACTTCTTTTTGTTGTTCACTTTTGGATAAGAATGGAAATATGTCAGGCCTCTATTAGGCGGCCTGCAACCTGACTTGTTTAAGGCCTAGGCATGTTTATTAAAAAAGTTAGGTTAAGACTTATATTTAAAGGCCTAAATGTGTAAACAAGTTAGGCTTGTTTTGTTAAGGTCTGACATGTTTACACATTAAATAAATATAACTATAATTATATTATATAAATAATACGATTTTTTTCATTATTATATTATAATTAGTTAATTACATTATTACCCCTACTATTCTTTGGAACTTCCTCTTAACTATTCATGGCTGCCTCTTTACTTTTCTCCTTCATAACAATAGTGTTTTATTAGCTTTCAATGTTGGTGAAATCATTTTTGAATAATAATAATAATAATAATAATAAGGGTTAAGGTGCAATTTTACCAATGAACTATTGGTATATGAGCGTCAACACAATTAACTATTAAGTGGACCAAAAATACCAAAAAGTTTTACTTAGGAGCGTCAAAGACAACGCCGTTAGACAAAAGTTAACGTCCATTATCTAAGGTCAGATTAGTAACGAACTTTTACTCCGGAGCGCTTCTACAAAAATTCTAAATTTTACTAAATTAAATAATTTTTTTCTCAATTGTCATTATTCAAAACTACTTGTATTATCTATGGACAAAAATTACTTATTCTTCAATTTTTTCAAATTATAATTTTCTAAAATAAACAATTTTTTAATTAAAAATATAATTATATGATTTAAATAAAACTCAAAGTGTTTTATAGTTTATTATATATGTTAAACAAAAATAATGATTTATTTTTATTTTAGAAGAAATTTATGTGATTTAAAAAATTCATTTAATGTTAATAAAAATTGCGTAGGGGCCAAGTTGCTCCTTAACCCATTAAAATTGCTCTTCAACTTATTATTAAATTGTCCTTCATCAAGCCTCTTAAGTTATCATTTTTTTTTGTCAACAAGTCACAAATAATCAATAGATCATTTAATCAACAAATATATCATCAAGTTGCTAGATTTATATTATTATGTATGAATATTGATATCAATTAAAAATAAATCATATATATATATATATATATTGTTTAACATATAAATTAAACTATAAAACACTTTGAGTTTTATTTAAATCATATAATTAAAAATTTTGTTTATTTTAACAAATTATAATTTTGACAAAATTGAAGAATGAATAATTTTTGTCCATATATATCTAGACAAGTAGTTTTCAATAATGACAACCGAGGAAAAAATTATTTAATTTAGTAAGATTTAGAATTTTGTGTTGGCGCTCCCGAGTAAAACTTTTTTGTGCCGAGCGCTCGTGGGGTAAAAGTTTGTCGGCCAATCTGCACATTAGATAACGGACGTTAACTTTTGTCTAATCTAGCGTTATCTTTGGGCGCTCCCGAGTAAAACTTTTTTGGTATTTTTGGTCCACTTAATAGTTAATTGTGTTGGACGCTCCCGGATCAATAGTTCATTGGTAAAAGTGCACCTTAACCCTAATAATAATAATAATAATAATAATATTTTATTTTAATTATATGTAGGCTAAAAGCTTATTTAAAGGATACAATTTATAAATATTATGCTTTAAAGCCTACATTTTTATAGGTTTTGATAGGCTCAAAGTGAACAAAGCTTACTTACAGCCTTCAAGACTGTAATATGAGACTTTTTTAAAGGTCTACATTGTAAGTATGCCTTTAAAAAGGCTTTATGCTCGACCAGATCTTGTTATGCTTTTTTAGGTTCCCATCCGATACATCGAAACCTTCGGTTCTGATTAATTCGGATTCGCCTCGAGCTAACCCCCAGTCATGGGGGAAGAACTTCTAACACCATTTTCTCTATTATCGTGCCTCGAACCGAGGACTTGGTTAAGGAAGAGCAAGTTCCTTACCACTTGCTTCTAATAAAGGCTCAAGTATGAGCTTAAAAAAACAAGTATGCATTCAGGCTTAGGCCTGTTTAACCAAAGTATGGCATGACCTAACCTATTTCCACTCCTACTTTTAGGCCCCATCAAGATTATTATTGTTATGGGAGGCTAGTACTTTTATTTCCTTTTATCTTTCATCTTTCGTAAAATAAAATTGATTGGTTATGAATTCCTCCGTAAGTGGTGTGTATATTCAATGCCTGATAGTGTCTTAAATAGTATTACCTCTTATTGGTTTTGAAAAAATGTACTGTCTTTTCCCCCCTGACATGCTAAAGTACCATCTATTATTGGTAGATAACTTGGTTTGCTATATTATTGAATATTACATATTGAATATATGAAAGGAAAAATTATTTTTCAAGTACCTATCCTTTCTCTTAATATTTAATTTCGTGGCTGCACATTTATTCTCTTAAATAAATCCTTTAACTTTGATCTTTGAGAACCATTAATTCATGTATAGGAGTTAATGGCTCTAATAGATAAACTTTGAAGTTAATGGTGCTAACAGAGTAAAAATAAAGGATTTCATAAAAAGAAAAAAGGCATATGTACCACTCTAATTCTTATTATAAGTCACTTGTAGAATTTTTTTTAATTCTGAATATTAGTCTCTTATAATATATTTAATTATCATTTTTTAGTTATACCCTTATTTAATTTTTATTGGAAATAGAGAAAAAAATAAAGATATGTGATAAAGGATTGTAAATGCATTAAAAGAAACAAATAAGGGTAAATTTTAAAAATTGTATAATGATTTTTCCAACTTTATAAATTGGAAAAAAATAATCTATAGGACCTATCAACACTCTAATCTAGTTTAGTAGGTAGGAATCCATTCTTAGAAAGTGAAAGGCTTTTCTCGTAAAGAAAACGAAACTTTATACTTTCCTGTGGTTAAAATTATAAACATCAATTCAGCCTTTAATATAAAACATAATTACTTATTTTTTAAAAATTAAGGAAGTTAAATAAATTATTTAAAATATTTATATTTAATATTTTTTATATCAAACTAATTTATTTGATTTATGAACTGATATATAATTAAAGGGTTTTATACTTCTTATGTCAAAAAAGAAAACTTCTCCTATTATGAAAAACGACACCGTTTGAGAAAAAAACCCGTTTTATTATTTTTATTTTCCCTTCTTTCGGCGTTCGAATCTGCTCGACTCTACCGCCTCATTGCTTCTTGCCTTCATCGTCTTTTCGGTGAAGAATATTAAATCATACGATCCAGGATTCGGGTTTCGATTTTTTCCTTGCGTATTGTCAAGTTTTTGTGTTATGACAGGTTTCGATTTTAAATCATACCTTGTGGGGTTTCGATTTTTCGATTTTAATTCATACTCGGTGGGGTTTTTTTTTCCTTGCGTATATGACAGGGATATAGAGTATAGGCTATGTTTTTTATTGTTTTGCTGTTGAAAAGAATATGATTGCAGGCTTACGATTGTATTAAGGAAGAACTAGGATATTGGCAATGAGGCCGGTAGAGTCGAGCAGATTCGAACGCCCAAAAGAAGGGGAAAAAAAAACGGGTTTTTTTTCTCAAACGGTGTCGTTTGGTTGCTGGCAGGAGAAGTTTTCTTCTCCAGTGACATAAGAAGTATAAAACCCATTATATAAAACATTAATTTCTGACTCATAATATTCCTAGCTGCAAAACGTACCAACTTCACTTGAAAAGAAATAACTAATATTAACTAATTTCATTAATTCATGTAAAACTGTTATCATTAGGATCGCAGGGTCGATACTATATAAGAAATTGAAATATTTGGTATCACCATTTATAATAATAGGGTTAAGGTGCAATTTTACCCTTAAAGTATGCGTCTAGGAGCAATTTTGCCCCTTTCTTGAAGTTTTCGATAAGACGATGTTGCCAACGTGAAGTTTAAAAACGCGTAACGCGAGTATATCATATCTCCGTAAAAACCCCGATTTCGCCCTCCATTAAAAAAAATCCTTAACGTTGATCGTTAGTTGGCCGTTAGGGTTTTTAACGAAGAACAACATTCTTCGCCGAAAACTTCAAGGGCAAAATAACTCCTGGGCGCATAATTTAAGGGTAAAATTGCACCTTAACCCATAATAATAAGATAATATTTGCTATCCTACAAGAGAAATGCAGAAAGAAGCTAAAAGCTAGGCAAAAGGGATTAATAATAATGTACACTCTCAATAATTGTAACAAAATGAGAGAGAACACAGAAGCATTACATTAAATTACATAGTGGAAGAAGAACATAATTATTAATCGCAAAGCTCAGCATATTTGTTAACCTTGGACACACTCTCTAACACTTCCAAAGGAAGAATGTCTCCAACAAGAACCACCCTTTTGTTTTCCAGATCTACCTTGTATGAACTCACTCCTGTTCCACCACACCAGCATCTTTTTGTTAGACCAACAGATACCAAAACAAACAAACTTGTACCATACCATGTTGTCAGAAAAACAAGCAATAATTGTGTTGACTTTATCCTACACTGACACTGCTCTTTTGTCACATCATTCATCACAACAGTGGCCATTACTGATGATCTAGCTGCTTCTGTTTTCAACATTTAACCCAGAGAGTTTATTTTGGGAATGGAATTGGTTTCAAGTTTCAACAAACTCATAAGTCACTCCGTGAAAGAGAGTGGGGAAAAGTTCTATAGCTGTAGGCCTAGGGCAGACTTGTGATAGACATGCAAAAATAGATATGCTAGTCTCACCTTTTTATCTTCCTGTATTCGCACTTTATTAGAAATGTCATTTCAAGTAACTAGCATCTTCCATATATTTTAATTTCTTAACTTTTTTTTTTTTTTTCAAATTCGCATCTTGTCTTTTATATATATATATATATATTACAAAAAACAGTTTTAGTCTTTAAGGGATGTCTCAGAAATTAAATTATTATTTTTCTTTTCAGTCCTATTAAATAAATATATTTATATTAATTATCTCACACTTATAGTTAATTATTTTTTATTTAATCATTTATTACTTATGTTTTCCTACATTTTTCACTCATTTCCGATATTTTTATTCAAGACGAATAACCGATGATATAGTAAATTACTCCCTCCCTCGCTTTTTACTACTTTTTTTTTAAACTTAGTCTTTAATATAAAAATAAAAAAGTTAAATAAAGATGCAAAAAAGAAAAATGTCACTATTTTACCACAAATACATTCATTTAAGTGGAAAATAGAGAATCCGTGCGAATCAAGTACAATGAATAATATAAGTAATTAAATGGAACTAAAATGGAAATTAAAAAAAAAAAAATCGAGACACCTTACAAATAGAAACAGGCTAGCTATAAGTGTTATTTTTCTCTAAAAAAAAAAAAGGAACAGAGGGAGTAATAATTTTCTCAACAGCAAAAGCACTCTTGACTTAAAATAGTAACTGCTGTTGAAAAAATAAATCACAAGGCTAGATCGATCAACGAGCACTCGGTGGTGCTTAAAGAAAAGGCCCCAGTGTCCTTATAGCCTTAATGAAGATTCCCTAGGAGATCGTAAGCTCGCAAGTTCAATAATGTCAAGGCTTTAATTTTCTAAATTTAAAAAAACATAAAAAAAAAAAAAGAAAAAATAGAAAGTTGAAGAACAGCTTCAGCTAAAGTTCCCTAGGCAAGTCTTTTCTTTAAAAATAAATAAATAAAACAGAACTAAGCAAGCCTTTGAAGCGCAAGGAAAGCGAGAAATGAGTCAAAACACAAATTCATCTGAAGTTCTAAATTACTGAGAGTAAAATTACACTGACGATTTAATTATAGCTTCGGACTCACCTTCTAACTTGGACACATGTTTCTCCACTTTTTTGGCACACCCATCACAGTGCATGGAAACCTTCAATATCACTATCTGGCTCATTTCATCAAACACAAAACAGATCAATCTTTAGTGTAATGCCAAACACGGTCTCAAGCATTAAGTTATTGTCTTCCTCTTACAGAGAGAGAGAGAGAGAGAGAGAGAGAGAGAGAAGAGAAAGATTTGTGAGGCAATAAACATACAGAAACTTCATTTCAGAAAATGTAAGACAAGAAGAAGAAGAAGAAGAAGAAGAAGAAGAAGAACCTTGGGTTTCAATTGAAAAGCCAAAGTCTGTTTCCCAGCAACAACATCCTTCAATCTGAGCTTTTGGCCTCCATCACTACTCTCAGTAGTAGCAACCAAGGGATTCATCTCATTCTCATATTCCTTAATGTCCATGGAATTCACACAGAAGCAAGAGCTTGAGCTAGATGATGATGATGGTGAGAGACAAAACGTGTCCAGAATCCGACCAAGTTTTCCCATTTCACCACTTCTCTTAATATTCTCAGTCAGGTTTTACTTCTGCCACTGTTCTTGTTCTTGTTCTAATTCTTTCAAAGAAGAAGGATTACAAGTCAACGAACTGGTTCATCAACTTAATTTAATGGTGAGGCTGGTTATAAAATATCTCATAGGGGCAGGCTACGGAGATTCGGAGAAGGACAAAGAAGCTTGAGGTTAAGTTTTCTTGGGGAGGCCAAAAGTTAGGCACATGACCCAATGAATTTTAAAGAGGATTAAGGAGTAAAAATATTAAAACACACATCAATTTTTTTTAAAAAAATTGTTTAAGACTAAATATTTTTTTTTTTTAGAAACAAAAATAACTATCAACTTTAAACGTGTTAGCCTCCATCTTTATACTAGGATTAGGATCTGAAGTTGTGGTGTTAACGGGAATTAGGGTTAAGTTGTTTTGGACTTTGGACTTTGGCCTTTTTGTATTTTTATTTTATTCTGAACCTTGTTGTTGGACTTTAATAAATGAAATACTATAATATTTCTTGTTTATATAAAAATAATAATATTTCTTGTTCGCAAAAGAGAGAGAGAGAGAGAGAGAAAGAAAGGAAAGAAGAAGAGGGGCTGCAAGACATAATGGGGAACCGCAAACTTAGCTATTTGTAAAGTACATAGAGAGAATCATAGTTAAATTTTAAAATATTAGGGATAAAATGACATTTTTTAACCTTAACTATTCTCACATGAGAACTCAGGGCCCCTTCGCTTCAATCCTAGGATGTATTTCATTAATGTTTTTATATGAATATATGATTGGTGCGTTCAAGCATTATGGGGTTTAATCAAAGATAGCTCTTTCAAAGCTTTTTTTTTTCATGAAGAATTTGTACTTAAGTGATGTCAAAGCTCCTTTCACTAAAGATCATTGGTAGTATGTATTTTATTAATACATGTATGTATATAGGGTGAAAATGCTACTACTTTTTATACAAGAAAATACTACTAAATTATCTTTGAAGAAAAAACAACAATCCAACGAAATCGGAGTTGAGTCTAGCGAAAAAGGAGCTAATTCTTTATAACATGACGAACTAAGATCCGAATTCTTATTGAGGGAGGTGCTTATATTTAGGGTTTGACAATGCCTCAAATAAGTTTAAATATCATTAAATTAATCACTTAGGACTTAAGTAATATTCACCTCAAAATATAATTATTACGTTTTGTAAGTAACATGCTTATTACAGATTTTGTGTCTGGTATTTATATCGATGATACATATGTGGTGATGCTTAATCTAAACAAAACAAATGTTGTGGATAAGCTTATCTATGCCGCCCAAATCCATTCATTACAAGACATGGAAAATAAGACAAAAAGAAGGGAACAAAATGAATGGATTAATATTTGATAATGCAGGAAATGAATGACTAATTAATTATCTATATGTGTGTGTGGTCATAAAATGATGATGCATGCGTCTTGAATACTGACACATTTGAATTGACTAATATATATATATTGATATATATATATATATATATATATATATATATATATATATATATATATATATATATGCAATTGGGGAATCTGGATCATTAGAGAACATTGATTGATCGAAAATGAAAAGTAACTGAGAGAGCCAATGAGAGCGGAAGCTGTCGAGGTTTGTTGTACTCGGCTTGTGGTTTTGGTTATATGGGACATGACATGAGGCCCTTGCATTATTGGAGGGCCATGGGGTCAGCATTTTTCCAATTATTGAATACTTGAAAACGTTATCTATTTGATCACCAAAGTTGAGTATTTCTTCATAACATCATAAATAAATGTTCATTTTTTTATTAGGATATGTACCTACATGCCAATACCTCTGACAAAATTATCTCTAATAAAAAGATAGGAAAATACATGTGCCTACAAAAAGACGCTATCTCTTTTGGTCCTGTTGAGATTGAATGATCACATTGGAGCACAGAAAAAAACTTTGAATATTATTGATCTTTAAAAATAAAAAGAGTACAAAGAGCCCTTTATATAGGAAAATTAATAGGATAATCTTAACCCTAAAATCTATCATAATCTAATCAAATCAAATCATAATATCATAAAAATATATTCCTCAAATATAATATTCATATATAATATAATCCTAATATATACTAAACAATATCCTAATGATAATAGTTAATTAATATTTATAAACTTGATATTCTCAGCAGTTCCATATATTATTACATGCAAGCAACTTTGGAAAAAGATGGGAATATAAAACTTGAATGTTTTAATGTGTTTTCTCCATATATTATTCTTACATGCAAGCAACTTGGAAATTTTTTTATAAAATTTGAATGTTTTAATGTGTTTTCTTATAGTGTTACATTACAGACGCCTACCAACGAGACCCACACATCGATCCGTGAGTATCTAACATCATTTCTTTTAGGATGAAGTAAACGACGCTTTAACCAACCTGTCGCTCACCCTTGTGATTTGCTTGAATATTTTAATAGAAAAATATACCATTTAAACTTTATATAAAGTATATTTGTTTTTTTAGTTTGAGATGTTTTTTTTTTTTTTTTTTTGCAAACACTTGTTTCATGTATCCTTCTAAAATGTGTCCGAAACACATTGATAGAAGTAGGGCCGGTAAGTGATTTATTTACTCATACTCTCAGCTAGCTCATGCCCACTTATATTGTCAATATTTCTTTTATGCATTACTTAAAATCCATAAATAAAACAATTAAAACTTAAAAAAGAACCTAAAACCCTCATCTCTACGACTCTACCCCTTATTCTTTCTCCATCTTCTTGTGCCGCACCGTTACACAGTCTCTCACCTTCGCCTTTGCTTAATCCTCTCGCACGCACCCGTTGACTGTTGCCCACTTTCCATCTCCTCTGCTCCTTCTCCTCCTCATCGTCCTTTAACAAGTCCTATCGCCTCTCGTTTCCATGTGCATTATAGAAGAAATAGCTACTTCCTCCAATTCATAATATAAGTGATTTTAAGTATTTCATCAGAATCAATAAATGATAGTTAACTCGTTAAATTAGTCATATTTTTTTTTAAAAAAATCTAACTTTACCCATATTAAAGAAGAGAGAAAAATACAAAGAGTCATATTTCAACATTAATTATATAGAAAAATTGAAAAATAAGTATTAATTGCTCTCCAAGTAATCTATATTGGAGACCAAGTCATTCTTCTAAAAACAACTCATATTGTAAAGCGAAGGGAGCATATTGAAAAGAGAAAAGTGAGTGATTTTTTTTTTTAAAAAAATTAAAAATAGTGAGTGAAGTTGAAATATGTGCAAATTGTTCAAGTTGTGCAAGACTCGTTTGGTACACCATTTGAAGAGTCCAATCAGACTTATGCACGTTTGAATCAAACTTATGCAGATTAGTCATGTTTGGTTGAAAAGTTGTCTCAACTTAACTTATGGACCAAAAGTTATTTATTTGAAAAGTTACTTTTTGAAGCTTTTAGCTCCTTTTCAGGGAGAGAGAGAGAAATTTGATATATGTGGGAATATAGGTCATGTAGAGTATATTTTTAAGTACAAATCGATCTTCAAAAAACATTTTAGGATCTTACTGACTAGTACATTTTTTTTTTTTAAGATTCTAAAATATTTTTTCAAGATCATAAAGTATTTTCTTAATACTGTTCAATATCCTGAAATATATTTTTAATACCAGTCAGGACCCTATAAAATATTTGAGTGTACTAACAGATACTAAATATATTTCTAGTATTGTTCAATATTCTTAAGTATTTCAAGATCATGAAGTATTTTTTAAGTACTATAAATTAAAATCACAAAAGCTACTTATGATACCCTCAATCCAAACATAAATATGATTTCACAATCTGACTTTTTCATAAATTAAATTAACTATAAATCATTTTTCCCAACATGGTCTCAAACACGCACATTATATCTGCAACGTTTCTTTCACCACATGCAACTTTTCTTCCACTGTATACATTTTCTCTTCCATTACCATTTTCTATTGGGTTGTTCATGTACATTGATTGAAAAAGATGCATATAGTCGAAGGGAAAAAAGATCATGTATGAGAAGAGAAGGTGCATACAATGGGCCCCGCTGCATATTTTCTTAATTTAATATTTTACTAAAAAGTAAGATGATAAGTTAAAATTGGATTGGTTGATTGTCATGGGTCAATCAATGCATAAAGATTACATCAGAGTTAAGTCAGAGTTAAAGTTACAGAAAAATATACTACTACTAAAAAATCGTTGCTTTGAGGTAGTTTTTTTTGCTCGAAAAGGATATTACTATTACCAGAAACAGAGTTCAACAACGTACATCAATTAAAATACAACTGCAAATGAAAACAGCAGAAACCAACCACAACAGAAAGAAAGCAACAACAAAAACTACAACCAAGACAGGAAAAACAGGACTCATGTAATCCCTGTTGCAGCAATAGGAGAGGCAGGACCATTCACTTCAGAATTCATCCCATGCATGTCCAAGGCTAGAATAGATAGTAAAGAAGGTGTTGGCCGGTCGACCCACCTAATCGGGCACACCTCCTTACAGAGACGGAGCTTGACATCAATATTTGGGGGGGGCTAAATGTATACTCATTGACTAATTAAGAAATTTTATGATTATATGACATATTTAAAATATTCAGATTTATAATAAAAGTATTTTAACAATTCTAATGCATAAGATATCATACCTGTCTCTAGTATGGATGTCATATCAATTACAAAATGAGAAGATATCATAAATTCCGTAGAAGATCACTGTTATATAATATATCAAAATATTAAAAGTTAACAATGTAATTTATAATACAAAATTAATAAAACACTATACTAAATGAAACAATTAAAAATTACCTATACTTAAAGTAATGCTCTTCGCTCTTTTAATGACTTAAAATCATCAATAATTGAATCAGTAGTGAAAGTGTCAGCTATTTCTCTTTCAATATGAATTACCATATTATCTGCAGTAAAATCATCTTCCATCTTGTTACGCAACATTGTCTTAATTATTTTCATTGATGAAAATGAGTGTTCTGTGGTAGCTGTTGAAACTGGAAGAGTTAATAAGAGGCAAATCAATCGATCGATCAAGTAATACACTTTAGATTTCCCTGTTTTCACCAAAGCACAACATAATTCAGGTAGAGTTGATAGATTCTTCAAATTTGGATGACTAGAAGCATCAATAACAAAATGTTGAAGTTGAGGCTTCAAAATTATCTTCTTTTGCTCAATAAAATCAGCAGGATAGTATTTTGAAACAAGAGTGCAAATATTATCAATGTTGAAAGCTTTATATGCATCCTTAGGAATCAAATGAGAGCTAAGTGTCAAAAACTCCAAAATTTTGTCCTTAAACCCCATATTCAACTCTTGCAACTGTTTATCTATTGTAACTAAAAATATTTCCACTTTATAATGATGCTCCATTGTAATATGATCTTTTTGATGACGGGAGCGTCCTTGTCGTGCTATATATGGATCATTAAAGTTAGGAACATCAATCTCATGTTGCTCACAGAATAATGTCACATTTTTCAATAAATCCGACCAACCATCTTCTCTCAATTTTTGAATGAGAAGTTTTGTAGTACCAACTAAATTCAAAGCATTAACTATATCTTGGGATTGTTCTTGCAAAGCTTGGCAAAGAACATTTGTTATTCCCATGATTTCTTTCATCAAGTGTAGGATCAATATAAACTCAAATGAAGTCAAAATATTATAAGCAGCATCAGCATCCCCTCTTTGAAAATAAGTTGATCCATCAGCAATAATCTTTTCAAGAACAGAACAAGTTGCTGCAAACATATTTATCATACTAGAAATTGAGTAAAAATGAGAACTCCAACAAGTATCTCCAGCCCGTTTCAAAGTACCAATTTGGTTTGCCCCTTCACCAGTTTCAAGTTCACCAATCTCAAGCAAATGTGCAATTTCATCTAACTTGGCAGCTTGTAACTGTGTAGCTGATCATTGTGCAGCTTATTCTTATAAGAAGGTGTGCCCTTTGGGGTGGGTTTCGCAACCAACACCTTCTTTCTTGTCACTTCTAACCTTGGATATTCAGGAAGCTGGTGCTGTCTCCGATGCTACTTTTATTCTTACCTCTTCAGTGATTTTGGTTATTAGGTTTTCTTTCATTTGGTTTGTAATGTTTTATTTGTGGTTCATGTTGTTCATGCTCTTGTTATTTATTTTAGTTGTAATTGTTGTTTTTTTTTTTTTTTTATTTCAGTTGTAATTGTGATGTTTAGATGTATCTTTTGATTTAAGTATTAATATAAGTATGTTTTGACCAAAAAAAAAAAAAAGCTTGTAACTCATCATGTCGTTTACTAGATGAACATATAATATTAACAATGAAAGTTAAATTTGAAAAAAATTGGTGGATAGGAATAACTTCTCTAGAAGCAGCAACCAATACAAGTTGTAATTGATGAGCAAAACAATGCACATAGTATGCAAAAAGGCAATCATTGAGAAATAATGCTTGCAAACCATTCCATTCCCCTCTCATATTACTAGTCCCATCATAACCTTGACCACGAATGTTAGAGATATTAAGATTATGCTTAGAAAATACAACGCACAATTTTGTTTTAAGAGTTAATGCCATAGTGTCTTTAACATGTATAAGATCAAAAAATCTTTCTTGTATGCAACCACTTTCATCAACAAACCTCAAAACAAGTGCCATTTGCTCCCTTTTTGATTCATCACGTGCTTCATCAACAATTATGCAAAACTTGGAATTTCCAATTTGTTGACGAATATGGTTACGAACTTTGCTTGAGAGGATATGCAAGATTTCCTTTTGAATCATAGGTGAAGTATACTTGGAATTGTATGGCGCATTTTCCAACACAACTTTTGCAACTTCATCATTATATGATGCTAACAACTTTATCATCTCAAGAAAGTTACCCCTGTTTTTTTATTCTGAAGTTTCATCACGACCTCTAAAAGTACATGCTTGAAATGTCAACCAACGTACTGTATCAATAGATGCCTTAAGACGTAGTCGGTTCTTTAAAATTTGATTTGAACTTTGTACATTAAAGACATTCTGGATATGCCCATGTTGATTCAACAAGTCTTCACAAGCCTTCATTGCTTTTTTATGTGGTGAGCAAGGATTTTCTCCTATATGAGTGAGAAAAGCACAATTTTTTCCATTAAGGACTTTTTTCCACTTTTGAAATCCTTTGACAGTAAAAACATCCGCTCCAGGACGTTCCACTTGGTTTAGTAAAAAGAAAACATGGCAAGCAATAAGCAGCATCTGTAGTATGAGAATACTCTAACCAAGAAGAAAATATACCAAACCAAGTATACTAAAATCTTCTTGGATGATTCTTTCCTGTAAGAGGATAACATTGAAGTTTACATTGGTATGGACCCCAATTTAAATAAGCCCTTCGAACTTCATCTCTTTGATTCACATGATGTTGCCATATTTGAGGGCGTTTACCCCGATCACGCTCTAAGGAACTAATATCAAATTCATTGGAAGTAACCTTAGGAATTTTAGAAGGTTGTTCCTCACATTCAAACCTTAGAGCATCATGGCAAGTCTTTTCAACCGGTAAAGATGTAGAAGCTATGTTACCTTCCTCTATGTGATCACTAGTTTTCCTCTTGAAAAATGAATCAATTGTTTTATTCTTTATCATTGAGCTATTCTTAGATTTTATCACTTTCCAAATAACCTATAAACAATTAACTATTATCATACTAAATATAAATATAGAAAGAATAAACATATTGGACTATTTACTAATATGGTTTGCTTCATTTTTCTATTCAAGTTGCGGGGGCACAACTAGGCCAGAGCAACTTAAAAAATTTACAAATTGGAGATGCAAAAACATTTGCACACAAAGACTTTACCACCACAAACAATATCATCACACATCAACAACTTATTTTGAAGTGTCCGTTTTTATTTTGAACTGTCCACAGTATCACGAAGTATCTACTACAAGTGTCCATTATTTGTCAAATAGAATCGCAACTCTATTTTGAACAGCCTATGGTTAATAGATAGTAATTCATATTTCTGGCCATAATCTATTACATTATAATAAATTCACAGAATTCTCAATATCTATTTACATATATAATTACATAGGGGCTCCTTATGAAATTAGTTAATTAGAAACATACATCAAAAGTCAAATTGTGCAGTAATAGTTCATGCATCCTAGAAATTTTCAATCAAAAGATAGAGCTAGACTATATCATGGCTTTAACACATCATCTGCAAGCCTGACGATAAATTCCCAAGTAGTAATTCCTAATTATCATTGAGCGGCTTCATTCCCCCTCCTTTCCTTCCACTTGTAAAAAGTACTCACTTAACACACAAAGACTTTACCACCACAAACAATATCATCACACATCAGCAACTTTCTAAATTGAGTGATTGGTAGTCAAAATCCTTCAAAAAATTTGTCCTTATATGTACAAGCTTCACCGGACCCACAACAAGAACCTTTAAATAAATGCAATTGGGTGAGTGGGTGAGATAACAGAAAATCTTTAATAGTTTATAGTTAAAATGTTGGTAAAGTAACTATAAAAAAACCCTTAACCAGTTGACCCCACGCCTGACAATGGAACCAAAAGAGAACAAACCTAAGTGGGCCAAAATTATTGATCAACTGAATCGCATCATTATTCATTAACCTAGTTCAGTAGTTCTCAAACAGCAGAGCAAGACAGCAAGTAAAAATATGAAACTATTCAAAAATCAGAATTGTTTCACAAGCGCAAGGACAAATACCAAAGGAGGCGATTACGGAAGCCGGAAGCGAATCAGAATAGCTAGAATCCATAAGCGACCACTGAAGCGAAGGCCATGGCGGAGACTCGAAATCCAGAATCCTTGTAACTATAACTACGGGAGAGACTGAGAGGATGGAGAAAGGCAGAAAGCACAGATGAGCATAGCAGAGCGAGGAGGAATCGAAGAGGAAGACGAGAGGAACTTGTGGCGAGGAAGCTTGCCGCGAACGTTTACGAGCGATTAGATAACCTATGAGGAAGCTTGTGGCGAATGTTTCAGCGGAGGGAATGCAAAAATAAAACAGGAAAAAAAAGTTATAAAAAAATTCATTATATTAAAAAAAAATCTGATTTTTTTTTTGGGGGGGCATGCCCCCGTCCCTTCTATACTCCGTCTCTGCCTCCTTATAAGCACAAGCTGCGAGGTAGTCAGCAGCTCTATTGCCCCTTTGGGGGATATAAGAAAGAGAGAACCCAACCTTGTTTGCAAAAAGACAAATAATCTCATGAACGAGACTTCTACACCTCCATTCACATAAAATAACAGATTTAGCATTCACATAAGATACCAATGAGAGGCAATCAGATTCAAACATCACATTGTCATGCCCCAAATCAACCGTAAGCATCAATGCCTTCTTGAGAGCAAGAGCTTCCGTCATGAAAGCCGATATAGACTTGAGCTTGTCCACATAGCCCCACTTAAAGGAGCCAAAGCAGTCACGGCAGATCATTCCTACTGCAGCTTTCTCCCTATCGGAAACAAAGGCTCCATCAACATTAAACTTTAGCCACTCACGATTTGGAGGAGTCCATTTATCAAAACCATCTGATGGCATATAGTTGGATCCCCTGACATATTGCTTTCCCTCCCATTGATGCCAAAAGTCCCCATTGCACCTGTTAGCAGATATAATAACAGCATAAGGATCAGGATCAGCATGGTTGAATACTTTCTTGTTCCTTTGCTTCCAGATTAACCATACAATCCAGCAAATGAGAGAAATATCTTTATCACTAACATGAAACATATTATTTATCATCAACCACCAAGCATTAAAGTGACATTAGAGAAATCAAATCTAGCCCCCAAGCTAAACCCAAACCACACACAACGAGTCCAATGACAATGAAAGAGTAAATGTTCTATATTTTCCACCGCATCCTCACATATCAGACATATATTGGAACTATAATGTCTTCTATGATACAAAGCATCATTGGTGGCCACTGCATTGTTAAGAATTCTCCATAAAAATTGCTTAACTCGAGGAATTGTATTAATGCTCCAGATTGAATTCCAGCCCGAAGGGGAGCTCACCACCGATGAGCCAACTCTCTGTGTTGTAACCGTGGCCCTGTCTTTACCTACATGATAACCAGCTTTGACGCGATACTCGCCATTAACAGAGCGAGTCCATACTAGCCGGTCGTTCAAGTCATTATTGGGTAGACTGATGGCCTTAATAGCTGCAGAAACATTAGGAGGAACAAAATTGACAATAGAAGCCAGATTCCAAGCCCCCTCTTCTATAAGATCACTTACCATCCCATGCTTGATAATGTACTCAGTGGTATCCGGAGGTTTCACCATTGGCTGGACCCCAGGTATCCAAGCACCCCCCCAAATCCGGATTGCACTTCCGTTACCAACATCCCATCGCAGATATTTTTTGAGGAAATCCCTCCCTTTCACCAGGCTAGACCAGCACCAAGATGCTTTGTGGCCTTTACCCACATCAAAAAATTCAGCTTCCAGAAAATATACACTCTTAAGGACTTTCGCCTACAAGTCATTAGGACGATTCATAAGCCTCCAAGCTGTCTTTGCTAATAAGGCCTCGTTCATAATTTCCAAATCACGAAATCTCATACTACCAACACTTTTGCTCAAAGCAATATAGTCCCAAGCCTTCCAATGCATCCGGCCACCAAAGGCATCCCCCCCCACCAAAAGTTTGCTACCATGCCTTGAATTTCTTTACAAGTTTTAAGAGTGAACTTAAAGCAGTTCATAGGATAGATAGGAATCGCCTGGATTACTCTTTTAATAAGAACTTCTCTACCAGCCCAGGAAAGAAACTTATGACTCCATTTTTTAAGCTTGTTCGAGACCTGTTCCCGGATATACGCTAGAGCTTGATACTTTGTCTTCCCCCCATACACTAGGAATACCGAGATATTTACCCGGATCTTTTGAAGAAGGAATCTGTAACAAGTTCCTTGTAGCAAGTCTCACCTCATCCGGAGTATTGGCCAAGAAGAAAAAACTGGATTTCTCAAGAGTAAGAACCTGACCAGATGCATCACAATACATTTTCAAAATCTTTGCCAGCTGACCAGAGTTGTAACGGCTAGCTGTAACGCCTCAAAATCCAACACCCAAAACCTTGGCCAAAACACTTGAAATATCTCCAATGAGGATGATCAACATCCAAATCATTAAAATACATAACTAATACAATTCAAAATGTATTTTTGAGTCGACATAAATTCCCAAAATATTTAATGATAAAATACAAAACGGAAGTCTTATAGTCATGGCAAATATAATAACATAACATAAATTCTAGGAGCACAACCGAGCATTCAAGGCTCACTCCATAGATTCTTTCCCTCGCTCCCTACTAGAACAATCACCTGAAAATTGTTAATATAGAGTGAGATTTGACATCCCAGCAACTACTGAAAGTTTCTACCATACACAAGCAAGTCGCATATGACAAAAGCAGGAGCTAATTACATATATATTTGTATCTACCATAATTTCATACAACATTAATTATCATGATATAAAATGTGAACCGTACAATTATACAATATGCAATATGCAGCCTTCCTTATATCACCGTCCATCCTCAACCGCTGACTGGAGCCATAGGCTAACATATAGTCCAATAGCAACTCATCCATTTGACTGGATTGTCCCAAGCTCACAAAAACCTAAGATATACCCGGCCAAAGGTATAGAGCTTAAGTATGGACTATGGCTCCCCTCCTTAAAAGAACACAACTAAGGAGGTGTCACATGTCCCATGACTCCAATGCAATCCCTAAAAGGAAAACATAGAAGAAGGGGCCGACGACAAGTGTCATCCACTCGTGCACGAGTGATGACATACCACGTGGTAAAAGATCTTAACATACAAATCCCTCCTTACTCCAACCCATCACAAATACAAATGTGCCATGACAAATATGTTCAAGAACAATAAATCATACTTCAATTCATATAAAATATCAATTTACAATACATACACATATACATATGATTCAGTCCTTTAATTTTAAATAAAAAATAGTTACTCACAATCACACACAATTTACAAGTATATGGAAGAATATTCAGAATTACATTTTAATCCCTAGCTTACAGGTAACCACACAAGAATTACTCCAAAGCTCTTAAAGAGAGTCTGAAAAGTCATAAACATAAATATTTATTAATATATTTTCCAAACTACTCTAGAGTTGCTTTTAAGAAGGTCTAAATACTTAAAACTACCCTCCACACCCATAATATATATATATATATATATATATATATTTATATATTCAAAGGTGAGGACTCAAAATTCAATAGCTTTATACACACAAATATATTGATGGTTGTGTCATTCACGCATATGACACAGTGAAGGAAAGAATGATTTAAAATAATGTGCATACCCAGCCAAGCATTAATGGAAGAGAATGGTTTTGACTTTTGAATGAGATATATTTATTATCATTAACCCTTTTTATTTATTTATAGAAAACACTTCCCAAAACACTACAAGATGAATGTATTGAAGAAAAGAAAAAGGTGTCTTGATCCAAACCCAAAGATAAACAAATAAAACAAAATAAATAAAAAGGTGTCAAAAAAAAGATTGATCTTGGAATAATATTACAAACCCATTTTCAAATGATAAACAAATAAAATAAAATAAAAAAATAACCACACACACCTACGGTGAAGAAGAAATGGTGTGTGTGTGTGTGTATTTTGGTCAACAAGAAGAAATAGTGTTCATGACAAGACAAGATAAAATATTGAAGGAATGGAAAGGAAACAAAAACAAGGAAGGAGCCATAGCAAAGACGTGGGTCAGAATTTGGAGTTATGGAAGTACTAAGAAATTTGAAAAAGCAAGGAAGGTTAAGTAAGAGTAGCTCCATGACAAGACAAGCTACAGTAGAAATGAAAACAAAAGACAATGCACCTTGCAGCTGGAGTGAGGATGCGGCGCGAGAGTGTCTAAGGAGTCAGGAGAAAAGAGAACTTATAGGGATGGGGTCTAGGGTTTAGCTCCCCATATTAAAATAATATTTTTTTAAAGATAACATAATAAATAATCAATAGTTGTAATATTCAGACAACATTTTTGTTTTATATTATTTATTCATATTTACATACCCGACCATATATTCAGATGGATTATTTTAAGGACATTTTTTTTTAAAAAAAAAAACTTGATTCTTCATTTTAAATTATTAATTTATTCTAACCCTTTGACTAAGTAAAACTTGAACTACAATTAACTCTAAGCCTTAAAATTTAAGGATGTTACACTAGCACTCGAATAAACTAGAGCATCGTCCCCAAAAAAAAAAAACTATGGGTTAGCACCGGATAGCTAAGACTCAACTTAATTCCTTTGATTAAACCTGCATCCGAACACTTGGAAATCATCAAAGATAGCACCTCCGCAACCAAAATAAAGAGATAAGGTGATAAAAGGATCCCCTTGCCGAAGACCCCAACTAGGGTGAAATGACCTAACCGATTCCCCAGATAAGCATACATTCAATTTAACCGACCTTATGCATTTCATCACAAGAGATACCCAAGTTGTATCAAAACCGAAGCGAAGTAACACCTTCTCTAAAAAATTCCATTCTACCCTGTTATAAGCTTTGTTCATATCCATCTTGAGGGCAAATTCATACTTCTTGCTAGACTTTTTCCTTCTCAAATAATGATAAACCTCATGGGCGATAATAATATTATCATGGATACACCGGCCCGGGACAAAGGCCCCTTGATTAGAGGAGATACAACTCTCAAGAAAGGGTCTCATTCTATTAGCCAGAAGTTTTGAAATGATTTTATAAGAGAAGTTACACAAGCCTATGGGATGGTAATGAGAAACATGTTCAGGTCTATCCACTTTGGGAATTAAAATTAAATTAGTCTCATTTATAGTATTCAGATCAGAAGTCCCAACAAAAAATTCCAAAACCATAGAACAGATGGAATCACTTACCTCGACCAAGTATTATGGTAGAAAATCCCCGAGAAGCCATCTGGTCCAGGAGCCTTTGAACTACCAAGGCTAAAAGCATCCTTCTTGATCTCCTCCCGAGTAATTGGCATTAAAAGAGCTTGATTCATCTCCACTGATACCTTGTTGTCAATAAAGTCAAGAAAAAGATCCATATTATCTAGTACCGAGGACTCAAATAGATTCTGAAAAAAGTTTGCTATATTGTCATCCACCTCTCTTTTTCTTGACAGCCACAACCCCGAGTCGTCTCTAATACTCACTATATTATTCCTCTGTCTTCTCTGCACTGTTGACATATGGAAAAAGCGGGATTTCCTATCACCTTCCATAAGCCAGTTAACCCTTGAATGTTGCCACCAAAACTGCTCCTCCCGCTCTAGGGCTTTGTCAATAGCTAGTCTCACAGCATTAATAACCCTACAATTAGTCTCTGATCGGTATCCACGAGAGAGGGAATCCAGCTGCTTCTTTAATTTATCCAATAGGATGGCATTGTTTGGGAACTCGACCCTACTTCACACCTCCAGAGCCTCCTTACACCGTTTCAAAAGGGTTGAAAATACCCGTATTGCTGAAAGAGAGTCAACTTCAGCTTGCCTCCAATTAGAATCCACGAGTTGATAATAATGATCATGATAAATCCAATTCTTTTCAAATATGAAAGACCTCCTCTTGCGGGTAATATCCGGTTGGCATTGAATGTATAATAGATGATGGTCCGATCTAGAGGGAGTCACATTGAAAACTTGAATGTTGGGGAAGAGCTCCTTCAAATAACTGTTCCCTAAGGCCCTGTCAAGGCGTTCCCATACAGTGTCTGATTCTTCCTTGTTATTGCACCATGTGAATCGATACCCATTGAAGCCCAGATCATCCAATTTGCACCCCGCCACAAAACATTTGAAGTTTAAAATCTTCCTCCAAGCCCTTGGCCTACCACCCATTTTCTCCGATTGAGATAAAATATCGTTGAAATCGCCTAAGCATAGCCACGGCTAAAAATATTCCTACTTATTCTAGTAATTTCTTGCAAACACAGTAGTCGAAGCTCCTCGAGAGGGGGACCATAGACAAAAGATATATACCTCGAGGAAATCACTTCTCCAGCGTCTACTCTGGTATGGATTAAATGAGCCGAAAGAATAGCACACTAACCTTAATCTGATCTGACCACCAAAGAGCAAGGCCCCCGCTAATACCCACAGGATCCACCAGCCACTCCTCGGCAAAGCCACACCTTCTTCTTATTTTCCTCACATACTTAGACTTTTGCTTAGTTTCCGATAAAAACACAATCAAGGGTTTTTTTTTTTTTGCGGAAGCATTCTTCCTTCAGACTCCTGGCTGTCAAGGCAACCCCTAGGCCTTGACAGTTCCAAGCTTGTTTATTCATGGTGCACCGGTGGTTGATCCCATCCAACCACCGGCGGTTTGTTCATCTGATGAATCATGTACCTCTGTGACCTTTGTTTCCCGAAAATCCAGCTAGCTCGAAAGTCAATCTCGGCTAACAAGGGAGACTCCAAGTTTATAGGCTGCCCATCGCTATTTTGATTACGAATAGATGCTTTAACTGATCTAAAGCTCTTGCGTCGGCCTCTTGGACTAGCAGCAGTACCAGGTCGCGACAAGGGAAAGGTAGAAGGAGCATCAAATATTAATTTACGCTGCCATTTCACCTCAGCTGGGCCCTGGTCAGACTCAAAATGTCTTTTAAAATGGAAGCTTCGAAGTGTCAACGACATAGCAGATATGGGTGACAGTCCATTCAATTGATCCCCTGGGCCTACTTTACAATCAGGTTCAGATGGAAACTCCACACTATAAGAAGGATGCGCTTGCACGACATTAGGGCTCCTTAGTGGACTCTCCGCAAGGCCAGGGACACGGCCCAGGTCAAGCACTAAGCCCAAAACCTCCTTAACACAACCAGGCCCACTCTCAGGAAGGGATCCATTTTGCCTCACCAAAGGGAGCAAGGAATCACGTGCGCCGTCAGCATACTCCTCATTATTTGCGTTGCTCTCTCCAATGTCAACTGCTACAATTGACCTCGAGCTGCTCATCGAGGAAGCTTGTGCTGTCTCCCTCTGCTGACAATACGCCATCCCTCTGTCAGGTTGACCCATAACCTGACAGATCTCCAACCTCGGACTCAAACTGCTGCCCTTCTTCCCCTCCGACTCCGGCGACCGGCTCTAACGAGGGCTGTTGACATTTCCACTAGCATCGTCGGACCGAGCTTCTATCCAATCTTCTCTACACACTACCAGGGAGTCTTCAAGCGTCCTAACGGCCGGAGAACATAGCCAGTTACCAAAATCAGGGGGGTCGTTCTCACTACCCGAAAGAGCTTCAGTATGCTTATAGCCTCGACTATCATGCCCTATTCATCCGCAGGAATAACAGAACGTCTGAAGTCTCTCTTATTTCATCGATACCCATACCGGCTCCTTATGCTCTCTTGGAACCCAAAAACCAAAGACTAACGGCTTGTTCGTTCAGATAAGAGACCTCACCCGCACAAAGCCTCTTCCCAACTTACCATCCATGAAAGGTCTTTCATACATAACAGACTCCCCAACATTGTCGCCCAGGATCCTCGCATTGCTATCATTAAAAGTTTCGAGGGGGAGGCCATGAAATTGAACCCAGAACGGCGTAATATTGAAGTTTACATCCTTGATGACCATACAATCCTCCCATATTTGGAGGCTTAATAGATGACCTAAAATCGAACATAGCCTACCCTTTAGGATGCGAATGAAATCCTTGGTCTCCTTAAATCTGAAGAGAAAGGTAATATTTTTGCGATCTAGGTCGTGGACTTCCAGCCCCTCATCGAGTTGCCAGCCCTTCTTGATCATTGAGACAACTGTAGGAATATTTAGATTTTTGCTAGTTAAGATTCTATCAGCAAGCACATTACCTTGTTTCACCTCCTTGCGGTCGATAGACAACACCACTTGCTTATTTCTACCAGAACCACTACTCTGGCCAGAATCCATAATACCACTTCAGATCAGCAGATACTAGCCCACACACCACAAGCGAACACAACGGACAAGGAAAAGGAGAGGAAGAAAAGTAAAAAGGAGAAGAAAAGGAGAGGGGAAGAAGGACGGAGAAAGGGGGAAGAGATCGATGAGCAAAGCCGACGACCGGAAAGAGACCCCAGGATCTCACCAACCCTCACTCAGAAGAGAGAAACCCTCACGCAGGAGAGAAAGTTTACTAAGAGTTCGAACAGCTAGTTCAACTTCATTCTCTTATTTGCTTTGAGGTAGTTTAAACATGTACCAAAAAGAAAAAAAAAATGTTATTGGATACACTTGTGATGAGAGTAAATCAAACAATTTGGTGTTCCATAAAAAATAGTAGAGAAAAATCGAATAAAACTCTCAATGAGATTAGTAAACGTAAATATTGATTAATAATTTATCCTAAAATTTAATTATTGATAGAGCTCAATGAAATCGTGCAATCCATGTATCTAACCTTACATAATAGGATAACCCTTGTTGGGAATCATGTCCCCTGCAACTTTCTTTCAAGTTTAAAGCTTATCCCAATTATGCATATTTGAGAGAGCTTTAACACTATGTTCATGTAAGTTGAGACAAAACTCATCTTACACACTTACATCATACATTGTGAATCACATTGAGAAAGCGATTTTTACCCAAACATATTTAAGATGCTCTACTTTAATTTTCTTTTAAAAAAATCATAAAGTGTTTACTTGTGAGAGTATGTAGGAAGATACATAAAAAGAATTTTGCATGTATTTAGGATCTGATTTAGATTATTTCTGTAGGATTTTAAGCATATCTCAAATATAATAGAGTGATTGAAGTACCCTCATGAAACTATATCACATTTCTGAACTCCGATCAAGCAACATAACAAATAACACAATATTAATTCCTTAACCCATACTTCATTTAATTGTGATTTGTTGTTCAACTGAAATGAGCTTGGGGCATAATTAGCTATAACCAACACTCTCTATCTAAATCCGCTACCCTCTTAATTATAATCTAAATGAGGGGTTAGCAAAGTATGAAATATTGACAAAAAATTATCATGAGTAGCGAATTTGCATAATTATTGGTTTCTCTTTTATCAACATTGTCCATGCATAATAATAATGTTGAAGCCCTTGATCATATAATTCCTAACATATCCAGCAAAAAAATACTTCATAATCAGATTAGAGGTGTTGTTTATAATGATCAAACTGATAACTTGAGTGCATATAATTAATCACCATTATTGGTAGTACCATACCACTTGTTCAAACCAATCTTCCCAGCTCACAGGCATATATATTTTTGTCTGTTATGCTCTCACAGTACAAAAGGAGGAGATAGTCTGTGTCTGTTTCGTGGTGTATGCTAATTTTCTGACATCATTTTCGGTATATGAGATAAGTATGTAAAGAGGTTTTATCTTGACTTAAATGAACGTGTTTTTTTAAACAACGACTCAATTAGGCCCATGAGCATATGATAAAAGTGGAAAGGAATCATATTAGAAGGGCTGGGGGGGTTTAGAAAAAAAAAATTAAAAAAAGAAAATTACATTGAGGTCCAACAAAAAAAAATACGGTAAAATAGTTCTTTAAAATCTCAAAATTGTGGTGAAGTTCCATGAAACTTTTTTGCAATATTTTCTATACGTGAAAAAGACACAGATGCCCCATGGAGGCTTATGGACTTGCCAACATAAAAACATTAACTTGTCAAAATATACTTATGGACTTATCAAAACAAGCTCATTGACTTATCAAAACAGGAACATGAACTTATAAAAAAATGCACATGGACTTGTCAACACAGACACAATGGGTATTTGCATCTTTTCAGATATAAAAAATATTATAAGAAAATCTCACAAGACTTCACGGTCATTTTAACATCTCAAGGGATATTTTATCACATTTTCACATACTAAGAACTTAGGTATAATTTTCCCTTTTAAAAAGAAGCTGAGAGGAAGGTGTCAGGTAGTGACATGAGCTGTGGTTGAGAAAGCAAGAAAAATAGTAGTAAGTACGGATATGTGTGTGTGTAGTGACACATACTGAGCTCTGTTGGTTTCATAAACAAGGTTCACCAAACATCCAAAAATTGCAGCGTTTATGTCGGCCTTTCTTCGTTAAACACCACCCTACTGCTCAGTGCTCACCTCCCTGCCCGCCTGACAACACCGTATTTAGATTCCTTTCATGTTGACTTGTGTTTTTTTTAAAGAGATTAAAAAAAGCAATTAAAGTACATTAGTCTTTATATTTATCATTCTTCTTAAAACTAATTTAATTTGATTGATTTATAAATTAATAAATAATCTAATAATATATAACATATACTATAATTAAATACCAATCTAATCTATAATATAATATATATTTGAAAAGTTGATCTTAGTCTTAAATATAATATATATTTATCAATATTTTTCCTAATTTACACATATTGATCTTCCTTCAATCTCAATCAAGTATGAGAGGGAATGAAGAAATTAAGGAAGATGATTAAAGTTTTTAGAAAATACATATCATATTAGCTAATTTAACCAATTTCCTTAATCTAATTAAATTAAGTAAATATGTTTTATGTTAAGGACATGATGGAGTAGTTTATTTGGTTTCCTTAATCTCTCAAAAAAAAAGTCAATTATCTCTTATATTAAGGACAAAAAAGAGTTGTTTAATGATCTTCTTTTGCAAGTAAGAGATTAGATCACAGGCTTGACCCCGCTTATAATCTCAAACTGTTAGTGTTTATCTGTCTAAATAATATTCATATATTATTATTATTTTGAGAAAATTACTGAAAAAATCACCATTATAAAATTTATTGTTCAATGGTACATGAAATTTGTTTAAAAACCAGGTGCAACATATTTTTAGCGGCACAACTATTCTTCAATCGTATGCAATCTATATTTAACTATGTGCAAAATAGTAGAAATTTAAACATAGTTAAAGATATATTATACATAGTTGAAATAGTTTTTTTTTTTTAAAAAAAAAAAAAAAGTGTTGCACAAGCCAAAAATGAGTTGCACACTCTCTAAGACATTGGTCTTAGGTTCCTTTGGAGAATAAATTTACAATGAGGGATTTTTCAACCATTTCTTTTTGGCTATATATATAACATATACAAACTATATAAATTTACTCATTTCTTACTGCTCTTAGTCTATTTATAAAAAATAAATTATAATTCAAATTTAACTAAAAGTACATATATTGATATTAATAAAATGAGAAATGAACATTTAAATATAAAGTGTTGAGTTTGAATTTTGAGTGAATGTTAAAAAAATGGTTTTGAAAGAATTAACTTTAATTGGACCGATCATACTCAAATTCTGTAAGCCAATAATATTATATATCATATTGCTTGCTGTTAAAAAGGCAAGAGCAAGATTCTGGGACTGAAAATGAGAGATCTCACAGAGTAACTTCATATCTGCCAATAAAACAAAACGCCTCTGTTCTTCAGAAAGGCCCAGTGTTGACACGGTACCCGATTGATCTGTACTGTTGCCTTTATTTTACCGTCTGTTTGAATTGTCGTTGTAAAATGACTTTCACGCAAATCAAAGTAAACTTTTTTTTTTTTTTTTTTTACATATTTATCTCATCACTCTGTATTCTATTTATAAGTCCACTTTGACCAAATCTCACAAACAATGATTATGGGGTAAATTTTCAACTATACCCTCATTTATGATTGGTATTTTTCAATTGTTTCTTCTCTCTCTATCTTCATGGGTACAATTAATATAGGATAAATTGTCACAATCTCATTTATTACTTGAAACTGAACTTATAAATAAGACCAAATTTTTTAGTCAAAATGAACTTATAAATAGGACTAGAGTGGTACTCCTCCTTCTTATTAAAGCGCACCAACTAACTTTTCTCACAAACCAATAAAAGTAGTTAAAGTCAATAAAGTTATCCTAGAATCTAAGTAATTTTCAATATTACCCCTACTGATTGTATCAAATTCTAATATTATATTAATTATTACTCACACCCACTACCTTTAATAATTAGGGGCAGACATGGAAAAAAATAATCATTACTTATTGGGAACAAGCAAGTTCCTTATAAAAATGACCAAATAAATTTAAATGCTATAATAAGGACCAGAGGGAGTAAGTCACAATGAAAAAACAACTTCTATCACTAATCTAAATAGACACATAAAAAAAATTTGATTAGTGTTTTTGGTCTTAGGATGTAAAGAGTTTCTTTCTCTCCTAATAAGACATTTTCTAAATTCAAATTTGTGTTTTGCTCCTTATAAGAAGGGGCCACTTATCACATCAACCAACATCTTACTAATTATGACTCTCATTTTTATTCTCGACTACTCCTATTTATTTTTTGCTATTATTTTTTGCCTATTTTGATATTGTAGTCTTGTTAAAGACTTGAAGTTAATTGGGCAGCTTTAACAGTAATATATATATATATATATATATATATATATGGGGACTCCAAAAAAGTAATAAACTACATGATTCATGATTTATTAATACATTTACTACACATTTTATATTTTATAAGTGTGATCTGGCGATTATTTTGAACTCCATTAGGAGTTTCCTTAATATACCTTGCTTATATAAATAGGAAAAAAGAACATTCTTCTCTTACCAGTAATAAGAAGGAATATATTTAGGGAGTTTCCGAAGTCACCATGTTTCTAGAAATTCAAAATTGTTATGGTCAAACAATCTAATTTGATATCTTTGGCTTTTTTCCCAATGTGCCCCTTTTTAAATAACTATTTCCCAAAATACCCATGTCTGAAAACTATTTTCCATTGTACCCCTATTTGGAAACTTATTCTCATTGTGCCTTGTTTGAGTCGACTAAATCACATTTTTTTGAATGACCCCGGATTTAGTCGACTAAACCATCTGGTTTAGTCACTAAACCATCCGGGTTTAGTCAAAACCATTCCACGGGTCAAATTTTTTAATTGACCCGATGTTTAGTCGACTAAACCAGATGGTTTAGTCGACTAAACATCGAAAGAAGGCTTTTTTAAAAGCCCTTTCATTGTCGATTTAAAAAAGGGGAGAGGTATGGAATTGACCAATCGATTTAGTCGACTAAATCACGGGTCATTCAAAAAAATTTGACCTCGTGATTTAGTCGACTAAACCCTATGTTTTAGTCGACTAAATAAAAAGACACAATGAGAATAAGTTTCCAAACAAAAGGGCACATTGGAAATAGTTTCCAGACAGGGGCAATTTGAGAAATAGTTATTTAAAAAGGGGCACAATGGGAAAAAAGCTTGATATCTTTCATATTTACTTATGTTCATAAAAAATACGCATATTAAGGAAAAAATTAAATACTATATATTATTAAGGGAAAATTTCTTTTAATCCTATAATTCAGCCCCTACATTTTATAATTGGGTCCAGTTTCTCCTATCATCATTTTTCTCAACATCCCTCATAATCTTTAAATCATATTCATCCAATCAATTTGAAAAGTAAAAAATAAGTCACGTAATCAAGTTATCACTCCTTCAACTTTTCTCTCATCTTCTAAATCTATGGTCCAAATAGGCTCCTCTTCCCAATCAACGGTTCAGATAAACTAATAAGGGATGATTAGAAAATGAGATGATGAGAGGATCTGCTTCCTTTATAATTTCATTATGAATTAGATCTTATATTAAAAACAAGAAGTGATATATGAATTTAATTTTTAAAGTGTAGAAACCGAGTTACAACTGATTGAAAACTATAGAGACCAAAAACATCAATTTCCCCTATTTCTATTATTCATTTAATGAAAACTATAAAGACCAAAAGTCAATTTCGCCATGAATGCGCTAGCCTGGAATTGTCAAGGAGTAGGGGCTGCCTTGACAGTCAGGAACTTAAAGGAAGAATGCTTCGGGAAAAAGCCTCATATTGTGTTCTTAATGGAAACCCAGCAAAAGGCGAGATATATGAGGAATGTGAGAAGACGGTGTGGATTTAGTGAAGATTGGCTTGTTAATCCTATTGGTAGAAGTGGTGGCCTGGCTCTCTAGTGGGCTGATTCGTTTAAGGTAGATATCTTATTCTCCTCACCTAATATTATTCATGCACATGTTACCTCTGATTTGCTAGATGTTCCTTCCTATATATCCTATATTTATGGCCATACTGATGAGGATGAGAGACTTCTATGCTGGCAAGAATTGAGGAGGATTAGTAGGAATATAAGGGAGGATTGGTTATGTTTCGGTGATTTTAATAATATTTTACATCAATTTAAGAAAGATGGTGGAAGGCCTCAAGCTTGGAGGAAAATTCTTAATTTTAAATGTATGCTGGCTGATTGTGAATTGGATGATTTGGGGTTTAATGGTAGCTGTTTCACCTAGTGTAATAATAGAGAGGAACCCGATACTATTCGGGAACGTATTGACCGCGCTTTGGGTAATTGTCAGCTCAGGGAACTCTTCCCTAGCTTGCAAGTTTTCAATGTTGACCCTGCTAGTTCTGATCATCACCTTTTGCTTATCCAATGTACCCCAGATTGTACTCGTAGAAATCACATTTTCCGGTTTAAAGCCTGTTGGGCAGCACATAGTACTTTTTTGCAGGTAGTTAATGACATTTGGAGGCTCATTTCCGAGGGTGTCCTACCAGCTGCTGGGGAGTTTGCTAGTAAGTTGGAAAAATGCAAGAATTACCTTGTGAATTGGAGTAAAAAAGAATTCCCAAATAATGCCAGGTTAATTGAGAACCTAAAAGCATAGTTGGCTTATATCTCTCAAGGGGAGCTGAACGTTGAGTTTGTTGGTGAGATATCCATTGTGAAGAAGACTCTTGAGAGGTTGTTTGACCTAGAAGAACAATTTTGGTGGCAGCGGTCATGAGTGAATTGGCTATCAGCGGGTGATAGGAATTCTCATTTTTTCCATCAGTCAACAATTAAAAGAAGACAACGGAATAGTATTTTGTGTATGAAGGATGATGATGGTAATTGGCTTATGGATAAAAATGCAATTTCTCATAATATTGCAAAAAAAATTCAAAAGCTTTTCACCTCCTCTGGTTTTTCTGAATTTGATTTAGTTCTGGAGTATATTGATACAAAGATTACTGATGATATGAATTTGACTCTCATGGCGTCGATTTCTAATGAAGAGATTAAAAATGTTGCTTTTAGTCTTGGGGGTTCTAAGGCTCCCGATCCAAATGGTTTCTCTGGTATCTTTTACCATAATGCATGGTCTGAAATTGATGACTCTGTTTGCTTTTTGGTAAAAGAATTTTTTGCAGGTAATGTGTCTTTGAATGTAATTAATGAGACCAATGTAACATTGATCCCCAAAATAGATAAGCCTGATCATGTCTCTTATTTTTTCCCCATTAGCTTGTATAATTTTTCTTATAAGATTATCTCTAAGCTTATGTCTAATAGGATGAGGCCCCTGCTTGATGTCTGTATCTCCCAAAACCAGAGTGCATTTGTTCTAGGTCGATATATACAGGATAATATTATTATTGCCCATGAAGTTTATCATTATCTCCGGAGAAGGAAGACTGGGGGTAAGTATGAATTCTCTCTGAAAATGGATATGAGTAAGGCGTATGACCGGGTTGAATGGAATTTCTTGGAAATATTTTTGTTGATATTTGGCTTTTGTGTGAATTGGGTCTCTCTGATCATGAAGTGTGTGAGGTTTGTTAGTTTGAACATCTGTGTTTCGGGCGAGAGTGTTAGCTCTTTCACTCCTAGTAGAGGCTTGCGCCAAGGGGATCCCTTCTCGCCTATCTGCTTATTCTGGTAGCGGAGGTTCTTTCTCTGATGATTAGGAAGAGTAAAGAGTCCAAGTTGATTAAGAGTATTAAGCTCAGTATTAGCTACCTGGAGCTTACTCATAGCTTCTTTACAGATGATGCCCTTTTGTATATGAATACTAGTCATAGCAACTGTATTACTTTGGCTAATATTTTGGCTCAGTTTGGTGCTGCTTCAGGTCAAGTTATCAATTTGGATAAGTCGAGCATCTTTTTCTCTGCCAACACACCTGAGGATGTTATATCTGAGGTTGGCAATATTTTAGGGATTTCTGCTATGGAGAATCTGGGGAGATATCTTGGTATTCCTAACATTTGGGGTAAAACCAAACATCAAGCTCTTGCCTATATAAGAGAACGGGTGACTCGTAAAATTCAAGGTTGGGGTCATTCATTTCTTTCCTTTACTGGTCGGGAAGTCATGATTAAGGCAGTTATTCAGGCAATTCCTATCTACCCTATGAACTGCTTTAAATTTCCTCAGAAGACTTGTAAAGAAATTCAAAGTCTCATTGAGAATTTCTGGTGGGATGGTAATGCTTTTGGTGGTAGAACTCATTGGAAAGCTTGGGATCATCTTACGGTTAGTAAGTCTCTTGGAGGTATGGGCTTTCGGGATTTGATGATTATGAATGATGCCCTTCTAGCTAAGACAGCTTGGAAGCTTTTGACAAGACCTAATGATTTATGGGCTCAAGTGTTAAAGAGTGTGTACTTTCCCAAGGCTGAGTTTGTTGATGTTGATAAGGGTTACAAAGCATTGTGGTGTTGGTCTAGTATTGTTGATGGTAGTGATTTTCGTATGAAAGATCTTCGGTGGGATGTCGGTAGTGGGCATGTAATCAGAATATGGGGTGATAGCTGGGTTCCCGGTGTGACCTTCCCGGTGAAACCGCTGAATAGTGGTAACCCGTATGTCTCGCATGGCAGAGTGGGCGATCTTATTGTTGATGGTGCCTGGGATCTTACCCCGATTGCCCAATTCTTATCAGAGAAGGTCAAGAATGCCATCTTTGCTATTCCTATCCCAAATAATGGATTGGAGGATAAGCTGGTGTGGACTGGTGCTAGAAATGATGAATATATGGTCAAATCCGGCTATCATTGTGGTAAATCGAAGACTTGTATCAATAATTCCAAGGTCGGCTCCTCGGTTGTTGTGCCCGCTTCTTGTTCGAATTCGGTTTGGAAGATCAAGACAGTCCCACGAGCGCAACAATTTTTGTGGCGGCTGCTTACCAACTCTATTGCTAATAATGCGACTCTAGTTTGCAGAAAAAGAGCCCGGTCGAATCTCTGCCCTAATTGTGAAGATGCGGTGGAAAATATAGAATACCTCTTTTTTCATTGCCATTGGACCAGATGTGTGTGGTTTGGTAGTATGTTGGGAGCTCGAATCAACTTTACTTGTGTATCTAATTTCAATGTCTGGTGGCTACAATTGTCAAGTATGACTTCTTTGAGATCCCAAGATATTTCTTTAGTTTGTTGGCTCTTGTGGTACATTTGGAAGCAATAGAATGACAAGGTTTTCAATCATTTAGATCCCAACCCTTTTTTGGTTATTGAAAGGGCTAGGTGTAGTAATCATGAATTCTGGGTCAATTGGGAGAGTCTTCATCATGTGGCTGGAGGGGTGTGTAAGACCCCCTCTCCTATTGCTCATTAGTCCCCTTCGGATCTCGATTGCTTGAAACTCAATGTTGATGGTTTTTTCATTTGGGTATGGATGTTGGAGCAATTGGTGTGATTTGTCGGGACTGTTTTGGTCAATTTACGTGGGGCTTCATAGATAAGGTGAAATCTATCTATGTTTTTATGACTGAAGCCCTAGCTCTTAAGCGGGCCCTTCTTTTGGCTTTGGATCTTGGCTATGATAAGGTAGTTATTGAGACGGATTGTCTTCCTCTGTTTGCTTGTGTTGTTGCTAAGTCACCTAATTTATTTGACTAGAAGTCTAGAAGTATTATCCATGATATTGTTTGTCTTCTTTCTACCAAGGTTGGGTTTTTTGTATCCTTTACCCCGCGTCAAAGTAATAGAGTTACTGATTTACTTGCGGCATTTGCTTTTAAGGAGGTGTGCCCGTTTCGGTGGATTTTTCAGCCATCACCTTCTTTATTGTCTCTTCTAATCTTGGATGTGGAGGAGGCTATTATTATTGTGGATGACACCCTATTTCCAGCCCTCTGATGGATGGTGGTTAATTTTCGTTATGTCTTGCTTTGTTTTTTTTGTTTTAGTTTATTTTCCTTAGCTAATTTCCTCTCTTCATGTAATTCAGTTGTGTTTTGATTAGTCTTGTAATAGATTTATCTTAGTAATGGAAGCCAAGTTCTGTTTTCGACCAAATTTTTTTTAATGTATATCATCTATCTACCACGAGTATTATTAGACATAAATAATGTAGTAATTATTGTCCCTTAAAATTTGGTACAAATTCCATTGACTCATATTATAGGAAGCATTTTAAAATAAAGGGTTAAATTGCAAATTTGATCATAAAATTTTAGTAAAGGGACATCAAGTGATCAAACACAGATATATTTTATTGGGTGTAAAAATATATATAAAGTTTTAAAAACAACACATTGTTAACTCTTTCAAGCCTCCGTTACTTTTTTCTTTTGCGGGATCCTCATGGTTGTAGAAGATGGGGTGAGTCAGAAAGCACATGGGTCCTAAAAAAAAAAAAAAAAAAAAAAAACTAACGGAGACTTGAAAGAGTTAACAAATTTGTTGTTTTTGCCCGGCCCGTTTATAAAATTTTATGTTTATACCTAATAAAACATAATTGTGTCACGCACCCCTTTGCTAAAACTTCGTTGTCAAACCTTTTGTCTTTGGGTTCAACTGGTAAAGGGGTTGGACTTCCTCACCTAAAGGGAGGGGGTTCGATCCCTGAGTTGGTCAAGCGCATGGGAAGATCTTAGGGAGTCTGAAGCGGTGGAAATGCGGGTAGAGGTGGAGATGCGTGTCTTTCTCAAGATGCCTCGTGAATTTGGGCCCAAACGCCCTACCTTTGGATTGTGGAAATGCCCAACCCCTTTCCTAAAATTTTTATAGCAAAAAAAAAAAAAAAACTTTGTTGTCAAATTTACATTTTAACCTTAAAATAAATCCATGATTTCTAATATAAGTCACATATATAAATATTATTTTTTAATATTTTTCAATTTTATCTCTCAGAAAATTGTTAAAAGGAGAATTTAAATCTGATTCACTTTCTATTTCACTCCTCTAATGTCTGTGTTTTCTTTCTCTTTAGCATAGGTAAAATTAATTTTTTTTTGATATTTTTTTTATCCTAATAAGGTAATATAGAAACTCGAAAGTGGTTTATAATAAAGATTGGCCACTATTTTTTTTGTTCTATTTAGTATTTATATACTAGAGAGTGCATTTTTCTTGTCCTTAATATAAGTTATCTAATTAAATTTATTATATGAATCTATAATCTTTATTAAATTGAGATTAATTTGAAAAGTTATTTAGTTTTTAGATAAATTAATTAGTGAGTCTTAAAAAAATTCCTGGTGAGAGGGTGCTTTATATATTTGACAAAATAAAAATTTAAATCCAAACGAATAAACAAAGTAGTAAAATAATAACTAACAAGCATTAAGGTTACAAGGTGCTCGAGGAGGAAAATATCCAAGTTTTGAAACCCGTACTGGAAACCGGCAAACCAATCAGTAAACTGGTTTCAACATCAATCTGATTCAATATGTTTTTACAAAAATTGATTTTTTTTAAAATTTTTATTAAAGTTTTATATTAATCACCCTGAAATCTTTCATTTTTAACTAATTTAACTTCGAATTAGCTTTAATTTGACTCCAATTTAATGTAATAACCTTTAACTTAATACTCTAACCGATTTAATTTTTTCATAACCTTCCAAAACTATATAGGATTAAATCAGGGAAGGACATATGATGTGACAGAGGCGAGCATTAAAAGAGTAACCCTTCACAAAATTTTTTTTAAAAAAAAAAAGAAAGGAAAAAAAAAAGCCACTGACGTAGACTTGTAATAGTAATTTGATAGAGGCGCCATGTATGACTAGACCCTGACCGTTCTTGGAATTTTTTTTTTGGTCAAGGACCGTTCTTGGAATTGGCAGTTCAACAAAATGATATCACAAAAAAATGAAGACCAATCAAGTGATCAACGCCATAAAATAGAGACACGTCATTCTCATAGCATCATTACTCCGTTAAAATCTCACACAGAATTTTCGCCTCCTCTCTCTTTCTCTCTGTGGAGAGAGAAGAAGAAGCACAGTTTGGCTCAACTTCCCTGAGGGGTACAAAGCCGTGAGTTCCAACTCAGAAAAGATCTGCCATTCTTTCTCTCTCCTTCCGCGTGTAAAGTGTCCGTGGATCTCTTGCACACCTTCTTCAGCTCATGAAAAATCTGCAGAAATTGAAGTATTTCTTTTGTACTCAGCTAAATTGAGGTTAGTTACTTCGTTCCATTTTCGCTTCATCTCCTCAACTTTTCCCTTCTTTGCCTCTCCTTCAGCTTCATATAAAGCCATTCCACCTTTTGTTTTTCTTCGTTGAGTGTGTCGCTTTCGAAAATTTTGTTTCATTTCTGTGTCGTTTACCTTTGAGCGTTAATCTCTAAGAAAAGTATCTCTGCATTACTATTGGACATCAACGAACTTACTGTGAGTCTTGTGGACTTGAGAGTGCTTGAGGCCATTGTATATTTATTGGTTTAGTTAAATTAAGTGCATGAATGATGATGAGTTTAGAAGCGTGGAGGTTTTAGTCAGTTCGCCGGTTTTACTTTTCGAGTAAGTTAAGTGAAATTTGATGATCATTTTTGGTGAGAAATTTCGCTTTAAGTGAGCGTTCACGGATTTTTCTGCAATATGACAATCGTTTCATTTTTGACAGAAGAGATGGCAAATCGACTGAAGGAAGATGAGAAAAATGAGCGAATAATTCGAGGTCTTCTCAAACTCCCAGCGAATCGAAGATGTATTAATTGCGACAGTCTGGTAAAATAACTCTCATGTGCTTCTTACATTATTTTAGTGGTCAAAAGTCATTGACGTGATATTTCCATTTTTCATCGCATTCATATTTATGAGATTTTATAAATGAAATTGATTAGAAGTTGCTATATTCAGCCAAACTCTGTAATTCTGTAAATTATCATCCAATTTATTGCTCCTGAAAATATGCAATGGTGGAACAGAAGTAACACATTGCAGTCACTAAGATTTTGCCGTTTTCTCTCTGTTTTTTTATAATGATATGCCGCTTTCCTCTTTAGTGCATTAGCATGTGCTATAATGGACAGCTTAATGACTGACAGGGTAGTCAAAAGGAGGTTTAAACCTTTGTTCCAACGGGTACCAAAATAGGTTCATAAAATTTCTATTTTGTGTTTTCTATTTTCCTTTAGGAGTTCAAAATAATTTACTGCTTTCACTCCGTCACATTCTTCTGGTGGTCAGTGGACATATTTAAGTATTAATATCTAACCAGCTTCTTCTAAAATATGTATGAAGAAATTTTCATCTAGAAATAGTATTGTGACTGATCCATTTCACTTATACTTCTTTTTAAATTTTTTTCCCATACAAGCAGGGGACACAATACGTGTGCACAAATTTCTCAACGTTTGTTTGCACAAACTGTAGCGGGATACAGTAAGCCCTTTGTCTCTTACAATATTTTTTGTGTTCTATGTTAATCAATTTCCTAAAAATGACTTTCATAGTTTCCAAATATTAAGCCCTTTCTACTCGTTGTAATGGACTTAATCTTTGTCATGTACTTATGGCTTGCATGCTTTTCATGTATTTTACTTGAGCTTCTACTTCAACCGTCTAATCATGGCATGCTATCATATTCCGTGTAAATAAGAAGTACATTTTGTTAAGCTATAATCTTCTGTACCTGAGGTGAATATGGTGTTTCCTTTCTGCTGAATGCATTGTACCTGAAAGCCAATTACTTTTTGTGTGAAAATTTGCAGCCGGGAATTTACACATCGAGTAAAGTCAATATCTATGGCCAATTTCACTTCACAAGAAGTTCTTGCACTTCAGGAAGGAGGAAATCAAGTATATAAGCTTGTTTCTACTTATAGTGCATTTCAGGGATTCCATTCCATTGATTGATTTTGGCTGTATTTAATTCTTGCAGCATGCAAAAGAAGTTTATTTTAAAGAATGGGACCTGAAAAATCATTCTCTTCCTGATAACAGGTAACTATTTGCTTGTAATCTGTTATAATTGCCAGATACATTGTTCTGATTGGCATTTCTGGTGCCAGTGATGTTGGCAGGCTCCGCAACTTTATTAAACAAGTTTATGTGGATAAAAAGTTCACTGGTGAGAGGACCTATGACAAATCACAGAGAGTAAATACAGTAAAGTCTCATTTGTCCCCTGTTTGTATTCATTATTTTTGGAAGAGATAAAACATTTTGTTTAAAATTGAACTTTGACAAGTATACCATCTTACTTTATAAAGTCCTGGGCCTTTCCATTATATTTATGTCTCATCTCTTGCATTGCATGTTGTCCAGGGTGACAAGGATCATTTCTCAGAAAACTCGAGAGTTCAATCATATCAGGGTGATCCAGAAAGCCTTCCATATGATGAAACACATAAACGCCGGTATAGTGACAGCTCTAGTCTGGGTGGGAGAAGTCATGGGTATGATCAAGAAAGTAGGCCGTACAGTAATGACAAGAGAAGTCCTAGTCATCCTCCGATTATCAATGATTGGCGTCGAGAAGATAGATTTGGAGATGGAAGGAGGTTTGAAGGTCGTAGAGCATCTGATGGAGATTATAAGCTGGAAGGTCATTTGCCTGGGCAAGCCAACAACCTGGATTCTTCAAGTCCACCTGTGGGTCGGTCTCTTAGAGATATTTTGGGAGAAAATGTGGTGCCTCCTCAAATAAGTAGACCGCCTGAAACAAATAATAAGAAAGCTAATGATGGCTCAGCTCTCACACAGGTGAAATTATAATTTATGATGTTCCATATGATTCAGCCATTTGGGCCATCTGCAAGACCTACTGTTATGGTATAGTTTATTAAGTGTCAATCAGTGCTAAGTTGCTGCCTAAAATTTTTTAGTATATTAAATTTGATCATTAGCTTTCAACATCTCACTAGAATATATATTTTAGTGGGCTTTATTTTCCCTTTTTACTTCTAGGTTCAACTGAATGGAACTCTTTATTCTATAATACAAAGAGCTAAGAATTTCCGTAGTAGACGTCTTGTCCAACGACATTTAGTAGGCACTTCTTCCCTTTTAATTGGGAGTGAAATTTTACCCTGTATAGATAACTGTCTGGTTTGTGTTTACTATGGATGAGGCTTTGTCGCATTTAAAATTGATTCTTTTATGCATGCAACTATGTTTTGTGCGGGCCTACAGTAGGCGTGTTGCTTTTGGTTTACCATTTTTAATGTTTGAGTCCAAAATAACACTAAAATGTTAAATATCGCCCAACTGCATACACGCTCAAAATTGAGGCAGTTCTTTCATAATAAATGCTTCTATTTCTACATTTTTTTTAAAAAAAATTGCTTATTATATATACTGTTGGTTACTAGTGGATTTGTTATCATCCTCGTATGAGTTGATCTCTTCTTTTATAATCTATTAAAAGTTGGAATTTGCCAAATTTGCATGAACACTTACCATTCCCTCATTCCCTGTTACTGCTACATTTTGAACTCTCATTGTCTTTCACTCCCATTATATATAACCATAATTGACTGCATATAATTGCAGAGGACTGTATCTTCCGGTAGCTTGGCATCCAGCATTGGAAACCCTGCAGAAGTTAAGCTTGAGACTACTAAGAGCCTTATTGATTTTGATGCTGAGCCTGAGCCTCCTGTAGCTCCAGCAATTCCTCGCACACAACAACTGACTGCCCAATCCATTGTGGAGCAACCAAATTCCAGTGATGTCAACAATTGGGCTTCTTTTGATGTGGCCCTAGAAGCAAAAGCAACTCAAACTCCTTCAAATGTCAATACAATAGAATCCATGCTTTCCCAATTGTCAGTATCATCATCATTACCAGCTCATGCTCCTCAAGTCCAACATAGTTCCAGCATCTTAACACCTATTCCTGGGAGCAGTATGACATTACAAAGAACTGGGAACTTATTTGTTTCACCTGCGGGGCCTGCACCAGCACCGTCTCTTACTGCTACTGCTGTTGGAGCTGCAACTATTAGCAGCTTCGCGACTTTTCCATCCAGTGGAGCTTCAGCATGGCAGCATCCGCAGCCTTTGTTCCCTGCTCATGTTGGTCAGTCTCTGACTCATCAATCTACACAACCACCAGTAGGAGCACTGAATAATCAGGCATGGCTTATGGAAAAATCTTCTCTAACATTCTGTTTATGTTATGTAGATGTAGTCTTTATTCACCTTCTTATTTCATGGAAATATCTTGTAGCCATGGAGTATACCTTCAGCACCAATAATACAAGGCCATCCAAGCATGACACTGCCACACGTGTCCCATCTTATCTCTAAGCCTGCAACTGAGACTAGCTCCAGTGCGGCTTCAGGACCGTCTGTAGAAGTAAAATCAGGTGGAACAAAAGAACTTCCTGAGGTACTTTTCCTCCTTATTTTGTACACTTACATGGATGTGTGTAATGTACAGTATTACTTACAATAGCTTATTAATATCTGCAGAATCTTTTTACTGTAAAGTATTCTTCCTTCCCTGCTGCAATTCCAGGGTGGCAAATGGTTCCTCCTCATGGCATGGGAATGTCAATGCCATATAATACCATGTATTCTTCCTTTCCTGCTGCAATTTCAGGGTGGCAAATGGTTCCTCCTCATGGCTTGGGAATGTCAATGCCATATAATACCGTGGTAATGCTATTGCAATCCAACTACATCAGCACACAAGTTTATTCCCTTAATCTGTGGCTTATACAAATGTGTAAGGCATCTCTCATATGAATGCCTACTCTCTGTTACAGCCCATGCCAGGTCTTCAGCGACCATCAAAATCAACAAATCCATTTGGTATTGGCAGTGAACCACCTTCAGTTCAAACCACAACTGTATGTTTCTTCCGTTATTTTAGAATAATAGTGCTATACATGATATGTTAGACCTTTGAAAACTACATAATCTTGTCCATGGATGGTAGGTCGTACAAGAGATTTGACCTAAACCACTGAGTGCTGAATGGGGATTTGCTTCTCTTGGAGCCTTTGGCATGGTTTAGAGAGGATAGTTATTTTGAATAATCATTTTTTGAAGATCAATGGTGTGGTTTGGATTTTGTCCACCATTCAGTCATTGTTCTAGAACCATGTTTATTTTTTTTTAACATTTGGTTACATGTATACATTAGTTCAGGAGAACACCGCACTTTAGAGGAGCATGCCTATTAATAGTTTAATAGTATAAACGTACATTTGGTGGATGTGGGAAAAAATTTCTTTATAAACGTATATTTGGTGAATGGGGGGAAATTATTCTTTGTTTTCTTTATAATCATCAGGCATCTATTAAGCTGGAACAAAATTTGTCAAGCTGACTTTCTAATGTGTCAGATCATATGAAAAATCTGAAATTCAAAATTTATATTGTTGTCTGTTTACGGTGATAAATTTTATTATAACTAGATTGTGAGTCTGTGCTTTGTATGGGTGTTTGAGGTAAATTGCAGTACTAAAAGCTTATAAATAATGCAGCTTCCTAAGGATTTCATATCATATACAGAGACTCGATAATCAGCATAATTTTATCAGTATGAAAAAATTTTGGGTAATGTTTTTATTGATGATGTTTCTTGGTGTGTAGTTTTCCGTGAGACCATCCTTGCCAAGTGTATCAACTTCAGGTTTAATGCCTCCTTCAAGCCTAAGTAATCCATCATTTGCGTGGAATCCACCTGGTTACGGATTAGTGCTGCCCCAACAAACACAACCTCATCCACCAGCAATTGCAACAAGTATATTAATCCTTCTATCATTCTTGTGTTGATTATTTCATGATTCATGCTTAGGCTATTCAGCATTTCAACCTGTGTTTTGAAAACCTCAGGGCCTTACATGGGGCAACAAGTGCAAACGAACGTGGGAATGCCAAAATCTGAGGGAGCTGCTTTTGGCTTCTCAAACTTAGATCAACATCTGGCCAGTACATTCTCAGCCCCTGCCTCTTCAAATCTCTCTTCTGCAGGAAGGAATCCATTTGGATGATGCCCAGCACCTTGCTCATCACACAGGTTTGTGGTTTTCCATCTCCTATCAGTTAAAGCGAACAAGTGCAAAGAGTGATTTGCGATCTTAGCGAAAAAAGAAAAAAGAGGGTTATTTGTGATTTTCTTTGGTTGGGGGTGTCAAAGTAACAATATATCTCCCTGGGTCATTTAAATTGTTTATATATAGAAAGGATCGTAATCTACTATCTTCATGTATAGGAAATAGGAATTATGGAGGGAAGAGCCAATGAACTCTTACGTAGTTAACGGTAAAATTATTCCCCTTTTTGTAATTGCAGTCTCGATGGTGTAATACTGTAATGTATAGGAAAAATAAATATTATGTAGGGAAGAGCCAATGAACTCTTGTATGTAGAAAGGAGCAGTTGTTTTGTATCGTGTTTTGCTCGTGTATTGTACAATTTCGCAACCCCATGTATTGTATATTACATGATGTATGGTATAGTGTGACCAATAATTTATACCTATTTATAAGTCCACTTTCACACTCTGTGAAAAAGTAGACTTATAAATAGGACTAAAGTGGTAGTCAAATTCAAGTTCTTATACTACTGACTACAGTATTCCTCAGTTCATTCCCATGTGGATAAGATACATAATAATACATAGCAGATCCTGGAAATCCACTTTGTAAACGTAAAATCACTATTCTATCTGATGAATGCTCCTCGGGGGGCATGTGCTGCACATTAAAAAAATTGGCAAAATTTCCTATACTTCACTACAATGTCCCTTCTCACCTAGAGACACTAAAAGATGCTTCTCTTTTTGAAAGGGAGCCGACAATTAAACTTCGTAAGCAAATTATGATGCAACCAACTAACAATCTTGAATCTCAGGGGTAACATAACACGTACAGGTCGAGAGAAGCATTTGTCTTAGGAGCGTATTATCATTTTAGTCCCTGAGATCGTGTTAGAAGACTGTATACTCAGGTGGAAATAAATTAGATCCCATGAGTATATCTGAATCTGGCAGAGCTCGGGGAGTTCAGTGCGTTCTCTATAGGGTAATTTGAACAACCAAATCTTCAACCCGAAAGGGAAGGAGAAAAAGAACCTCAACTAGCAGGAACAGATATGACAGGAATTTTTTTATGTAGCATTAGCTTGTCGGCACTTCCATATGATGGGTGCCACCAACATCCATACTGTTCAAAAAAAAAAAAAAAAAAAAAAAAAGAGCTCCTTTAATTATGTGCCTCGGTAATATGTAAAGTAAATTGCATCATCTGTCGCTGCAAATTTAAAATTCCTGCGTCCTCACTGAACCAAAATAAATAAATAAATAAATACTTACAGTAAACACAGACTGCGAGCCATTCATTTACAATTCTGACCCAGGTGCTGGTCCAGCCCACATCAATTGTCCATCTGCACAAGAATAAAAACGTATTCAATGCTATTTCTGTATCATACCAAGAAAAAAACATGTTATTTCTGTATCCTTCATGAATGCTCTGAAGAAAGCTTTCAATGATTATAACAACATGATATGGTTCAGTACATTCACGTCAGTGGCATGATTGATGGCCATACAAGCGTGGAGCTGGAATCTAGAACGTCTTAATAACATACTCAGAACATGATGGAAGCGACCTTAGTCGCAACTAAAGTATATATGATTATTTCCCCCAAAAAAAAATTTGTACATGCTTATTTTTCATCATGCTGTCCATTAAATTATTAGTAATTGAATAGAAGCAGCCAAAAGAGGGGACCATACTTTCTCATTACATGATGGCTATTAGTGTTCCATCCAATCAATAGCATCGCGAAGTACATGGCTCCCGTGGCAAACACTAAATGGAAGAAGCCATAACCATAGGGTACATCATCTTCTGCTGGCGGGGTATCATCTTTCTTGAACTGCAGGGTTCTCTGTCAGATGTATATGCACAGGAGAGCCTAATTCAAAAATTCAAGTCCAGTTCAAATTCTGTAACTAACCTGAAAGCATTTGGAATCGATGCCCGTTGAGAATGTTGCAATGACGATTGCTAATATTCCAACAATAAAGCTCTGTCCACAAGAATCATTTTTTCATGTCAGCCCACAAAGAAGTAGGAGACCATATATTGGAAAGCTGTAGAAATTAGCATTACCAAAGAATTTAACAAAAGTAAAGTACTAGATATACACACACTATTACTAGAACTAAGTACAAATGTCGTTTGAGAATGAATTAATATTTACAATGATGCTTAACCAGTCTGTTTTGGCTGTAGGGTCTGACTTCCTGACGCAATTTTCTCCATCTGGTTCACTACAGGCACAAATATGACCAAAAACTCAAGTTAAGCCGAAATAAGAGGGATTATCTAAACAACGAAAAACCAGAAATAAAAGATACACATATTTCAGTTAAATCAGGTGGCTTTCTTTAAAGAGGGATCATTATTAGGTAAGACAAAAAAGAGAGGAGTGGTAGCCATGCCTTCTAACGGCACACCAGCAGAGGAATACAACATAAAGCCCCATGAGCCCTGGAGTTAGAATGCCACCATTCACCTATTAACAGGGAAATTTAGAATTTCCTGTCAAATTATGAGTAGAACCAGCAAACACACAGTGAGAAGTAAAACTTACTTTTGGGTGCAGAGACACATTTGTCATGAGCTGGAGAAGCACTAGTGTCCAAGTAATGAAGAAAATATTCAGGAGGCAAGATGGTTGTGGTGCATACCAAATGTACATCAAAATGATCCCCACCAAGCAGATAACATACGCAGTGGTTGCAAATAATAACACATGAATTTGGCTGCATAACATTTATGATTGAAGCCATATTAGTAATAATATTATCCTAAATCTATCAACTTGTATTTGTAGGCCAACCTATGCAAGTAATGAACAGCAGACATTTTTGTAATTGTTCTCGCATCTTTACTAAATAAATTAGTATTTTTTTCTCCTGACGCTTGCCAGTAAATAGAGCTTAATACATGGATTTTTTATACACCCGTAGAAATTTGTTTCCTACTTTCTCCTTCGAACAAGGTAATACCCAAGTATGACCGAATATGTCTTGCTTAAATGTTTAATGACATCAATGTTTACATTAATCTCTAGAAAATTGTTCATTAACCAAGAAACTCTTACCATCTGTCTGCGTATTTTTCAGACACGCACCAATCATTCAACCATGTAATGAAGCTGATTATGCTCACTAGTTGAATTAGGAGAAAAACCCTGAGAAAAAACACACAGATCTTTTATTACTAATCAGTTCAAGAAATGATATGACAAAAGTCATTAATACGAGGTGCAAACTTACCCAGCACCAAAATGAGCTATCTCCCCTGCAACAAAATTGCAATAGAAGAATAAAAAAGGCTGCATTAGTGACCTATCATATCACAGAGGATGCCGTAATACTATGAAACTTCTTGCAAATATACTATTTGCGTACCGTAGAGCTGAATAAGCCCAGACGGAAGTAAAAACGGAAAGATTGCCATCACGGCCCAGAGAACCAGCTTAACTGTCCACCACCCAGAGTGCCATGAATCCCTGGGCTCCTTCATTTTAAAAGTCCCAGCAGTTGAAAAAAACATCGTCATAAAAAATATCTGATCTGGGATTAAGGATCACAACGGAGATTTTAAGACTGAAGCTTGAGAACGAGAGGAAGCGTTAGAAATAGATCATTGAAATTTTGTTTTTTTTTTTTAAAAAAATGCTTCAGAGTATTTTATTAAATTTCACAGCACAAGACGACCTTCTTGCTTTCTTTTATACGGAAAGTCTTCGTCAGCCAAGTTTCTTGTTAAGGATACAAAACAACCGAAACTCACACGCAAAACACCTTCTGCTCCCAAACAGTCTCTGCCACCATCACATCCTTCCAACCCTACAATGCATTTATGACATTTTGAGCAGTTGGCATCAAAAGCGAAAGGTTCAAATGAAGACAACTTTAGAAATAAAATACTGCCTTCGCCACGCCACTTTGGCCATCAACCAAAGCATCATAATGAACATACATAAAGATAAAGATATTCAATAGTTGTGAACTTATGAGAGATAATTGAACCATTTGATTCATATATGAGCTTGTAGAGATTTAGGGAAATCATCTTACTCTCCATTTCTATCAAAGCGCCACGAGCATAATCTCGGGCTGCCCATGCCAACAGATTTGCGACTAGAAAAATCAAGCCATAGACGTATCTTGCCATCCAAGGATTCGATGCATTGCGAAATTGACTGAACCATGAACAGTCCTTGAATATGGTACAGCTCCCATTACCAGTATTACTGTTTGCGCCGTTTTCCATCTCTACCGAAAAGTATGAACAGAACAGATTATCATTCTAAAAGATCTTCTCTTGTCCTGAAATATCATGTGAGATTCATGACTGTTTTAGCTATGCATAAATTGAAACTTAAGATTTTAATAAACGATTAAAGTGCCTTCACGTAACCTATCCATAGATCCATAGATTCTAATTTGATAATTTTAACCGTTTCTCTTAGCAAATCATTCTCTTTGCTTTATATCTGATTTCTAGAAGTGAAGAGTTCAACTGTAATAAAAAAATAAAATTCTCACTGTCTTCTTTGAGGGAAATAAAATCAATAACTCATAATAGACGTCGCCGCAACCAAATCAACCAAGTCCTACCAATAAAGAAGAATGTTTCCCGTACAAATCCACACAGAATGTGTCGATAGAAAATTTCTTGTAGTTTAACAAAGTCATACAGATTCCTGAAACTCCAGCTTCCGCGAGAAGGTAAAAAACTCACCCAAAAAAAAATCTTTCTCTGAGATTCAAAACTGAAGTGACACTAAAAGCCTTCTCGAATTTGACAAAATATAATACACAAGACGAAAACAAAATCAGCATTCAAAATTATCCTCCATGGCATTTCATTTGAAAGAGTCTAGTGGAATGGAGTAATTCGTTTCCTTTAGCTCAAAGCAATTCGTTCAAATTATAGTTTACTTACTCTGTCCAAGTTCCTCGGCAACAAACATCCAAAAAAAATTAATCGTGCGTATTGCATAGGCATTAAGCAGTTCTATCAACATTGTTTCTCTCTAAAAAAGCTACTCTTTAATTTATAATCCACAGAATATGAAAGTTGAAACAGATTATCCAGCAGAACAGCCATAAAAGCAACGATAACAAATCGGCGACTCGTTTTTTTCCCTTCTCAGAGAACAAATTTATAAAAACAGTTCTACGAAACGTTGACAGAATGCTAAGCAATACAGTCCTTAGTTATTCCAAAGAAAATGCAGGATCAATAATCAGAGCAAGGAGTAACTAGAGATTGAAGCCTGGTAATGGAGCTCAGAATCAATAACCGATCATGCAGTAAAAACGCAATCAATTCTTGTTTAAGAAGCCAAAGAAAAAGAAAATCAAGAGAAGGAAGTACCTGAGAGATGAAGATCAATGCCGGTATGAAGAAGCCGAAGACGCAAGCGAACACTGAATCATGATTTCTGGAACAGGCTTTCTTCACACTTCCATCACTATCTCTCTCTTCTTTCTTTTTAAGGAAAAACAATCAGAGAGAGAGAGATTTATGGTTTCTTTGTGCTTTTGTCTCTTTTTAAGTTTTAACAATGATTAAGCAGAGTGTATTTATACGAGAGGAATTGCTTTTTGGACTTTTTTCCCCTCTGCCTTGTAAGTTTTTTTTTTTTTTTTTTTTTTTTCCTGTTTTCCCGCCGTAAGCTCCCATAAAAGTCGTCCGCCAAAATTATTTATTACTCATTCTTTAATTTTTTTATATTTAATTATAAATTAAATGGTTCTTGAAGTATTCTCTTTGTTCTTATAATGAACTAACAAGTGTATTATGCTTCTTTTATAAGGTATTTGTTTGTTTCAAAAAACATTAAATATTTTTTTTATACCCATAATTAATAAGGGTAGTTGGGTGAGAGTAATAATTAATATGATATTAGAGTTTAGTACAATTTGTAGGAGTAATATTAAAACTATTTAAATTTTAAAATAAATTTAATGACTTAACTGTTTTTATTGATTTATAAAAATTATTAGTTTGTACTTTATAATAAAGATCAGATAGAGTATTCATAAAGTATAAAAAGTAACTCATTATTTACAATGGGAAAAACACTTCTCATGTTGTAAGAGAAGTGTATAAGTTCGTATTCTCACGTCATACACATGAAATGGTAGGACTCCACATATATATATATAATTAACATTATATATATGGGAAAAACATTTCTCATATTGTAGGAGAAGTGTTTTCTCATGTCACACACACATGAAATTGTGGGACCCATATATATATATAATTAGTAATATATATATGTGGAGTCCTCACTATTTCACGCATGTGTATTTAATCTTCTTCTTTCTAAATGAACATGAAAAGTTTAAACCCTTATATATATATATATATACATACATATATATGTCTCATCATTTCATGTTTGTGTAGGAATCTTCTTCTTCTCATACAACATGAGAAGTTTAAACCACATTTACAATAGTGTGAATCAATTTTAAATTTTATATTTTACATTGATGATGATATCGATGCTGATGGTTATTTATTAATAATTTGATAACTTAGTATCAAATTTTCAACATTACTATTTCACTAAGTGAGAAATTAACGAAGTATATGGAGAAGATTAATATGAAATTTTCAACATTACTATTTCACTAAGTGAGAAATTAATTTAAATAAATATTGTTCTCAATATATTATTTTATTTAAAATATATTATATTATTATGAATTATATATTATACTTCAATATCTCTAGAAGATTAATTTGGTAACATAATAGTAGAAAGGTGAAAATCCCAAGTTTTTGAGAAGCAATTGTTGGTTAGAAACGTGCACACAGCAAACATATGTGAAAGTGGTTGGTAATTTGGGTATCATAATTATGTCACTGGAGATTTTGTTGTGTCACGCCAAAGTTTGCTCCATGTTTAATATGATTATGTTTTCCGTAATAATAATAGTAATGGGGCACATTATTATTATTATTACTATATAGCTTTGTTATCATTATTGTCAAACTCACGAATTAATTATCCGAGTTTGATGTTTTTATGTTTCTTATTTACAAAATCGAGTGAAGTCATTGTTAAACTCAAAATCATTGTAAACTCAGTTAAACTTAAGAGTTTATATACCGAAGTTTCGTTTTTACTTTTTCAGTTTGCAAAACCGTGTTGACTCAAACTGTTAATTTCTTCGATTTGATTATACTCAACTAGCTTTAAATATAAATTTTATAAAATTTCTTTATTAAATATGATAAATTATTAATCCTTATGGATTTAAAAAATATTTAGATCAAATTGTTGTTATTTATTATATTTAAATTATTTAATTATACACTATTAATATCTATTTAATGGTAAAAATAAACTCTTACGAGTTTACGATTCAGGTTCATGATACGAGTTTACCTCACTGTCACAAATTTATTTAAATTCACGAATTTGACAACTTGAACACATTATGGCTATTATGTTCGCATGGTTTGGTTGTAACTCACTCCCTCTCTCTTTTTTTAACAAAACCAAACTATGTAAATTGATCATTGATCCATTTTAAAAATCACAATATATACTATTTTCCTTGACAAAAATAAACATAAAAAATGGGATTTATTGGTAAGATTTAAAAGCTAAAAGAACTATTTATATATAAAATTATAAATAATTAATCCTTGAACTCATGGTATTAAAACCCAACCTAGGTGGATCAGTTACACCAGTGAAACGGTCCCTAATTAACTAGTTTTGTCAAGGGTTTTCAATAAATAGGCCAGGTTGAATTTTTTATATTTTTTCTCCCTTTGTTGAACATGAAATAAAGTAATTTTGAGTTTTAAAAAAATAGCAGTACGTTATATTTATACTTTAATACGAGTAATTTTATTTACATGTTATGTGTATGTATGTGTGTGTTTAATTTATTTGTGGATCAATACATATGATATTTATATATGAACATTTGATTTACTTGTGGATTAATATTTTTTCTTCAAATATTACTCTTATTTTATACAATATCTTTGTATATTCTAATTAAATTATATTATTTTCATAATGATTGGGAACGTTTGACCCCTGGTTCAACTAAAGTTAGATAATTGGTGCTTAAACTATTATCTTGACCTTGGGCAAAAAAAACTATTATCTTGACCAATTCAGTTTTAAGTATCTTATTTTAACCTAAAATATTTTCATTGAATTCCCTTGGAATCCTAGGTATGAGCTTGGGGCATTTGAATATATAAAGCTTGTGAGCCACTAGACGATCCACTAGTTATTGGGATGTTATTGTAAACAGCAAAATTCCTTCAATGCAAAAAGAACATACAAAAAAATCAACATGTGGTTGGTCCAGTGGAATATGGCGTTGAATTTCTTAAGATGCCTAGATTCGATCTACTGCGAACGCACTTGAATCCGCCTTGTATGGAAATTTCTACCACATTGGGAGGCTGTCTCTCATCAGAACCCGAATGAACGATTAGTCGAATCGAAGCTCGATAAACCGGATGGGATATCAAAAAAAAAACATACAAAAATATAAATTTAGACTCGAACCTTTGCTATTTTATCCCAATTTAGGTCATTAGTACAATGAACTGGTGAACAGTCTCCTAACCGATCTGTAAAAATGTTTTCAATGTCATTTTAATTTTATATTTTTAGGGTTTAGGTTTTTTTTTCTTCCAATCGCTGAGCCTAAAATAATGTCATTTTGAATAAAACATAATGCTATGTGCCTTATATTATATCAGTTTTAAAAAAACTAATTTGCTAAATTTATAAATTGATAAATGATATAATTTTTCCCTGGTTTTTAATATAAAAGCTACTTTATTAATTTGGATAGATTGAAGAAATAAAATAAATGGGTTAATTTGGACAAATATGACTTTTAAGTCCCTAGGTAAAACCTAAAATCTTTTCATTGAAATTCCCTTAGAATCAATCCTATGTAATATGAGGTCAGAGCATTTGAAGATATCATAAAATGTGCGAGCCACAAGTTGATCCACTAAGTATATTGGAGTCGTATTATGAACAGAAAAATTCCTTGCATGCGAAAAGAAAATTCAAAAAGATAAAATGAGCACACAAAGAAATTGAAATTAAGATTGAAGGTTGGATCAACTGGTTGTAAATTGTTCCAGTTTAACTAATGGTTTCATTTTCAAACCTTAGGTATCAAGTGGTGATAATTACTTTGAGATAGCAAGGTTCCTCCATTATGGGTTTGCATTCCCACGAATTGAACTAGTCGGTTGTTAGTAGCCCCAAATATACCGATGTATTATATTGAAATGTTCACCGTCCCATATCAGGGGGAAAAAATGGTCCCATTTTTGGTGGATGCCTAAACCATTCTGCACTATCCCACTATGGCTCTCAAGGCAAATTTGAAGTTTTGCTTCGTTGTGTAGTGACTCTCCAAATCATTGTCGTTTTGCGGAAAACGCACGCACAAATATATTCTTGTTCTTTCTTTTTTTTTTTGGTCAAAAATATATGCTTGTTCTTTTTTTCTTTTTTTTTTGGTAAAAAATATATGCTTGTTCTCAACCATACGTAGTTGGAGGGGATGCGCGGAGCAAAATCATTGACAATAATTTGGTGTGAACCTGATTTTTCCCCCTTAGAAAATGACTAGTCTCTTAGTTTTTTAAATTACGTAGATAGATTCCTAATGTTAGGTTCTTATATTTCTTGTTATGTGGAGAAATTCTTGTATAAATTTGGTTTATCACATCATTTATAGTATGATTAGTTAAAACACAATAACTCATGAGGAGATTTGAGTGACATCTCCTAAATATTAGCTTGCTTATTGATAAAATTAATAAATTTCATAAGATTCATTTTTTCATTACTTTTTAAGAACAGTAAAAAATATGAAATATATGAGCAACCAACTAGGATTAATATTAACTGAGTTGTTGTCTTAACTAATTAGTCCACAAATAATGTGGTAAACCGATTCACACAAGAGTTTCTCCGTTACGTGACCATGATAAGATCATATTTTTCCATTTACAGGCCAATTAAAATAAAAATTGCATGCCAAACAAATGTAACGTGGATGATTTATGTACGCTTCTTGCAGAATAAATTCCTACCAAGTGATATACTTTAATAATTTAGGTGAAATAAGGGAAGAGATATAGATTGAATAAGGGGGAGTACTATTTTTATGTGACTCATATAGACACAAGTCGGCCTACTATATTCTCTTTTCTATTTCATCTTATTTAAAATATTTTTTTTAAAAAAAAAAATCTAAACTTAAATATCAATAATAGATAGTTTAAGTAGAAATTATATTTAAAAAATAAAATAAAATTGAGGGTGTCGAATTCAAACGTTGGGAATGGAAAATACAAGATTAAAAATGCTACCCTTTGAAGTTCAATAATGATGAAGTATTTATTAGCTTATTCTAAACAATTTTACATTGTATGAGATAAATTTTCATAAGTGCTCCTAAACATAGGCAAATCTAGTTTCAATTGAATCATTGTATCAAATAATTGCAATTAGTTTTCTATGATTAATAGGTTACATGTTATTTATGAGAATGATTTTATATAAATAGATAGTAGTTAATATTAATATTAATATTAATATATATATATATATTTTGTTTATTCTTAATTTATTATATGTGATGTCAAGTTTGATTAAAAAAAATAAAACAATTTATCAAAAAAAGGAAAAACAATGAAACAATAAAAAAGGGAGAATGACACTTTAAGACCTTTGTAAAAAGAATAATCTCAGTTGAGAACATTGAATTAGAAATTATTGAAGTTCAATTGAAAAGGTTGAATTCAAAAAATCACATGATTCCAAGTGGAAATGATTTTTACAAATGTCCCAAAATTCCATTTTCAAAAAACATAAAAACAAGGTATTTTTATGTAATTATGAAAACAAGGTATTGGTCATAATACTCTTGAAGTCATACATCAAATAAATAATTTTTCCCAATGATAAAAGAATTATTCTTTAACCATCGGTGAAAGTGTTGAAATTTTCCCTTTTTATTGAAAAATTCGAGTAGAATTCATGAGAGAAAATATATACTCCCTCCGGTCCTAATTATAGAACATATTTAACTGATTTTAGAGGGATTAAGGATAGAGGTTAAATTATTAGTTTATTTTAATCATTTTCCTAAAATGCTCTTATATAACTTTTACACTTCAACTACCTTGTTGATTTCACATAATCCCTCATTCATATCAATAGATGTATTTTAGGAAGAAATTGACAAAAATTGGAATGTTGTCCTATAATTAGGACCAAAACAAACTCTCAAATGTTGTCCTATAATTAGGACCGGAGGGAGTACTATTCAAGTGTAATTTTTAAATTTTTTTTTTTGGGTTTGAGAATCCATTAGAATGGTCACCAAATCTATCCATATTATGACAGAAAGCAGAGTTTCTTTTATAATGCGCTTTGGGATTCCATGGCATTCCAAGATTTTTGAGTCTCTCTCGATATTATGTAATTTTTTATTTTTTGATTTATGAGTTTTGGATAAATGAGAGCACAAAAAGGTTTCAAGGATGAACTTTCATTACTACACGCACAATGTCCCATTCCAGCTTTTGGCTTTATGGCATTTCTTTTCCTTTTCTTGAGTTGAATTGAACCGAATATTTAATATCCCATTTGATGCTCATGAGAAAGATAAGTACAATGTATGTTAGTTGCCATAACGAAATTTCAACCAAATATAATTTATAAGTAGCCCATATGTATAAAGTTCTTGATCTATAATTTTTAAATGATGATATTTTATTTTTCTTATAATTTGATTATTTTTGGAATAATTGCTGAAGTTCTTCAAAGGAACCTAAAATTTGTTTAAGAACTCAAGCTATATGAGTGAATGTAATTCGTTTTCAGTTATATATGGAACATACTTTCAGCTATATGCAAAGGTGTCTTATTTCGTGGTAAAATAAAGAGATAAATACTAATTTTGTCACGAAAGTTTTGGTTTTTTGGAAAGACCCAAAGATCCTAAGTTTTTTTTGTATTTTTTTTACCCCTAAGTTTACAAAAATTTTCTCCTAAAAAAACTTTCGTGAATATTTGCTCCTTTGTGTAAATTTTCATTTTGAACAAAAAAACGATATCAAAAAAACTTTCGGGTCTTGGGTCTTTCCAAAACTAAAACTTTCGGTAGCAAAAATAATATTTAACCCTAAAATAAAAGACTTTTTCGCATGGTTGAAAATATGTTAAGTAGTACGTACAGTTGAAAAAGAGTTGCACATGCATATTATTTTAGAAGCAAATCAGAAGACATTTGTATATAGCTAAAGATATTTTACATATAACTAAAGAAGAATTTTTTTACCAAAGACAAGTTCCATCTGCTTAGTGACCTAGGTTCTTGAACAAGTTTCAAGTATATTTGTTTTTCCAAAAAAAATTTCCCGATAACAATGTTACAACAAAAATCATACAAAAGGAAAACAATGAGCTAGGACATACTATCTTTGATCCTTAATATAAGATGCAATTATTTTTTTTAGAGATTAAGAAAACTAAATAAGTTAGTTAATCATATTATATGTTCTATTTTCTTAAATCATACATCAGTTTATAAGTCAAGCAAACTAGTTTGGTATAAAAGGGACAAATATAATTAATTAAAAATAATTTATCTAACTTCTCCAAAAAAATCAACTGGATCTTATATAAAGGGGTGGAGTTAGTATTATAATGTAACCATCTAAACATGCATTATTACTACATTTTTTATGCCAACAGGGCTTGAGACCATGCAAAAGACCTTAGAGCTCAGCAATAAGGCTATCATGAAAGAGTGGTTTTATAAGACTCTGAGTTCCCTTGTTTCAATAATTAGCTTTTAGGGTGTGGTTCTCTTAAAGACCCGTCCTTGTTGAATTGACATGAGTCCATGTCTTGAGAGGATTACTTAGAAAGAGGGGCTTATAAGACTGGATTCCCAACTCTAACAATTTGTTTTTGGGATCATTTCTCCTAAAAACTTGTTCCTTGGGCTGATATCTAAGCATTTGAGAGAAGCCCTTTTGCCAATTGCCATGGACATATAATCTCTCTTTTATTTAGATACAAAGATAATTAAGCTCAACTTTAATGTTAGATAAAATAAGAGTCCACTCACCATAAAGGCACTCAACAGATAGACTGCTTATCCTTAAGAAATGGCCTCATTGGACCCATTATGTTCTTTACAAGCCAGAGATGTACATCTAATCTGAGTTAGAGGAAATTTTTTTAATTCTATATTTATTAAAATACCGCTTTTTCCAAAATATAATTTTTTTATTAAAAAAAATTATATTTTGGAAAAAGCGGTATTTTAATAGTTCAAAGCTGCATTTATTAAAGTTTGGGGGAGGATTTTGCAATATATAATCAATATTTTTATGCATTTTAATTACATTTCTTAATCCTTGTCCAAATACCTTAGAAGACTTATATCTTAATGTTAGAATTTAGGATAAAATCCCATGGGTTATGAATAAGAAGGAGGATGGAAAAGAAGAGGAAAAAAAGGAAGAAGGAATGTTTGTGTGGATAAAAGTCCCACATTAATTAATTGGAGAGAAGTTGGAGGGACATGCCTCAACTTTACTCTTACTAAATGCCCTAAGCCAACCCACTTTTTGTAGAGGGGTGAGGACTTAGGTGACCCTTGGTCCACCACACACACACGCCGCCCGTCCAGCCCAGCGCGTGTGTGAAATAAAAAATTATTTTTTGAATTTTCAATTTGACCCCGAACATTTAGTAATTACGTTTTTGCCCCTCTGAGATTTCCCAACCAATGCCTGCATATTTGGATCGTTCGCTCTGTTCTGGTGCGTCTGTTTGTGCGACACACTAGTTCGCCGACCGGCAAGAGACACGGGTTACTTCTGTTCGTTCTGTTCTGGTGCGTCTGTTTGCACAACGCACCAGTTCGCTGCAATAGGCGAGTCCATCTGATCAAGTTTTTTCATTGTCTATAAATAGGGCGCCCTAGTCACAGAATCGCATCCGACTTTTTATATATACACTCCTTCTGCATACTGCATATACAAAACATTTTGTGCGTTCCGAAAGCTAACTCGTTTGATTCGCTTGGGCTTCATATTGAGAGAGTCATATTTCTGAAGACGAATAATCCGCTCTATCCGGGGAGGTAATTGCTCAGAACCCTTTGGCATCCGTATTGAATGAGCAAAATTGTCTTAAGGAAACAACGTACGTTGGGCCCGATTTCTTCATAGTTCTTTTACCATTTTCGATAGTCTTGTGAGTTCGTTTATAGCTTTTTCATATTATACAGACTTGTTGAATGCTTCAGATGTGCTATTTCAATAACACGTTATCTCGTTTATCGTATATTCAATTTCTACCTATTCAATACATTCTTAATAACACTTAAATCATTGAAAATATATAATATAAATATAAGAATAAAATAAAATAAAATCTAAATCAACTAAATACCTGTTTAAATTAACGGTAGAAGTTGATTGTCAAACATAATGATGCAGGATGGGAAAAGGAGAAAGGAAGATGAGAAAAAGAGAGAGAAGAGGAGAGAGTAAGGAGGACAATAAGAAAGAAGAAGAGAAATCAGACGAATGGAGAGGGAAGGAAATAAAGATTTAGAGAGGAAGCTCAATAACCTTTTTATTCAATTCATAAGACGTCTTCAAAATTAAATTGTTTAGAGCTATTTATAACCATAACTCTAACTTTGTCCAAAAAAAATAACCATAACTCTAAGAGAACATTCTAGAAATCATAAAATTAAATACGAATAACAAATCAAGATTAAAATAAAAATATTTCGAAATCTTCTCATTAATATTCGAATCTCTTTGACAGTCTTTAAATATTCTATAATCTTCATTTAATATTTTTCTTCTTATCTTCATTTCCATTATTTCACCCCGCTTGAAGAACTCGTCTCTTGGCGAGTCAAAAGGGAGGCACAAATCTAGGGACACTAACATGCTGGTAGTGGTTTTATGTCCGACAGAGCTCCAGCTGGCAAGATGTGGCATTGGTAGCATATTTCAAGAATCAAAGGTGACCTTTGTTTTTGTGTTTTTTTTGGGAAATTTTGTTACAGTTGTTTGATTTTGGTTGGGGTTCTGGGAGCTATTTCATAGGCTAATGCAAGCATAATAGAAGTGAGAAGTAGGCTCTGATACCATATTGACACAGGGTGGGGAAAGAAGGAAGGGAGATGAGAGAAGAGGCAGAAAGGGATGAGAGAGAAGAGGGGAGAGAAAGAAAGAAGTGAGGAGGAAGGACATAAAGAAATTAGAGAATGAGAGAAGAGATGAGGGAGGACAACAAGAAAGGAGGAGAGAAACCAACTGAATGGAGAGGGAAGGGAAGAGAGATTTCTGTGTTTGGATTAGCTTTTTGAAGAATATCTGTTACGGTTTACCAGATAAGTATGTTAGAGGAGTTTTATCTTGACTTGCGAAAAAAAGTTTTTGGAACTACAGTTTAGATGTTACTCAAACATACTATCAAAGGAAACTTAATAATCTTTTTATTCAGTTCAGAAGACGTCTACAAAATAAAATTGTTGAGAGCTATTTATAGCTTCAACTCTAATCTTAGAAATTAAAAAGAGAACATTTTAGAAATCATAAAATTAAATGCGAATAACAATTAATAATAAAGATAACGATAAATTAACATTAAAATAAAAATATTTTTGAATCTTCTTATTAATCTTTGATTTTTTTTTTTTTATAGTCTTCAAGTATTCTATAATCTTTTTTCTTCTTATCTTCATTTCCATCACGTGATTTAGGATCTTAACTTATGTAACCATGATTTTTAAATGTCAATTTAACCATGTCCTAAATATTTAATATAGGCAATGTTAAGGATAGAGTGAAGCTTGAATGAAAAAGTCGTCAATCAAGGAAGGCCTCGGTTCCCAAAATATAGAGAGTTACACTTTTTATGGTGAAAGTCATTGGACCGTTCCCTTTTTCTAAGCCGAAATGCGTAACATCCGCAATCCTCTATGCTCTATGCCTCTATCTGCCATCTCTTCTTTTAAGAAACACACATATAGTCTACGTTTTAACTAATTAAAATGTAATAACATACAAATATTTTATTTTAATCCTATCATCTAGAAAAATTCAAATCTTATGATTTTAAAAAAACATAAACTTCTTAATTTAGGGATAATGGGATGAAATCATGTTTTTTTGTTTTTCTAAATTAAGAAGTTTATTTTTTTAAAAAATCATAAGATTTGAATTTTTTTGATGACTCATTTCTTGATTAAAATAAGATGTGTTGTGTGTGTATAAAAGATGTATTGTTGCATTTTAATTAGTTAGAACACACATAAAGTGGCAACAACAAGTATTTCTCCTCTTCCTCATATTACATTATTTTATATATTTATTATCCACATCTGCATTGGATCTTGAATATGTATGCCTCTTCTCTAGAACTCTTTCTTCCCTGTCAGAAATAAATCATTCATGTTTCTAATTTCTAAATATTGTAATTTTTTTTTAAAAAAAAAATGATTAAAAAATTTTAGGAAAGAAGCTCTTTAACTACCACGATCCAAGAAACTCTTCCTCCTGTGGTGATATCAATATTAGACAGGGCGAGCCGTCTATTACCCTCAGACATTTAACTAGGCACCCAGGAGCTAGAATGCCTCCCCCAGCGCCTTGACAACTCCAGAATCGAACCCTCTCTAATTATTTTAAATTTTAATACATATATACATATACATATATATATATATATATGTGTGTGTGTGTGTGTGTCTGTGTGACACACACATACATACACATATATAAAAATGATTTTAGTCTATGAAAGTAAAAATAAAATACTTAAAATTTATTTGCAGAATTTAGCCTAGTAATATTGTTAGAGACAATGTCGTGATACTTGATATGTGCAATTCTTCTAATGAGGATTTGAGTCATATGAAGGAATGACTCATTTTTTTTAGTTCTCTCTCTCTGTGTTGGTTTTAGTATGTTGTAGTGTTATGGACTTTTTTTTTTTTGTTATAAAAATTTTAGGAAAGAGGTTGCCACCCACGCTTCAAAAAAGACTTGGAGCCCAATCCACAGGATATCTTGTGTAGAAAGACACACGCTCCACCTCTACCAACGTTACCAACGCTTCTGACGCCTCAGGATGTCTTCCCGTAAGCTTGACTAACGCAGGATCGAACCCTCCCTTAAGGTGAGGAAGATCGACCCCCACACCAACCTGAGCGACGGAACCTACGCCGAGAGGTTGTGTTATGGACTTATGGATCATACATCTCAATTTTTTATAGGTGTATATCCTTCTATTATTATTGCACGATAACAATAATGGAAGAAAAGAAAAGCCTCAAAGTCAAAAGATGTTGTTATGGGCCTAAAAGTAAGCCCATAATTTAATTTGAGTAGGCCAGACAGACCCATGCTCCTTGTTGAATTGTTTGATCTCAATGGTTTGAGGTGATGGAAATTTTCACTTTTAGCTAATAATTTAATCAATGCGCTATTAATTTTTTTTTTTAAGGAAAAATCACATATCACAGATAATGATAAACTTATTTCACTTTTAGCTAATAATTTAATCAATGCGCTATTAATTTTTTTAAAAAAAAAAAAAAAATCACATATCACAGATAATGATAAACTTAATAGTATATCACCATTAATGTAAAATCCTACTTAAAAAATGTGATGCCAAATGAAAAGTAATCCAAACAAAGATAAGATTTTCTTTAAGCACATAACGGTTTTGAAGTTGAAATTTGAAGGGTAAGATGCAAAATCAATATCCAAAACATGGCTTGGGTTCGTTTGTGATATCAATTGATGGGATTTAATTTGTTTGTGTGTTTTTTTTTTTTTCAAGAACATCAATTTCATGATGATATTGCAATATATATACACACACACACACACACACATATAGACATCATTTTCAAGCTTTCTGGCAAAACAAGAAAGCCAGCTGAATTGGCCATTCTCGTTTGGCTAAGTTATATCATACATTGTCCTTTTCTTCTTCTTCTTCTTAAGTTGCTGCTGCGTTTAAAACACTGACAGTTATGCTTCCTTTTTCATTGATGCTCAATTATTGGATTTGCTAAAACATGCCAAATCTTGGAAAGTGATGGCTCAAATAATATTATACCACAAAAGCCTCACATTGAACCAATAATAATATACTATTATGGTGTTTATTATAACTCTAATTTTTCAAAAAAAAAAAGGTTTTAAATATAAGTCTACCTTAAAAGTTATTAATGATCATTTTTCAATTTTACTCATATTGGAAATGCAAGTGAGAGCAAACGTATAACATTTTTTTTTAATCCTCATCAATAAATAAGGGCAAATTTTAAAAACAAATCAAATTAAGATATTTTGAATGTCTTAACTTTCATATTATGATATGAGATTCAATCAAACTGAACTTATAATAAGAACGAAAGTGGTATAAAATTCCTAGTTGTCAGTTTTGCCATGTCATTTTGTGCCTTCTTCAAATATCCTTATAAATTAGTTGTAGACTATTTATAGCCTGTGGTGTGTAGACCCTTTTACACCTCCTCACCATTAATTGGATCACCAATATCTTTAAAAATAATAATAAGATAATTGCCTATTTTGTTCATTGTTTAAAATTCAAATTGATTGCATGTTGCACCAAGTTTAAGTAGTTGACAATATTATTCATGACTCGTTTTATTGCAATATTCGAATATGACTTAGTTAGATACCTATATACCCATATAAAAAAAATCGACAACAATTTTTATGGTTTTTTTAAAAAGAATTACCCTTAAAATTATTGATTAATTTTTTTCTACTCAATTATTGCATCTCCACTTTTTGATTAACTAATAAGAGTATTTAAAAAATAATAATTGATCTACTAAATAATTTTAAAGGAGTCTTATAAAAACGATTAAAGACGAACTTTTTAAAAGGTTCCTATTAAAAAAGAAAAAAGAAAAAAGAAAAAGATCAATAGGAGTGAGTACATAAAACTAATGCTTTTCTAACAATTTGGCCATGAGCAATAATTTTGGGCATGGAATATGTATGTGTTGGGTTTGCCTTTTTTGGAGGGTAAGGTCACATTCAAACCAAAAACTTGTTGGGACATGTCGTAAGTGGGAATCATTTATTTTAATTTAATTAATGAAATTGCAATAAAAAAGAACCAAACAAAGCGAAAAGAAAAGGGAAAAAAAAAACATATGTTTGTGTGAGAAGATTTAAAAATGATGGAGTGGGGAATCTTGAAAAGGTGAGGAGGGTAATGTAAATTGCAATATGAGTTCATTTTTTGTTTTTGTGATAATTTTAATTTGAAATTGAAAAGGAGCAATTGTGTGTTATCTTATCTTTGAAATAGGGACTTGTCTGTTGTTTTTTAATATGTGGGGGTAAAGAGGTCAATATCAGAAACACCACTTTATGAAACGCCATCAATACGCTTGACCTAATCACAGGCTGTCCCTCGAGACCCTAATTAAATTAAATGTCCTTGTTGTGGTAATCCCACAAGTCAACCTACTTATTAGCCTCTCATACATGCGAAATATATATATATATATGTTCACACTTGGGCAAAATATAAATCACTTTAAACAACATCTTCAAAATAAAGAAAGAACGTTAGCTCAATAAATCTCTCTAATTGAAAAATATTTTCAATTTGGCCCTTACTTAAGTCAGTTTAGAATGGCATCAAATGCTAAAAAAAACTCTACGGAAGTAAAAACCTGATTTTTGTATGTTTGGTGTGGGATTCGACGCTTCAAACTGATGACTTTTGAAGTTCTTCTTGTAATGAAGGATCCTCATTATTTATTTTCAACACAAATGAATCATGTTTCGTGATGAAATCAAAAACCAAAACACAAACAAATCGTGTTTGTGATGAAATCAAACCAACTTGTAAGGGATAGGTTTATTTAAGATTTATTGTATTGTTTTTTTTTTAAAAAAAATAGTAATTTTACTATTTTATTTAGTAAATTTATATTTATTTTTAATTTTGAAGATAGGCGTATTTTTAAAAAAAATCGTGTTTGTGAATGCAATAAGTACAATTAAAAAAGGGTAACATTGAAAAATACACCGAAATTGTTTAGACAAACCTAAAATAAAATTTATATTTAAAGAGTTCAACATTTAAAATTTTTGAAGGTTATGAAAAAGGATTGGGAGGGAGAACAGTATAACTCACACACTTCAGGTGACTTGTACTTTGGAGGGAAAATGTTTGGGAAAATCCATCTTGGGTCCTTTTTGGAAAAAACAAAATCCCAAAAAGGGCCTCAAAATTTTGAAAATCCTAAAAAGCGCTTTTCCCTTTTCTCGATTTTCGTAATCTCTCACGACAACTAAATTAAATTAAATTAACCACAAAATTAATACTCATTAACAACTAAATCAAATTGCATTAACAACAATATTTTAACAATTAAATCACCACATTAACAACAATATTAAATTTCCCTATAACAACTATATCACCCACCTTACAACTCACAACTCACTCAAAATCTCAGACCTTTTTAGGATTTTCAGAATCTTGGGGCTCTTTTTGAGATTTTTTCTTCTAAAAAAGGCCCGAAGATGGATTTTCCCAAAATGTTTTAGGGTTTATAGTAGAGGAGATAGAGAGAAGACCAGCCATTAGATGCCACGTGAATGTTACGTACATGGAGGGCCCCATTTCATTAAGGTCACTGTCCCTTTTTCGTGGTGGGATTTTATGCCCTTTCTTCCCATCTTTTCCCATTTTCCATTCATTCATGACGACACAGAGAGGGACCCGAAAAGGACAAGTGGAACAAGGTCCACATTACTTTCGCTCTTTATCTTTTACTTTTACGAAATTGGTGGGTGAATTCAATTCATTGATTGGAAAATTTCGTGTTTATATTAATTAATATTCATCATCCACATGACTTCACCCCAAATTCATAAATTTCTGCCGCCCCATTTAAAACAACGTACGACTACTACTCTATTTACTATATTGTATTTTATGGTTACAAATATATATTGTGATATTCATGGATTCACCTCACGTTTTTTTTTAAAAAAAAAACAAAGAAATTAATGGAATCACCTTAGATTAATATATATGAATAAAAAAATCCCACCCGCCTAACATGAACCCACGATCTATTTTTTTATATGCCGATAACGCAAAAAAGACTTTCTTTTTTTGTTGAAGAAAAAACCCATAATTGGGAGGCCTAATGCCCCAATTTATGCGACCCACGTTACCCTCACTGAGCTGGTACCAGAAGCTTCAAGAAACTGGAGAACACTTTGGAGAAAGAACCCTAATTGGGATATATATAAAAATCTCTCAAGCTATGGAGAGGTGCGTTGACTAAGGAGAACAATAATGGTCCATTGAGATTAGTCCGTGACCAATACTCAAAAGAGGAGGAAGCCAAGTGTTGGAAGGAGGAAAAATGGTAGGGAATGTGAAAAAGCAGGAAGTAAAGAGGCATAATAATGTGAAGCTTTAAAAGCTTCGTCTCACAAGCAAAACAGTATATGAAATGTTCATAATCCCAATGAGGGAAAAAGGGGATTAGATAGCGCAAGGATAGAACAAGATTTGAATTCACATCTCAAAAGATAAGCTTGCACATGGGGGGAGGGTAATCTCAAAACAAATAATATTAAATCAAATGAAAGAAACTTCTAACAAGAAAAAACAGAATATTTAATCTAGCAGGCCCTCCATCCTCAATGATTCTTGAAGTGGCCATTAAGGTCCCACCCTGAACTAACTGGATATGAGGGGGCCTTGAAATGAAAAATCTGGTTTCGGCCTCTCAATTTCAAACCTCAACCACAGTATGTTCCACAAGATAAAAAGCTAATTATTTTAGAACACAATAAAGACACATCAATTCTCATGATGATTTATATATCCTTTTCTTATGTAAGTTTCATTTGCAAGCAAAGGGATAGATAGAGCATTTAATTTAGAAAACAGATCTTTGCAAAACAAGAATGAAGATGGATGAACAATTGAACATAATCCTGCTTATTTTGCCTGTATCCATCATACCGAAAATTACAAGCAGCCAGCCATGTTCAATTCCTCAAAGAAAAGGATTGATGGACTCACAACACCACAGCACACAATTAGCAGAAACAGACTGAGACAGATCAGAAAAGGGAATGATATGAATTCGGAGAATCATCAATACAAGTAAAATGTTCATAACTATACTATAAATTCGAAGAACAAAAGAAACAAAAGTGACAAAAAAAAAAGTATAATTATAAGAGACATTAACAATAAACCCCACAAACAAGATGCAGCAGCAGAAAGTGCTACCGTCTTTGCCGCCCTTGAAATTATGGTCTCCATTTCATCCCTATGCAACCTACTCTTTTTTTTTTCTCTGCAAATTTTTTTTATTATTTCACAACTCGTTCATAACAATTCAAATCAATATAGAGAGACTTTCTCCTCATACCTCACTCATTAACTCTACTCTGACCTCTTCTTCTGTGTGTGTTCCTTTTTATGACTGACTGAACTATTGATGGCATCCAAATAAATAACAATGCTGATGACTATGACTAACCCAGCGGAGTACAAACCATTCTCACTTTGTTTATTTTTCCTCCATGGGCGACGAGAGTCGCGTTGTGAAAGAGAGCAGAGTCGATCAAGTACAGGAAGAGGGTATAAAAGATATTGCCGACAATGTATGAATTTTTTTGTTGATGAAAGGAAGGATAGAGGAGAAAAGTTCTCAAAAGAATCAATAGAAGGGTGGTGGAGGTGGAGATGCGTAAGAGACTCCGACGACAGGTGGCAAAGGCCCTTCATATACAGGAGCAGGTGGAGGGTTTTCGTATGTGACCGGTGGAGGTGGTGGGGGTGAAGAAGGCGGTGTTTCTTCACAGGGCGGAGGTGGTGGTGGTGGTGGAGAATGGTATACTGGTGGAGAATGGTATTCTGGTGGTGGGGGAGAACTGTAATGGTCTGGTGGCGGCGGCGGCGGCGAACTGTGGTAAACAGGGGGCGGTGGTGAACTGTAGTGAACAGGAGCTGGTGGTGGAGGGGGAGATGGGGATGGAGGTGGTAAATAAGGTGTGGGAGAAGGTGGTGGCGGTGGTGGCTGCTCCTCACAAGGTGGTGGAGGTGGAGGTGGTTCTATACAAGGTGGGGGAGATGGTGGGGGTGGTGAATGGACAGGGGGAGGAGGAGGTGGCGGAGATAAATAGGGATAAATAGGCGGCGGAGGTGAGTGAGGAGGGAGGGGGAGGGGAGTGAGGAGGAGGTGGAGGCGAGTGATGAGGAGGTGGAGGCGAGCTGTAAGTTGGTGGCGGGTAAAATACAGGAGATGGTGGTGGTGGTGGGGGTGAATTTGGCGGCGGCGGCGGAGGACGGACGCAATATGGTGGCGTTGGTGTGGGTGATGGTGGTGGAGGAGATGGAGGTGGAGATGGAGAAGGAGGTGGAGGTGGAGGTGGAGGTGGTGGTAAATAGACTGGCGGAGGTGGAGGTGGAGGTGGAGGTGGTGGTAAATAGACTGGCGGAGGTGGTGATGGTGGTGGGGGTGAAGGAGGGGGAGGTGACGGTGGTGGCGGTGGTGGAGAATATACTGGCGGAGGAGGTGACGGTGGGGGAGGAGATGGTGGAGGTGGTGAAGGTGGAGGAGGAGGAGGAGAGTAGACTGGTGGAGGTGGTGGTGGTGAATAAACCGGCGGAGGTGGGGGCGGCGGAGGAGGAGGAGGTGGGGGCGAATACACCGGAGGTGGGGGCGGAGAGTGTGAAGGTACGACCACGGGTGGTGGGGAAGGTACCGGAATCGGAGGGGAAGGATTAGGAGGTGGAGGAAGCGACGGGACAAATGGCTTACATTTAAACGAGTTACAGTCCACAGGCTTTGACAGGAAAGCATTGCATTGTGCCGCTGAGCGCTGTAATGGCCTCGCCGGCAAGCAGTTTCTCCGATCATCGAACGACGGCAAGCTGAGGCACGACGGTGGCTCACCAGTAAAGAAGTTATATGAAAATGTAAAGTTCTGTAGATTTGGCAGCATACAAATGCCCCCTGGAATCTTCCCAGAAAGCAAATTGTGAGCTACATTCAACTGCTCAAGACTCACCATGCCTCCAATGGTGTCTGGCAAGGGACCCAAGAGCTGATTGAAGCTCACATCGAACACTGTCAAGTTCTTCAGTAACCCAATCTCTGAAGGCAAGCATGAACGGAGGGCATTATTCAACAGAATAATCTCGTTCAGGTTCGTCATGTTGCCCAAGCTCGCCGGGAGACAGCCATGGAACTTGTTGTTGGCGACGACAATGACCGACACCGGTGAGTTCCCAAAATTGTCAGGAAGATCGAACACAAAACGATTGTTGTTTATAAAGATCGCGTCCAGATCCTTGTCAAAAAGCTCTCTAGGCACTGTCCCTTCAAATTCATTGAATCTCAGATCCAAGAACTTGAGACTGGGAAGCCTAAGAACCACCGTAGGGAACTTCCCAGCGAACCTATTGTTACTGATATCCAGTTCAAACAAAAGTTTCAGTCTATCAAACTTGTGAGGAACAGTACCACAGAACCTGTTCGTGTTGATGTGGAGGAGAGCAAGATCCGTGAGTAGTCCAAGCTCTTCCGGCAAGTACCCAGCAATGTCGCAGTGGTTGAGATCAATGCCGGCAACCGTACGAATCTTAGGGTTGTCCAACGCCGGAGCACAGAAAACGTTACTATAGTTACAGACATTGCTACCAAACCAATTGAGCGTACAATTCTGCGGATCGGAAAGAATGGCTTGCTTCCAAGCATGTAAAGCTTTATAAGCATCTCTAATGCGATTATTCTCGAAGACTAGAGAAGGATCGACGGTGACTTCTTCACCTCTATCCCCGTACTCGTCTCTGTAGTAAAGAAGTTGACGTTGTTTGATATACATGACCTCGGCGTCAGTGAGAGCTCCATGACTGGCAATGGGGACATCGGCGGCGGCAGAGATAGAGATTGCGCCTAAGAAGAAGGCAATGAGAAGAAGAGAGAAATAAACCTTCTTCTTCATCTCACATGAGGCATATGAGAAACCAAATGATCAAGCTCTCTTCGGCTACCACAATCTCTCAATATCTATGTTGTTCTCAGGCGAGACTAAAAGTATGTTTTGCAGAAACGTCCACCTTGAGATCTGAGGAAAATGCAGGTGGAGAAGAGAGAGAGAGAGGGGTTGTGATGGAAGAGGAGGAGGGAGAAAGAGGAGGGCTTGTTCTAGGGATTTTGGAGCTGTGTGAGTTTATGAATGAGTGAAGGGAAGGGAGGGTGGGCCAGAAATAATTCATCCCACGACAGCTAACTCACAGCTCAACCCTCAACAAAAGCCCACCCTATTCTCTCTCTCCTTCTTCTTCCTTATTTTTTTAAACTTATTGACCAAGTTAATTGCTACTATATTACGAGTAGTTTTTAAAGTTTAAAATTTATTTGTTTGTTTTTATATTTTAAAGAAACCAGATAGTCTTTGTGTACATTGAGTTTCTTTTTGCCTTTAACACGCTCGGATAAATACGTGGACGCGGAACATTTTTTTCAACTAGGAAATAATGAATAGTTTCAATTATGACTTATAATTTTAAATATTTTTACAACCTCATTGGTTTGACATTAATCATCATTTTTTATTTTTTTAAAAAAAGAATGAAAGCTGTGAGCATGATATTGACATATTGTAAAATATACTATATGGACAATCCATGACTCAATGCCGAATTTCGGCGATTTGACCGGTTAAACCAGTTACACCTGTCGTTTATTACACAATTTACTCATAAATACAATTAATTAATTGATTCAAAAAAATTATTTATATATTAAGCATATTTAAATTTCTACCTCTTAAAAAGTTTGGAATGTGGAACAGACGTATTTGAGAAGCTGGCAGATACAGGCGATAAGGAAATGTGGATTATTAGTAATTAATTATTTTTTCTATAAGATTGTGTAAACTGTAGTCTGTAGATCGTTTAATTGCGGAAGCGCCGAGTGGGAGTCTAGAGGTGTGCGTATTCTCGTTTTATTGTCGTTTTAAATCAAAACCAAAATGGAAACGACAACTTTAGGTCACATTCCCAAAATTTACCAATCCCAGGCGCTTTGTTAAGGCGCGTCCGCGTCACTGATAATGCCAGGTCAGCAACTAATGGTAGCCTACATGGGACCCACCACAGTACTTCTCAGAGAAACGAAAACGTCCCGTTGTGGACATGGAAATTGGAGAAGAGAGAAGGAAGCGAAATGCTTTGTTTGGGACCCACGCGTCACGTCTTGCCCGGCTGGATCGTCGGCGCTGATATGAGGGCCCCACCTAGGCTTAGTAGTGCACCGCATCCGCATGCGCGTCAACGCCCACCGCATCCTCATTCCTCTCCTTTGTGCTTACTGCTTACCCTTTTTATTTTCCCTTAAATGACCAAACCACCCTCAGGCCAATTAAATTCCACGATGACCGTTAAACGCGCCTATGCTTTGGCTCCAGCCTCCAGCGAAGTGTAATGTAGAATACACTGCGAATTTCTTTTTCTTAAGGTAAGCATAATAACATGTCTGAAATATTGTTCTTTTCCTTATCTTGAATGTAAGGTTTCTTCATGACCAAAAAAAAAAGTGTAAGGTTTCTTAATATAAAATTTGAGTTACTCTATCAAAGTATAGAAAGAACATAAAATTTGAGTTACTCTATCAAAGTATAGAAAGTTAATAAGATAATGACTAAACTTGATAAATACTCTTTATAGTCTTATTATAAGGTATCAATTAAAAATTATATTTAATCTTTTTTATAAGACACTTATTTATTTCTAAAGCACAATAATTATTTTATTCATGTATGTCCATAATAAGGTAGTGGGTGAGAATAATGATTAATATAATATTAGAATTTAATACAATTAGTAGGGGTAATATTGGAAGTTACTTAAATTATATGACAACTTTATTGACTTTGATCGCTTTTTATTGATTTGTGATCAATTGTTAGTTAAGACTCTTACAAAGTTAATAAAGAAAGTAATTCACAACTCATTTTTCAAAAAATACCTTATTAAGAATTTTACAAATTCAAAATTCTTTTTCTCTATTTTTTTCCCATCAAAGTTATTCTATCTTTGGCAAAGTTCTTTAATCAGTAAATGATAATTACCATAATAATAAAGTTTGACTTTAAATTATTTATAGAATACTCTGATATGAGAAAAAGTATTTTCTTAAAAAAAAAAAAAAGTGAATGCCTGTTACCTTAATTTTCTATATAACATAATTTTTCCTATTAAATATAAAGTGTTTTTAAGTATTACACTTGTTTAAATTTGATAACTTCAAAGTTTAATATACTTATATTTTTCCTTCAAAATTACTACCATGTTCCTTCATGATTTTAAATTAAGCATTGGAGGTGGTTCTATTTTTTCTCTTGTTTAAATTTATTTATTTTAATTAAAATGATGGGAAAAAAATAATGTTATTGAGATTAAAAAAAAAAAACAGAGAGAGAGATTAAATTAAAAATTTGGCCAAGAGATAAACAGAAATGGTAGGTTCCATAGGTGAATTGAAAAGTGGTTTTGGTTAGGTGGATGATGAGTAGCGCTGTAGTGCAATTTACCTGGAATCAAAAGTTCTTCCATTTTATGCAATATTTTTTTTTTTTTACCACTACTAGGTCTAGTCGTCTAGAAATCACTTTATGCCATGTTAATAATGCTGCGATGTACTATTTAATATTTTATTGTTCCTTGTTTCTTTGTCAGAAATCTCCTTTTAACTTTTTTTTTTAAAAAAAAAAACCTAAAGAACTACTCACTATACATGACTTTAATAATGTCTCCTTTTTGCGAGCAAAAAAAATAATGTCTCCTTTCATTTGTATGAATTATGAAATGGTTACTTTGACACGCCCATGTTTATATTTGTTGAATGCTTTAGCCTAAGACCCCACTATTCTTTTTCTTTTGGGGTGAATTTTCACATGTCTATTGGGTTTGGGTGAGTCCCTTGCTGTTTTTTTCCTTTTTCCTTTTTTTTTTTTTACATATTTATTGCCTTTTTTCTCCCTCTAAATAACATATTCTATCATTTATAAATGTAGAACCTAGTTTGAAAATAGTTATTAATAATAAATATAAGGCCTTTTTCATATTATCTCTAATATTTAGATTTTTTTTTCTAAAATAAATTGTTTAACTTATAAATTGATATACAATCTAATGTTGCATATAAGTATTTTAGAGAAATTACGTCACACGTGTTATAATTAAGTACTTTATTGAGTATACTTAAATTAGAGAAATATATCTTACAATAAAGATAAAAGGAGTATTATGTTATTTATTAATCATATTATTATATCTGTATATAACAAATAATTATTTGTTAATACTTGCATGTTCAAATAGAATGTAAGTTGGGCGATTTAAATGAAAAAGATACTATTGAATTTGTTCATAATCAGAATATACCTAATAATAAGGTATAAGGAAAGTTTTATCACCGTATACAGATAATCAAGATAATGATGTTAAAATGAATGTATAATTGTAAAAGGAAATATGATTCATAATAGACATATAAAAAAGAGTTGAAGTACCATCTATTTTTTTATTTTAAGTATAAATGGGCTAAATAAACTAGTATGGTAAGGGACTGAACCCCCAGTTAAGGGCATCACTATTTGCCACTAGGACAAATGATATTGTTTTGGGAAATTTGTAAATTACTCGTTTATTCCTTTTTATTAAACTGAATTTTTGTTTAGATTTTATGTAAGAAAGAACTATTATGCTTTCCCTCATTTTTCAACATTTTTAACTTAGTACCCATTTTATTTTTTCTCTATCAACATACCATTATTACCATAACCATATCTTTTTTTTTTTTTTCTCCTCTATTGAAACACAAGGAGTTTCAATATGTATAGTTTAAGTTGACTCATATAGTTACCACGGGAGTTTTTTTTTTCATTTGCCTTTTTTTCTTGTTTCTTGATAAAAATTGTTAATAATATTAACACATGATGATTAATTGCAATTAATAAAATTAATGAAAATTTAACAAATGTTTAATAACAATACTTTTTAGATAATTATATTTTTAAAAAAAAAAACTGATACTTTGAAATTTCAATTACAAAATTTGAAACTATTTATACGATACTTGAATATAAAATTTATCCGGTCCTAAATATATGACATTGTCAAGTACTAGTATAATTTTTCCTCTTATTCAAGCTCAGAACTATTTGTAATGAATCTTTTAATTATGACCATCAATTATATAAATTGCAAGTATAATGTGAACGGTATATCTATTGGTGCAGGTTGATAGGCTTATTATAATTGATTAGTTAAAACTAATACTTTTTTTTTTAATATAATGTAATGTATAATAAATAATGAGGAGTATAATTGCAACAAACAAATTTATGCAAGTTATGATTCGTTTGGCGAGGCAAGCCAATTCTCATAATGAAGAGACAATAAATTAATATTGATTAGTACTAACTATAATTATTAATTGCTTAATATTGTCAAAGACCAAGTTGTATAAAATATGATCAACCACTACCATTTGGTATGCTTTTTATTTTATATTGATCCACAAGCATGCACATCGAATCGTATCCAATCATGAGATCAATCTGGATTATTGTTTTATATTTTCTAAATATAAAACTTTTCTCTAAGAAATTAAATAAGCTAGATAAATTATTCCAGAGTATTTATATTTATCGTTTTTTCTTCAAACTAATTTTTGTGACTTATAAACTAATATATAATACAATGATACACAACATATATTATAATTAAGTCACTTATTTAGCTTCCTTAATATTTAAAAAAAGTCATTTATGTCTTATATTAAGGATCAGAGGAATGACTAACTTAGATTTATAGTTGTCACTAAGTAATAATTAATTACTAATAATAATAATAATTAAAATACTATTAGTTTTAGGTTTATGCCTCGTACAAAATAATATAAAATAAATGCATAAGAATAAAAAATATTATTTTAATGGAAAATTCACCAGTAAATTCGTAAACCCTTGCACCCAAAAAAAAAAAAAAATTCGTAAACCCCAATTATAAATTTAGTTTTACAGAAATAATTATAATTATAACTTGAAGGATTTTATAATAGTTTGAAAGATTGGGGACTTTAGATGTAGTTTTATTCTGAAAAATCGTAGATGCTGACGTGGGAATAGTGGCCCCGCATGGGGACAAAATTGCCAGCCGGCAAGCAAACGTAAAGAATAGCGAGTTTAGGTTCATGGACTCGTGTCATGAACAATGTTACTCCTTAGTAAATATCTTTTTGGGTCCCCTGACAAAAAATATGGACCCTATTTTTGTCCTTAGGAACTAAAATTAAACTTTTTTATGACTAAAAACGCTTTTTGGAAATTTACGATTGACCAAAATGTTCACAAATCGACCATTATTCGCTTCTTTTCAGGGACTAAAAGGGCGACATTTTTTTTTGAGGGACCAAAATAAGGTCCATGTTTTTTTCGGGACCCAAACAAGTATTTACTCAAAAATTAATGATCATGTCAATTTTAACAATCAACATTAATTTTTTAACGGTATTATACAACATTCTTACATTTCAAAACTTTTTAAGGTGATATTAAACATGAAAAAACTTCCATAATAATATAAGTTCTGAGTAAAAACTTTTTAAATAAATTTACACATTAACCCCAAAATAAATAAAAAAATTGGTATGGCGCTCGATGGAAGCTACTTATGGCTAATGCGCGACGTGTATTACTTGTAGACTCGTATATATTTGTTGACTTGTAGTTATTCTAGCTCGTTGACAATATTAATAATTATGCCACAATATCCTTATCAATATATATTAACATAAAAATATGTTTACATAGGTCGGTTCAATTAATAAATAATTTATCTTCCATTCCACGCATCTTGATTATTTGTAATCCGGATACACTTTGCTGATCGTCCTTGAACACGGCATCAGAATTTTTTTTAATGTAATCATGGTTACAACATATTATAACAAATTAAATCAGCATTATATTTATTGATCAACTATTAGATAGTGATTGTAGTCAATATGGATTTCAATTTTTATGAACCAACATTTATTCAGACATTTACACTCATTTCTTGTATTGCTAGAACGAAAAGATTATTTCATATTTTCTTTTTCTAAATTAAATATGAATTCAATTCCAAATCTGATATTTTTGCACGTGCTTTGTCAGCCTTTATAAATTTATGGGACTAAAATGATATTTTAAAAATTTATTATATCAAAATTATATTTTAGGCTCATTTTTATTATCCGGGACTTTGTATCCTTACCATGTGTTTAGGAAAAAGGGAAAATTTTCAAAAATAGTAAATTCCTCTGTTCCACCTTCCTCTTACTGTTATTGTTCCTCGCGTTGCTATTGCTGCTGCCGGACACGTGGAAATTTTCATTGTCTTCTTGCATGCCAGTGATAATGCCGATATCGGCGAAGGAAATGTTCTGATCGTCAAAAAATTGAATTAGGCTGGACCCATTGATAGAGGCACTGTCAAGTGCACGTTCCTTCTGAGCTTCAATTCTTCATATTCCAACGGTAATAAACAAACGATTATTATTGTGGCAGTTGTGATTGTTTGTGTATTGGCTTTGTCGCTGGTGATTGTTGGGCTCTGGCTTCACCGGAGATCGAAGAAGAAGGGCTTCAAGGCTATTAGTAATGCTGAGATGGGCGCCGTCGTGTTTGGGTTGCCGACCGCTGGAGCTCACCACTGCCGTCACCCTTCAGTTGCCGTCGCTAGAGGTTGGAGAATATGGCAGGGCAATCTAGCTTGTACGATACCTTCTTTCTACTCCAGGGCAAGAACGTCTTTTTGCCATGATTTCATAATCCCAATTTGGTGTAGTATATTAGAATCACTTATTTGTCCTTTTCTAATTTGCAGACTATTTTTCTAAGATTTTCCCTAAATTTAAACATATGGCTTTTTTTGTTTTTGTTTTTGTTTTTTTAAATCTAGCTATTTGTAATCTAATTCATTCACATAGAGTCAAATATAATATTCTCTCCAGTCATAATTATAAGATCTAGTTAACGTTTTTAGAAAGATTAAGGAAGCTAATTAAATTACTTTTGAGTATTTTTATTTTTTTAAATTAATTAGTTTGACTAATAAACTAATATATAATTTAAAGATACACAATATATGAAATGATTAAATGACTTATTTAACTTCCTTAATTATTTCAAAAAAATATCAATTAGATTTTATAATTAAGACTGGAGGTAATACTTTATATTAAACGGTTATATAACTCCTGCACTAGAATTAACGCGTATTAGTTGGCAAAAAAGAAGAACGCGTATTAATAACTTATTTAAGATTTTTTGTCATACAAGATTGAATGTTTTGATTAAGAAAAAGAATGTTGAAAGGGTTATTTTACATTTAGGCCTTACAATATTTTAGTGTGAACCGAAAGTATGAAATACCAATAGTATCAAGGTAAAAAAGAAAACCAATAATACAAAAACATACACGTACAAGTAACTAGTCATTGAAATCCTTGGAAAGACAAATTATCACAATCAGGTAGCACATTGATTTATCATTTCAAATGCTTGACATGTCATTAATGTCACCGTGATTAGTTAATTGTGGAACCTTGACTTATTATAATTGGCGTGCTCTTACTTGTCATTGACGATACCATGACTTGTCATTAATAACATATTTACTTGTCCATTGATGCGTTTTAACTTGTTAATGTACCCCTAATAACAAGTCAAGATAAACTTGGTTTTTTCACAATTCCAATAAATTATCCACACGGCTCTTAAAAATTTATAATAATTTAATGATTTTATAGGACGTAATTATGATAATTTGTCATCTTAGGACCTTAATGCAATTCTATATCCCCTCTAAGGGTTGGATTTGCAACATCTCTATTAGACGAGGCATAGAGATGGCTTCTGAAATTCAAAACAGAGCTAAATTAAAAAGAAAAAAAGAGTTGCTATACAATTTTGGGAAGTAGCCAAAAGATACAAAATCTGAAAGAAGGAAGTAATCTCAAACATTATTTGTAGTTGTACAGAAATGGAATTTAGAGGAGTGGCAGGTACATACATAGATTACTATATATAATAAAATAAAGAAGGGTGCTTAATTAGTACTTAATATGATACAACAAAAGAGATTACTTGCAATGTAAGATTTCAACATTTCTATTATTAAGATGCTAATCTTAAAGGATTGTAATGAATGGAATAAAGGGGAAAAAATTAAAAGCAACTTTTACTTTTTCATCTCTTCCTAAGCAAAGTGGACGTTCTATTTAAATGGAAGATTATCCAAATAAAAAGAAACAATGTCCCATTTCCCTTATTTATTTTTTTTTTTTACTTTCATGGAATTAATTTAAAATGGAAAAAAATTTGGAATTTTATTATGGGTTTGAGTTTTTACTTTTTGCTTTGTAGATTTTTTTTTCCCTGCCACACTCACATAAAAGTGAGTGGATTCCATTATAAATAGGAGAGAGAAAATATTAATGAGATCCACTCATTTTTATATAACTATGACAAAAAAAATATTTCGACATTAAAAGCAGACACATTAAACCTTTTATAATAAAAGTTTATTGTTTGTCATATCACTCGACAGAAGATTTTGTCAAGTCACCTAAAAACTATGTCGTTTTGGGAGTTAGGTGAATTAATGAAGGATGTTTTGGTATTTGTTATATGAATTGTACTAAAACACTCTTCATTAATTTTCCTAATTCCCAAAACGACATAATTTTGGGGTGATCTGACAAAACCTTATATCAGGTGACATAACAAACGATAAACCCATATAATAATATATTAAAGTTAATATTTTAATACTGGATTGAATTTTTTTTTTTTTTTTGAATTAATAAGACAAGAGTTACTGCTTCTTGGGATGTATCATAAAGATACTACACAAACAAAAGAAATAATACATCATGAATGAAAATAACCTAGATCGATGATATTTGATCCAAACAACAAGTTGGAGGAATCAGTAATAAACCAAATTCGAAGATTCGCCTACGCTATTTTTGGCCAAAAGATCTGCACATTTTTCAACGCCTCCGATTGAATGAATTATTTCGATATCCCAAGTAGAAAAAATCAAAGATCTAATTTCAAATCTCTTGAGACAAAGGATGATAGGGTCCATATTCGATGTTAATAAGTCGAATAATACCTCTTAGAATCTGAAGACAACTTAATTTTTTTGAAACCAAGTTTCTTACAAGTCATCATACTGCAGTTTAATTCTTTGTAATTAACTGCTGCAGTTATTGAACCAGTAACCAATATTCTGTGAAAACCCGCCAACCACACCCCATCGCTATCTTTAATAATGCCACCACAAGCTGCAACATTATTGAAATTTTAGAATATATATGTGTGTATGTGTGTGTGTGAACTAGAGATTAAAAAACAAAAACGAAAGACGCGGCAACCGCAACGGTAATTACGGAGAAAATCAAGAAGTCAAAGCTTGACTATGGACGCGCCTTCCTTTTTTCCTCCAGAGAAAACGATGTTTTCATATGCCGATTATATTTTTTTAATGAATAAAAATTTATATATAAACCACCGTATCAAACAATTATTTAAAAAATATGAACTTGATTGAATTTTATTTCTTATTAAAATTTGAACACATGTTTTGTTAATGTAAATTAAAATCTAAACAAGCTCATCCTTCTTCTATCTAGCTACTACCTCCTGTCCTAATTATATAAACACTTTTATAGTGCAATTTACATTACAAATGTGTTCCTATAATTAGGACCGGAAGGAGTATTATTTTTTCTCGTAGACTTATTTGGTAATTTTTTTATTGTCCTTTTTTTATTTTTTAAGAAAAAAATCAAATATTCTGATGCCAGAGTCGTGCTTGGCTGTCTCCACAAGAATTTAGACTTTTATGTAAGGACCAAGGATTTTCTTTTTTGGACCAAGGAATAATGAAAGCATAAACTTGAGAATATATAGTTCTTTTAAAGGAAAATTCTACTTAGATACCTCTAAAACTTGAAAATCCTATTTCTAGTAATCCCAATTTCAATAATCTCAAATCTACTACCCTAAAATGGAAATTCCAAAGGCATTTATTTGACATTTTTCCTTCTTTTAAATTATAATAAACTAAAGTATATTTTTTATCCTTTAAATTTAAACAATGTTTCATTGTAATTCTTTAGCTTTTAAAAAATATATTTTTAGTATTTTAAAGTTAACCTCTTTAACTTTACTAAAAAAAAAAAAAAAACCAAGTCATCAAATTTAAAATGTTGATATATCTTTTCAAAATATTTATTTTAAAATTAAAATATGAAAACATGATTATTTTACAAAATTAGAATATAGACAAGTCAGCATTTTAACTTTGCTAACTTAACATTTTTTGTCAATAAAATTAACAAAGTTAACATAAAAGGAATAAAAACATCACTTTTAAAAGTTAAAGAACTAAAACGAAACATTATCTAAATATAAAAGATTAAAAATATACTTTAGTCAATTATAATATGATAATTATTACTCATATAAAGCATAAACTATTTGATACTGAATTTTTAAACAACACCATTATTTCTTAATTTTTTTGGCCTTCACATTATTTCTTAAATTAATTAGGAATAAAGTGCATCCAACACCTTGAAACATTTTTTCAGGTGAATCAATCAAATATTTTAAACATCATTGGATGAAAAATTCAATAGGTATTGTGATTTTGGAAACCATAATAGCTTAAACATGTCCTTAATTTATTTTATTAATAAGTTATGAACAAAATAATTCTTTTGTATATATTGAAACCATATTTATTTATATCATTAATAAGGTGGTCGTTGGATGTATCATCATTTCTACTTGAAGTAGGATCATCGTTAGGCGGCAAAAATGTAGCCATTTGCCTCGCCCGAAAAAGCTAAAATTTGTGGGCGGGGGCAATAATTGGATGATCTTTGCCCAAGTGGAATACCTGCCCGACCTTATGTGAAAAAAGATATTTAATCATACCTAATAAACAATATTGCAAACTTCAAATAAAATCCATAATTCTATACTTCGAAATATTCGGATATAAATCTACAACTTAAGTTTTAAAATTAAAAAGACAATCATATGTCTTAACAAAATAACAAATAGTCAAATATCCATAACTGAAATATTAAATAGCATCCATAATTCATTAAATACAAAGCATCAAAAAATTGCAAATAAAGCCTTGTAGACATCCAATACTCCTAGAGTTTGCATCAAGGCTCCAAATTGTCAAAAGGATGAAGCATATGGAATCATCTACTTCGCCGACTATCTCGAGTCCGACGGTGGGAAAAAAGGGAAGGGTTGAAGAAATGAGGATATTTTTTTATATTATAAGTTATATAATTTGCAAAATATATATAATACTATTTTATAAAAAAATAAAATAAAATAAATTTTTATTCTATTAAAAAAATAAAAAATATTATATACACTATCGTGGCGGGCCAAATGGGCGGACAACATACTCACCTTAACCCCCCGCAAAAATGCTTCAAATTTCTGTCTTGGCCCAATTTTGTTCATTTTTTTTAGGCAAAGCGCGAGCGATTTTTCGTTGGGCGCGGGCGGGCGAACAGGGCGGTTGGGCATCATGAACACCCCTAACTTGAAGTAGGGAAAAACATTATTGGATGAAAACCTGCCAGACTCATATAATAATACGAAATCCATAAATGCAAAGTAATATGTTGCCTGAGTTGACTTATTCATAATTATATGACGATTTTAAATTGCATTAAACTCAAGTTACTGTTGATTTTTTTTTTTTTTCATCCAGCTATTTCTTTGTGTCCTTCAAATTACATTACAATCTCAAGTCGCACGTGAGAGTGAATACTTCTTATATAGCACGAGAAAAAAAATGTCATTCACCATTTTCCACAGGTTAATTTCTTACATAGTTATTTAGAATTTGAATTTTAAAATTAAAGTATATATAAAATAGGAAAGAATGTGATATGAAAGAAAAAAGTGGTACGTATGATGATTAAGGTTTGGTTCGTTTGACAAATAATTGGGTTTCTTAAGTATGTTGTTAGGGTTTGATCTTACTTTTTTTTTTTATATGACCAATAACTGGGTTATATTTGAGTATGACCAATAACTGGCCAAAAGAGTTGGTATAGATGGTAAGAGATTTGTTCGTCGAAAGGGATGTGTCTTGATCCCCACTATCGTCATTTGACTCTTTGGTAGGCGATCTTGTAAGTCCATTAAGTCTTTCAAAGAAATGCGGGCCGTCGCTTGATCTTGGGGGAACTGATGCCAAACCCCTCTAAAACCTTTTCATATATATATATAAAAAAATGGAAGTACACCTCTTTAAAGGTCTTTTCTACATTCACCCATATTGGAACTCAAGACTCCATATTTAAGTGGCTAAAACAAAGGTTTTGAAACCCGGATCATCCATTAAACCGGTCGAGTTACAGGGTTAATGGTCAGTAGGTCAGACTGTAGTTAAACCGGAGGTAACTCGGGGCAAAATCGGTGAGAAATTAAAGATTTCAGGGTAATTAATATAGAATTTTTTAAAAAATCATTTTTTTGTTTAAAAAACCATGCAGGGTTGATGTTCGAACCGGACTGATTTACTGACTGGTTCATCAGTTCCTAGTCTGGTTCAGCCGATCAAGTCTGGGTTTTTAGATCATTGGCTAAAACTCATTCTATGATCTCTATGCCTAATTGAGAGAAGCAAAGCCGGCTTTTATAATCTCTACACGATTAATTGTAAATTGTCGCTTGAGGATACTTATGGTCTAAACAAAAAAAGGGTATGCATGAGACTATTTTCTTTCATTCTACCTTTTCTATCTTTCTCTATTTTAAAAATGTTTCTTGAATGTATAATTTCATAAGGGATCTATTTGTAGTTTTTGTGGAATACAATTTTAATCTTTTGTATTAAAAATTAGAGCATTCATGGATCTACATGAAGCTTAAAATGAACTATCTTATGAGTTGCTTAATTCAATTTATTGAACTTTGCAGGAATTAAATTTGGGTTAAGTATCAATTTTACCCCCGCAAAGATGCGCACCTGCGAGCAATTTTCCCCCCGAAGTTTTTTGGCGTAGCAATGTTGCCCCGAAGTATAAAAACGTAGAATGTTGCCCTCTGTTAACTGCCTCAATGGTTAACTAACGGTCAACGTTAAAGTTGTTAACGGGGGGACAATATTGCTACGTTTTTATACTTCAGGGGCAACATTGCTCCAAAAAAACGTAGCAATTTTGCCCTCAAGTATAAAAACGTAGCAATGGTGCCCCTCCGTTAACAACCCTAAAACGTTAGTTGACCGTTAGGGTTGTTAACAGAGGGACAATATTGCTATGTTTTTATACTTCAAGGGCAATATTGCTACGCTGAAAACTTCAGGGCCAAAATTGCTCTTGGGCGTGTACTTTAGGGGTAAAATTGATACTTAACCCATTAAATTTCGATAAGTACATACGTCATTGTTTACTTTATTTCTTAATTAATAATAAATCGAATCATTATTTTAAATAAAAAAGACACTTTTATGCTAAAATAAAAATGCCATTTTAATTGAATTTTATTTTAATAGAAATCCATAAACAATAAACATCGGACAAGCATAACTTACTTAAAATAAGTTATTTTCTTAGTTATAAGAGAAAAATGGGGTTTAACTTATTAAGAAGATAAAATTTTTAACAGTCAAACAAGGAAAACCTCGTTACCTTTCAAAGTGTTCAACTTTCTCTTCTTATCTTACTTGATGCATTCCTAGTGAAAAAGTAATGATCTTATACAAGGGAGGTGGAGGGTTCTATTTTTCATAGGGTGTTTTGGTTAAAGAGTGCTCTCTCCTATCTTTTTTTTTTTTTAAATAAATAACAAATAAAATCAAACAATTCAAAATATTAGTATAAGTTTTTTTTTTTGCCTGAAAAATTAACTTTTATTACAAAAAAAACATAAATTACAATTTAATAGCAAAATATTAGTATAAGTTCATACATCTATAAGACACACACACATTCATATATGTTTGTGTGTGTGTGTGTATTATTTTCCAATTATACTTTTATTTAGAAAGTTATGTACGAATGTTCACAAGATGACATTTTCATACCTGTAAAAACTAAAATATATAGGTATAAGTTGGACGTTATAAGAGAATGATTTCATGACTTCCATGAAAATTTAGGACCTATTTGATTTCATGTTTTCAGAATGATTTCTGTTTTAGAAATAAACATAACAACTTGTTTTTTTTGGGGAAAATCCCATAAGAAATTTGAAAAAGTGTTTTTAGTCGCCTGTTAAAAAAAACAATAAATGTTGTTTTGAAAAATAAAAAAATAAGAGTATATTTTTTTTTTTTTTTTTTTATTATACAAAGTTATAAAAGGGGTCATTAATGACGATCATAGTAATAAAAGTCAGTTCAGTTGATAAGGGGCTAACATATAACAATAAAATTACGAGTTCAAATCAGATTGCCAATGTGAAGACCTTATGGAAAACGATTTGTAACTATTTCTATGATCAATTTTTGAGCTTGCAGGCATATCCTGATTTTGATAACCCCGAGATCTAACTCACTTAAAATTTTCATTTTTTTAAAAAAAAAAGGTAAATTATTCTTTTGCACTTCACTTCACCATTTTAGTTATATTTTTCAAAATAATACTCCTTCGGATCTTAATATAAGACATATTTACCTAATTTAATTAGATTAATGAAGTTTGTTGAGTTAATTAATATAACTGTATTTTTAAAACACCCTAGATCATTTTCTTTAATTCCCTCTCTTCCTTAATTTTTGTTGACGGAGTATCAATATAAGTAAATTAGGAAAAAATTAACTAAAATGAAAACTTTGTTTTATATTTAAGACCAAGATCAACTTTCTAAATATATCTTATATTAAGGATCGAATGGAGTAATTCAAATATATATATTTTTTAAATTTTTATTTTCTAAAACTTGTTTAAAAAATATGTAATAAAATTATTCCAAGAACATTAAAAATAGAGAGAATAAAATCAAACAGCCACTATACTTTCGCTCTCTACTTATCCCTGCAACCATGCAACCTTAAGTAACATCTTATAACCAATGAATGTTTAGTCCATTTAATAAGAATATAACTAATCCCATAAAGTGTAAGATTTGTTCTTAGAGGAAAAAAATATTCAAGACCCAGAAAACGTCACTTTCTATTTTTTTTTATAGAGCATAATATTGATATATATATTCATGAGGGAAAAAAAAAAGGAATTTTTTCCCAAAAAATTGCATAATATATATATTCTCTTCGTGCAATCCACCCTGCTAAGGTCGTTTTCTTCTTCAAATTGTTCTTATTCTTTTTTTTTACTAGTTGAATCTTCAAACACATTATAATATTAACTTAAGTTCTTCAACGTTTTGAATAATTATATTATTATTCCCTTGACCTTTCATGTTTATATGTTCTTCTCTCCATATATAAACTTATGTGAATCACAAACAAATTAAAATCAAGGCTTCAAATTAAACTGCACGATATTAAAACACAAAGTAATGGTTCTCACATCAACTTCTCATGCCAATTGTCTATTCAATTCCGTCCCAAAAATTTAAATAATTAATAATTAATATCTGTCACAGAAGGCCTGCATGTTTTGAATACACCCACACACACACACATGTATATTTGTTGTGTGATGTGTGTGTGTCTCTTCTTGCTTCTGGTCCCTATGAATTGGCTTTTTCTGGGGTTTGCTTTGTTTTTGTTACCTGAGAAAATTGTGATAAGAGAATCCAGTGACTGAATGGTCACCACAAAACCTTATACTTCTTCAAACCTGAAATTTGTGGTGCAGAGAATACATTTTTGTTCATATCTCAAGAATCATACTCAATAGAGTTAAACAAATGAGTTAAATAACACTTTTTTGTTCATATCTCAACTCTGATATTTTCTTTCTTCTTGTTAAATGACACCGTTATGTATCTCGTGGCTATGAATGCCTTATGAGTTAGGGCTATATTTAAATACAAACACAAACAACATTTAATTGAAGATAAAATTTGGTACAATATAAATGCGTATTTTTTTATAAAAAAAAGAAAAAAGAAAATAAAAGATGGTCCCTAATGAGGAACTTACCCGTGTGGTGTGCCTGCCATGTGCTTGATTCTTAAAGCATCCTTATCAGGAACCAAGTGCCCCACTAAAGATAAGACTCTGTCTTCCCTCTCTTGACAAAACAACAAAGGTTTTCCTTCCTTCGTGGCTTTTGTCTCTTTCACCTCCCTAACGGCTTGTTTGGTATGAGGGCAAGGGAAAGTGGGGGAGGGGTTAAAAATTCTTAATTTATTTTTTTATTCTTTAATATTATATCTTCTCTAAATTAAAATTTTGTAACCTCACTTCTCCAATTTTTTTAAATCTAACCCATAAAATTTTTTCCTCCCTTCTAAATCCCTCAGACCAAATAGACCATAAATCACTACCACATTTACTGTCTCTTATTCCCTTTTCTTTTGCCTAATCATTTCTCCAATTTTAAATGTAAAAGCTAGTTGAGGAGTTTATTTTGATAATTTATACAAGACCCTTATCCACAGTCTCCTAATATATATATGCCACTCTGATCATATTTATAAGTTTATTTTAACTAAAAAATTTGGCCCTTATTATAAGTATAATTTTAGAATAATAAATGCATTTATTACATTTTTGCCCCAATTAATTCAAATAATAATAAAAAAGGTATTCATGTTGACTTTTGAAACCAATCATAGATAATGGCAAAATTAGAAATTTAGCCCATAATTAATGAGTTAACTAACTCTACTTGATATGTGATAATTTGTACTTATAAATTGGAACAGAGTGATATATTTTTAAAATTATCTTTATTGATTGTACTTATCACAGATGTTTTTGCTACAAATGATTAAAGAGATGTTTTAAGAGAAATCATATTTTTTAAAATTATCTTTATTGATTGTACTTATCACGGATGTTTTTGCTACAAATGATTAAAGAGATGTTTTAAGAGAAATCAAAAAAACACGCATTTTTTTATTAATACTCCTATGTTCCTATTTATAAGGCAAACATAAGAGATTTTGTTCTATTTATAGATTATATCATTATATTTTTATATGAAGGCACAATTTTATTCTTATGTAATAGTATTATGTAAACTTTTCACTTTTAGAGTAAAATGTGTATTAAATAGAGTAAATTTTAAGGTTTTTATTAATTATGTTGAAGAATGTTAAAGAGACTTATAAATAAAACTAAAGAAACAAATAACTAAACTAATTTTTTTAATATCTAAATTAATTATCTAGTTTTTGCATACATGGATGAAGTATTTTTATTACGGATGACATTTTATCAATGCTGCATCTAATTGAAGTTATCTCATTCCTTTTTACATGCTTATATTCACATTACAACCCACCTTTTGCATTTTTTTAAGAAAATGTACAAATATTAACAAATATAGTATCACAATTATTCCGTACTTGAATATTAAAAAATATAGGAAAAATTATGCGTAGGTCCCAAGGAACGGAAAAATTACAAAAAGTCCCTAAATCACAAAATTATCCAGTCCCAGGGACTTTTTTGATATTATTTGTATGGAAATAAAATCCGGGTTTTTAAATGTTGTCAGTAAATATAAAGATTTCCTATTGTAAATGTCCGATTTTAAATTGTTGTAAGTACAACACTTCACGTCAGTAAATCTGTGCTTTTTCTCAATAAATGACCTCTCTACGCTCAAAATCCGGGTGTTTAAATATTGTTGTAAATATAGGATTTCCTGTTGTAAATATAGCTTTTTTCATGTAAATGGTCGGGTGTTTAAATGTTGTTGTAAATATAGGCGATTTTCTTTTGTAAATATAAAGATTTCCTTGTTATAATACAAATAATATCAAAATTATTCCGTACTTTTGTGATTTCAGGGATATTTTATAAAAAATATGTTTTTTTAACATACGCTTAGTTTCCCAAAAATATATGTTTTTTTAACATGCCTATTGGATATTTGCATTGGGTTGGATTCATGCACAATAACCTAATTGGAGACAATTCTCTTAAAAACTTTTTTTTATTCACAAAATTTAAACCATCAACTCTACTTGAAGAGAATCTGAGTTCTTTCAATTCCACCCATTAAAATACATTATCTACAATTTGGTACTTGAAAATTTTCCCTTGTTAGTTGTTAGCTCCTTGTCAAGGTATCAACCAAATCAAGAACTTGAGATCAAATATTCCTCCTTTGTTTTTTAAGTGGGCAAGCCAGGCATTTGTTTAGCTGGATTGAACTCGCGGCCGCCATTAATTGAGCATAGCACCTTTTCAGGACTAAAACTATGTTTCCCCAAATATTCAACAATCAACCACCCAAATGGTTTAGTGTTTATATTTGAATTAGTGATAGAAACTGCTTTTCCAACATAATTTACGGTGTACTGGGTTAATATGTGAGAGAGGTTTTATCTCGATCTGCGTAAACATACTTTTTGAATGCCAACTCAAACAGGCTTTAAGAAGAGAAGAATTTTCACAACATACACTGGATCAGGTCTCATAATAAAAATCCATGATGGACAATGGAAACCAACGAGGAGAAATTCGAATATACTATGCAATGATCAATAATTTGATTGAGGAATATTATATATCAATAAATTTAAATGCAGGCCGGGTTGCTGTTAATTTAATCTCCAAGATCTTCACAGAGGAAATAGAGAATCAGGAAATTAGGCGAGAGGAAAGTTCAAAACTCAACTATAGTTATCACCTGAACATGAGACCCACCAACTCCACCACTTTATTCGCCTCCCCATTTTTAATGCTCTGTTCTTATCTCATGTGAACCTTAGATAAAGAAAGCCACAGAGATACATGGAACACATTAAAACTACACACACACACACACACACACACACACACACACACACACACACACACATTTTATATATTTATGTATATGAACTTGTCGGCACGTTAGAACAGAACAAACGATATAATAGTTGTTGTGTAGATGAAACTAACCGTGACAAAATTTGATTCGCTGCAAAACGCGTATACAGAGAAACCCCACATCCACAAGGAATACGCTATCTTTTTAAATGCCAGCTCAGGTAGCATATCTGATATACAAGAGGGTTTAGCTTGAAATTCAAAAAATAATAATAAAAAAAGATACATACAAATTGCAAAGAGATGCTTGTGATTGTTTTAAATAATTGACCAGTATTTAGTAGTAGTTCACAAGATTTTTATTAGTATTTTTCTGGTCTTTTAGGTCTCCGACCACCTTTATGTACTCCCCAAATAATGCTTTTAATCAAAAGGTAACCAAATGATTGGCTATGATTGGGACATTCTTTAATGAGTAATAAGCTTTAGATTGATTAAGAATGTGAAAAGGTATTTAGCTAATCACAAAGGAATGGAGAGAAACGGACAAGAACAGGCAAGGCAGACTATATATTTGTAACCAACATTCTTATATCAGTGCTAAACTACAATTATTGTAGCATAATACGTTACATTATATTGATTTATCTTCACCACCAAAACCACCCAAAAATGGGGGCTAAAACATACCCTTTGATCCTCAAACTTTATACAATGCTTCAATTTAGTCCCTTAATATTTTTTTTTTAAAAAAAAGTATCTTTTTAGTTCTCTAGTCTGAAATAATGATTTTCAGTAACGATCATTGTCATTTTGAAATTTTAATGTCATCATTTTTTTTCTCTAAATGACTTTAAGATTAAAGGATAAAAAAGACACAATAAAATTAAGGGACCAAAATGAGAACTTGTGTGAAGTTAAACTACAAAGGTAAACTTTTGCCAAAAAAAAGAAAGAAAGAAAGAATAAGAAAACACAGCATTTGAGACACCTGGTCCCCAGGGGGTTACCTGTTTATGGCCCACTGCCAACCTGCAACAAGTTGTAAAGCATATTCAACGAAAGAATCTGATAGACATATGTGTATGGTCTGCAAAAGCACTCTTTTTTTTAAAAAAAAATTTTTTTTTTTCACATTCATTTCTGCATGCCCTGACCCTTCAGGGTCTCTGTAAAAAGCGAAGTAGCATCACAAGAATAATGTACTACTCATGGAAGGAGACTCAAGAGAGGCACTTTAGAAGGAAACAATAAAAAGATCACCCTGCAAATTGGGTAGAAAACACATGAATCAAAAGCTGGAGTCGAAAAACTAGGATTCATGCCAAGAAAAGTGCTGACATGGCAACAAACAACCACTTGACCTAACATGAAAAAGTATCTTGCATTGTTTCAGAGCTACGGAAGCATAAAACTTGTCCCTAGTCCAGGACTTCCATGGACCAGAACCTTACCTAACAACTGTACAAGTGAATAATGTTACTGTAAAGCATACATGATGATTGTATTTTGCAATTACAGAATCTTGGATTTGGGTATCCATTGCATATATAAACATTTTTATCATTCCATGCTATGCTGAAGGGGGAGATAGAGATGGGAAAGTAGACGGACAGAAGGAAATGAAAGATTACACACTAAAGTTCTTGCACAATCTAACAAGCGTTTATCATATTAACCCAAAAGGCTCCACAGAAAAGTATTAAAGCAAGATGTTCTTAAACAAGACACGCCCACATAATCTAATTTATTAAAAAAAGGGAAACTTAGATACAGGTATAAGGTTTTCCTGTCAAGTTTCCTAGTAAAACTATGACAATGTCAGTCGTTTTTTCCCCTTTTATTTTCTTTTTCCTTGAAAGAATTAGTTATTAAGAAACTTTCATGCGTTCTATTGTTATTGAATAACCTAACGGTAAACAATGGGAAAATTTTACCAAAATATTTTGTCCTCTTTTCGGTGAGTAAGTTTTGTCTTTTATATGAAAAAGGTTCAGGGTAGAAGATTCCAGAGATTGGATACCATGTATCTGACAAATTCGTTGTTGCTTCTGACTGAAGAAAAATTAGGCCTGAATAAATTTCAAACAGATTTGTTGTTGACCTTTTCAAGTTAGCAATAAAAAATGCAGATCAAAAGTACAGCTGGAGCTATACACCTAAACTATAAAAATGAATGTCAGCTGTTCATGAGGCTGGCACTTATAAGTAAAATAGAGAAGTTATAAAAACTATGTTCATAAGAAATTGCAGGAGATGGATGCGTATAACATCCATGCAATAAAAAATAAAGAAGAAAAGTAGCGCGTAACAGCTCGATCAAGCTTAATATGACCTATTGAAGTGATGAAAGCATTGCCATCTCAAAAGTTGGAAAAGAAGCAAAAATGATATAGGTATTAACAAATCAAACTACACATGACAACTAATACAAGTCGTTGAATTGGCCTCAATTAACCATTCGTTTGCTTCCTCCTAATTTACCTAGTACAACTGATCGATTAGTTGACCAAGGATTCTATGAAGTATTTTCGTGAATCTTCCTACCTGATCCAAATTAAGGGCAATAAAGGCAGCAGTGGATCAAGTTCAACCATATCTAACAATGCCCAGCACTTCAGAACAGTGCATATAACAAAGGCAATATAATAAGAAATGGCTTGGTGCTATAAAGTACTTCATCAATGACAAGGAGTTAACTCAGAAATGACCAGCTTTCTTACATAACAATCTTGTTGCTGAACTTGTTAAAAAGATAACCCAAGCTTGCTCACCAGTCTTTTACAAGAAGCATTGACTACATGCAATTTTTTTTAGTGCTGAAGAAAGAGTTACGAGTTATCACAAAAAAAAAAAGAGAGTTACGAGTTCATAAATTAATACTTTGAGATCAAATTTCCCATTGTCGGATAGTGCTTCATTAAATTTCATCTTTTTTGAACTTTTTCACATGGTTGGCACATTATTTGTCAGCATTAGTTGAGTAATATCCAGCATGGGGTAAATTCCCTTATATGGACCATGGGTTTAGCCAGAGGAATAAGGAGGATACCAGGTTGAATGTGGTATATGGGTTTCGAAACACTTAGTTGTTGCCAAGTGGCTTAGGAAACTTTCGTAATGATTGTGGATCCACATTGACTGTTTCATCAAAGTATTTTGGAGTTATTCAAGAATTGTTGTGATTGTAACTATGATGGCTTAAACTTGTGATTGTGGGATTGTAATTAGCTATGTGTTTTGGGCTTCAAATGTGCCCTAAGCCAACTAAGTATGTATTGGCATGTTTGGATTTAATGATTGGGTCAAAAGACCTTTCTACTGTGATAGTTGGCATTAGGTTGCTTCTTTTCTACTATTGTACATCTTAATGTTATGTTTGATTTTTGTAATCATGGTGGACCTTCGGGTTACTGAGCTTGTTCTTTTCTACCAAGGTTAGCCCTCAATTAATTAGTTCAACTTTTTTCTACCATGGTAGTGGGGTAAACAGGTGTATTTTATTTCCATCATGGCAGTGCTAAATGATTCGTGAAAAACATTCAAGGTTTTTGAAATTAGGTGTTACAATAAAGGTTATCTGGGAAAAAAAAAAAAAAAAAAAAAACTCATGAAAAGAATTGACCTATTGGCTTCAGTACCAAATCTAAACTAAATGTCCCCTTGCCAATGTAGTAGAAAAGATAATTTACCTCTGCAATGTATAGTCTGTCAAGCTGTAAAACAAAACCAAATATGTAGTCAGGATCTTTGGCCCCTTCTTGTGCATCTTCCAACAATCCCTGAAATTCCAAAAATCAAGCCATACTAGCCAGCACAACTACAATAACATAAAAGAAGTCCCCATTGCAGTACAAAGTAATATTCTTGCAGAAAGTTAAAATGTTACAAAGTAAATGATTAATTTGCATTTTATAAAAATAGAGGTGCTACAATACAAAGAAGAGAAGATAAGCTCAACGAATGATGCACTCATTTGAACTCTTCCCCCTTATAACCTACGTCTTTCTGTGTAGATTGGCCATAACTTCAAATCAAGGTCATTCATCAGGTTGGCATAATATCTAGTTTCAGGAAAGAAACCAGAGATTAGAGGAAAGCAAAGACTAATGAAATATATCAAAATAATTTAAAAATGACTACAGAGGCCAACAAACCCACTTCAGAAGAGTTAACTATTTCTATTTAACTTAAATGAGTTATTAGTTAAGCAAAATTGCATTTGGAAGATGTTGTGGGCATCGTTGTCATGGTTTCCTATTCTTAAATTTATTCTTTATAGGTTTGTTAACTGTTTTATGTTAAAGTTACTCAAACTTCAGCTTTTTCAACATCCTACTGTAGTGGGATCTGATTTCTGATTTATGGGTGCCTATCTCACAAGCATTTGTATCGCCATCAGGAGCAAAGCTGAAGAGAAGAAAATAAAAATGCAAAGAGTTTATTTCTCTCCTCAAGGTAAAAGTGTTGTCATAATTGTCTATTATGGTGATAAGACTATGACTGGTGATTTTGAAGAAAAACAAAGATGATGACAAATTCTCTTGCAAGGAGTTTGAAATCAAGCTGCCTGGTGAACTACGATATTTCGTTGTTATAAAAGTAGGCTGTTTAGAAAGAGGGTTACACACTTGATCTCTTGAACGGGCCCAGTATGCGGATGTAAGCGAACCAAAACTCCTATGGAGACTAACAATAAGCTAGCATTAAGGAAGATAGTCTTATGTTGGTATAGGAAGATATAAGGTTTGTTTGGAAGCTCATCTATCCTTCCCACACTTGACTACACACCAGTTTTCTTGTTAGTGCGGTCAGTTGATACATGAATAGACCAATTGAGGAGCATATGGAAGTGGTTTATTATACCTTGAAATATTAAAGACTCCAAACAAGGGTGGATATCTAGTTTTGAAGGGCACTAATAGAGGTGTTCATGTGTATGTTGATGCAATGATGCTGACATGCCTGACTCTATTACTAATAGAAAGTAAACCTTAAGACATTGTACCTTATGTGAGGTAGCCTAGCAACATGGAAAAGCAAGTAGCATTGCAAGAAGCAATCCAAAGGAGGCCTTATCTCAAGGCATTTGTGAAGGGTTGTGGCTAAAGAGGCTTCTAGGTGGTTTGGGAATACCAGTTGAAATCCCTATGAGATAACATAGCCACTACTAATATCGTTAAGAAGCTTGTACATCATTATAAAGCAAAGTATGTGGAGCTTGGCAGACATTTTACGAAGGAGAAAATAGACTCTGGGATATTTGAGTTCATCTGTCACAATTTCAAGTGGCTGATTTGCTGACTAAAGTTGTTCCTAGAATGAAGCTTGAAAACCTAGGAGACCAGAGGGAATGATAAGTATAGTAAAATGCTGTAACATTAGGCATAAAATAAGAGCAGTCAAACATGAGTACCTCTTATGCCTCACCACCAATACAGTAGTTGAGCTTCCAATTGTGAGAAGAGCTATTGTAAATAAAACAGTCACCAACCCATATTCCAGGGGTGACTGGCTCATTTATTTCATTTAGTAGTTTAAATGCATCATTAACACCTTGATCATCAATAGGTCTCAGTGTTTAGGGTTTAGTTAACTGTGAAAAGTCTAGATCGTGTGCTTAAAGTTGGCAGTACAATATTGAAATAGGAAAGTCCAGGGGAAGCATTTTAAAATGTATTTTTGAATGTAAAATGCGGAATCACTACTAATTGCCATTATGTCACCGCTTTGCATAATAGACATTCCAGAGAAGTAAAAGCAGCCAACAATTACAAAATATTAGAAATCTACAAAACCAAGATGTCAGTTGCAGTCATATCAGAACATACTTTGACCCTAACATTGATTCTCTGTATTAACATGCTTCCATTCCAGTTCGAAAATCAAATTAACTCATTTGATCACACTGCCAGTAAGGTCCCTCTGTAGATATGGTTAGCAAATATAATGGGGAAAATATATTCTTCTTTCCCTGAAGTGCCGTCCCTTTATCCACAGTTTTCCAGGGACAAATATCTTTTTAAGACTGGTGAAAACAACAACTTTAGTACAGAAGTAAGAGTTTCCATAAAACAGAATCTCAACTTTCCAATACTATGTTCCTTCATTCTTGATGGAGGAGAAAATGTTCCATATGTATCAAACCTTTGTGTTTCCGAAGTTTACCAAAGAATTTCTGATGCTTATAAGTTCAACAATGTAAGCTCAGTGCTTTCTCCATACTTAGCTTTAGCAACTGATCAAATAAGAACATAAAGGAAATTCTGGTGCAGGTTGTCGAGAATCCACTAGTGAAAAAACTAGCAATTTAAACCTGAATGCAATCATCAAGGCCCTCAAGACTAATTCAATTATTAGATATTGCTGCCTTGACCATATCTAGCACCTCCCAAAGAGTGCCTCTCCAACCTTTCAGGAATTCATTTCCTTCGCAGGATTTATCAAATTTTGAAGTTCAAATGGAAATTATAACCATGTTTGCAGGCTCCTAATAACTTCAAACAAATGTAACAACAAGGAGTAATAAGTTGATCATATATTATACCTGCAACTTAAGTTTGATGGGTTTTACCCATACATAATTTTTTTTAAAATAAATTCCATTCCTTCTGTTCCTATCCTTCAAACTCTATAATTTAAGTCAACTAGACAGAAACATATCTAAGGCAAAAAGATAGTCCATACAAATTTGATAAAGGTCTTTAGCAGTGTGACTTACATGACAAGAAAAATTTGAACTAATGTGGCGTATTTTTCTCAAAGAAGAAGAACAAATTATAGCTACTTCCTATACCACCACTACTCATCAGTCAGTACTCAATATTGTATGGCATGGAGCATGGGAAGATCAATATGTGATCAATTGCTATATTTGAACTTGGAAAAGACATAATGGCAGAAAAAGAGCATAACAGTCGCCAGTGGTTGGTAGTTCAAGATATACACATTCCCTGAGCAAAGGCTGACAAGATTCCGGTACATATATCACAAAGAATATCAGATAAAGCGATTGGAAACAGAGATGAGTAATATCAAGAACAAAGATACATTATGCATAGCACCTATTACAGCAATAAGTGTAACTTTAAAAGAAATGAAGGTGCCGTGATCTAGTTGGATGTAGATCCGTTGATTATACTCTCTCAAACCTTTGTGCAAATTTTCACTGATGATCAGGTATTCATAGGTATCAGATAAATTTGAATATACTTTAACTTCAAGACTGAGAGGCTACAAAATTACCATAAACCAAAAGACAGGGAAATGATCAGCTCAATCTCATATTTCATCACCTCACCAAAACAATAAATCATACTACCTCTCCGGTCCTAATTATAAGAGCTAATTGACTTTTTTTTTTAGAGATTAAGGAAGCTAATTAAATTAGCTTAGAGTATTTTTATTAACGAGCTGAAGTAAACTTAAAAGTCGTAACAAACATATGTTTAAGCCAACTAAAAAAAAAAAGCCAAACTCATCGAAGAAGAATTTGGTTAGTTCTCCAAAGCTTCCAAGCAACACACAGAAAAAAATGGAGAGAAATAAAGGAATTGATCACAAAGCAGAGCAGAGTTGTTGAATTACCACTGTCAGAGATTGGAGAGAACGCGTAGAGGCCGCTGTGATTGAACATGAATTTGTGTGATTAGATGAAGAAACTCCCCGTAACCGTGATTGTTAACAGCTTAGTATCGCCGATCGTACCAGCACAGGACATCTCCGACCAAGAGGCCAGACTTTCTTTTGGGTCAACAGTAAGAGGCCAAACTGAGTGAACTCATTATTATATATTGTCTTAAAAAAAAAAATATTATTATATATTGTCTTAACGTTCGGAAGAATTTACTAACGCAGGAAAATTAAGGGTAAAATGACAAATTGGTCCAAGCGAAGAAATTTGTTGACCCAAAATCCAAAATATTTGAGAAATACAATGGGATAAATTTAGAAATACACACGCACATATAAAAATTTTGATCCTTAAATTGTTTTCCTCAGTTATCAATTCTGATTCAAATTAAACTTAAGGTTTATTGACTAAAAGAGAAAAGGACAAAAATTGAAATGGATTACCAAAGGATAATAATCTCACTGTGCTTTATATAGAGTGAATGTATATCAGGATATTGTTACAAATGAATCACAGCCATACATGTGGCAGATTACAGCTAGCATATCTGTATACAATATTAATCAGGGTTAAGGAGCAATTTGGCCAATGAACTTTTACCTTAGGAGCGCCTAGAACAAAAAACTTTTAAATGGACCTTAAATACCAAAAAGCTTTTAAAAATATGCAGTCAGCACAACAAACTTTTAAAAATGTAAAGTCAGCACAACGGCGTTAGAAGAAAATAACGTCTATTATTTAAGGTACAGATTGACCAACAAACTTTTATTTTAGGAGTGCAAAACACAAAAAAGTTTTACTCCAGGTATGCATAGCACAAAAAAGTCCATGTGCAATCCACAAAAAATCCAACCGTTGCAAATCCTTGTCCGAACCCCAACCATGTGCATTGGAGTTAGGATATGTGAATGCAACAAAAAAATCACAAATGTAACGAGTAGATTTTATTTTGAGTAAAGGTAGTAAGTTTTGGAACGTGCCCGGGCAAGTCCATGTGCAATCCACATAAAATCCGACTGTTGCAAATCCATGCCCGGACCCCCTAAGCATGTACATTGGGGTTAGAAAGAGTGAATGCAGCAAAAGAAATCACAAATATAACGAATAGATTTCATTTTGAGTAAGGGTGGTAAGTTTTCGAACTAATCCGGTGCAGGTGCAGATTGTGATTTTTAAGTGGACCTAAAAAATCTACTCGTTAAATTTGTGATTTCTTTTTTGTATCATTCACTCTTTCTAACCCCAACGCACATGGTTAGGGGGTCCACGCAAAGATTTGAAACCGTTGGATTTTGGGTGAATTACAGATGGACTTGCCCGGGCATGTTCGAAAACTACTACCCTTACTCAAAATGAAATCTATTCGTTACATTTGTGATTTTTTTTTGTTGCATTCACTTTTCCTAACCTTAATGCACATGGTTGGGGGTCCAGATAAGGATTTGCAACAATCAAATTTTTTGTGGATTGCACATGAACTTTTTTGTACTAGGCTCTCCTGGTGTAAATTTTTTTTGTGCTGGGTGCTCTTGGAGTAAAAGTTTGTTGGCTAATCTGCACCTTAGATTACGGACGTTATTTTTTTCTAACGACGTTGTTTTGACTTTACATTTTTAAAAGTTTTTTGTGTTGACTGCACATTTTTAAAACTTTTTTGATATTTAAGGTCCATTTAAAATTTTTTTGTGTTGGGCGCTCCTGAGATAAAAGTTCATTGGCCAAATTGTTCCTTAACCCTATTAACAATCATGTACAAGACACTAGTTACCTATTAGTCCTAACATTCCCCCTCAAACGAGAGGGTGTGGGACACACCAAGTTTGTGTCTAAAAAGAGAAAATTGAAAATGAGATAATGCTTTAGTAAAACAATCAGCTATTTGGTGAGATGAGGGAACATATCGAACTCTAATGGAACCAGATAAAACTTGATCCCTAATAAAATGAACATCAATCTTAATATGTTTGCTCCTAGCATGATGTATTGGATTTGAGGCAAGAGCCTGTGCACTTAAATTGTCACACAAGATTGTTGAAGTCTGACGAATATGAAGGCCAATTTCTGTTAATAAAGAATGCAACCATTTAAGTTCAACTGCTCCATCAGAAAGAGAAAGATACTCTGATTTTGAGCTTGATCTAAAGACTACCCGTTGCTTCTTCGAACACCATGAAACAAGTATTCCACCCAAGTATACACAGTATCCACCCATGGATTTTCTATCATCAAGATTAGTTGCCCAATCAGCATCTATAAAGGCCATCAACTAAAATGATCCTACCGGTTTGGTATGTAAACCATAGTGAATTGTCCCTTTGAGATATCTTAGAATTTTCTTGATACCTTGAAAATGTACCTCAGTTGGTTGAGACAGAAATTGACTAAGCTTATTAGCAGAATAAGCTATATCCAGTCTGGATGTTGTTAAATACTGTAGAGAACCGATAGCTTGTCTGTACAGAGACAGATCAGTCAGCTTTGTCCCATCATTACCTGAAAATTGTCTACTGGTGACCATAGGCGTGGGCATGGGTGCACAATCAAACATATGAAACTTTCTTAATAAATCAAGAATGTACTTGGTTTGGTTCACATAAAAACCAGAAATATCTCTATGAATTTCTAGGCCCAGAAAATAATAAATGGGACCCAAATCTTTAAGGGAGAATACTACATTCAATTTGACAATGAATTTTTGAACAGAACTTGCATTATTCTCAGTAATAAGAATATCATCCACATAGATAAGAATAAATACCATAAGTTGATTATTCTTGAGAAAGAATAGGGAAACATCAATGCAAGCGTTTTGGAAACCCCAGCTGACCAAGGTATGTCGCAATCTCTCAAACCATGCTCGGGGAGCCTGTTTGAGATTGTAGATCGCCTTAGTAAGTCGACAAACATGATTTGGATTTTGAGAGGAGGTATAAGGACATGTAAAACACATAATAATACCAAGATTGTGCGCAAGAGGAATAAGAGCCTTATACTCGGTCCCATTGTCACACTGAATGGAGTCAATTTTAGTATGAAATTGTGTTTCAAGCATTTTTTGAATGTGTTGAAAAGCAACAACAGTTTCTCCTTTATTCTTGAGAGGGTATAACCATGTATATCTACTGTAGTCATCAATAAAGTGAATATAATACCGGTAGCCATGAACATATTGGATAGGAGAGGGACCCCATAAGTCAGTATGAATCAATTCAAATGGCATAGAAGAATGGGACAAGGACTTAGAGAAAGACAATTTTCTTGATTTTCCAAATTGGCAAGCCTCACAAACAAAAGTGTCATTAACTTGAATTTTGACATTACATATCATTCAAAATTTGCTATAAAATCTTATTGCTTGGGTGGCCAAGCTTGTAATGCCAATTCCTAAAATTCTCACATCCCTAGAAGCAAAAGCTGAGTGTGCCTGAGCTTTAATTGTGCTCATTGGATAGAGCCCTTGTCTTGGAGTGCCTTTCATCAGTAGGGACCCTGTTTTTGATTCTTCACAACACAACCCTTGTTAGTAAAAATAACTGCAACAGGATTATCTGAAACAAGCTTATTCACACTTAACAAATTTCTAGTAACATCAGGAACCACTAACACATCGTTAAGTTGAAGATGAGAATCAGAACAAGGAATTGAGGCAGAACCAATTCCATGAACAACAACAGTAGATCTAGTACAAGTAAAAAGGCAAGAGCAAGGCTTACCCATTGATTGTAGAGCCGTCAAAACGGGCCAGGCCCGTTTAAGCCCTGGCCCTTCAAGGGCCGGGTTTGAAAAATGGACGAGATATTTGAAATTAGCCCTGGAGGGCCACGGGGCAGCCCTGCATGCCCTTTTCACTGTAGTTTTTTTTTCCTTCTTAAATTTATTAATTTATATATTTTTTGTATTTGTTATAGAGTTGTTTATCCATTTAACTACAAATACATAATAACTATACTTTAATTTTATGATTTGGTTTTTTATTTGTTACAAATAAAGATTATGGATGTGTTCATGATGTGGGAGAAGAATTTCATGATATTCTTACTCATGAGCCAGAGGCTATTACTCAAAGTGAAGAACAATCAAATGTCGTTAAAATTGATGATAGTGACGAAAATAATAGTCATCGTACTAATGTCGCTTAATGATATGTTTTTTATGTTTTATGTGAGTTATTTGTAAACATAGTTTTCTTTTGATTATGAATTAGTTACTGTGCTTATTTATTAGATGATTTGTGTTGTAATTTACTAATTATATTTCTTTGAAACACACAGAGGAAAAATAGTTAAAATTTAGAATAGTAATTTTCGGGCCCGCAGGCCGCCCGCCCGGTGCTTTTGGTAGCGGCTTTGAAAAACATGTGTTTTTCTTACTCCGGGCCCTGGAGGGCCGGGCCAGCCCTGATTGCCAGCTCTAATTGATTGAACAGAGTCAAGATGAGATGAATATGAGGCAATGTGGTGATTAGCGCCACTATCAAGATACTAGTCAGAATTAGTGGCATCCAGGGTATCTACATGATACGCTTGAGGAGGAGAACGAGTAGGAGGCCAAAAATCTGATCAAATCTCTTGAAACAATTAACAACATTGTGACCAGGTTTTTAACAAAGTGCACAAAACGAACGAGAGGAGGAATTGGGGCCTGAGTTGTCATTTGAGCGTCTCCATCGAGAACGATTTTTGCCTCCCCCTCGACCACCTCACCAAGGACCACACACAGGAGGCCGAGAGGGGTCAGGATTGGAGATAGCCATATTGGCACTGGGTTGCGAGAGAGAGAGAGAGAGAGAAGAAGCTATTAATTGCTCCAGACGAGCGTCAAAGGCTAAGAGAGCAGACTGGGCATCAACTTAGGTTAATCGATCTTGATCAACAAGTTTTACCACCACAACATTATACTTACCATCCAAGCCATTGAGAGTGTGGAGGATGAGCTCATAAGTTGAAATGGGTGCTCCAGCCAAGGCAAGATGGTCAAAGATGCGTTTCATCCAAGCAAGATAGTCGGCCATAGCTTGACCATTTTTCCGGGTGCAATGAAGCTCGGAGCGATGAATCATAAGACGAGATTTAGAGATGGCAGAGGTGAGTGACCAAGCCTCAGTCAAAACTCGTACGTCGTCCGACGGTGCAGAAGTTGCATCGCCACATCCTGGGTCATGGTGTTGTGAAGCCAACCGAGAAGCATCTTGTCGACTGAAAACCACTCCTTAAAAATAGGATTGGGGACTGGTGTAGAGGAAGGCGGTACCACCGTCGTCATCGGTGGGACAAGAGCAGCACCGTCGAGATGTGATTGAAGCTGGTTGCCTTCGATGAGAGGCAAGACAATGGACGCCCAAACCAGATAGTTCGTCCGATCCAACTTGATCGACGAGGTTTGGCTGGACGATTTGAAGAGGGCATAAGTGTGATGAGCGGCGGAGGAGACAGTGGAAGGAGCGGTGGGTGAAAAAGTTGTACCCGAAGAGAAGGATGGGGACAATGCCATCGTGCATGAGTGACTAAAGAAAGAGAAAGAATAATAGAGAAAGAAAAAGGTAGCTCTAGTACCAAGAAGAGAAAGGACAAAAATTGAAGAAATGGATTGCCCAAAGATAATAATCTCCTTAGGTCATTGTGCTTTATATAAAGTGATTGTATATCAGGATATTGTTACAAATGAATCACAACCATACATGTGGCAGACTACAACTAGCATATCTGTATACAATATTAACAATCATGTACAAGACACTAATTATCTATTAGTCCGAATAAAAAGTAATTCAATATTCATAGTTACCGAGAGCAATACATTTCTTATAATTTTTTAGCTCCATAAATTATATAGAATGAGTTTTAAAATTCAGAAATTGAATGAAAATAATTGTGAAAAATTCATTCAGAGATTAAAAGTTCTATTTTTTTAATTATGAAATTTTATCCATTTTAAAATTGACTATGAACAACATAATAAAACATAATAAAATGAAGAGATAAGTGTAGAGACGAGGAATAAGAAAGAATTCTTATTCATATTTTTTTTTCATGCACATCCAATTATTTTTGTTAAGCACTTATATATAATGTTTAATCCTCCCAAGAGTAGTTATAATGTCATAGACATAAGAATTAATCTACAATATAAAACTATAGGAGTTTATAGGTATTAATCATAAAATGGAATTCTAAGAGATCTATGAACATTCACACACTACAATGTTTATAACCCTCTTTTTTTTTTTTTCCCCCCCTTCCAACAAAACATTTTCCGTGCATATGGCCTGATGGACATTATGTTTAAGGACCCCATCTATTAACTGTATCAAGCTTTTGTTGGTTAACCATCTTTTTTTTTTTTTTTTTTTTTTTTTTTTCCTTTTCTATTTTTTCCCTCTCCCTCTTTTTGCTAATGCTGGATTACGGCGTGATGGGCCATTGGACCAGCGTCATTACGTTTTCACAACTTTTTTTTGGGCCAACATGCGTTTTTACAATCTTCAAGATGGAGGAATAGTAAATTTCCTCCAATAAGGATGTTATTTATTTGGTTTTTAATACAAAACATATTTATCTTATTCGATAGATTAGAACAGTGAAATAAATTGTTGAATTATAATATTATGATATAATCTCTATAAAATACTTATGTATAATGTTAGATTATATATTAATTTATAGGTTAAGCAAATTTATTAGTTTGAAAATATATATGATTAATATGTAAGAAGTGTATGCATTTATTCTATTTTTAATAATTATAATTGACAATATAATTCTGTGCAAAAAAAATTTTTTCATTCAATAATCAATAGTATTTTTGATACTATTCAATGTGTGAAAATTATTATTTAATAAAAATATAATAAATCAATCCAAAAAAATAATTAAACTTCTGAATTAACTCATTGAACTGTTGGGATGAACCTTACAAGTCTTTTCCCTCGCTTTCCCTTAATATAATACGTGTTGTAATTTCTTCCTTATTTTTTCAATTTCCGATTTCAATTTAATTTAATTTCACGTCAATTATATTTATAATAACCTATTAATTCTCGCTACTTTTATAATAAATCTTTATACATACACTCTCCTCTGGTCCTTTTTGTAAGAAGTATTCTCTTTCATAGGGTAGTCCTTAATGGAAGGAATAGATCCTATTTATCTAAATTTTAAATTAGTCTTTTTATTTTTACTCTCGTTAATTCTCTATCATGTGACATTTTGAATGGCGTATTCCTTATAAAAAAGGAGGCAGTATGTATCAATCTTATACAAATTAATGCTTTCTAGTGAGAAAACTAATATAGATAAGTATATATGCATGGTCAAAACCAAGGTTACTAAATCCAGAACGGTCATTGAACCGTGGGTCAAGAATTAGTGGGTCAGACCGAAGCTAATTCGAGGCCAAAACGGTGAGGAAATAAAGATTTTAGGGTTATTAATATGAAACTTTAAAGAAAATAAAAATAAAAAATCATTTTTTTTTAAAGATGAACCGGGTTGATGCCCGGATCGAGTCGGTTTACCAACCAGTTCACTTGTTTCCAGGCCAAATCGGACTGTCCGAGTTTAACAACCTTGGTCAAAACTTCAAAAGACAATTAAATCACAAAAATAACAACTGCTCATGGTGTATGCATGCATGCACTCTTATTACTTTACATCCATATCATTAAACTGATAATAGTATACTAAATTATCCACCAAAAACTTCAAAATCTATATATTCCCCCACCCCTATAATACTTTTATTCACCCTAGCTCTTTAACCATATTCCAATATCACACACACAAACCAAAAATTAAAGCATTGAGTTCTAGCAGAGAGATCAAAAGCTAATTAATTACAACAACCAAAATTAGCTTTGATCGATGTCTAACTAGCTAGTTAGGGTGTGTTTGGTATTGTGTATATTATATATGATTTCTCAAGGATCTGCCTTGGATAAACGAAACTGAGAAGCGGCCACAGCATCATCCAAACTCAAAAAGAAGGTCTCTTTGCCAACCACTTCTACAAACCTTGATATTATCAGCTTCTCCATCACCTCCTTCCTTGGGTTCACTATTGACATCTGGAGTACGTAACATTTAAACAAATACATATAATGATATCTCTTTTGTTATATCATCTATTAGTAGTATCAGTATGAGCATAAGCCTAAAATAAAGAGTTCGTTCTAAAAGATTAGCATGTTTAGGTTGGAGTTAACCCCTTGAACATATAATAAACTTCACTTTTCTTGTAAAGTTTTTCATTGTGAGACGCATAACACAATAGATACATAAAAAGCAGTATAAGTATATATGTTATGAACACAAGCATAAAGAGAGAGTTTATTATACAAAGATGTGAGACTTATACACTTCAATATCTACTTTAAACTTATATATACTTCATTTTTCTTATAAAGCTTCTTGACGTGAGACTTATGACACAATAGATACATAGAAAGCAACATTAGTATGTTACATGCATAAGTTTAAGGGGGAGGGTTCATTCCCAAAAGGTTTATGTACGTTAGGTGAGAGTTAACCCCTTGAACTTATAAATTTTACCTTGCTAATTAATACTCTCTCTAACCCTTAATATATGATATATTTACCTAGTTTGATTAGATTAAAAAACTTAGATTTGTTAGTTAATATGACGTATATTTTTTAAAACGCTAGCTATAGTCATCTTCTTTAATTCCTTAATTCCCCCTCCTTCTTAATTATTGTTGATCGAAGAGCATCAATAGGGGAAATTAGGAAAAGATTAATAAATATGAAAACTATGTCTTATATTTATGACCAAGATCAACTTTTTATACGTCTTATATGGACCATAGTAGTAACACAGTAGATACATAATAAGTAATCCAAAGCCATACTATTCACAAAATTGTAAATAGTGCCGCTTTCAACTTAGGGTTTCATGCAATATAGAAACTCGATGTGAAAGTGAAACCATAATTAATCCATGGCGTACGTACCTCCTTTCCATTTTTGCCCAGGATTTTACGTAGCTCTAATATTCCTCCAATAGCAGTTACATCAATGGAAGTCACGCCTGGCCGTGTATAAATAATATTATAATATATGTATTGAAAGAATTATGAGTATATAAAACAAAAAAACTAGATGTAACATATACAATACGTACTTGAAAAATCGAGTATGACCAGCTCTATAATATTACCGGAATTCTCCTCGCTTTGAATATACCTCCTGACCCTACATTCCATAGTTTTAAAATTTATAAACAATATGTTAGGAATAAAGGAGTAAACCTCTTTAATTTTCAAATCTTAATTAAATTTATTTGTGTGAAATGAAATTACGTACCTCTCTTTGATGTAGGAAGAGTTAGCGAAGTAGATAGGAGAACCGAGTTGAACGATGAGAACACCTGGGAATACAGTTGAAACAGGATACTGCTCAACGTCTCTATACAGATCAGACGAGTTAGGCATCTTCCCAAGCTTGCATGCGGCTGGTCTTGCCACGTACAACAGTGCTCTCAACAACCCTAGTACAATCTGATTCACAACAACACACATATTTATGTGTGTGGGAGATTCATTAGGTACATCACTTAATCCTCATATCATATATCATAATCAATCACTTGTAAATTTACCTATGAACACTTGTAAATTTTTGTATTAGCTCTTTAAATTAGGATTTGACGATTTTCATATAGACACTTGTTATTTTACTACCCCTTTTGGTCCTACATATAAGATTGAGTTTGACATTTTTAGAAAGCCTAGGAAGCTAATTAAATAACTTTAGATAAAATAATTAATTTGACTAATAAACTGATATATAATCTAATGATACACAACATATAATAATGTGATTAAGTAACTTATTTAGCTTTTTTAATCTCTCCAAAATAAAAAGAGTCAAACATATCTTATATTTAGAACCGAAGGGATTATTATATTGTTAGTTGTTAAAAGTGTGTGTAAGTTAATGTTATAAATAATATCAAGGCCAGCTACATTGACTTGAGAGGACAACAAAAGACACCTTATAAAAAAGCCTAGATTCCTCCTCTCGATGGATGGCTTTTAAAAATTGTGAGGGGGCTCCCAAAATGCGAGGAGCTAGGATATGATGTAATCGTCTGTGGAGTTTTGTGGAGGGTATTAATAAATGCATGAAGCGGTGATTAAGTACTCACAGAGAAGAAGAGGCCGACGTCCATGGAGATGAAGGTGACGCCCAAGAAGCAAGAGATGCAAATGAGGAAGTCAAACTTGTCGACTTTGAACAGATGGATGGCTTCTTGATAATCAATGAGAGGCAACATGGCTGATATGATAATGGCTGAGAGAGCCACCAGAGGAGTGTGACCAAACAATGGAGCCAGAAATAAGAGCGTCATCGCCATAAACACCGCTTGCACTGCGTTTGACATCTGTGTCTTCGCCCCTGCGTTGTAATTCACTGCACTCTTCGAAAATGGACCTTCCAACCAAAAAATTATTAATTAACGAATGCTGCAGATCTTATCACATCGATAAACACTGAAACTACCACTTAGTGAGTGTTTGTGTGTGTGTGTGTTTTGTATATATATATACACATACCACTGGTCAAGTAGCATGAAGTGAAGGAGCCCATAAGGTTCATAAGACCAAACGCGACCATCTCCTTGTTGCCATCATGAGGGGTATTTTCGACTACAGCGAAGCTTCTTCCTATTGCTATACCTTCCTGCAAATTAAATAAGGAAAATAAAATATGATTATATATAGATAAGATCAAATAAATGAAAAGAAATGAAATTATCTGTTGCTGTGGTTAGAGATTAAATTAATTTTCTTATACCGCCAATGACAAAACGCCTGTGATCATGCCAGCTTTGAGGACAGCTGGTAAATATTTGGGATCAAAGTTTAGTAAGTGGATGGATAAAGGATTTACGCCTCGATCTAGGTGACCCACCTGAAATAAATTGAAATAACTCATATGTGAGAATTAATTAATCAAAGAAAATATATAGGCAAGTAAAAATTAATTAAATATAATTCACTGCTCACAATTTGAATTCCGTGATTTTGGCCTTTCACAATGTAAGTGAACAGAGCTCCAACGATCACTGTTGTTATTGGAGCTATTGCTGCCACCCAAAACAGCTTTGGATATTTATTCTTCTGCAAAATACCAATGAATTTATTTAATTAAGAAAAAATTAATGAATTAGTTTTTACCCAAAAAAAAAAAACATCGTTTTAATCTCTATAAAGATAAAGAGATGAATCACTTACCACACACTTAGTTCCCATCAAGAAAGTAACGAAGACGATGCCCATGACTGTGGTCTCCATCTTATCTATCTCAGCATAATATTTAATAAAAAACGTATTAGCTTAATTTGTTTCAAGAACAATAAATTAATATAACATAATTAGCTATATATGATTATTAAGTAAAACGTTATTTTTCATATAATTCATCTCAATTTCATACCTCTATAATCGACTCTCAAGCCTAACGAGTTGATATATTTGCAATTTACATAGTCTAATATAACTTTTGTCCTAATTAAAGATAATTTTGAAGTTAAATTAGTTAATTATTAATTATATTTATTTTTCCAAATGCTTTATTGAAAATTTAAAATGGCTTCTAACTAACTTTGGTTTTCTATTCTTTGTTTGATTCTCCTACCTCACATATGAATTCTCCAAGCTCTCACAAAGTTCGGCGTTGTCGATCTCTCTCAAGTCTCAACAACTTCCTCCGGTTTACTCTTGGAGGTTGGAAATGTAATTTAATAGTGATGTCATTATTAAATATGACAAAAATTGCTTAAAATTATATTATTAAGAAAATAAAAAACAGTAAAATTGAGGTATATGTGACATTAACTAGTTGCAAGCATTACTCACTTTATAGAATATATATGTGCATTGTTAAATGATTATTGTGTTTAATAATTATTGAGAAAGTATTAATAGGGATATTTTGGAAAGAAATTGATAAAAATTATAACTTTATCTTATAATTAGGACCAATATAAGCTCTTAAAAGTTATCTTATAACTAAAACCGGAAGGACTACTTAATAAGATGTCATTGGTAGTGTGCGCACTATATTTAATTGACAAGATATCTTATATATATAAGACCTAAACCAGAACAAATATGAATAAATATATATGAAACTTTTTTTCCCCATTCACCAACCAACTCACACACATGCCGCCATATCGGCTTCCAACCCCACATTTGAAAAAAAAAGACTTTTTTTGACCACACACATTAAAAAAAGACTTAAAAAAAAGGTGTTTAACGTCATTGGGTAAAAAAATCCAGACAAATATGAACCCCATGCATGATGTATAACTAGAAAAGGAAAATTAATCTGTGGATTTGAAGACGAACCTCACTGCCATTTGCTATGATGGCCTTGACCACAGAGATGAGACTGGTGTGACTAGAGAAATGTTTCATTCCAAATACGCCCTTCAGTTGTTGCAGACACAGAATTACCGCTGTCCCTCCCATGAACCCTGTTATCGTCGAATGCGAAAAGAAATCCACCAATATCCCCAGCCTGTATATGTAAATTCACACGTCATTCTTATCATTACTTAATATTTAATTAAACTAAACAAAGCTAAACATGTGGGGCCTAGAATCCACGTGAATATAGAAATCTGAATTAAATCATCTCCCAATACTAGCTATTTATGGTTATTCACTGCACCGATGTAGAATCGGAAATCATAAAAAAATTTCTATTTTGATTTATTAGTTTGGATTATATCTCATTCATTATTTTTTATTCTCACCTTAGAATACCTAGCGCGGCCTGAAATACGCCGGTGATGAAGGTGGCGGTGAAAATCAAGTGCAAAAACAACGTAGGGTCATCCTCTGGCGTCACCACGCTCGAAACCGTTTGCGATAACAGCAGCGACGCCGCCGCTATCGTCCCCACTGCCATGTGCCTTGAACTTCCGAATATCGCATACATCAGTGGTGGCACAAAACTGCTATCTGCACGCACAGATATATAATTATGTACACTATATATATGTATAAACATATACATGAAGGACAGAGATAATGAAATTTTCATTAATCCACTGTTAGAGTTAATTAGAATTCGAAGAAATTAAGAAGGGAGGAAGAAAGAGTCTCCCTTTATATTATTTAATCATTCAAATTCTGTCATCAGAGTAAGGATGATAAAAAAGACGGATAAGAATGATTAAAAAAACGAAAAACCCAAAACTCGTGAAAAATCATGAAGAGAGGAGATAGTGAAGATTAAAAACTATACTAATTAGCCTAATTAAGTTCTTAATGAACTAATATATATGATTTTATAATATCTTCGACGTATGTATAAACACGCACGAAGAAGATCATAAATCTGAAAACGGAACTTACAGAGGCCAACGACGGGAGGAATCTCGGCAAGTTTAGCGTAGCTAATGCCTTGAGGGATGGCGAGGCTGGTGATGGTGAGGCCGGCGACGAGGTCTGACCAGAACAGCCGGAGATTGTAGTTCGGAAGCCATTCGAACAATGGGACAAAGTACTGAAATCCTTTCACAATTCTGTCTCTCCGCCTCTCTCCGTTCATGAACTGCCGGAAAGGGTCGTCCGGGAACAGCGTCTCTTTCGCTGCCGACTTTAGTTTCGTCAAGAACCCCTCGGCGCCGAGAAGTTCACGCCATGCCGGTTGTCGATTTCTGTGGCGGAGGCCACTCCGCCTTTGGGGCTCATGGAATTGTTGGTGTTTGGATCCATAACGTCGCCGGCGACCAGAATGGTTCTCGGTCTAATAGAAACTTATCGGAAACACTGACTAAATTAGAACATAGGAACTGGATTTTGTTGGCGCCAAGCTGGCGTTTATATGGTACTCGGAGGGGGAAAAAACGAAAAAGAAATCACGACAAGTTATTTAATTAATTGGAATATTTTTGTTGAGAAATTCTTATATATTTGCCATATCATTTGTAGTCTAACAAATTAATATACAAGAACTTATACAAAATCTTAATTAAGGGATTCATTTCTTAAGAAAAATAAAATATAAAATATATGAACAGCCGACTAGAATTAATGTTAGCTTAACTATTGTTGTTTAATTGATCAGATCATAAAATGACATAGCAAAAAATAAAAAGGTTCATACAAGAATTTCTTATTTTTATATTCGCATTTCCAACAATTTATATTTTAAGGAAAAAAAAGTTGCTATCAATTTTTATTAATAATCTATCTACTATAACATTTCTCAGGAAAAAACTTTTTGTTATCTGTTTTTATTAATAATCTATCAACTATAACGTGGTCTAGTATGTTTTGGACCCAATCTAATAGGATAAGACTTCATTTTTGTTTCTTGTTTCTGTTTTAGTAAATTCTTAAAGAGTAATCATTAACCATATTCACACATTCTGTCCAAACGTCCAACTCTCATAATCTGTTTTTTAAATAACCACTCTTATAATCTCAAGTAACTTTTGAGTCTTTTTGATTTTATTTCCATCTTTAATTTAAAATAAAAGATCAAAATTAGTAATGGCATAAGTTATTTGAATGAAAAATTGGATTTTCTTCAATTACGCACATAGGAGTTGGTGAGGCGGTCAATGATAAATAGGATTTGTTTTGCAGTACAGTTCTTGCGGCTTACACTGTGTTTGGATGTGTTCGTAATAACATGCAAAAGTAAACGTCGGCTGTCCAAACATGCTTGATATCATGTGTTAGAAGCATGATCATGCAAGTTAAGATAAAATTCTTCTCATATACTTACCTTATTTACCACAAATCATGTTATAAGTGCCGCTTTTACCACTAACTCAGTCACATTGCATGAGTGGAATATAGTCAAACATATCAATCAATATCCAAAATATAATACAATGCTTATAAAAAATATATTCTCTGTTGTAATTCTATCTCATCTAGCTGATAATTTACGAGATCTTACATTAACAACAATAAGTAATATATATAGAAGTTTTTTCTTGGAAAAAAAAACAATTAAAAATGAGAAAAGACAAATTGTGTTGTGAATTTATCAAATCCCCTATGTTAGAACTGAGGTAGGAATTTGAGATTTCTAATTTCGACCAAATTACCCTAAGTAAAGTTATAAAACATGAAAGTGAAGTAGTTAATGTAAAAACTAATGTTGTTAATATATATACAAATGTTGTTATTGACCCTAAAAATTGTGCCATCAAAATTATATATAATTTTTGGGATATGAAGTTGTGAAACAAAAAAGTAAAGTCGTTTATGTAAAAGATGATGTTGTTATTGACTCTTCAAACTTGTGCCCTAAAAATTATATCTGTTTTTTGGGATATGAAGTTATCAAACATGAAAGTAAAGTAGTTAATATTGAGCTTGTTTGGGATACGGTGGGCAATCGACTTATGGAAAAGTCTGATTGGGTAAAAGTCCGAGTGTGAAATGTGATTTATATTTGGATGGGTGGTTCCATAAGTAGCTTATGGAAAAGTCGATTGTGTACAAATTTGTTTGAAATGATTTATGGATAAATGACTTTTGAGATAATTATAAGAAAAAATTAAAATGAAAATTACCAAAAATATGAAAAATGATAAATTACAAAATTTGGCAATACTAAAATACATCATTTGATCAAATAAATATTACATAAGTAAGTAGGGAATTAGGCCCCGTACAATTTGGAATCTAATTGCATGTGTCACGAATCTGATTCATTTCAATTGAAGATGGCTGATTCATTTAGGTTGAAGATTCCCTAGCAGAATCAATCGAGGAACACTAATATTCCCATTTTCAGCTTCCATGAAAGTAACATCTGATTGAGAATTGCTCCTAATAAAATTATGTATGGCCATTGTTGCACAAACTATGTGGATTTGTGTTTGGTACCTATATTTGCGCTTTTTTTTATTAGGATTTCAAACATATTCTTCCACACCCCAAAAGTCCTTTCTATAGTGGACCGTAAACTTGAGTGATAAAAATTGAAGGCCTCTTTTTCATTTCCAAATCCATATTGACGCTTGAATTCTACCAGGTGATAACACTGACCTTTGTAGGGACAAGATATATACCTAACAGGTGTTCCATATCCAGAATCGACCAAATAATATTTGCCTAGTAAATGGTGAAAACATCTTGAAGGTGTGAGATAAATTCAAATGTGAAATGCAGACATAGTTATTTAGTTGAAGTATATGAAAAGATACCTTGAGGTGGATGAGGGAAATTCATATATGAATTTGAGGTAGCAACTTGAAACACACGAGCATCATACGCAGTACCTTCCCATCCCGCCAATACGAACGTAAAGCACATATCCCAATCACATATAGCCATGACATTCTGTGTTGGAAATCTATTTCTCCCAATATATTTATCTCTCGTCCGATTGCTGACCACACACTTTATATGTGTTCCGTCTATTGCTCCAATGGCATCCTTGAAATAAGGGTAATATCGGCGATCATTCTTTATATGTGGGTGGCAGCCACGGAATTCGGGATCGGATGGTTTGACATTTTCCTTACCTAGACTAAGGCAAGCTTCTAATACCTTGTGCAGCAGCCTACTTACAGTTTCCCCTGAATGTTGAAAACAAATTCTTGAACAACCCTATTGCCTACTCTGTGTCCAACAATGAACAAAAACATGGCTACCATTTCTTCAACTTCGACGTCCCTAGAATTCTGTAACCCAAGTCTGACTAAATTGTTGCATAAGTTGTAGAACACATGTGGCTCCACTCTGAACATTTCATGACATCGTGGACCGTGACTTGCCAATATTTCTTGAACTCGTGAATGCCCTGTGTGTGCACTAGTATTGCGTGGTTCTTTGCACACATAAGGAGAAACATATTGACACAGATACACACATAATTGTTCAGCCTCTGTTTGCTCTGCATCCATATTAGATAATTCTTGAGACTCGTCATCTTCCTCTTGTTCCTCTGACATAATTTGTTTCCTCTAGTTTGACACTGCTTATGTATCTTGTGGGTCGGGTGTAATTATATTCATATGTAAGCATCATATGTGTAAAAAACCTACTGCACTAAGCATTCTACAACTGTGCATATAAAAATAAAACCATATCAATAACAATAAAACCAATCTACAGTTGTAGTTCAATAAACAATATTTGTTATTGGGTCCCGGCCCGCACCAGTCTCTTTGAGTAATGTATCCCATGTCCTCAACTCTTTCTTTAAGATTTCTAACATATTCTTCAATTGTTTATATCCATATCCTTTCCCAGTTTTCTGAACAAAAGTTGTCACAATGTCATCCAACCCACCTTTGTAAATACTAGGCCATTGAGCTGTTTTTTGTAAATTTGGTCAACACAAGCGTTGACAAGGACCTCGGTTGAGAAATCATCCCATACTACTTTGCCCATAATTATATAGCTAACAAGTGCATAAAATTAAAAAAAAACTACCATTATGTGTGCACAAGCATAACATAAAAGAACAAACAAAGCTGGAACACATCAGAAGGGTATTAAGCAAACAGACAAATCTGGCAAATGCTGCACTTTAAAATGAGACGAGCTAGGCTTTCTAACTATAAAAGGTCAATTGATACCCTCACTATTTTCATTGATTAAACTATTTTCCTCATGAAAGCCAAGAAAAGAAAACAAGAATTAAAACACAAAAATGAGCCATCCAAAAGTCCTGAACTGAAACTGAATGACCATAAGAAAATTTTAGTCTCAATCATATTTGGCTCATAGATGCCTAGAGATGCTAAAGAGAAACAAACTCGACTTGAATTCGGAAACTGACCAGAACATCTCTGTAGCATGTTCACAATCAATCATACTGATGTGTCCACTTTTAATAGGGTTAAGGTGCAGATTTGCCAACGAACTATTACCCGAGGAGCGTCTGGCACAAAAAACAATTGAAGGGACCAAATTGGCCAACAAACTACTAAAAAGTAAAACAAAAAAACACAATTTTGAGCAGATTCGCCAACGAACTATTACCCCGTCACTGTCTTGGTATCTCCGTCTTCCATTGACTGTCACAGTGTCGGTGACGTCGGCGTCTCCAAAGCTTCCATTGTTGCTGGGTTTTTCACTCACCCTCTTGAACTCATCTAGTAGTCTACAGCTTTCGACCGGCACACACCTTGCACCCTGGTTGCGTGCCTTTGATGCCACAAGCAGCAACCGTCGCTGCCACAACGCCTGCTCGCATGGGCCCCATCTCTGTTGGTCTTTGCCTTATCCAACAAGAAGGTTAACCACTCTTTTCTCCAGCGTTTCCGCCACCGTCCTACGCTAGTGCCTCATATTTTAACGTAATAATGATAGTTGTTTTTTTAATAGTTCTTTGGTATTTTTTTTAATAGTTCTTTGGTTTTTTTTTTTTCACTTTTTAATAGTTTATTGGCTAATTTGGTCCATTCAATTATTTTTTGTGCCAGACGCTCCTCAGGTAATAGTTCGTTGGCAAATCTGCACTTTAACCCCTTTTAATAATAAAACTCCAGTTTTGAACCAATTAATAAATTGCAAATTCATATACAGTTCGCTATCTACAAACTGACACTAATTTAACTTTGAACCACAAACCACATCTTTGTAGCATGTTCACAATCCCAACCCTTAACTATTGATTCTTCACATCCCAACTACAGAAAAATATTCACATTTGTCATCAAAGTTCCTCATACACCCAGTAAACAAAACTAGACCTGATAATCTAAAAGATTTAATGAATCCTCCATAAAAAGAGTATCATTATTATAAACACTATCCAAAGTCTATTTTCTAAATGAACCCAATAACCAAACAAATGGGAACACAGAGCATACACCACTAGGAGTTTTGAAAAAAAAATGATTCAGGAGCAAAGCATATTTTGAATTTCAGCTAATCAACAACAATGGGAACAAGAATTAAGAGAATAGCAAGCTCACACTCCAGACTAGGCTTTTTTACCTTTTGTGTCAAAAGTCTAGAAACGAAGAGCAGCAAAGTGAAATTTATAGATCGGATTGCCCTAGAACCCACTGACTACGTCCACTCCCTTCTACCACCCAGGAATCACGGTTCCGTATCGTCGGCAGAAGATCTTAAATTTGGGATGAATAAAACTCGAGATGAGGAAAGGAAAGGCAAATTAAGGAAATATACCTTCAACCTCTAGATCGATGAGCAGACTAGATCCACACTCTATAGCTACTGAAGCTCGGTTAAATGCAGAGATTTGCCACACCAGACCACCAGTGAGAGAGAGAGAGAGAGAGAGAGAGAGAGAGAGAGAGAGACATATCCGTAGATCCAACTTCGAGTGGAGACGCACTGATAGTTCCATGAAGGATTGTGAAATTTGACTTAATTGCTTTGCTTTAAGTTCAAGCTCAAGCAGTCAAGTAGTTGGATGTTGGGTAGTTGGCGAAATTAAATGAGCACCTTCAAACCAGGTAGTTGACAAATTAATGCTGAAGCTCAGGTAAGTTGGTAGCAACAAATATAAATTTTTGCAGAGTGGGCATTTGTGGAGACGAGATGAGGAGCTTATCATAAGCTACTTTTGATAAGTCAAGAAAGACAACTTTTGAAATAAGCCGCTTAACTTCCATAAGCTCGATTGGGCAACTTTTCCATCCAAACAAAAACAAAAACAAAAAAATGCACATAAGCTAGTTTCAAACAATAAATAAGCCCATAAGCTATCCCAAAAATCTCTCCCAAACATGCTCAATGTAAAATCTGGAAGTATTGTGATGGACACTCGAGTGTGAACTTCAACACTTAAGTGAAGGTAAACACTTGCAAGTTCAGTGCAAGACACTTGCTGATGAATCAAGAGTGATGTCTCTTTTATAAGGTGTACTCGAATGTGGCTTTGTGATACTCGAGTGTCTAGTAGAAGTTGAAACCATTTTAACTAACACTCCAGTGTGTGTTTCAAAACATTCGAGTATCCTTTTCTTCAACAGTCTTCTACTAGAGACAGAATTCATCAGCACTCAAGTGTGACATCAAGTTCACTCGAGTGTATCTGGAACAACACTCGAGTGTTTGTTCTTACTGCACTGAACCATCATCTCCGAAAATTCAAATTTATTGATTAACATTTGTTTACACTTGATTAATACTCATACTACTTCTTAATGCTCCTAAACATATTTGTTTATGAGTTTTAGATGATTTGAATCATGGATTACGTGCAAAATCAAAAAAACCAAGTTTCTGTATCATAACATTAAATGCCATGATAGAAAACAGAGCAAACAGAAGCAATCTCAGAGTAGGTTAATGAATATCGTCTGAAGTGTCAATTGTGGCGAACCGAAAGCGGCCCAACCTTAAGCAATCCCAAAGTAGACCAAAGGGATGTCGTGTGAAGATTTGTTGCAGCGATGCAAAAGCGACTAAACCTCAAATTCTTACAATGACTCAAATTTATCTCTAATGGAAAGCTTGATCACTCTAACAGATAGTTTCAACACTCACAATGAAAAGATTGAACCTTCACAACGGTCATTAATGGTGTTCAACTATAAATACGTGAGCATTCAATACGGAGCAACCAACCACACATACGATCAATCTTTGCTCATTTATTTCTCATAAATTCTTATGTTATAATATCTTCCGATATTGTTTGTTCATTAGTGTTTAATTATCTACTATGTGAGAGAGTTTTACAAACGATTTGATTTCTATAAAATCTCAAGGTAGTGGGATCTTGAGTGTGGTTGTTTACAACTAGTAAGGGGAAGTAAGTCCTGTTGAGGATTACTTTTGTACTGAGGTCGATTAGGGCTAACTTATGTACCGAGACGCTTTAGGGACTAGATGTAGGTTAGAAAATTAGGGCCGAACTAGTATAAACAGCTTGCACACTTTGGTGATATTTCTCTAACTTTTTCTCTTCGATTTAATTGATTGTCACTTGGTTTAAATTTTTTAATATCACCAAATTCACCCTCTTGGGTGAAATGTTGCCACTAACAAAACTTGTGCCCTTAATTCAGGGCATTTTGGTCATTTAGTTAGAATTGGAAATCCCAAATTACTACTTCAGTTTTGATTTGAGATTTGATAAATTCGCAAAGATCGATTTATCTTTTTTATTTTTAATTGTATTTTTCTGGAATACAATACTTATCAAAAAAACATATCCGTTGTAATTCTATCTCATCTACTTGATAATTTACGACATCTTATATTAACAACAATAAGGAATACTCCCTCCGATTCTTATTATAAAGCACTAACTATCAATTGTATTTGATTCTTTTTATAAGACATTTGCTTGTTTTCAAAGCCCATTAATTATTTTTTCCATGTATGCTCATAATTAATAAGGGTAGTGGGTGAGAGTAATAATTAATATAATATTAGCGTTTAGTGCAATTAATAGGACTAGTATTAGAAGTTATTTAAATTATAGGACAATTTTATTGACTTTAATAGTTTTTATTAGTTTATGAGAATTATTAGTTGGTGTCTTATAATAAGAACCAAAGGGAGTATATATAGTAGTTTTTTCTTGGGAAAATTCTAAAAAAATACAATTAAAAAAATGAGAAAAGACAAATTGGTGCTACGAATTTATCAAATCCTATGTCAAAACTGAAGTAGGAATATGAGATTTCCGATTTTGACCAAATTGCCCTAAGTAAAGTTATGAAACATGAAAGTGAAGTCATTAATGTAAAAGCTAATGTTGCTAATATAGATATATATGTTGTTATTGACTCTGAAACTTGTGCCTTCAAAATTATGTATAATTTTTGGGATATGAAGTTGTAAAATATGAAAGTAAAGTCGTTTATGTAAAATATGATGTTGTTAATATAGATACAGATGTTGTTATTGACCCCTAAAATATGTGCCCTCAAAATTATCCTTGGTTTTTGGGATATAAAGTTGTCAAATATAAAAGCAAAATCGTTAATAAGATTGACTAAAAGAGTAATGAGATTAACTAAAAAAGTAATGATTTTGACAAAATCAATAGTTAGTGATAATATGTGTAAAAGGATTAGATAATACGACTTTTTAGTCTTTTCTCCAAAATATTAAAAATCCATATTTTCACCCTATCTCTTCTCTGCCCTTTACATGTGTTAATAGACTTTTCTACGTTTTCGAAGTTGACATGATATTTATGTCTTTTTCCCTATATATTTTTTTTATTGGGTTGAACTTTTAGGATTTGCCCATGAAAAAAATTGTGGAGAGATTCCCCCCCCAAGCCATTGGGAACTCCACATGCCCATATATTAATCTAGATTCAAGGCATGATAAGTCACTTTTTTACCACCTAACGCTCCTATGTTTCCAGTCTCAAATTCTAGACCATTGGTTAACTCAATGTATTTTACCACCTAACACTTTTTTACCACCTAATGCTCCTATTTTTTTAAGCGTTTGACGTACTTTACATTGATTTTAAAAGAATAAATCATTAACAAAAGTTTCAACTTTTGTTCAACTCCAAAAAGATTTTTTTTGTTTCCTTTTATTTTTTTTTTCCTTTTAATTTTTTAGGGAGCATATTGCCGCCCTTTGGTCAGCAAAATTCAACACAGATACGCCTCTTCCAGGTACGCCTGAGATCCCAACGCGTCACAAATGACCTCTTTCGCTGAGCCATCTTTCTCATGGTACTGTCAGACATTAGGTATAGATATCTAATAAAATCAGGGTTAAGGTACATATTTGCGAAAGAACTATTACCTAAAAAGTGTCTGGCACAAAAAACAATTGAGGGGACTAAATTGGCCAACGAACTATTAAAAAGTGAAAAAAAGTACCAAATAACTATTAAAAAAAAACTATAACAATTACGTTAAAATATGAGACCTTTGGCGTGGGACGATGACGAGAGATCTTTGGAGAAAAGAGCGATTAAGCCTTATTATTGGATAAGGCAAACACCAACAGAGATGAGACCCATGCGAGCAAGCGTTGTGGTAACGGTGGTTGTTGCTTGTGGCATCGAAGGGATGCAACCAGGGTGCAAGGCGCGTGTCGGTCGAAAATTATGGACTGCTAGATGAGTTCAAGAGGGTGAGTGGAACACCTAGCAACAATGAAAGCTTTGAAGACGCCGACGTCGCCGACACTGTAATAGTCAATGGAAGACGGAGACACCAAAACAATGACGGGGTAATAGTTCGTTGGCGAACTGCACTAAATTTTGTGTGTGTGTGTGTGTGTGTGTTTTTTTTTTTTTTCCACTTTTTAATAGTCCGTTGGCCAATTTGGTCCTCTCAATTGTTTTTTTTGTCGACGCTCTTCTAATAATTCGTTGGCAAATCCGTACCTTAACCCATAAAATTATTATTATTAACCCATAAAATTATTATTATTAATATTATACTTCAATGCTTTCAATCCGATAGAGATTAGTTTCACGTTTAAAGTGAATTAAAAACACTTGTTTTTACTTTGAGGCTTCACAAAAATATATAAAATATTTATTATACTTGTTTTTTTTACATTGAGTAAACACAAAAATGTATAATCAGTATTGCATTTCTGTATATTTACATTTTAATATGTGTGAAACGAAATGAATTTCATCATCAAGCAGGGTAAGTCCCTTAACTGGTATTTCTATATATTTTATTTTTAAAAAAGCTAGCTTAATAAGGATACGTTAGGATTTTACTTGTGGTAACGACTTTAAAGTGTATATATAATGAGGTTTAAACTTCTCATGTTGCATGAGAAGAAGAAGAGTCTTACATACACATGAAATGATGAGACCCACATATATATATATAATGCTAATTATATTTATGTGTGGGTCCCACCATTTCATGTGTGTGTGACATGAGAAGACACTTCTCCTACAACATGAGAAATGCTTTTCCCATATATAATTTATACTCCCTCCGGTCCTAATTATAGGACATATTTAACCGATTTTGGGGAGATTAAGGAGAGAAGTTAAATTAGTTAATTTTACTGATTTTCCTAAAATGCCCTCATATAAATTTAAAATGACATAAGTAAAAGTAAATCAACATCCCCTACCACATATTTCTCCAACATAAATTTTTTCTTTCTAATTGAAATAATGGTTTTGCTATATATACATATACATGCGTATATATATGTATATTATACACACACATAGTACATATATTTACACACACATATATAGACACACACATTTATATATATCTCGTGTACACATACACATATATATTGACAAACACACAAAGATATATATATATATATATGTACACACACATAGATACACAAATATACATATATGTATAAACACACACAACATAAATATATATATATATGTGTGTGTGTGTGTCTGTATACACACACATATATTGACAAACACACACAAAGATATACATATATGTACACACACATAGATACACACATACATATATGTATAAACACACACACATATTTATATATATCTGTATACACACATGCACATTGACAAACACACACAAAGATATACATATATGTACACACACATAGATACACAAATATACATATATGTATAAACACACACACACATATATATATGTGTGTGTTTGTCTTTATATATTTTTTTTGATACGTAAAGGTTTTGGAGGGGTTCGACATCAGTCCCCCACCAAGGCCAGGGCACAGCCCCGAGCTCTATGGGCACTTACTGGGGACTTACGAGATCGCCTACCAAATGAGTCCCAGCGACGGCAGAGGGGATCGAACCCACGACCCAAGGGCCTAATCCTGGATCCCTTACCATCTATGCCAACTCACATTGGCGTTTGTCTTTATATATTTGTGTGTAGACACACACATATATCTGTGTGTGTAAATGTGTATATATATATATATTGAAAAATTAATATCAGCTGATTGATAAATAAATTAAAATCTAACAATTTAAAAGTTTTACTTACGGTAAGAGTCTACGCATCAATATACATACACTCACCAAAAACCAAATACACTTGAGAGAATAAAATAGGGGTATTTTAGGAAGAAATTGACAAAAATTAAAATGTTGTCTTATAATTAGGACCAAAATCAACTCTCAAATATTGTCTTATAATTAGGACCGGAGGGAGTACAATATAAAATTTATAAGGTGCCCCAATTTTTGTAAATTATATATTTACAATGCTACTTATTTTAATTTTGTATAAAATATATATCCATAAAAAATCTAAAGTTTGAAATTTCATTTGGGATATTTTTGGCTTTTCATATCCTCTTGACCTCTTATACTATTACCATAAGAAATCCTAGCTAGTGATCTAAATTATATATCATATTTTTTTTTTAAAAAAAAGAAATGATAAATATTAAAGTGATTAATGTATGTGAAATATTGCAATATCAGGATTTATCATTTATAGTGTGTGAGTAAGTTCTGGTTTAGATTAATTATATTTTTGGGCTAGTATTTTATATCTAATAATATTTATTAATGATTAATTTTAATTTAAACCACACGAACTTTAGTTGAGGGGGAAAAAAAAACTCTCCCAGATTTTCGTCCCAGAAATTGCATTCGAGATTTATTTAAATTGTATTAATTTTTTTTCCACTCAGACTTATTAGGTATTGGATTACTGGAGTTGTGATTATTTAATCTCTGTATTATGAGGTCCTTTGGCGTAAATTGCAATTAAAATAGAATTCCAAAATATGTTGTCCATAAAAATTATGGAATTTCAAAATAGTGAATAAAAATTAAGTCCGTTTGACTTTAAAGTCCACTAGTATAAAGTCTAAATTTTTCAGGCCAAGCACTAAAAAAGAAAAAAGAAAAAAAAATGGGTTGGGTCTCGCTAATTTCATCTTTTTTATTTTTCTTTTCTTATAATCTCGTATCTACTGTTAGATTAAAAAATAATAATAATCCATATTTAATATTTTATAAAATTATTGATATAAACATAAATAAATAAATAAATTTGAACTCTTAAAATTCAATTTATACAGTTCATACCTGGAATACAGAAAAAATAAATCACTTTTAATTTACAAAATATAATAATAATAATTTTACAAAATATTAAATCTAAACCATCCATTTTATGATCTAAGGGTGAAGATAGAATTATAAAAAGAAAATGAGAAAGAAGGAAAGGAGAGTATCGTCCCAAAGAAAAAAGTCTGAATCATTTTTATACGTATTAAGGTGTTTGGGATATGATGTGGCTCTGATCATATCCTTATTTAATCATAATCCTAGAAAAATTAATACATGCATTCACTATCCATATATACAATAAATATATATACACGCACATAAATCTTAAAAGAAAAATTCATAAAGGTTATATAATTGACTCCAAAATTGGTACTACATATATATTCAAATACGCAACAGACAGCTTTTTTAACTATTATACCAACCACACTCTGAAACATTCTTATCCGTGTGAATTAAGGTATGTATAATTAGCCACGAGGTGGATCCGATCACATTCTTATCTAACCAAAATTTTAGTCGGTTGCTAGTTAGTAGCATCGGATACCGATGGATTAATCCAAAAACTAAGTCACGATTATTTTCAAACTCGCGAAATACTTTCTAAATTTATTATTTTTATATGTACATATTACAAAATCATGTCAACTCACTTTTTAATTTGTGCTAATTGACTACAAATTCAGTTGAACTCATGAGTTCGCTTATCGAGCTTGCCACTGTGTTTTCAACTTATAAAATCGTGTCAATTTACTATTAAACTTGTGCTAATTTTTTAGATTTGATGATAATTAGTAACTTCATATATGAATTTTATAAAAAAAATTCTTTGTTGAGTATGGTAATAAATGTTGATGGATTTAATTTTAATTATTTATAGATTTTAAAATATATTTAACATTATATCCATTACCCACTCATTATTTTGAAAGAACACGAAAATATATAAATGACTTTAACACTAATTTTCTTTATAAAAAAAATTAGATTATTTAGGTTCGAGAAGTTCATTAGGGCCTAACATTCCTCCTCCAACTCAAGGGTATTTAGAGAGTTTTTTTAATAAATCACACACCAACAGAGTCTTCACATTGGTAATAAAAATCAAACGGATTGGCTTTTGAAATTATGAGTCATATCCTTAGAGTCTTCACACTGGAAATAAAAATCAAACAGATGTCTTTTGAAATTATGAGTCATATCCTCACCGACTGGATCAATATTCATTGGCAACTTATCAGTATTTTTTTTGTTTATAAAAATTGGTTGTTATATTAGGTCATAAATTTGCTTACACTATTAATTAATATATAAATCTTTAATATAAGCTCGTTCGTACTTGGGTTTGAATTGATGAGTCACTGTAAAGGGAATGAAATTTCACTACATATAGACGATTCAATTTTCAGAAATGTTTACGTACAACACATCACAGACTTATTATTTACGTATAATTGTTATATAAACATCTTTTAATAACCATCAGGAAATAAGTTTTTTTTTTTTTTTTTTTGGGTCAATTAAATCTATAGTTATTGTTGAGTATGGAATTGAAGAAACTGCAAGCATGCCTGAACTAATAGTATATTAATTATTCGTTGTAAAATAATTCGTCACGCCTGAGAATTCATACGAGCAGGTATAACTTGTGATAGGGATTTCCACACTGCAAATAAATTACTTATTGTCGTATTAATTAATCAACAATTTCTTTTGCCTAGTAAATTTCATAAACAATTTAATTAACCATTAGATTAGTCAAAAGGTTAAAGGTTAATTTTGCTCCGAAAGTTGTCACATAGAAACAATGTTGTCCTGAAAGTTTTTTGAGGAGCAATGTTACTCTGGAAATTTCAAAATTGTAGCAATTTTGCCTTGGTTGCTATCCAGGTTAAATTTGACCGATAATTGACTAAATATGTTGAGTTGGCAGGTCCACGTGTTATCCACATTATTTTTCTTTTGAATTAAAGTACAAATTTATTCTAGAAGTTTTCACTTAAGAACAATTTACTTTGAAAATTTCCAAATGGTAGCAATTTCACCCATACTAGCTGATATACAAGTGAAGTTTGTCAATTAATTGACCAAATATACTAATATGACAAGTCCATGTGTTGCCCACTTCAAATTTTTTTTTTCAAGTTGGATTTATCATCAATAAGGCAAACAAATTCTTAAAAAATGCATCCTGTATGAAGGACTGGAGAAATCAAAGAGGTGAAAGATTGTGTGGAAGAGGGTTTAAGTTGTTAGCTCAGCATATTTCATCAACTAACGATAAAAAATACTAGGATAACGGCCAAGGTAAAATTACTCCATTTTTTACACTTCCAAAAAAAAATTGCCCCATAACCCAATAATATTAGAGAAGTAGCTAAATAATCCTTAAGCAACGAAAAAAGAATTAAGGTATAGCTAGACTTGTTATATGAGAATTTGCCTTAAACTTAGAATTGAAAACACTTTTTTTAAGAAATACTCCTCCGGTCCTTAATATATGACCTAGTTACGGAGTTGATCTTAATCCTAAGTGTAAGATATATTTATCATTTTTTTCAAAATTATCATATTGATGCTCTATCAATAATAATCAAGTAATAATAGAGAGATGGAGGGAATAAAGAATATGATTAGGGTGTTTTAGAAAAAATATCATATTAATTAATTCAACTAACTTTCTTAATCTAATCAAATTAAGTATATAGGTTTTACATTAAGAAGAGGAGTAATAAAATTTATAATTATCAAATTTTCATTGGCCACCGATTTGTCCATGAAGTTTAAATTTCATTAATCAAGTTCCTAAACTTTTATAGTCATTGTGATTTCAACACATATAATTCTCAACACACAAGTGGTCTAACCATTAATTCAAGGATCACAATCTCTTCATGAATTGGAAAAAAAAAATGCTAGTGTGATGATATCAAATAAGAATATAAAACTGTATATGAAGTTTTAAGAATCTGAGTAACTATAAAAAAATTCAGAGACCAAATGGGTAATGAGAAAACTTGAGGGGACTAGAAGTTCCATTATATTTTGTAATAAAATGTGAATAGTGTTAATGCATTGAACATCTTCATTCAGAGCGAAATTTGAACTCTCAATATAATATAACTGCGTTAGTGTGAAAATGGCGTAATGTTCTTTTCCCTCCTTTTCTTTCTCTCTTTCTTTATTTGTTTATTTTTAAGGCCATCAAAATTGTGAAGGGTTAAGTAATTAAGTTGACTAGAGATATTTTGGTACTTGGTAGTCGTGAAGCGTTTGAAATTGTTTTGTTTTGTTTTGTACCACCAACACGTGTGAAAATATTGGTTAGTTCATTTGTTTTGTTTTTTTGGTTGTCACAATTTCTTTTGCCGCAGCCTGCAGATAGTGACAGAACTAGATTGCGCCATTTTGGGCAGCCGCCATTAACTGTTCTTTCTTGCATGCATATTGCAGTTAGGAAACTTAAATTTATTTAGCAGAAATTATGCATCTGCCAACTAGATCATTGTATTCTACCCCTCCTAATTATTGGTAAAATTTATAAGGGAAAAGTAATCTTATGGTCTCGACAATTTTGACTGGATTGTAACTCTGTCCCTACACTTTTACTTATTGTAACTCAGTCCTTATAGATTTGACTCGGTTGCAACCCAGTTTCTGAACTTTGACTTACTACAACTCAACCTATATAGTTTCAACCATTTTATAATTTAATACTTAGGTTCTAGAAAAAGTGGGGAACTATATTATAAAATGATTAAAACTATATGGGCTGAGTGTAGTGAGTCAAATTTAGGAACTGAGTTACAACGTAACCGAATCAAAACTATAGAGACTGAGTTATACTGAGGTAAAGTGTAGGGACTAAGTTACAACCCAATCAAAACTATAAGGACAAAAGATTAATTTTCTCAATTTATAATTTCACCCCCTTTAGCTTTTCTTTTTTCCCCTTTCTGGTTTTGTCCCTCAACCAAGTAAACTAACGTTATTAATTACTAGTATAGCCAATTTAGGTAAATGTGAGTCACAAAGACTCTTATTTAAATAAATGGTTTTCTTTTTACAACATGCGCATCCATGATATACTATATAGACAATTTAAATAAATGTTAGCTGACATACAAGTATAACTATAAAAATTATTAATACAAAATATACGAAATATTTACTAATACAAATATTATATTTATAAAATACAAGTAGAATGTATAATATTATATTTTATATTATAATCATTAAATGGTAACAAATTTTTTATTTTTATTCATGAGATTGAAAAGTACTTTTTTAATTACAAAATCACATAATATTTTATTTTACTTTCATTAAATTCTACATATATTTAATAATCAATTAATCCTTCATTGTCTCTTAAGGGTTAACTCAGGTAATACATGTAGAATGGAATGTGGCTCGTGTCATGATTAAAATTCTTCTAATGTATTAAAAAAAATGAAACAATCATTCTTTCAAAAGCTTAAGAAGAGATACTTCTTATTAATGGAAGCATATTTTTGCTCAACTAGTTGTTGTATAACAAATGGTGGCAACCTTTCTTTACCACGTGGAGGTGCTTTTTCATATTGAAGTAGAGGCATTTCTTTTCAATAAAATACCTCCTCTTAAAAAATATTAAATTACAGTCATATCAATGAGGACAGATGATAATAACCCTCGCGTGACTACTTTTTTCCCTCAAATTATTGCACTTGTTATTTATTTATTATGAGAGTAGCAAAGGTTCGTGAGAGAAAAGTGCACTAAAGAATAAATTAAAATGAAGTCTAGATCATTTGTTAGTTTTGTCATTGTCATGGAGGATCAAATCATTATATATATACATTGTTGTCAAACTCGCGAGTTAACTCTTTGAGGTTACCGTCTTTATGTTTCTAACTTACCAAATCGAATTGAGTCATGAGTAAACTCTTGACTATTGTAAACTCAGTTAAACTCATGAGTTTATACACCGAGTTTACCATTTTTACGTTTCTAACTTATAAAACCGTGTTAACTCACATTTAAACTTGTGTAATTTTTAATTATTTAATCACGCTTAACGGTTTTATATATAAGTTTTATAGAAATTTCTTTATTAAATATGGTAAATTTTGAATGTTGATGGGTTTAATTTCAATTATTTAGATTTAAAATTATTTTTAAATCAAAGTATTGTCATTTTTTTATATTTTAATTATTAAATATACACCGTTAATGCCTATTAACAGTGTATAGTTGAAAGTATATTTCTTTATTAATGTTGATGGCTTAATGAAAGTAAACTCTTACGCCAGTTTACGATTGGTCACAATACAAATTTATATCACTGTCACGAGTTTATTTAAACTCGCGAGTTTGACAACCTTATATATATAGTTGTCATTAAGCAAAATTAATATCAATATTAACGTTGTTATTAATGACTAAAATATACCTTTCATCTTTTGAGTTTACACCAAATTGAAGCTTTTAATCTTAAATCTTAACACCGTTAATAATATTTAATGGAGAATGCCAACTAAAAAAATTTAAATGGAGATTCTATAATTAAATGCTGATAAATGCTTAACTTTTAAAATATAAAATGATTATATTAAGGAATTAAAATATAAACATGTTTTGACGGTATTTAACAAAATCGCCATTTAAATTTGTTTAGTTCTCATTTTCCATTAAAAAAACTAACATTATTAAGATTACGAGATTAAAAGTACATTATATAAAGGGAAATACATTTTTCATATTGTAGGAGAAATGTATCATCATGTCATAAATATAAAAAGATGTTGGTTCCACCATTTCCATGCTTGAGTTTTTTTTTTCATATAAAAAAGATGTGGGTCCCACTATTTCATGTGTGTGTAGGAATCTTCTTCTTCTCATGCAACATGAGAAGTGTAAACCCCATATATAAATTTAAGGGACTAAATAAACTAAAATATGTTATAATCTGAGAGGTTTCTTTTAATACTGGGTTTGGTGGTTAGTAATTAATGTTCTCTCTGGTTTTGAATGTATGAGCTAATTAGGGAGTCTTACGTACATTGATTCTAAATATAAAATATCAATATACTTTATCTCAAAAATTTATAACTTTTTTCTCAAATCATTCCTTTTGATTGTGCATGTATTAAATTAGGGGCTTTTATTGTGGGATAGTTTCAATACAAATGATCGAATATGTTATTATAGGTGAACAAGCACATACTTCTTACAAATAAGTGATAACTACTAAACTAAATTAATTTATTTATTTAATATCTATAAATTAATTATTTAACTTTTACATTAATTACCGAAGTGAGTATATCAATATATCAACATCAATTTTGGTGTAAAATATAATTAGATTTGTAATATCTATCTAAATTAATTGACTGTTGACCTTGTAGTAGAATCTATAATACTACCTTTGGTCTTTAATATAAAAGTTAGTTGGAGATGCGAACGAGAAGTGATACAATTGGCTAAGGCGTCAGCCTAGCTTCACCTCAAAAGGGAAGATGTTTGATACTCGCTGGTCGATGTGAGGATCTCATTGGTTGGCGATTTATAAGTACATCTGTAAGCGCTTTTTTGAGTCCTGAGGCGGCGTGCCCCGCAGTGAGTTACCTAAAGGTTTACCCCCACTTAAACTTTTTATGTATAAAAAAAAGCTGGAGATTGAATATAATTTAAGAATGCAAACCTATCTTTATTACAAATAACTAATATAACTAATAACTTCTTTAGTATACTCAAATTAGTCAACTAACTTTATATTAACGATAAGAGATAGTGTTGATACGCTTTAGAAAAGTGTCTGGACAAACATATATATTGAAGACTTTATATGAATCAACCTTCCCCAGTTATGCATTGCCTTGGATGGGCAAGGCGTGTGGTTACTAATTATTAATCTTATGAGGAACTTCTCTTGACCAAAAATTCAACCTTCCCCAGCTATGCTACGAACACTTTTTATGAGCGTGTGTCTTTGAATTTTTACGATAAACATTAATGAGATATGAGCATATTTGGTTTATATTTTATTCAAATACACACACACACACACACCCCCTATACATAATTTCTTACAACAATTTTAGCTGATTTTAATCAATTTAATTTTAGCAAAATCGATTCAATCCAAGTGAATAGTAGTACGTAGTAGTAATAATAATACATTAAGAATAGTGTGTTTGGAGAAAGTCACACGAGGAAATTGAAAAAAAAAAGAATTATTATTATTGAATTTGGTGGGGTCAGAGCTGGATAATTAAGAGAGGAAAATTTTCATTGAAAATTATAAAAGCCATGGCCACTAGATGACTTTTCTGGCCAAAAAAATGTTGGTGCTAGGTAGATAGCCCCATTGCTGAAAGATACACATGGCTCCAACTAATAAATTATGTAATGCAAGTAATGATAGATACATGTAAATATAGAGATAAGATATTGTCACTACCAATTTTATGTCACTACTAAGTCACTATCATTTTTTCATCGTTAGATCAGAATCTCAATAGGAGAGAGAAATAATAAAGGTAAATGAGATTTTGATCTAACGGTGAAAAAATGGTAGTGATTTAATAGTGACATAAAATTGATAGTTAATATCATATCTCATAAATATATATAAAAACAAATTGAGAGAAGTCAAATAAACTATTAAGAGGATTAAATCAAGCACACGTGGTGTCCATTAATTTATATATTGTGTTGACTAATACATAACGTGATCCAATATGGTGATGTTGAGGAGAAATAGATCTTGTCACCTAACTCCAACACAAAATGATTACGTTTTCCAATTTTAATCACGGAGTACAATTTTAATGTTAATTTGATGCTATAAACAAAGCATTTTCATTTTGTTTTAGTATAGAAATTCTCTTTTGAAAGATAATCTTATTTGGAATATGGTTTCACATTAATAAGGGATCCTTGTTTTAATGGGAATTCTAACTTTAATTTAATTTGATGTTAGACTGGTTTTTTCCCCATTCATTGAACTCAATCAGGATGTCATTTTCGTCATTAACATCTTTTTCAATACTATATTTTATTCAGTTTTTGTTTCTGGGATATTTTATTTTATTAAAAATTAAATATATACGTGTAGGCAGGGCATTTTTTTTATTAAGTGATATATAGTTAAAAAATATGAAAATTGGAGCTCACCTAATATATTTTTTCCACATCAACATAAAGTTGGTTTAATGGAGTAAAGTTCAGTTAAATCCCTTTGATTTTTGAGTTCAAATCATAGAGGAGATACTGAACTAGGAGGGACAACTATGAATCTTGAAACTAGAGTAGTCGGTTGTTCGCACATCTGATAATATGATCCAGAAAAAGCGTCGGAAATCAATTGATAATATCACAAAACTAACATATAATTTATTGATATATAATATGTGCTATAATTAAGGGCCCGTTTGGTTCTATCCCATTGCACCCTATAGTGCAATGCAATGCGATGCAATGGTACGTAATGAAATGCAATATTAATTACAGGCTAGTGTTGGGTTTGATTTTTAAGCAATGTACAATGAGTTACTTTTTTTTACTAATTATTTAAAATTGATATATTACACAAAGTCTAATTTAGCCTTCACATAACCTTTGTAGAAAAAATTGATTAGAGTCATTTCACCACCTCATCGTAACCGTCGTGCTACCTCTCTGAGGATCATTCGACAACGGTGGTAGTGGAGGTGGAGGCGACGGTAATGATGTTGGAGCGGTGGTGGTAGTAGCGATGGAGGAGGAGGTAGTGACGGTGGTGGTGACAACAATTGGCATGGCGGCCACAATGATGATAGTTGTTATGGTAGAGGGGGCAGTGGAGGTGGTGACGAAAGAGGAGGAGGAGGTAATGGCGACGTCGGTTGTGGTGGGTGGAAATAAAATGACAAGTGAAACAACTTCAAATAAAACTAAATGGTAAATTAAACTTTTTCAATCTGGCAATGAGATGGTAATAAGAATTCATAGGGGGAGGTATGAATGAGGATTGCCAAATTTTTTGGTAATCATCATTACCATGTTAAAGAGCAACCAAACATTCTTATCTTGATAATCTAATCATGATTATTATTACAGACATGCAATATGGTTGAACCAAACGCCCACTAAGTAATTTAAGCAATGTGGTTGAATCAAACACCCTATTAGTATTTTATTTAGATTATTTAATTTGTTTAGAAAAGTTAGATAAGTCTTATATGAAGGTCTGGAGGGAGTACTTGCTTCAAAAGGTAGGAAGGATACATATATGATTAACATGCCTGGAATCATAGTTATGCTACAATTCTAACTACTCAACAGTGTTAACAATTTCTCAATTGATTTTTTTTTCTCTAAGCATATGTATTTTCTTATTGGAGATAATTATATTTGACGCACTGTCAAATATTAACTCTATATTTGGATGGAGAGAAAATTAGGGAGAAAAGAATACTAGGAGGGAAAACTCCCAAAAATAGCAAAATCCCTTTACCATTTTTGGAAGTTTTCAATCCAAGTGTTCCCTCTTCTATTTTCTCTCCATCCAAACATAGGATAAATGTGGGCACCTCTCATAGTTGGGAATCAAATTAAATTTAATTAATCAGAAAAATACATAATTGAATCATGGTTCATAATAGCCCAGAACATTTTGAGTCTAGGCCCGATAAAGAGAACCAATGTGCCATCACAGCCCGCTTGATGAAGAGTTCGAGGCTGCAGGCCTCATATCACAAGGACCATTAATTATGTTTTTATGAATTGCAAGGACAAGTATTACACTTGGAAATTACCTACATGGTACTGTGAACCCAAAAACATGACACAAAATTAACCAATCTTAGCCTATGTCAACTAAAATTAGCCTCGAATGAATTGGGAATTGACTTTTAGATTTTCCCAAGAGAAACAAATCAAGTGGCGGATGTTTTAGCAAAGGAAGCTATTTCTTACACTGCGTTTTCCTATGAGTGTCCTTCGTTTGTTCAAACGCTGGTCAATCAGGAGATGTTGGGATTCATTTCCCCCGGGAACCTTTCCATTTAGTTTTTTTAGCGTATTTCCTCTTGTATCAAAAAAAAAAAAAAAAAAAAAAATAAATTAGCCTCGAACAAAAAGCTGAGGGTGCTTGAATAATATTCAGCTCATTGTTCGTTTCATGTGCCGTGCGGATTGATCAAGAGAGTTTGCACACCAGAGCACCTCCTTGTGAGAGTGAAATATCTGCAGGTCCCAACCAGAGTAAATAACGGACCGAGTGTCAAAAATCAGCTGTGAGAATTGCCGCAAGAGAGTCTGAGGGTTTGAAATCCCACAATCCATGATCCCATTTGGTGGGGCCTTCCATCTGTCCCTTGCCTCTCAGTTAATTGGAAAACCTTGTGTTTGAGTTTTCCTTGTTCTACACCCTCTAGCAATAAGTGTAAGCATCTATGAAGAATACTAGCAGGTTGAATATAGGCATTATCAAACACTTTTTTACATCTGCTCGTCCATAATAGCCAACAGACTAAGCCAAAAATTCTCTTCCACGGCCATCTCCTGAATTTACGTGAATTTGGTTCATTATTCGCGTTCCACAGCTGCAAATTACTACTAAAAAAGCTAGCATATATATAGGATCAGTCAGTGAAAATCATATTCTTGGCTATCTTAAAGTCTCTCAAAATGTGTATGATAGATTCCTCACATTGGCACTCAAAGGGACACTCAAGTTGATCCCTCAACCGTCGTTTAGCTCTGAGAGAATTTGTGGGGAGTCTCTCATGAAACACTTGCCACATGGAATATTTGGCCCATTCTGAAATAGGCCAACGCCATATATTCCTTCAGTTGGGGAATTGATTTGTAGCGTTAGTGTGTTACCCTTATGCACCATTTTTTATGCAGACTTAACATTGAAGTTTCCATCAGTTGAGTTCCTACAGAGAAATAGATCATGACCAGGTTAAAATGGCGGATGAACCTGCTTAATTTCCCACACAACCCAAGCTGGTAGAAAAAGGCCCCATTTAGTCAAATCCCAATCTCCACTTGCAGTCACAAAATCCCTCACCACACTCTCATGATTAATGTGATGGTGATTCTGCTTCACATAACTAATCAGGGGTCTGTCCAGGGGTAACCACATGTCCACATCTACCTCCAGGCATTTGTGTGAGTTATGTTTGAGAAGTACGTTCATGCAAGTCGAGACAAAATTCATCTCACATACTTACCATTCCCAATGTAGGTCTGCATACTGAAACAATTGCACTCCAAGTGGCCGATTGCTGTCTTTTTCTTTTAATTCTGGGGAATTTCTCCTCTCTGCAGCCATATTTATTCCGCAAACACTTAACCCAGAGAGTGGCTCTTCTTGTGAGAAGACCCCAACAAAGTTTCATAATAAAAGCTTCATTTTGACAATCAAGATCTTTAAATCCCAGGCGACCATCCTCCTTCCCCCTCTATAACTTTTCCCAAGCTATAAGGTGAATTTTCCTGCCCTCATTTCCCTGATTCCATAAGAAATCTCTACTAATTTTATCAATTTCATTGAGCGCACCTTTGGGAATAAGCAAGGTTTGCATCTGGTGGTAATAGGGAATAGTAGACAAACTGATTTAATAAGGACAGATCTTCCGCCATACTCAGGAAGTGTCCTTTCCAACCTGCAAGTTTCGTACTGACTCTTGAGAGGAGTGGAGCAAACGTTAGCTTAACGACCCTTTTGTGATGCAAAGGGACTCTTAGATACTTTCCTAGGTCTGCAGTAATGTTGATACCCTATACATGGCTGAATTCAATAGCTTAGTTAAAATGTTACATTTTTTGACACAGAAACCTTTGATTTTCCATGGCTGATTCTATGACGCGAGACTTGACATAAAAGGCTCTTGATCTCTTTGACTCTCTCAACTTGTTCTCGAGATGCTTCACAAAATAGGATAAGATCATGTGCGAAGAAGAGGTGATATAGGTCTGGTCCATGTGTACTTACTTTTAAAGGTCCATATTCTAATCCAGGTAGCTATCCTACCAAGAGGATTTTGAAAAGGGTCGAAATAAGGAGACCGGTGTTAGACAAGAAGACTGTGCTGAGCAACCACCCAAGGTCCTTCAAGAAGAATCCTTTTATAGTGAACTCTCCAGATATCTTCATTGGTGAACCGTACAACATGGCCGTAATTTTTAGGTAGGTCAATAAGTTCAAATTCATTAAACTTCCAGATGCGTGACAACATCTCTTTGAGCTTGTGGAATTGAATGCGCCCCCCAACACAGTAATAACTAGCGCATTATTCTATGGTTGACAAACCTCATTAACTTCATCCTCAATTAACAGCATGGTAGGATAGACCGACATGAACTTCTTAACTTCTTCGGATGGCTCAGGTAGCGACCATGACTGATCGAGTAAGTATGAAATCAACGTATCTTCGTCCATACTCGAGGCGCCACAGGCTACGCCGTTAAAGTCAGTTCCTTTAAATCCCATCAATGAATCTCTGTACAAGGTAGTCTTCCTTTTCGGGGCTGGTTATGGCTTTGCTTGGTTTATAGGTTCACTGGCATGGTATTCCAAATCTTCCACATCAACCATTTCATCTGACATGATGGCGTCTTCTTTTATTTCTTTTTTAGATTTCTTGGCGACAAATACCAGAGTGAAGTCCTTCGGTGGTCTTTCCAGTGGAACTTTCCGGAAGTTACCCTATTCCATTGAGCACACAAAACACGTCGCACAAGTTTCAAGAAAGAGCAAAACTTTTCACTCTTGGCTGGGGTACTAGTCTTTGTATGGGAGAGATCCTCTTATCGGTGAGTTTCTCCTCTTCCCTCAACAATCAATCTAGACCATTCATTTCACTTAATCTTGGCCATCCATTTTTTTTAATATTTCAAGATAGTAACAGATACTAAAAAGATACTGAAAAAATCTATCTTGAACAATTATTTTAGGATCTTGAAAAAATATTTCAGGGTACTGACCTTTAATAAAAAATAGTCTTCATGAAAAAATACTGACTGGTCTAGATTTTTTAAGATACTGACTGGTACTGAAAAAATATTTTATGATATTGAAAAAATATTTCAGAGTACTGACGGGAACTAAAAAAATATTTTAGCATACTAACTGGTATTGAAAAAATACTTCATGATCTTGAAAAAATATTTCAGGGTACTAAATGATTCCAAAAGAATACTTAAGATACTGATTGGTACTAAAAAATACTCCATGATCTTGAAAAATTATTTTAGGATCTTGAAAAAACATTTCAGATAATCATTACTAAAAATATGCTTCAATATTTTTTCAAAATCCTAAAATAATTTTTCAAGATATGAAATATTTTTTTAGTAATTAATCCTAAAATATTTTTTTAATACTCGTCAAAGATCTCAAATATTAATAAAAAAAGGATGGCCAAGATTAAGTAAAGTGAATGATCTAGATTGATTGTTGAGAGATGAGGAGAAAGTTGTCAATGAGAGGATCCATTCTCGTCTTGGTCTTGGTAGCTTATTCCAGACCATTAATTATTTATAATTATCATTTACGAACAAAAAATTAGGCTTAATGAAATCAAACATAGTACTTAAGTAGCCAACAAAATGAGTTGGTTCATAATCCATAAGTTCGTGAGTTCAAATCCTATTGACAATGTGACACTTTTATTAATTGGTATCTATAACTACCTCTACATTCTAAATAAGAAATAAATGAAAATGAATAAAGGAGCGGGAGTGTAGAGAGGATAAATTCTCGTTGTTGAACCGTATTGGGATTTTTTTCAACACAGAAACACCACTTTTTCTGAGTTCATATTATGCACATAATTATGCGATTTATCTGCTCATACCTCTAAAGAGAGGTATGAGCATTTTTTTAATATATTATATTTATTTAGATTTAAATTATATACTATTTTTTCGAGATTTTTTTATAACTTTATAAAGTATATTTTTAGTCCTAATAATTATAACAAAAAACATCTCGTAATTTAAATTTAAATTTAAAAAAAAATGCTCATACCTCTATTTAATGAAAAATGCATACAAACTCAAGTGATAACGTGGTTTTCTTTAAAAAATCATTAAGTGATGGTTGTGTAATTAAATGCTATTATCTCAAATTTAAAATGTGGGTAAATTTTTCTCTTCGGAAAAAAACTGGGCTCCTTATATAAAATTTATTCTTCCCTTTCGTCATCCTCCGCTGCTGTGGGTGATTAAACCTCGTCTCTTGTTTCTCCTTTCTTTTGCGGCGTTACGATTGAGGCTTGTATGCTGAGTGAGATTTAACTCGACCCATCCATGCTCTGTGTCTACAAGTGAATTTTAGGGATTTGACCACCATTTCTTTAATCTTTCATCGCGGTATGCTCAAATCCTTTCTCTTTCACTGTGATTGCTTCTGATTGACAGAAAGGATAGATGCTAGAATCTTAATTGATTAAATTATTAGACTAAGAATTTATTATTCGACAAAGAAGGATTTAATGTTAACTTGTCAATTTTTTTATTTAACTGTAAGATCAAAAGTATTATTTGTTGGTAATTATGAATAGGGAGTTGTTTTTGAGTTAATTTTTTAATGCCTTTGGGCTGTTTGAAAATGTATAAGGAGAAATTAAAGGTGTTGTAGAAAGTTCAGGAAAAGGAAGCTTGTTTTATTAATTTCAAACTTTTGATCTAATGTTTGAGTGGGGGTTTAAAACAAAAATGATATCTTCTTATGATTATTTTTTTAATATATTATATTTATTTATATTTAAATTATATGCTACTTTTTGAGATTTTTTTTATATATAGTATTTTAAATTAATTAGTTTTCATAATACTAGTGTTATAGATAAATGCAGAACTAGAAACTAATTAATTTGGGATATTAGGTGCAAAAAATATCTCGAAAGAATAACATATAATTTAAATTTAAATAAATATAATATATTAAAATAAAAATAAAAACACATCAGAATCACATAATTATGTGCACATAATGTGGACTCAGTTTTCTGCTCAATGTGCTATACATAGAATTGAAATTGTGGTTTTCGGTTGCTCAAGCTCCATCAAACTATTTTCAGAACAGAAGCACCCATTTTGCTGCTTATACTCGTAATGCTGGACAAAATTGAAATAGCAATTGATTGGGGTTTTAGGAAAATTATCCAAACGGACTTCATAATCACTTTTTTTTTTTTTTTTTTGAGCTCAAACGGAATTATATAGGCTTTCACTGCCAAACCAAACCAAACCAGCATTAAGGCTATAAACAACTACTTCCTCCAATTATTTTTATAAGCAACAACTATCTTGACCGCATAAAACGAACTTGCACTGAAAATTAGCTAAAAAAGTAGTACTATCTTTTTCAAATATATCCCTATTTATAAAAAGAATACATGAGAAAGACTTAGTAAAAAATATGAGAGATATTGAGTAGAAAATAGGAGGGATTATTAAATGAAGGGAAAAAGGCAACCAAAATTTGTAAAAGACAAATAAGTATGTTGTTAAGGCTATTAACAACTACTCCCTCCAGTCATTTTTATAAGCAACAACTATCTTGATTGAGCAAAACGAAGTTGCAGTGAAAATCAAATAAAAAATAAATGTGTAAAAAATGTAATATCTTTTCCAAATATATCCCTATTTATAAAAAGAATATATGAGAGAGAATGAGTAAAAAATATGAAAGAGATTGAGTAGAAAATATGAGGGAGAATGAGTAATAAATGATTAAATGAACGGAAAAAAGACAACCATGGTAAAAAGCAAATAAGTATGTTGAATTTCAATAATTCTAAAGAGACTTACTTGAAATTTTGAAATGTTGCAAAATTTGAGAAATTATCTAACTACCCTTATTTTTTTAAAATTAAAAAAAAAATCCTCAACCCTCCTTACTGGCCGCTAGCCACCGGAACTCTGGCATCGATAACTGCAGGCAACAACCGTTGCTAGAGTTCTGATGACCTGGCCGACGACCTACCGCCAAATTTATCACATGAATCATGGGAGAGTGGACGAGAAGTTACAAGCAAATCCAATGACAATTGATAGAAAAAAAAATTAATTTAAATTTTTTTCTTTAGAAACAAAAGTAAGGTAGTGCCTCCCTAAATACTGTTCAGTCAAGATGATACTTGGGAGCTTTGCAGGAATCCTACTTTTGGGTATACTTTTATACCGGTTGGATGAGATTTTTTTTTTGGGGATAAAAAGTACTTTTTAATGTAAAAAAAATGTTTTTTTTTATTAATTTATGTATTTAGATGATATTTTTTTTTAAAAGCAAAAGTTACAAAAAAAAAGTTTTAATGCTTTTTTTTTTAAAGCTCCAATTTGGAGCTTAAAAAAAGACTACAAAAAAAGCATTTTTTTTTTAAAAAGCCCATTTAAACGGCCCTAATAGATAGATATCTATTGTTATGTTATTTAGTTATGCAATGTTATTTATGGTTATATTTAGTTTGTTTTTGTGTTTTATAACTCAATTCCGATTATTTACTTACCACTTTGGTCCTATGTCCCTTTTAACTAAATTACACATATTTAGGAGATGTAGTTAGCTCAATGATTATGAGGTAAATTTTCAGTTTTACCTTCATGTATGAATGAATATTTTTCAACTCTTTCTTCTTTCTCTATTTTCATTGGTACAATTAATATAGACAAAATTTTCACAATCTCATTTTCTGTCCTGAAAATGAACTTATAAATATGACCAATTTTTTTTTTTTTTTTTTTGTCAAAATGGACTTATAAATATGATCATAGTGATATTCTAATTTTGTTGTTATTTTATCTTATATTTTATTATTATTTAAGCATATTATAAATTCCCCTTTTATTTTGTTTTGGTTATTTTTAAAAGCCATGATGCTAGTAATTAAATCTGATCCTTTCATATTTGTTTTTAAATGACCATCGGTCGTTTGTGCACCACAGCCAGATCTTGCCAATTACTCCCTCCGGTCCTTATTATAAGGCACCAACCACTAACATTTTTTGGTCCTTATTATAAGGAACCAACTCACTTTAACTAACTCATTTATTACTATTTTTCCATTATGCCCTCATTTTTAACTAACTCATTTAAACCTACATCATTAAAGTAGGGGTAAAGTTGGAAACATTTATTACTTTTGGACCTAATTAATGACTTAACTTCCATTCCTTAGTCCACAAGAAATGGGTAGTTGGTGCCTTATAATAAGGACCAAAGGGAGTACTTCATATGTATGTATGTACACACACATATATATTGTCATAGATGGAATGACAATAAAGTGGTCAGCCAAGAAATAGGTTCATGCACACACACAAGCACAAGCACAGCTCCTCCTACGAACATTCTGTGGCGGACACTGGAAGAGCTAACTTGGATCGATGGTGGCCTTTAGCTCTCTAGGTTAACATGAATTTGAGGGAAAGATGAGTTGTGAATCGTGTTATCCCTCTGTAGGTTGTACATGGGGCCTGTAGACACAGTTGTAAATCGTGTCACCCTTGTAAGTTATACATGTGGCCTGTAACAACTATATATAGTGGCGGATTTAGGGGGGCTAGGGGTGGCCCCCGCCCCCTAAAATTACAGCATTTGACCAAGAATTTCAGAAAATTATGTTTTAGCCTCATAAACATTTCAAGATTTTCAGTTTAGTCCCTATTAAAAAGTCTCATGGAGGGACCTCAATGAAAATATTGAAACATTTATGAGGCTAAAACATAATATCTTAAAATTTTGGGTCAAATACCAACTCCATTGGGTTCTATTCTATAATTTTCGCCCCCTAATATCAAATCCTGGCTCCGCCCCTGACTGTATACCACTTGAGGCTATCTTCCACACACTCAACATAGTGAAATCTTTAACGATTTCCTATGATAGGAGAGGAACCTTCAATCAAAGATATTTTTAAAAAAAAAAAAAAAAATGAGCACGACTTAGGTTAAAACCTAGCTACAAAACACAAAGTGAATAATAATGGAGAACGCAGCATGGAGAAGGGAAGTCACACCTCTATATGATTTGAACAACAATGCAAAGAAATATGACCTGGCTAGGGCTGAGAACAAAAACGTGAGTAATGAACAATAACACGTGTTAGGGCTCTCGTTGCAACTCGAGCAGCTATTGCTGAAAAGCATGGAAAAGACTTTGTGGATGGTGTGGTTTGATTGAAAATTATGGTTCACGACTGGAAAAGATGACCAGATAGTGGGGTTCCAAGGTTGGGAGGTTGGGGGTTTACATTTGACCTAAGAAGCTAAGACGAGTGTGTTAATGAATGAAATGAAGAAGCAGAAAGACGTTTAAATAGAGGGGAAAGCTTAACTTTATAACAGTTTAAATATAACGCACGTAATGTATTGCTCCGTTGCTACATATATAACCGGTTATTGTAAGAAACCGTTGGGTAATTTCAAAACATATATTACGGTTTAACTAATAATCCGTTAAATATCACAACAATTTTTTTTTAAAAAAAAAATTGGGGGTACTACTATCGATTTCCACCTACTTATATAAAAAACACAAAACAAATAACAATACAATAGACCATTGATAAAAACATAGAAATTAACCCATCTTAACAGTAGGAAAACAACAATACATAGTCAAAACTTAGAAATTAAGTGCCTCCTTTTCTTTTCTTAGTCTTAACTTTTTGTAATTTACTTGTTTTTAGCTTGAATTATTCTCTTCTTATCAAGTAATAATTTTCCCCTCTTTGAAATCCAAATGCCTTCATTATGATCATGCATGATGTACAAAGCATATATTCTTCATGCAAATTAATGGTTTGAGTGACCTCCCATTGAATGAATCATTCTCAACTCCATCACTTATCTCCTCATCAATCACTTTATTTGCCAACAAAACAATATATCATCTATGTTTAGAAGGAAAACAGACATAGAACACTTATTTAGCCTAAGAATCCAAAATGAAAGGCTATTCTTATTCCTTTCCTTATTCAAATTCAATTGTATCAAGCTTAAGTCATCAATTCTCAAGTTGTGATTATTGTCAACCCACTTGCAACCGAAAATGGGAACCCAGAAGCCGATATAATCTAACTCCCAAATATCCTCAATCACCCCAAAGTATGACATCTTCACATATAGGGATTTCTATCTTTTGAACTCTATACATGCATGATGTTAGCTACAAAAGTTACACCACTATTTTGCATTTTTTTTCCGATCATCTTGCCCTTTGGTGTAAATGGTGAACCCATTGATGATGTAGCTTGCATAAGATATAATTTGATTGCTTGGACCGTATGCTAAGAACTTCAATTTGCTAGAAACTGATTTAGGATTAGTTCTATACTTGCTAAGGACTTGATCTTTAAACCATGTTGTAAAATGTTTATTGTGTTGTTGAGCACACAATCATTCTCCTTTGTAGGGATTTTTCCTCTAAATTTGATGCATATGGTTATGCACGTACTCGTCAACCTCTTCAAAATTGTACAACACATATAGGTGTGCTTGCTCCAACTATTGGTCTAAGATGGTTACAACTTTTCCTTGCCTATGATCTCTTTCCCATTAGTCCTTTTTCCTCTTGCTGACATAAGGGAAGCCCAATATCGCTTGCATGCTTTAAGTATGTGGTAGAAATTAGTGGTTTCTTCACAAATATATTGTTCAATAATGCAACCCTCCAAACGAATTTGATTTTTCACAAACCCTTTCATTATCTTCATGAAACTTTCAACCGGGTACATCTACCTTAAACAATATTTGACGAAAAGCGTAGGTTCCTATCATATTTAGAGAATTTGGGGTAGTTCATATAAAACTTCTTCTATTCTTCAATATCTTTAGAAGGATGTCAAAATGAGATCATTTGTCCTTTCATATGCATGCCATCTAAATTTTTTTGCACCATCAAGATTGCTGCTATACATGCGTTTAAATTTTGGTATAATGGGGAAATACCATAACTCCTTATTCGGTCTCTTCTTGTTATGTTGGTAGCGTGGCTCCTCACACATGGGATAAAGTGTTAGCAATGTATATTCATTCTTGAACAAGACACAATCATTGGGGCAAGCATGTATCTTCTTGTAGCTAAGGCTAACGAAGTGCAACATTTTCTTTACGGCATATATTTTGGGTGGAAACATGTTTTCGGTAGGTAGTATTTTATTAAAGCCTTGAGCAATTATGTGAATCTCATATCAAACCACCCATTTCTTGCTGCAAGTTGTACAACATCAATACAACACTTAATAAGGTAAACTCAATACACCCATCATACAATGGCTTCTTCATGTCACCTTCAAAATTTCCATCATTTTAGGACAATCCTAGAAGTCCTCTTCGTGTCATATCAAATGCACTTGTGTCAAAATCAAGTGACGCACAACTTTTCATGTGTTCAACCACCCCATTGATTGTCTCCCCATGCTTCTTCTAACATGTATAAGCATGATTGATTCCATGAATCACTAAGTGTGAGATACAAGTTTCTCGATCATAATACTGTATATTGCCACATTTACACAGGAGAAAAGAATCAAATTATCATATGGGGATTATGCACAATACAAACTCAAGGAAATCTGTTGTCTCATCCTAGTAGTCTCTTGTTAGTTGATCGACATACATCTATTACTTATTCAAAGACCTATCTAGCATAAATCATTTAAAAAGAAAAACCCCACCAAAATTCAATAATTATCCGCACCTAAAATAAATTCACGAAAATGTATAATGAAAGAAAAACTATGAACCATATGTCAACTCAACCAGAAGTTGAAGAAAGAAAACTCTGAGGTTGAACGGACACATTTCTTGGAGCTGAAAGATCTAGAGCTTTTGATCGAGTGCGAAAGTTTTCAAATGTCAAATTGATTGGATGTTTTATAAACAAATCCTTGTTATAGATTTTAAGGTCTTACATCACGGTTAGTTGGTAAGAACCGCTAATAGTTTTATTTTTATAACAGTTATATTCAAGTAGCCGTGATGTATGTTATTAACTAATCTACAATATTTAAGGTCTTACATAAGAATTAGTTGGTAAGAACCGCTAATTATATCTTTACCTTTATAACAATTATTTTAATTGATTTAATGAGAGTTGTGTTTATCATGCTTCTTTAATAACATCCGTAAGGTATGTTATTATTATTTTTATATATTTTTGAGCCATTATATTAATATATTTATATATATATATAACTAAAAAATGGAAATAAATAAAACCTACCCATCATCCTCAGAGGAGTGATCTGAATCATATGAAAAGATGAGTATAAGAGTGATGTGGAAGCGGTAGTTGCGTCGGCCACGGGCCAAAGGCGGAGGAAGTGTAACAAACGGAGGAGCAAGTTGGGAAGGAGGAGCACGAGGAGGGTGTGGAGGTTTGATAAGAGGAAGAAAGGAAGCAAGCAGGGGTGGAGGAGGAGGAGGAAACGAGGCAAGTAGAGGAAAGGCAAGTTGGGAAGGAGGAGGGAGATAAGCAGGTAGAGGAGGAGCAAGTTAGGAAGGAGGAGCATGAGGAGGGCGTGGAGATTGGGTAGGAGGAGGAAGAGAAGGTAGATGCGCATGTTCAAAAGTAGCACAAGGAGGAGAAGAGGTGGAGGTTGGGAAGGACGATTCTCAAGCATTTCTTCAGCGCGTCGCTTGACCATGATAATGAGGAAAACAAAGGAATAAGGTGAAGAAAATGTATGAAAATGAGGAGTTTAAATAAATTGGAAGTGAAGCGTGCGATGGAAGTTGAAGAGGAATCGATCCGCACAATTATATATGTTTTTTTTCCCGTGCCATGAGTTTCATGACAGTTGTTTTATAAACACTGTCATTTATCTATGAATTCATGAAAATTGTTTTGAAAGAATAGTTAACAAATCATTATTTATTATATTTCATAACTATTGTTTTTTAAAATAACTATGAGAAATGTTCTATATTTTTTTACAATAGTATATTTGAAACGATAAAATGTAACAAATAGAACAATGAGTTCATCAGGCTACTTGTCAACATATGAGTGGCTAGGATCATCGTTAGGATTATGGCTAATCTTATACTCATCAAGTATGAGATTGACCTTCTTGTTCATACTCGAGAAGTGTGTTCTATATATTGCAATATTGCCACCAATTGTGGAGCATAGGATGTGGAGGGAAGGAAAAGGAGGAGGCGAAGGCAACTGCTGATGTTGGGGAGGAGAAGGAAGAGGTAGAGGATGGAGAGGAAGAGGAGGAGGAGGTAGAGGATGACACCGAGAGCTTTCTAGAAATTCTTTCACAAAACTTTTCATCTTTACGATTGAGAGAATAAAAAGAGGAGGATGATGAAGAAAATATAGGAAAAACAAATGAAAATGAGGACTTCAAATAGACATATGAAACTTTAGAAGGGACATAAGTTGAACATGATGTAATAAAAGGGTACATGGTTCTTCTAACGATCATTAGGTAATGAGGAGGCACCCAAAGTATGAGTTTTAACATCTTGTTTAGGCGAAATTGTTACACCCCTACCGGCCTCGCCCTTTCGGGTGGTGGGTTAAAGGGATTCCTTTTACATGTTACCTTCCCATAATTATTTATTCCATTTAGCATATATTAGAGTGTGCGTAATAGAGCATTATATCGGTTTGGACTACCTACAGTACTGGTAAAAGTGTGGTAATCAAAAAGTAACTAGTCTCCAAAGGGTTAAGGGTACAGTCATCCAACGTAAAATACCAGAATAAATATAGTTATCCCAAAAATAGATACAAAACATAATAAGGCATCTCCTATTCTTCAATCTGCTATGATATGCCCTTACCTCTCCAAAAAGGTCTTTTCAGCTCAGGCGCAATCTCTTGTATCTACAAATATATCTGGAGTTCAAAAAGAACCCTAGAATAACTGTCAAACTCACGTACTATATGTGTATAGTGTATGCATGCAACCATGACATATAAAATCATAAACAACAAACCAAACATACTAAATATGCATTCAGAACATACACAATAACCAATCATCATGCACCGTTGAGCTGCCTTACCAAGGCAAGCCCTGAAATTACTGGAATCACAAACCTCGCACCGTTGAGCTGCGTGAACCAGGCCAGCCCCAGAATTACCGGAATCACAACCTGTCAAGCTGCCACTTAAGGCAAGCCCCGAATTAATCCTCAGCGCTAGGAACACAATAGTCAGGGACTCGAACCCCAACATGCTCTGTATGCATATTTGGCAAAACATACATACACATGGCAAACAAACATACAACAAACACATATCAAGTACTTGAGTAAACAGTTCCTACCTGTGGGATGTGTACCGTCTTAAAAATTTATAATGCCTAATAGCCTTCCCAAATATGCCTTAACCCTATACAACATCAAAACACCCCATTTTTAGTATTTCCATAAATACCCTTCCATTTTTCAAGAAATCTGATCCCTAACCAAAATTTTCCAAAATTCCAGTGACTCTAGCCCAACTTCAAACATTTTTAATACATTCCAAAAAATCAAATTGACATGAAATTGGTGCCATCTGAACCCTTAGGATGTCTAATTTACAGTAAAAATACTCCCAAAGTCCAAAAGGGTTCATAATTTATTTCACAACCTAAACTTTACTCACTGGTCGGAAAACTATTGTAGCTTTCTGAGTGATTTTCAAAATTTATTTCTCTTAGTAGGAAACTCAAAAAGACATCAAATTATACATCAAAATTAATATCAGTATGTCTAATTTATACCTATAAAATTTCAGAGCAATTGGATTTCATTTACTATTTTTAAGACACCGATGAAGCTTCGCTGCCCAAAAATCCAGAAGTTGGCAGCAAACTATTCCTTAGGTTTTCGGTGTTTTTGGGTTTGTAAACTTTAACTCTGACCTAACCCCATGCAAAATCACGTTTTAAACCCATTGGAACCATTAAAAACAAAAAAATAAGATCAAAAATCCATGCCCTAACCAGGTGGACGAAAACCCTAACTTTAAACTTCAAAGGTTTAGGTTTTCTTCCTCTAGGTTTTGGAACTTGGCTGAACCTCCCTCTTCCTCTGCTGGTCACCCTTGTTGGCAGCCAAAATTAGAAGTTCTTGCCTTTATAAAATAATTAGAATGATCAAGGTACCCTGAATTATCTGGATTCATGTTTTTGTCCATTGGTTAATAGCATGGATCATGGTTTATTGACTTAATTCCCAAGAAATTCCAGAGTGTTCCAGAAGGTGATGATGTGGTGCATTGCTGCCCATAGAGATCATATTTTTATCTTTCAAAATGTGCAAATAACCTATTTTGCTTGAAACACCATTTTGTCCAGTGGTTAAAAGCATGTACCCTGGTTTTTAGCTTATTTTCTCTTTATTTTCCTTCAAGAAATTCCATATATTTCCAGACACTTCCAGGGACCTTGTGTGGTGCCATTTGGGTTTGCAAAATCTGATCCCTTGTACTTTAATTTATCCAATTTATCTAGTTCACCCTTTTATCCATTGGTCCTTGTTGGTTAAAAGGGTGCTCCCTTTTCCACTTTTCTTTAAATTTTCAGATCTTTTTCCCTGATATATCCTTAATATGTGGCGCCATTTTAGACTCTCATATGGTCCCATGTTTGTTCCATTTAATCCAAAAAGGAGTCTCTAATTGGTCCTTATCGGTATCCTTTTCACCAGTTAACCTCATTTAGGACCTGTACTTTGTGTTTAGGCTTAAATATAGATAAAATCATCTGATTTTCTCTCTCTCCTCTTATGTGGATGAAATTGCATCCTTAATGGGTAAGGAATTGACTTTTCTACCCTTACCTTTCCTCTTTTAACCCTGTGGTGACACGTGTCTCTATGTAATGATTACACTGACTTTTCTTTTTCAGCATGTGACTTTTGCAGTGTCTCTTCCTCTTCCCATTTCCTAAAAAACATAGGGGATCTTCATTTGTCCAGGAAATGTCATGTGCATATTTATTTTAGCACATTTTTTCTTAGTTAATTGTCTCATACATTAGGACATAGCTAAATGACATTTTATACCAACCGATTAATGTCGTATAAATGTTTTGTGCCCTTATGCACTAACAATTTAATTTCTATTGCCCTTGAGTTCTTAGTCAAAGTACTCATGCAAAAGGGAGTGCAAAACGTCTTAAAATATGTCATGAAGGCACTTAAAAATCCCCCCAAATCAAATGACCAAAGTGCCCTTACAAAATATTCTCTTAACTTGACTTATTTTGCAAGTTTTGTTGAATTTTCTCTCCCCCCTTGCTTTACACGAATTTGAGGCTTCTTGGGCAAGATTGTGATGTCATTTTTATGACATAAGCAAGAGCTTATGTGTCCTCTTGTGAAATGCCCAAAATACCCTTACAATTATTTCCTTATTTGTGTCTTATTCCACATGCTACATGTCTTCTTCTTTTCTCTCTCTACTTAGGCCAAAATATTAAGGCTTCTCAAGCAAGGATGTGATGTCATCCTCATAACATAAACAAGTGCTTATATATGCCTGTTTGTCTCTCGGTCAAATATATGGTCTTATTCAGGAGTGTCACACCTCTTGAACCGGGCTTTGTAGTCTGCCTAATTTAGGCTTATTCTCAATTCTCATGATCCAAAATTCGGGATATTACAGTTGGCGTGCCATGAGATGCCTTGTATGGCAGTCAAGGCCTACCAACAGTTGCATCAGAGCCTCCATTTTAGGAGACAGGGGAAGAGGCGGCAGCGGTGACATAAGAGCTCCCTAGGATGTTAACATGATAGAGAGAAGTAGGAGGCCGATAAAGAAAAATAATAAGAATCAAAAGGAATATGTGAGTTTAAATAGATGTCTAACGATGTTTTGAAGGGTTATGATTTTTGAAGGTCCAAAGATGTTACTAAGGGTTATAACCAATGAACTGGTATTTGGGGAAGACAAGTCGTTTGAAAGTGTTACAAGACAAGCTATTTTTTAAGACTGGTATGTTTTATCTTTGTTGATATAAGAGGTTAGAAGTTGAATCGTTTGTAAGTGTTGCATGTCAGTTGATTTGAAAGATTCGTCACTTTTGTTACTAAATAAATAAATGGTTATTAACTACAACCATTATTTTTGTGTTTTTGCGAATTCTACCTTATAATACATGACAATTTGGATAATTAACCATTACGGCGTTTAAGCTTTATATATCCTTGTACGACCTCTGACTCAATATATATGACATTTATTAACGGTAATCATTATGTATTAGGCGTTACATAAATTCTCAAATCTGTAGCAGTGATTGTCATTCCTTCTAAATATTATAATTTGAGTAGTTTCCGTAATTATGATATTCTGTCGTGCAAGAGGTGCCTTTAAGGAAGTTGTTTTGCAGCCTTTATGGAAATTCTCGAGGTAGCAACCATCATGCTAGCAGTCAAATTCGTGCCTTTCATGTTTGTTTTTAAATGAGCGTCAGCCGTGTGTGGACTACGACGGAATTGCCAATTACTTTTAGAAAACTACTATTTTTCAAAATTCAAAAACCCTACACTCGCCCCACTCTTGCTCTTTGTTGCCTTCTTCAGTTCATTTTCATGCTTGTCATGGGTACTGTGAAGTTTCATAGGCAAATGAATACTGGAAGAATACACTTGCGATGAGGCAACCAAAGACCCTAAAGCGTCTGTAGTCATGCACTGTCAAGTTTCTCAATTTTGGTACTTTATTTTCGTTCTGATTTTGCTTTTTGGTTTAATATTTTATCTTCTTGGTTTTGTTTTATTTTTGTGTTCTAGATTTATACTCATATTTCCTCTACTCCTTTGTCATTTAACTGGATGTATTTATAGTCCTCTACTCCTGGTTTTGTTTAACAACTAATTTTTTAACCTCCAATATTATTTTAAACCATTATTTAACCTCAATTTTTTCAATAATATTTTGAATCAAATATTTAAATGATGATGGATTATTTCGACTTATATTTTAACTTCTACGTTGCATAAAGGATCACTCATTTGTAAAATACACAGGTATTGTATTGGATACTACCTCCTGACTCCGATCTTAATTATAAGACCGAATTGACTTTTTTTAAAAGATTAAGAAAGTTAAATAAATTACTTCATCATATGATATGTTGTGTATCCTTAGATTATATATTAGTTTATTAGTTAAATTAATTAATTTGGAGAAAAAAAAATAAAAATAAAAATAAAAATACTCTAAAGTAGTTTAATTAGCTTCTTTAATTTCTCTAAAAAAAGTTAACTTGTCCTTATAATTAGAACTGGATGGAATAATAAAATGGTTAAAAGTATTGCAAAAGGCCATGTTGGCAATATGGGTGTAGGTGTAGGCTAACAAAAAGCGAATGTGTTAGTTTAAGATTTTTTTTTTATATATATAAAAAAAGGTCAACCTTTTCATTTTTTTTTTCATTGGTCTCCACTAACCATTATACAACGTTCTTTTTTAGAGTTATCACAATAAAAAACATAAGAGGCTTAAATTTTATGAGGACCTGATTAAGATCTAAGACTTGAGGTTATTTTATTTTCAATATTTTATATTTAAAGTTTTGAACTGTCTTTTAACTTTCTTTTACTGGAGGGTGGATGTATCAGGATCCAAATGATTGTGTTGTGTCTTCAAACCAGGGGCTAGAAGATCTCAGACTCAGACACCAACAAAGTCATTGAGACCTTGATCTATCCTATCTAACTGACTAAAAACCCAGAAAGCTTGATAAACTGAAAATTATTATACTGAACAGTTACTAGGAAACACATACATTGATGAGAGGATGCTCAATCCAGTGGACAGTCCGAGCTTCTTGAGACTTACCTCTTGCCCACACTCAAGGACACTTTAGGATTCAAGCATCTTCCCAATCAAGGCATACAATACTGGCACATTCAGTATCCTGATTTTCAGTACTCTCTCATACTAGATCGTGATCTTGATTATGTTCTTATGCACAGGTTCCTCATGAAGAGGCAAGTGCAGAGCATACTTGAAATCTAAGGAATAGATAATACTAACATACTAGAACTTTGGCTTTCAGAAGCGAGAGAGGGAACTTAGAAGGAAGTCATATGGAAACACACTGGGATGTTTTTTTACATAAACTTCGATCTACTTACAACTGAAGGAGAAGTCTACTTATATAGAGAAGCAGAGCCATACCAAGACAAACTAAAAGATAAAACATACTAGCAAAAGTAGTGGATGAAAATTAAAGACAACAGACGGTAGTACACAATAGTACAGACACCACTTGAAAAAGAAGAAAAAACACATCACGCCTGTAAAAGCAGTGGACATGTATTATACATATAAAACACATGACTTAAAACTAGGAACTGGCTGCCGACACTAACTATGGGGACCACCCCTTGCAAATTGGCTCGTGATTGGGAGAGAGATTGTTGTTATTATTGTCATTGTCATAGTTGAACTGGAGATAACTGAGCGGGTCCAAAATATTGTGGCATGGATTTAGGCCGGCTGGATTACTGTCTGGGCTTTGGTGTTGGGCTCGTGGTTGAGTGCAATGGGCTGGATATTGAGACGAGCCTGGGAGTGATAGTGACAGCTGGGTAAGTTTTTCTCCACAATCATCTTCTTAAGGATCTTGAGAATCTTGGAGGATGTTTCCTTGAGAGTCAAAAGGGAGTTCAACTGTTGGAGAGGAAGTGGCATAGTAGGATGACACATAGTGTGATTCTGGCTGGTATAGTTCATCATATGCATAGGCTTTGTCTTCACTAGGTACAAGGCCAAGGATGGTGCATTCCTTTAAAGAGTATTTATTGTAACTGGCAAGGATGAGGCCGAGTTCTGTAAACTGCTCTGGGTCTGGTTGAGCCCAATCAAGTGATTGAGGCCAAAGTTGTGCACTGGTCTCCAAATGAACACTGTCGGATTTATGTGCATGATATTTCTTGCTAAGAAAAAACACACTAGAAAATATTTTTTGTTTTTGTTTTGGTATATCCCAAAGTTTATTATCAGTTAATATATTATATGCAGTACCTTGCCCCCGACCATCATACCACCAAGGACAGGGGTGACATCCACAATGAAGCCAATGGAGATGCTCCTGAAAGTGAGGTAATCCATATCCGCTGCCTTCAGTCTCTCCTCAAGAGGTCGATCATCCATAGCAGGAATGGACCTAAAAAGTCAAGTCATATGAGTAGGAGGATCAATCGGCACTCGGACGACTCCATCAATCTGACGAGTGAACCGCTCTCCCAGATAATACTCCCAGCTCTCAGGGCCGAAAAGAATAAGTCTGCGCCTAGAGAGAGAGAAAGCATCTGTCGCCTCAGGAGTATGGAAATACTTACTCCCAACAAACATAAGGAGTCAAAGAGAGCTACACGAGCAGAACTTCTCAAGTCAGCCTCACAACAAAAGGATAGGAATCTGCTTCTAAGGTTGTCTGTCACAAGAGGACTACTCTTTGATCTCTCTCCTACGCTCTTCGATAGCTGCTTGGCTTACAGGAACTACCTTATTCCTAGATCTTCTTTCTTATTAGTTGTTCTATCTTGATCTAAAACTACTAGTAGGAACAAAGCTACCATCAAAGACATTCGACGCTGGCCTAGCTTGATAGAAACCTAAAGTAGCTACATCCAGCTCTATGAAAAAAATCCCTCCTTAGATCACTAGAAGAGAGACAGGAAGGAATAATAGCCAAGAGGAAATGAATGAATTTCATTTCAAAATCCCAAAGAAGTCAGAAACAGACGCTGAAGGATCAGCTGAAGCAGAATAATAATAGAAAGCTGCAGCAGCTAAAGCATCCGCAGAAGATGAAACTCTGAGAGTTACCTTACGCCTTTTCTATGGAGTTTGATTGCTGGTATGAAGTGCTCGCTGCTTTTCTCATCTATGGTTTATACTATGACTAAAACTGAATCGGGAACAGAGATCGGGATGGAATCGCCTTTCCTTCTTCGTCTGCCTAAGACGGAGTCCCGCTTTTCTAAGAGAAGAGGAGGTGGACTACTGAAATGTATCTTCTTTTTCTATGTTATTCATTGGTCGGTCTATCGATCGTAGAGGAATGCCCACGGTCCTGACTTTGTTCCAACTAGGCCTGTGTAGCTTTCTTTCACTGAACACCAAACGGGCATTCTCCGTGCTGGCATGAACAACCTAGAAAGAAGAATTACAGATTTGCTGCACCGATCCTAAAGCTAGAGTGAACTAATCGGAGCTCAATAGACTTGATCTTGACCTTATTTTATAGCCCTTTCCCTATCGCACTGCTTGATGAGATCAGAAGCTGGCCTAGGAGAGGCTCGCTGGAATGCTGTCACCTAAGAATCAGTCCCTCTTTACCGTGAGCGCTAACAAACAACCTTCCTTGACAACAGGTTTGCTACTCTACTTACTTCTCCACTTAACTCCGCTATCAGACTAGGGCTATTCAAAGCATCGAGAAAAAGAAATGAATTGATATAAAGCCCAAAAAAATGAAGCGTATTCTCTAAAAGCGGATTCTTGCAACTTGACCTCTACATCACTCCTAAGAGAAAGAAGAGGCAATGTGAATTGAGTATGAGACAAGACGCATTGCCTGCTACGGTACACTTAACACTAAGCCAATCTCTATGACAAGCAAGACTTTCATGTGATTTCCTATTGGGATAAGTTTCATATTTCTAGGACTGGGATAAAAAATTGTTAGAGTTCAAAGAAAGAGTAAGATTGTGCGTCAGGGAGGGGGACAGCGAACGCCCGTCCCATGAAGCGCCAGGGAACCATGCATTCCTCCCGCCCGGGCTGGGCTCAGGGACTGCAATCAGCCGCTTCCCCTGTAGTCGTCAGCTCGTTCTTGACAGATCCGATCGGGTGTTCATAATCTGGAGTAAAAGGATTCGAACCTTTGCATGCCGGTACCAAAAACCGATGCCTTACCACTTGGCTATACTCCATACGGCCTTGTTTTGGACGGTAGAACGAACGGGGAGAGGGGGAAGGGAGAAGCAGGGCTCGAAGAACGAGCCGTGCAAGAACGCGGGGATATAGCAAGTAAGCAGCAAGTTCTCCCTTTAGGACCGACTACAACAAGCTCGCGACTCTAATAGAAAAAAAAATGGTAAGCTCTCTGCTCTATTTGCTTGCAATGCTATACCTATCAAAGTTGGCGAACGCTTCTGTAACCTTAGACTCGTTACGCTGTTCGACTGAACGACTTAATGTTTCAGGGGTGGCTCGAACGAACAAGCAAGGGCCCGAGCGCGCTAGCGTCTCAAGCCCTCGAGCTGACGCTCGAGCAAACAAGCAAGGGCCCGAGCGCAAACGCGCGAAAGCAACAAGCAAGGGCCTGAGCTAGCGCGAAAGCCGTTGTGCTTCCGACGCACATCCGTTTTCTTGCGTTAGACGCACAGGAGTTTTCTTGCTCGTTGCGCTTCCGCGCATCCGTTTTCTTGCGTCATTGGACGTCCTCCTTATTACCCCTTTCCAATATCTTTGTCCCGCTCTGGACTCCCTCGCATTATTCCTCCATTTCACAGATGGATTATAATGCGTCGGGATGAAAAAGCAGCTAAGCTTGTAAAGTTCTATCTTTCTTTGTTCTCTGTTTATCGGCTGATCCGAATTCCAAAGAAACGTTGGAATCTCTGGTCTACCATAGTTGGTAAACGTGAGACCCTGAACGATAGTTCTTTTTCAAGCTTAGTAGAGGATATTGGAGCTCGCGTTGTTCCCCTTATGCAACGTTATGCACCTGCATTCCGCCGTACCCCAGTCATTACTGGCTGGTGTTGGCGTCCAATGTGGTCTGCATCTTGCATTGCCAACTATTATGTGGCATCAAAGCATTCGCTATCGTTTACCAGACTCCTTTGGGAGTGGTACTCGGTTGCGCTCTTTGATGCTGCACATTTGTTGGGGGTTAAGGGATTATTGGTCAATTTAGAACATAAGGTTCTATGTCCATTTTCCCGGGAATGTCGCGAGTGGTCGTTTTGGTGGATGATGCCATTGTTTGTTTATTTCTTCTTTCCTCGAGTGATCTACCCTTTGGAAGAAGAACCCTGTGTGGATTCCTTTTGCTGGGAAATGTATCATAAAGTTCCCAGTGAATCGTATTTCACACAGGCTGGTAGGGTTTTCTCTGGACTTCTTGTTGACATCTTTGTGATGTGCAACCAGAGGTTCCTACATAATATATTTATCTCCTACATTGACTAACTATTATGTTTAATGTAGATTAGTCCAAGTTGAATTATGAAGAATAATCAAGAATGAGATAAGGTATTAAAGAAAGAAGAACTTGCGAGAGGTTGTCAAGGAAGCAAGATGTTATTCCAAGTTGAATGGGAGAGAATGCCAAGAAAGCAAGAAGTTACACGATTTTTTGGGAATGATCAAGAGAAGAGAAGAAAGAAAGTGTTCAATCATGGGGAATAACCAAGAAGGAAATAAGAGATTATAGAAAGAAGAATCTGCAAAGAAGCAAGAAGTTATCAAAGGATATTTGGGAAAATCAAGAAGAAGATGAGAGATTGAAGAAGGAAGAACTTGCTGAATGGAATATCATTATTAAAGTTCTTAGATCGATGCTAGAAGCCTCCAAGATCATATGGAAGTTGGAATGGCTAGATTAGGAATTAAAGTCAGCAAAAATCAGATTCAGATGAGAAAACTCGAGGTTCCAAGTGAAAACTCGAGTTTCAGCACTATTCAGCAACTTTGCTCCACTCTGTTTCACGTTTCAGCTGGGCGAGGTCTAGTAATTCGATGATATCTCCCAAACCAGAGATCCTATTGAGGTGAAACCAGTGGCATATGAAACTAGACTCCAAATGCGTCATTTTTTGTATAAAATTCAAGCCCAAAGGAGTTCATATCAAGGAGCCATGAATTGTGGAAGTTGACACTGAAATTCACGCCACACAGCAAACCAAGCTTCAATGTTTTGAGTGTAACTCACAATATACACATCGGATTGCACTAAAAGCAGTGGAATCTGAAAGTATACTCACAGAACTTTCCATCAAGACTTGAACCAACTAAAACAGAGTTCATAACAGTGAGATATGGCCTTCGAAAGTTTGATAAAGTTTTCACGGTAAAGTGAAACCTCAAGTTTTGGTTTCAAACCTCGAGGTTTGGCCTTACGAGAGAAGAACTCAAGGTTTCCGGACCTAGCAAAACTCAAGGTTTTCAGAGAAAACTCAAGGTTTCTTCATACATAGACTTCTCAACACTTTCTCGAAAAATGGAAAACTCGAGGTTTCGTTCAAACCTCAAGGTTTGGACTTACGAGAGAGTTCCTAAGTTTTGACCACTTGAAAACCTCCAGTTTTTTTGTCTAAAACCTCAAGGTTTTGTTTTAACATGAAAATTCCGTTTTCGCAAGTTTTGTGAAACCTCGAGGTTTGGTAAGAAACCTCAAGGTTTTGACTCCGCCGTAGAAAACCCAAGTTTTGGCTAGTTTTTCAAAACCTCCAGGTTTTTGTGAAAAACCTCCGGGTTTGAGTCCCGTGCAATTTTCTCAAAACCCGTCGTTTAAGCCAAAACTCGAGGTTTGAGGACAAACCTCGAGGTTTGTCCAAGCGAGAGAGGATCTATGTTTTCAAAGCTTACAAAACCTCTAGTTTTACTCTCAAACCTCTAGGTTTCGTTTTGGTACAAAAACTGAGAATTCCCATTTAAGTAAAACCTCGAGTTTTGGCGAAAACCTCGAGGTTTCGCCATCCGAGAGCAAACGACTTTTCGATTTTGAAAACCTCCGGGTTTACGTAAAACCTCCGGTTTGTTCTTGGCGCGATTTTGCAAGGTTTCAAATTCAAAGTGAAACCTCGAGGTTTCGATAAAAACTCGAGGTTTTGGCATCCAGAGAGCACACACCTTTCCTCCGATTTGGAAAACCTCCAGCTTCCCGGAAAACCTCCGGGTTTGCCTTGGCGCGATTTTTTCAAAGATTTCATATTCAAGTGAAACCTCAAGGTTTCGATAAAACCTCAAGGTTTCAACGCGTCTTTAGAATTTCAAATTCTACGATTTTGTAAAACCTTCTTGTTTGATCTTAATACTTCCTATCATTATTCTCTAATGTTCCTAGATATATTTAACCACTTTGTTAGTGAGTTTCGGATGAATTAGAGAATGTTTATTGAAGGTTTAAAGCAAAAGCAAAAAGCATGTCGAACATTAAATGCAAAACCCGAAAAGTTGCATATTTTTGGGTAATGCTGTCCGCACACACTTGCAAAGCATTAAAGAATGTTTTCCACATCCAAAGAACCGCTTCACCAACAGATTAATTCGCAGAGTCAACTCGAACTTCGCACGCCTAGATTAAGTGAAGATTAGTGAGAGAAGACACCAAAACGATCTCTAACGGTTACTATTCATAACGGTCATATTCTCAACATTCAGATGATCTTCACCTATAAGTAGAGGCACATTCAAAACGAAGAAAGAGAGAGACAAGAGCTTGCACAAAATGCCCAAATTCTCGAATCTATAGCTCATCTCATACACACTTTGTTTTCAATGCTTACATAGTTCTTCATAGAGAGTGAAATCATTTGTCATGTACTTCGGTGTTTATCTTATTCACTTCGAGAGAGAAGATTCGTTATAAACATTATATCATTTATTTGAGAGTTACTCAAGATTGGGTGATCTTGAGTGGGAAGCGGATTGTAACCTTACATTGTGTAAGGGGAGTATCTCGGTGAGAGATTTGGCTTCACAAGTGCACAGGTGAACTTGTGGGTTTGTAAAGGCTTCTCTTGTGCCCGGATTAAACAAGAGGATAGTGGATTGAAAATTTCAAGTGGAGCTTGGGGACCGGATGTAGGTCAAGGATTGGGCCGAACCGGATAAATCTCGCTTGCATATTCTCTTCCTTGATCTCCTTTATTTCCGATATATGTTTGAATGACTTGTCTATAACTTTATAACTTTTTACTGTCATACAAACTAATTTTACTGAGTTACAAAAAGATTTTCAAAGTTGCTAAGTTTTTATCATCCTAGTTCATCTCTGTTTTTAGTGTTAAAAAACAGAGCATTTCTGAAAAGATTTTTAAAATTCCCAATTCACCTCCCTCTTGGGTTTAGCCGGTTCTTACACTTTTGTGGTATGGAAAGAAAGTCTGCAAGGATGTTCTGGGGACCTTTGAGGTGTTTAACTGAGAATTTATAGCGTGAAAACCAATATTTCCATCGAGTAACTGGGCATCTGGTAGTAGCTTCTTTTTTGGGTCTAACATCTTTGGAAAAGATGTATTGTCCATTTCTACTGTGAAGTGGTAAGGGCTCAGATGAAAGCTAAACTTTTCAATTCCTCGCTTGACAGTAAGGATTTCCTTATAGGTAGCATGATAATGCTTTTCTGAGTCTTTGAACTGTTCACTAGCATGCCTACAGTAATGACGTACTCCATTAACTTCTTCAAGAAGTATTGCACCCCAATAATCATCACTAGCATCAGTTTGTAAGATTCTTTGTCCTTGATCAGGGATCTTCAATGGTGGAGGATTTTGAGCAATCCTTTTGAGGGTAATCACAACATCTGTCTGTTGTTGAGACCATGGCGGTGGATTCTTTTTTATCATCTTATATAGGTGGTTGGTATGATGGGACAACTGAGGAATAAAGTCTCTCAGAAAATTAACAATCCCGAGAATTGTTGAACTTGTTTGTAAGAGAGATTATCATCAGGAAATTTGAGTAAATCCTGAGCAATATGTGGACCTGGCTATATTTACCATCTTTGAAGTGCATCACAAGAAAATCAACTTCTATTATCCCAATATCACTTTTCTTGGATGAGAGCATGATGCCATGTTGGGCTATGATTTGGTAGAATTGGGCCAAAAGTATCTGGTGATTTGCTTTAGTTGCTGAGAACAGGAGAATATCATCAATATAAATGAGTGCATTATTGATGATGAGCTCAAATATCTTAATCATGGCCTTCTGGAACAATGAAGGGGCCACTTTGAGTCCAAAGGGCATTACAATCCGTTGACATTGAGCATTGGGTATACAAAACGTTATTTTGGGCCGATCTTGTGGTTGGATCCCAAGTTGCCAAAAACCTGCTTTGAGATCAAATTTGTTTTTAAAAAACATGGGCCGAGCCTTTCAACTGAGCAAACAGGGTTATAGGCTTAGGAAGAGGAAATTTGTCATCTTGGAGAAAGTGATTAAGAGGCTTATAATCAATAACAAGCCTTTTCTTTCCTCTTTTAATCTCAGATATTTTCTCAACATAAAATGCTTGACACGCCCATTCAGACTTGGTTAGTTCGATAAGTCCTTGCTTAAGTAAGGCAACACATTCTTCTCTGACAAGCTTCAAATCATTTGGATTCATTCCTGGGTGTGAAGCTTTAGTTGAATTAATATCCTCATTCTTTTGGAAAGGAAGGTTGATAAAGAAACCTTTATTCTTCCATAAGGGAGAAGGATGTGGAAACTAGTCATGACTGTCAGCACAGTATTGGAGTAATTGTTCTTTAACATCTGAGTATTGAGGTGGAGCATTCTGCAATTCATAGAGAGAAGGAATTTATGTCCAAGGGCTGAAATTGGATTTCCATCTGATTCCCTTAGGAAGTATTGTCAAGTTCTTGGTATGATAAAAAGCATCAAAACCAAGAAGGATATCTTTTCCTAGTAGTTCACTTCCTAGTACCTTAATTTTCAAAGTACATCCTGGGAAGAACTTAATGTTGATCTTTCTTCTAGTAATCAGATCAATCTTGAATATTTTTCCATAAGCAGTAAAGAAATAATGGTTGTGAGACACCCATTCTTCTAGAGAAAGGATGTGAGGTATCATCACTGTATGAGATGAACCTGTATCAAAGAAAGCTATTGCAGTAATGGGTTTATAATATTTTTCTGGTAGGACCTGAACTTGGATGTTTGGCAATGAAGTCTTTAGATTAACTTCAGGATTGGAATTCAAAGATCCAAGACATCCAATGGATGGAGTTTGGGGAGAGACTGGTTGGATGAGATTGATAACTCCTTGAGAGTAGTCTTCTTCTTCTGTCTGATAATCTTCTTTAGATTCAGAATAGGATGATTTTGTTGATTCTTCATAAGAAGGAATGACATACTGTGTCTCATCATTTTGTTCATCTTGTTCTTCAAGATAATCTTCAATGTTTGTTGTGTTATCTTAAATCATCAGAATCTTTTGGAGCTTCTGCATCATCTTGATATCTCCCTTTGTCTTTCTAGGATAGTTTTTTGCAAAATGTCCTAGCTTTCTACAAATAAAACATCTGGAGCCTTTAGAGAACAATTTTCTAGATTTAAAAAATATAGGTTTCTTCTTGAATCTTGATCGCCTTGGTTTCCTGTAAGATTTCTGGAAAGGTTGAGAATAATGGCAATAATGGGACTTCTTCTTTGAAGGACAATAGCAATCCTTATGATCTTTGCATTTAATCTTCATATAGGGTTTCTTGCATGCAGGCTTGAATTTAGAAGTCTTCTTATCTTTGAAGAACTGATGTTGTTCATAAAGCTTATCAAGGGCATTGAGAGCAAGTTGGTACAATTCACCTATTGACATATCAGTAATGTCCCTTTGAAGAGCATTAATACTCCTATTAAGCTCTTATTGAAGTTCATCAGGAAGTGAGGCAATAAATGTATGACAAAGGTTCACATCATTACCACCATTTAACATGTGGTATTTTTGTATCATTCTTTGATAATGAGTCTAGAGATCTTTTTTGTTTAACGAGCAACACTTCATTTCAAAGAATTCTTGTTTCTCGCTTTTTCGGATGATATTAAAATCACCAATAAATTTTTATGGATAACACCAAGGAGAGTAGCAGCTTCTTCAACCTGGACTGCTTGGAGTTTCTGGTATGGAGAAAGGTTTTGGAACCATTCTCGAAGAGTACCAGTGCATCTAGAGACAAACTCTTATAATGCTTGTTTAAGAGGAATTTGCTGAGTAGTAATTTGCAAGTATATCCAGGCACTGAATTCTTGGAGACGAAATCTCCATTTTTCATAAGGAAACCATGGACCACTAGTAGGCTTGTAGTTGTGGTCTTGTCTTTGCTGTTGATCATCAGGATGTTCAACAAATGATTCATCAAATTCTTCTTCTTCACCTGGTCTAACCATATCAATTCTTGATATATCAGCAAGTTCAGCTTCAGAGCTAGCATCTAAATAAGTTTGTGAGGAACTATCAGACTGAGTTTCTTCTGAACTAGATGAGTCTTGTAAAGGGGTGAATGGGTTAGGGCTTTGGAGGATGCCCATTGCAGAGGTATGAGGAGATGGAATGACTGGAGTGGTAGACTGCGTAGAGGTTTGTGAGGAGGATGTAGTAGAAGTGATGGTTGAATATGAAGGTGGCTGGGTGGTCTGAGAAGGGTTGATAGCTTGCTTTAGTTTTTCCTAGGATGGTGTTACAGGTGTAGAGGTATTAGAAGATAGTTCATTTATCTAGATACCTTTGGAACCTGAATGAGATCCTGGGTCGTAGGTTTGGAAAGGAGTGAAATAAGGTGGTCTTTGTCTAGGATAGGTGAAATGGGTTCTTGGTTGTGGTTTGGTTTGTGAAGGTAATTTTGGTGGTGAGAGCTGAGCAAACAATGGATAATTGAACTTAAATTGTTTGTTGTAGTCTGCTTCTTCTGGGTAGGCTGTAGGAGATGAAGGAAATAAAGGGGCTGGTATGGTTGAGAATGAAGGATAAGGCTCATAAATGGCCTGAGATTATTTCTTGGCCATATCTAGTTCAATTCTCTTCAAGTCTTGCTGAATAGCTTGGAGCTCAATTTCTTCTTGTTTGAATTGAGATCCCATGTATTCTCTTTTGATAAAAGCTTTAAGTTCTGCATCCAGCTTGGCAGCTTGTTGTCTCTTATGAACATATAAATTTTTAATCTCTTCAGATATTTGGTCAATCTAATAGGCTAACCCATTTGTCTTGGTAGTCAGAGAATCAAGCTTATAATCAATCCTTTTTTAAAGTAGTATTCTGGCAAACATCATTATGGGTCTACCAATTCAAGACTTCTTCAGCTTGTGTGGATTGATAATTTCCTTGAGCATCAACTGTTTAGGAACAACATAGGGTCTGGAAGGTACCCTAGTGTTTTGATCAACTATTCTTTCAAGAGGAGGGAAATCTTGCTTATAGGGATTGAGCATAGCGATGCAGGATACTGGTTGAGGAGTAACTGGAGTAGGGATCTGAACAAATGGTTCTGGAGGAGTTGTTGGAACAGCATCTGGAAAATATTTTTGGACAAGGTCATGGTGACCAGTTTCTATCATCAATTCAACTAGAGACATGTCCTTTGATGATTTTGCTGAAGGAGGAGGTTATTGCCAACGATGTGTAGAATGCAGTGAAGGAACTGGCTGTTAGGAACCATAATCATCATTATCATCAAATTTCTTAGATTTGTGAGATCTGCAAGGAGATCTGTGAGAGGACTTGTTCTTCTGTGCTTGCTTGAGAGCATATTTACAAGGATATAATCCTTGTTCATCATCAGAGTCTTCCCACCATTCTGGAGTATCACAATCACAGTTTGGATCACACATACCTGAGCTTGGAACATCCCATAAAAAATGACCATTAATATGTGAAACATAACAGGGCTTGGCGTGCAATTGGAGGGTTTTTTCGTGAGGGTGTGTAGGCAAGCGTAAGTGCTAAGAATCTTCCAGGAGGGTGTGGATTTGTCAGACCAGAAGTACTAGGTCTGGAAAAAGTAGTCTTTGAAACACCATCTCCAAGATCTTGGATAGTTGGTGGAGTGATGGTATGAACATCTAGTTGGCTCCCATGGAAAAGTTTTTCATAATTGCTAATCCATTGCATATGCATGATCTGAGCAAGTTCTTCTTTTGGAATCTGACGAGGAATCTAAATAATGGAGGTCTCATCTGCTCTATTAGAAATGGCAACAAGAGCATCAGTTGTGGAATTCAGAAGCTGGAGGTTATAAGCATGGTTCTGGAGACGATATATGATCTGGTGATGAAGAGTAGCCATAATGGCTTGAGAGTCTTGTTCAGCTCCTGTGATCTGGATCTGAACTTTCAGCTGTCTGGGGAGAGTTCTGCCAAAGATGCTGACATTATAGTTTGGCAGGATGGTTAGGATGGCATTGCTGTTGCTAAGAGTGGTAAGAAGTGCACCAATAAGAGTATCAGAATACTTCTTATAGGTGGAGTCTAAAAGAGCCACTTTAGTAGTAATAGGAAGTCCTTTTCTACCATGGAGAGTGAGAACTAAGCAAATAGCACCAAAATGAAGATGTGTATATCCCTCAAATTTCCATTTGTTAATGAGATTTGGAGAAATCTCGATTGTGGAATATTGTTCCTGAGAAGTTGCAGGGAGAGTGCATTGTTCAAGCCTGGTGGACTGAACAACTTCTTTAACATTCGGTCTTCTGGTTCTAATCAGGGATCTGATAAACTGGTAAATGAGTTGGTTCTGTGGTAAACACTGTATGGACTGAGGAGAGGGAGATTGATATTTCCGATAGGTTGATCAGGATTATGAGTAACCTCTATGAGTTTTTCTATCTTAATGGAAGGAGAAAGAGTTCTGGGAATGAAAGGAGAGATTAGAGAAGTAGAAGGATTAGAAGTAGACGGTCTGGCTGTTTCACTCATGATTTGGAATATCCACCCTCTAGTGTGGTATCAGAGCCAGAAGAGTTTTGCAGATAAGACTAAAATACTCAGAACAAAGGTGAATAAGAAGCATATTCCAAATCATGAGTGAAACCGTTAGACTGTCTATTTACACCCCGCAATGTGCGGGTTCTATGCTAGTTAGATATAAAGTTACAAAACTAATTTAGATATATTAATAAAATTAATTTAGTTAGTTTTTTATTTAAAAAAATATGTGTTAATTTTATAAAATACCTCAAATTATATATTTAAAACATAAAGTAAATTAAATTAAAAAATCCGTTTTTTCTAAATAACGTTTCTGATTTGAACATTCACTCCGTCTAGTCTCGCTAATCCCGTCCTCTTCTTCGGTTTTTCCTCCTTCAGTCGCGGCTGCAGCTCAGCTCTCGCCTGCGAGTCGAGGTCATCGTCCTCCTCCTCAACTTTTGCCTCCGTCAGCGGCGTCCTTCGGCCTCCTGCTAAAAAATTTCAGTATGATTTTTTCTTTCTACCTTGTTGGGATTCAGTTTTTTATTTGGGTTTGATTTAATTTTTCTTTTCTTGCTTTTCACTGCGATTCGTGTTGAATTTTGCAAGCAAGTAATGGCCGACTGGAATTGAGTTCTCTCCAAACACAGATTTCCCACCCCTTTTCTTTCCGTTTCGTACGGTATTACGGAAAATTAGAAGTTTTTTTGTTTGTTGTTGTTGTTACCCGCGGGTTTGCACGCATTCCCAGCTCTAATTTGGATGATCAAAATCAACCGCTCCACTAACTTCTATATTTAGGAACAGAGGAGTATTAGATATCTTTCTCTTTGTTACTTTCTTTTAGCTCTAATTGGTATAGTTGATATCGTGATATTGAACTGATGGTTAAAGATCTTTGTGCATGTTTGGCTGATTTTCCCCTCACTTGTTTTGGATTATGTTCTGTTATTGACAATGGATGCCTCCTTTGGTGATTTATCCTATGTTTGAAATCTAGTGGATGCTCGTTTTTTGTTTTCCTGAATTTGGTGAAGTATGGGCAAGTTTTGTATTGTCTTTCCGTATGAATATAATTGGTCTTCCCTGTCTTGTGCGTTGTCCTTGCTGCATTCATCCATGGACCTTGTGCTTTGACTTCATGCTCTCTGTATTTTAAGCATATAGTATTTGACTTTAATTATGACTCATGGGGTGGCCGGTCTGATTTTCATGACAATGACTCGATTGCTCATCAATTATTCCAGATAGATACTTGTTGATAAATCATTACCACATCAGTTTCACCTCTGAAACCCAATCTTTTTCTGTTCAACTTACTTGTTCCATGATGCTATTATCAAGTTTTGGGAAATTTATTTGACTTAGCAGTTAAAATGAAGAAGCACAGAGCTCCAATTCCTGAATCCAGCAAAATCCAATTTGAGGAGAGTGATACAGAACAATCTTCTTCCAGTTCCTCAGATGTGAGTAGCTCCAAATAATTTTAAATTATGAACAGTATTATCAAAACAAATTTTATAGTGAGAAGCTGCTGTTTTAATAATATAGGAGGAGGAGATAAAGCAGGAGCTGGCTGATGTAACATTTGAGGAGCTGCTGAAAGCACGAGCAAATGGATCACATACAATTTTTCAAAAGACTAGTGTGGAGAACAAGTCAAAGAGACCCAACAAGAATAGGTATTGTAACAGAGTAGTGATGTGATGTTTATTTCTGTTGCTGTAACTTGTAAGCACTTCCAAGAACTAATTTCTGTTCTTCACTAGGCCAATGGAGGTCAGTTGCAAGAAGCCGGTTCCTATTCTCAGAGACGTCGTACAAGCTCCTAAGAAAGTAAGTTCATTTAATAATCCAAGAGGCGCAAAGAATTGACTATGTAGTATTCCGAGTTCTATACTTCTGTTGGTGTTATTCTTTTATATATATATATATATATACTTCTAGCAAAGAATTGGCTTTGCTGTTTTCTTAAGTATCAAACCTGTGTTTCTAGCTCTTATTTTTCTTCTGTTAGCTCTTTTAATTGCTAGAAGTTTGCAACATTAGTTGCAGGCTCTTGTAAAAGAGGATGACTTATTGCAGCCTGTTGCTTATTGTTTCCTTTCCATGAAAACACACTTTACTCAGTCAAACTTATTTGGTTCTCCAGCATTGGTATAAATTTAAGATATAAGCTACTTGAAGTGTGAAATATGGAAGTCTTTTAAATAAACACATGGTAATCTTCAAATTTAGGGTTTTGCAATATGATATACTTTCAACTGGTTTTGTATGATAATCATCTTTCTATGCCATCTATTGAGTTTCTTATTGTATTATGAATACATTCAACTGTGTTCAGGTTGTACGAGATCCTAGATTTGAATCTCTATCTGGAAGACTGGATTCTGATGGGTAAGTTAATCTGTGAGTGTTTGCTGTCCGGTTTTTCCATTTTTATTTTGTTGTCTTGTACACTTGTGTTGATAGACCGTTTACTTTCATGATGCCATAATTACCATCATGATATGCACATGTCATAGCAGGATATAAGATGAATGTTTAGGGATTTTAGGAATTAGGGTAGAAGAAGAGAAGAGAGGGTTGAAGAAGAAGTGGAGAAGAATTAGAGAGAAGAAGAAGAGAGACAGAGGAACAGAGAGGGAACGAGAGAGAGAAAACAACAAAGATAATTCATTCACATCATGATCACAAGTCTAGTTACAATTGGGATTAGGCCCTAATTTATAGCCTAGAGTGACTTAATGACCAAGCTAAGGCTACACTAACTAACTAACCCTTCTAGTTCCCTAATTGACTGACTTTGACAACTGTAATTAGCCTAACAGCTATATTTTCAATTCTTTAATACGTTTACATATCAACATGTTACTGAGTTCAATATTATTCTTGTTTCATCTGGTTTTTTCACCATAGTTATGAAGCTGACTTCAATATTCATGCTGTTTTGTCTGGTTGTATATTATTCATAGAGGTTTGTTGTTACCTTTCAAATGCATATGAATTGGGCCCCTAATATTGTTTGGTTTCTCTATAGTCTATATGGGATATTTAGGAGTTTCTTTCCTGTTATTGATGTTTTGAGTTCAACCATCTTAGTGCTTTTGTTATCACTGCCTATGTTCTTGTCTACCTTTCTAGCTTTTATCTAAAATCATTGTTAATGTTACACATTAGTTGGAGTGTAAGGCGCTGTAATCTAAGACATTTTAGTTAATAGCTTATGCAAATCTTGGTGGTTTTGCCTTTTTACTCTGAACGAGGGATTTCAAACATGCAGGAGTTTACTTTCGGCAAACCTTTGTGTGTGTGTGTGCGTTTCCCCCCCCCCCCCCCCCCAAATTTTAGAATTATTTGCATTAAATAAATATGTATTTTTGGACTTACAGGTTTAAGAAGCGATATAATTTTTTATTGGAAGGTGAACTGCCTGCTGAAAAACAGGTATTCTTCCTGAATGTTATTGTACGATTGATTGTCTTTAGTTTATTCCATGACTTTGATAATTTATTCCATATTATCTTTCTGAGCATAACAGGCTTTACTCAAGGTTTTGAAGAAATCTAAAGATCCAGAAAAGATCAATGAAATAGAGGAACAGATATCTTGGATTGTAAGTAGTTGTCTATTGGCCGTAGAATTTGTCAAATTCCAACTACTTATTCCAATTTTGTGATCACCGTTTTAGAAGCTCGTCCTCTCTCTCCAGAAATGTGACCCTCATGCACTTGATCAAAATTTATATATTTTAACAGGATAAACAGTTGAAGTCCAATGCAGCCAAGAGACCTGATGTAGAGATATTGACAAAACACAAGAAGAAAGAGAGAGAAGCTGCAAAGCAGGGCAAACGTCCCTTTTATCTCAAGAAATGTAATGTCTACTTCCTTGTTGTTCAAAAGACCAATCATGCATCTAATTTATGCAGTTGATGCAGCATTGTTAGATAGATTATTAATTAATATATTGCCATTAATTAATTGATGATATTGAGTAATTCTATTAATTTTTTTGCATTATGTAGTGCATTAACTGTTCTTGCAGCACATACTGCGTGGCAGTAATGATGCACACAGAAGCTTATAAAACAGAAATAAATAAATTGGCATATTCAAATGTCAACTATAAAAGCTGACTTGTTCTTGTTACTTGCAGCTGACATCCGGAAGCAAAGGCTTGTTGAAAAGTATAACGATCTCAAGGTATGCATTTGCCTGGGCCTTCAGAAAGTTATTGTGTATTTTTGTTGTCTCAACCATGAGGACAACCAGCTCTCATTTTATCATATCATGTAATGGTCTTACTAATTTGATATTTTGCACTTCATTATCAGTCTTCTGGCAAACTTCAATCATTCATTGAGAAAAGGAGGAAGAGGAATGCTGCAAAGGATCATAGATACGTGCCATATCGTAGATCCAGTGAAAATGTGGAATAAGGTTTTTAGCTCTAAGGCTCTTTTGCATGTTACAGCTATATGAATTTTGCCTGCCACCTGATGATTGTGAACCTGTTGAAGATTGGTACCATGAGATGTAGTGGGTGAGAGTTTTGTCTATTACAAAGATTCTAACCATCCTTCTTTAAGGTTATGTTTTGAGAAGGCCTTCAGTACTGGTTTGGTACTAGTTCCTTGGTGAATTGTGATACCATTCCCATACACACTGTTCTTCAATCATCTGGGGAAATAATCAAAGTATAACTGTTCTTCCCTTTAGATGTCTTTACGTTGGAAGCAGAGGTTGGTATTTTCAATGGTTCGGCTATATCTGTTTTTGAGTAGCTTGAGATGCCAAATATCTTGTAGAAATTTTGAACTCTTGCATTTAATAGTTGGGTTTTAGCTCTTAAGTCAGTATTAAATATTTATGGTTCAAAATTTTCTGTGAATCTTATTTGCCTTAGCTTTTATTTTTTTTGGTTTGTTACTGCTTTGGCTTTGCTAGTTTATTTTTGGAATGTCGAGTGCCCAGTCTCCTTAAGACTCTTGGTTTTTAGGGTTTATAGTTAAAGCCGGAAAGGGGTTAAGTTTGTCAAGCCGGCTTATTTATGTCTTAAAATTGAAAACAGGCTTTAAAAGGCTGGCTTTGTAGAGCCAAGGGATGATCCGTTCAGGTTCGTTTGTTTTTTTATTTTATTTTTTCATACAAGACTAATATTGATTTTTTTTTTTGCTTTGTTAACGATGTTACAAATATTTAGTTGTTATTTTCTTATAATTAAATTTCATATGAACATTTTGTATTAAGAGCCCAGAAATTTAAAAATTTATAAAAGGATATTTCTTATTTCATTAGTATTTTTACTGATTTTGTATTATTATTATTTTATTTATTTTCTAATGATTTTTTTTTTTTTCTTTTTTCATATCTTGTAACTTGCTTTTTTCAAGCATATAATAATAAAGTGTTTTTATTTTGTTAACTTCTTACACTTTTCAAAACATATTTATAAGTATTGTTTATTTTCTTCTAATTGATGAAAAAAATGTACTCAAATTTCAAGAATCTTTCATTTGGTTCTTAATAGTTATGTAAAGAAATTTTCCGTAATAAAATATCGACACAATCGACAGAGAACAAATTTTCAAGTGTATTTTATCATATGGATTATCAAAAGGAGAAGCTAATAACTCGCATTAAACGATAAAAAGTTAGATTCTGTCTCATGAAGCATTTTGTTTCAAAGTAAACAATTACTTATTTTATTTACCAAAAAAAGGCAATGTATTTAATTCTTTGATAATATTTATGTTTTAAATTCAGAATTTTATTGTTTTAGCGTTATTTTTTAAAATAAATGTAAAAAAAAAAATTGTTAAATGGGTCGACTCCAGAGCTCAAAGGCCGGGCTTAAAAAGTTGGCCTTTTTATGTAAGTCAGACCTAAATGAGTTGGCCGGCCCTTTCCCTCTATTGACGAAAACAAATTTGTGTGAGATTCAATGATGGAATTGCAAATTGAGGATTTTTCCAAACATCTTATATCCTTTTCTAAGTGGCTGCTTTTGTGATGAGATACCAGTTGCTAGGAGGAGGACGAAACAAAGAATTAATAAATTTTATTTCGTCAGTTTTTCTTATTTTGAATGATTTAAAGTATTTAATAGATTTATTTTAGAGATTTTAGGCATATTTAAAGTAGATTATCTTAGTTTATCCTGGTCAAATGTTTAAATATTTGATTGAGAGTATAAGGATTATTTTTATATTATCTTATCATTTTGCAATTAAGTGATCTCTACTCCTTGTGCTGATTTACCTTTAATTAATAAAATAAAGGGATTATCATTTCTGCTTCAATGGTAGAAATTTTTTTCAGCAGCGAGGCAAAACTATGCATTTTTTCTCAAAAACTTAAATGGACAATGGGCCCCACCATTTTTCATCTTTTTCTGCTTCCTGTTGATTTCGCGAAGAAGGTAACCAGAGCAGATTGTACAAATGAATCAGTCCCATGGCCATTAACAAAAACATGTGTGTGAATGGCTATACCTGCTCTTGAAGCAGAGAGATCGGCACAAGCTTTGATCACAGAGGTGAAGGTGTAAGTCGACGGCGGGATATCGGCGAGTAGCATGTGACGATAAAAGATAATTGCATCGAGGGAAAACCGAACTTGGAGGAGGCTTTGATGAGGGAATTGAAGAGGAAGGAGTCAGGATCGACAACGGATAAGAAGAGTCGGCGAGTGTAGGTGATTGAACCAGTGGTACAAGCCAATATGATGAGCCTCATCAAGAGAGCTCGGCTCCGGTGGCAGCTAGTGACGACGAGATGGGCATGGGCTTGTCGGAGGAGTCGTAGACGCGGACCTGCATGGAGAAGAGCTCGATATTTTGCAGATTGTGAAGGTCCTTCTGCAATTTGGTGTTTTCCTTTCAACGGTGTAGACACACCAACCACTTAATTAGATTTTTTCCATTCCCCAACGATGTCGTTTTACTTGCTGCAGAAAAAAAAAATTTCTACCACTGAAGCAGAAATGATAATCCCTAAAATAAATTGGTCGAGAATAAGAAATAAGGGTATTCAATATGAAGGGATATATTTTAGTCAAATATAATTAAAATTTATTATAATCTAGACTATTTAATGATTTTATTAATCTAAATGTAAATTTGAAAGGAAATAATTATCTCTCTCTCTCTTCTAAGACAAGACAAAATCTTTGAGGATGGGTGTTTCTATATGAGATAAATACCATTTTTTGCCTCGGAAATTTTCACTTAGGAGTAGTGTCGGTGGGTATTTAGAATTTTTTTAGAAGCACTGCTATCCTAGAAGTATAAAAAATGTAACAATGTCACCCTGTCAGATGGAGTATTAATTTTGATTGTTAAAATTATTACGTTTGACAAAAAAAAAAAAAAAGGGGAAAATTCATCTCAAGGCCTATTTTAGCAAAAAAATGTTAAAAAAGACCTAAAAAAAATCACATGTCAAAAAAGAACCCAAGACATTTTCTGGTATTATTTCATAAAACGTTAGTTGTTAATGAGACTGATATAGTTGTTAAGGGTACTGATTTAGTTGTTAAGATATTGTTGTTAATGTGACTGATTTAGTTGTTAATAAGACTGATTTAGTTGTTAATGAGACTGATTTAGTTGTTAACGTTTTATGAAATAATAATCGCTTTTTTAATTTTTTTTTAATTTTTTTAATATTGTATTTATTTAAATTTAAATTATATGAGTTTCAACGCGAGTTTATGGCAATTTTTCGGTTTTTTGACGTTTTTTTTTAATACTTAATATGACCGAGATAGATTTTCCCAAAAAATGCTGAGGTGACTATGCTGGATATGATGTCGCATACTGTGCCAGATCGTAATCTTCCTTACCAGTCCATCGATTTCCCAGGGAATTGTAGATGGCCATGAACGTCAAACACACAAAATCTTCGACCAACACATCACATGCTTCTGGCTTCTCCAACACATCCTACGGTTTCTTCGATCTTTCATTTTGCGAAATCTTCAATTGCTTGTGCCATTTCATTTATCCTCCCACGGCATATCTTCATATCATTCATGAACCCAGAAATCTTTATCATCTTCATCATTCATGGATGCATCATTGAAATCTCATATCATGAATTCATAAACCACAACAAATTCATAATAAACAATCATAAAATCAACTCTCCAGAAATTTTAGCATGCTAGAACACGTCATAAAATTTCATCATGTGAGAAACATGTGATTGACAGAGAGAGTGGGAGGCAAGAGATCGACAAACAACAAATTGTGGCATGTAATTTTTTTTCTTTCATAAAAGGGAGTAGAAAAATAATTTAACAAACTTACTTCAAAAGCACAGAGAAGGAACAAAGACAGAGAATCAAAAAACAAAATCAACTAGATTTCAACACAATCAAACCCAAGCAATAGTTTAGATTCCCTTCAATAGAACCAGAGCTTTACTTGCTGATCGGATAATCGATCACTCACAATATTTAGATCTAGTGGCGTAAACAAAGAGGCAGAGAAAGACAAGTTTTTTATGAAAGCTATAGGCTTATATTACAGTAAAAGGCGTGATCTTTTTGTTGCTGGATACCATTGGTGAGTCGGAGAAGGTCGTCGGAGACATAAGAGTTGAGTGAAGAAACATCATCCATGATTCAATGGTTAAATTAGTTGAGTAGAAGTCATTGTAGATAAAGCTTGTATCTTTCGCAACCTGGGTTGATTGGAGCCCCAATTTAACCTCTCGACCCCGATCTCATTTGCCATGATGTCGTGGTTGATAGAGGTGGACGACGACGAAGAACTCAGCGGCGGACATCAATTAGCATCGTGGAGGCTGTGGAGTGGTGAGGACTTTGGCAATGGAAGGTGTAATACCCGAATAATTATTTATCTTAAGTATTATATCTTGATAAATAATACCTATTAAATAAAAGTGAATTTGTGGTGTCAAAATTTTGAAACTTATTTATTGTAATTTAGGAAATTTGCTCTTGGAATTAATTAAACCAAAGACCAATTTTTAAGACTACATATAAGGAACATAAAATATGATATTAATATCATATTAATTGTTGGTTTTTATTCAATAAAATTTGGTGGATGGAATAGGTAAATGGAATGGTAGTTTTTGGTGGATGGAATAGGCAAGAGGATTGGTAGTTTTTGGTGGATGGAATAGGCAAGAGGAATGGTAGTTTTTGGTAGATGGAAGAAGAGTGTTTGGTTTATAAGGAATGTTTGGTTAAGGAAGAATTATGGTTGGAATAGGCGCGAATTTTCACTATAAATAGAGGCTTTTTTTTTCATAATTCTCACACCAAACTCAACCAAAGTAGATGAGTTTAGAAGCAAGAGTAGAGAGAAAATCATAGTGGGAAGCAAGAAGGAGAAGAAAGTTCTTGAAGAGGTATGCAAAGCTTTTAGTTTAGTCTTAAGTTTTGTAGATTTTAGTTTAAATGTTGTTTTGATCTATAATCTTCCAATATATTTTTGTTATCATGTTTTTATGGTTAGAAATGGTTTTATTTCAAATTTTTTTTGGAGAAAGTGATATAGCAAAATTTTTGGAAGATTATGATCAAAGAATGGGAAAACTCCTGCGAAATTTTATCGGTTAGAAATTTATGAAGTCGGGGTACAAATTCCAGTATTTTATATTGAAAATGAGGTTCTAAAATTCTGAGAAAATTCCTGGTTAAATTAGACATATAGGGCTTTCCAAATCTACCAAGAGTGAATTATTTCGAGTTACTGTGCTAAAAGATAAAAATATCCAAAGTTGGGCTATGTTTTCTGGAAATTTTCTGGGCAGAAGATGAACACGTAAAAACTGGGAACTATTCTTAAACTCTGGGCAAGAACCAGTATTTTTCTTTAAAACTAGACATCCTAAGGTTTCCGAGGAATTTTTCGGATCCTCATTCTGAATTCTGTAGAATTAATGGTGAGTTTTCAAAGTTAGGCGAAAAATCAGCCCATATGTTGTCAAACAGCATTTTTACGAAATTGTAGAAAGTAATTGAAAAATAATTACACCAGGGGTAAAATGGTCATTTGTGACTAAAATATTTACTAGAATATTATTTATGAATTAATAAATGCGATATTACCTTTATAGGAGATCTGTGATCGCATTCTTACCGACAAACGTACGTATTCATCAACGAAGGTACGGACGCGTATTGTAACCTTAACTCGATGCTTATTGTATGCTTATATATGATGGTTGTATTCATAGACTAAGACTCGTCTTAAGTTCTTCATTATACATTCAACTATATACGGGTTATAGTCTTGATAATGCCGTTGAGTTTTCCTAGCGGGGGACACGAATGTACATCGTGGCACCGGTGAATAGTGCGGGGCGGGGGATAACATACATGTGCGATGGCTATGTGTGGTTATTGTTTTACATATGTGATTTTGTCTTCTTGACATGTCATGAATAAACCGTCATCCATATATTGTTTACATAAGCATGAGGTTAACCGTTACCCGAGTCCGATGGGCATTGGACCTCGGCTCTTACCTTAGCTTCCGGGATCCGGGGAATCGGGATCGAGGACAAGGGTAAGGAGCCACATAAGAACCCGGATGGAGACGTTATTATGTACTTTATTAAATACTCGGATGACCGTCTTGTTGTATGAACAACCGATATACTCGCAAACAATGTTATTCAGTTACTCTTTATTTTGAAAATAATTCCAATGCTCAACTCTGATCAAAACGCTATGGAAATGTTTATGAAAATGGGGTGTTACAGAAGGAGCAAGAGAAGCGACGGAGGAGGAGGCAGGAGATGGGTGTGGCTGAAAGGTTGGCAGTAAGATGAGAATGAAAAAATGGGCTTACGTGGTGCCATGTCATTGAGGGCCATGAGGATGTGGCCTGCCAGGTAGATGTCATGTGTATTTAACTATCTAACTTTACTTTTTTTCAATTACAGGGCGACATTATTACATTTTTCATACTTGTGGATAACATTCGTCTTTAAAAAAAAAACTTTCAAACAAAAAACAAGATGTTCTGTTCTAAGAACATAAATGTCCAACAGTGTGTTAGTGTATGATTGATATAGGATCGTATGGCTCTCCGGGCTATATATATAAGTTAATACCCAAGATATGTTGAATGTTTAGTGATGTCTATACGGAAGACATCAAAGAATATCATATGATCACTATGCTACACGAGAATGACGATTTGCCAAAAGGGGTGGGGTGTGTCACAGTGTAACAGTATAGTAAAATGATATGAATCGAATGTGTGTACCTGGTGGGTAATCTTCTATTTATAAAGATTACCTCTAGGGTTTCAATCCTGGTGTTGTGCGCGCCTCCAAGTCCGAGTGTCTGCTCCACTACATTTCTCTGCTCCACTACATGTATTGCCGGGATTAGTGACTTACTTAAGGGTGATTAGTGTTTTTCTTGTTTAAGGAGAGTTTCTGCCATAATGCGTTCTTGTTGGGCCACATCATATCTAGGACCTAATATTTAAGTCAATAACACATGTACGGATTTATTTTGTAGGAACACCACATTAATAGAAAATATATGATAGATTGACGTACAATACATTTTAAAACTTAATTACCTAACGCGATAATAAGCTTCAATTCCAACTCCATTACATAAAATTTCATGGCCTATTTGCATTGCCTCTTTTCAGACTAGTCTCAGTACCACCATAACCTCCTCCGTCTCCACAGCCACCATAATATTTGCCTTGATGACCACTACTGTAACCGTCACCACCGCCATAACTGCCACCTCCATATCCTCTCCTCTGGTCATTCCTCCTTCATAAAAGAACGACCCAGGCTGTTTCACGTCATCCAAGTCTTTTCGCCTCCTATACGTAGAGCTGGGAATCAGGGCTGGCCCTACAGGGCCTGAGGTAAGGAAAACATCTGTTTTTCAAAGCCTAGTCCGATAGTACCAGGGCCGGCCCTACAGGGCTTGAAAATTACTATTCCAAATTTTAACTATTTTTCCTTCGATTTTTTTAAAGAAATATAATTAGTAAATTGCAATCATTAAATTTTTAATCTATTAAATAAATGTTATCAACATTAATATCTAAACAATATAAATCATTCAACAAATAAACACATTCATTAATTCGTAATAAAAAACAAATAAAAACAAAGAATATGTTTTTTTTCCTATTTTTTCAAAAAATATTAAACAAAGGAATTGCTTTATGTATGCCCACGATAAAATGTCTTTCCCTAATTTTGTATGTGTCTCCAGATTCCTTCGGTTCATGCATAATTTTACTTACCGGTAAAAATAATTATACTTATTTTACACCAAATATATTTATAATTTATTACTTATATAATATTGTAATATCAAAGTATGTGTTTATTTAATATGAAAACATCACTTCTTTAAAATTTATAATAACTAATTATGTGTTTTAATACGGGATAAAAATAAACATAAAAAAAGGTTATAGTTTAAATTTTAAGAAATCTAAGTAATTACAATAAACACATTCATTAGGTGGAAGTCTAAGTAATTATTTTTTTTAAAAAAAAAAAGCTACGGTTAAAACAGGCTGCAGGGGCCGGCCAGAGGCCATACAGGGGCTGGCCCGAGGCCGTACAGGGCCAATTTCAAATTTCTGGCCTATTTTTCAAGCTCGAGCCCTACAGGGCCAGGGCTTAAATGGGCCAACCCGATGGACTTGGTCCGATTTCCCGGCTCTACCTATACGTCCTAGGGCTAACCAAACCTTCTTCCATCTACATTTCCTTGGACTAAGCAAAAGCCCAAGGAAAATCACACAAATGAACTTGTTCTCCATCACAACCTTATATAAAACTATATAATCAGTGCAGAGGCTGCCATTTCTGCCATGCATGCATGAGCTTAAATAATACTCCCTCCATTCTTAATATAAGACTTAATTTCAGAGTTAATATGTTGGTTTTAAAATATAAGACATATTTCTAATATTTGTTAATCTTTTCTCGAATTTACCCCTATTGATGCTTCCTCAACTATAATCAAATAGGATTGGGAGTGAATGAATTAAGAAAGATGATTAGAGTATTATAGAAAATATATGTCATATTAACTTCTTTTCATAACTTAATAAAATTAGGTAAATTGGAGACATATATACCTAATTTGATTAGATTAAGGAAGTTGGTTAAATTATTTAATATGATATATATTTTCTTAAACATCATATTGACCTTCCTTAGTTACATGGGCGGATTTAGGAGGGGGCTAGGGGTGGCCCCCGCCCCCCTAAAATTACAGAAAGGAACCCATAATTTCAGGGAATCATATTTCAGTCTCATAAAAGTTTCAATAATTGGCAATTTTTATCATCCTCCATATTTCAGCCTCATAATTGGCAATTTTTATCATCCTGTCTACATGAACTCCAGCTCCCAAGCGCTTTACGTGAGGTCATTGCACAGTGTGTGTCTTCTTCCAGTATGCAACTTTTATGGAATGGAGATAAAGCGGAGGAATTCTGTCCCTCCAGGGGCGTACGCCAAGGGGATCCACTATCTCCTTATTTGTTTGTTATTTGCATGGAGAAATTGGCTCATCTTATTCAAGATGCCATTCAAGAAGGAAACTGGGAACCAATCCGTCTTACTAGGAATGGCCCTCAGATTTCTCATTTATTTTTTGCAGATGATATTTTACTGTTCGCAGAGGCATCCATGAACCAAGTTCATACAATTAATAAATGTCTCCAGACTTTTTGTGATTGTTCCGGGCTGAAGGTGAACCACCAGAAAACTCGAGTTTACTACTCTAGCAATGTTAATCATATTTGAAGAAGTGAACTCTGTGCATCCCTGGGTTTCTCTATTACGAGTGACTTGGGTAAATACCTTGGTGTCCCGCTTCATCACAAAAGGGTGACCAAAGAATCATATCAGTATGTGGTTGACAAGGTGAAAACCAGATTATCCACATGGAAAGCCAAATCTTTATCGGCAGCTGGGCGATCTACACTCATCTCTTCGATAACCACGGCAATCCCTAGCTACGTTATGCAAACATCTTTTCTCCCATTGGCCACATGTGAAGCCCTTGATCAATGCAACCGGAAGTTCTTATGGGGAAGTTCAGATGAACAACAAAAAAATCATCTAGTTGCATGGGATGCGATTTGCAAGTCTAAGGTAAAAGGCGGCCTGGGTCTACGACATGCTAAGGATCATAATAGGGCATTTCTAATGAAGATTAGGTGGGGTCTAGTAACCAAAAGGGATGCTCTGTGGGTGAAAGTCCTCCGGAATAAATACAATTGTGGTAATGATAAACTTCCACAGATTGATATGCGTAAGCCGGGGTCCAACTTGTGGAGTGGCATCAAGGGAACATGGGATACAGTACAAAACGAAATTGATCCTTTGCCAACCGGGCAGGTGAGATGGAGATGGACCAAGAGTGGGGTATTTTCGGTCAAATTAGCCTATGCAGCTCTAAAAAAACGATGTTACTCCTCCTGATCCATTGTGGGGGAAAATCTGGAAGGTTAAAGTACCGGAAAGGTGTAAACTATTTTCATGGCTCGTCCTCCATAAGAGATCATTAACTAATGCTTCTAGATCCGAAAGAGGATTAAGTGATGACAGCAGATGCTCTGTGTGCCAAGCGGAAGTTGAGAATTTGCAACATGTGTTTAGGGAGTGCCCGGAGACTTCTAAACTCTGGAGAAATATTGTTCCTCCGCGTTTGTGGCGTAAATTCTATTCTTTGAACTTTGAACACTGGTTTCGGTGGAACGCGACATATAGGGACAGGAGTAAGGAAATGGATGAATGGCGACATGTGTTTATCCTGACCTATTGGTGGATATGGAGGAGACGCAACATGTTTGTATTCGAGGGGAAGAAGATTACTAATCACACATTGCAGACCAATGTTGTGGCCATCAGGAGTTGTCTTCAGGAAGCTCACGCTAGACTCGGTACGGGTAATGAAGGGAAACGTTACACAACTGAGCAGGTAAATCAGTGGAAGCCCCCACCAGCAGGCTGGGTGAAAATTAACGTTGATGGGGCATTCTCGCAGCTTGGTGCAGGTGTCGCTAGCGGTGAGGTTCTTCGAGACGCTCATGGCAATTTCCTGAGAGGGTTCATTTTCAAAGGAATGGAAGGGGATTGTCTCTCTCCACAGAATGAAGTTGGCATGGGACTTGGGCTATCGACAAGTTATTTTGGAATCAGATTCTATAGATACCGTAGACTTGATTAAGAGGGAGTTAAATGTTCTTCATGCAGATAGTGGCCTTATCGCATAAATTCATAGCATGTTGTAAAGAAATTGGAGCATCGAAGTGGGACTTATCAGTAGATGGGTTAATCTCGTTGCAGATCATCTGGCGAAAGCAGGCCTGACAGCTATGACAGGAATTCATTTCATCTCGATGGCCGACATGGAACTGCAGAAACTGTTGGATAAGGATAAGCACTAGTCTTGTTTGTTATGGATGCCATCGTTTATCAAAAAAAAAAAAAAGGAAAAAAAAAAGTAGATTTAAGGATGCAAGGTGAAATGTTATGCCAACGTACAAGTGGTCAAAAATGAATCATGCATGAGCTATACAGCCTTTCTTTCTTTATTGGGAAAATTTCTTTCAGTCAAAAAAGTCTCAAGGAAAATGTTTGAAAAGTCCGAAAGAGTTGTTAATCCTACAGAAATAGTTGTTAACGGGACTTTTCTGACATTTGAATTTTTCCTGAGACCTTTTTGGCATTTTCTTAGCCCTTTAAGACTTGAAAATTTGTTTGAAAATATGAGGCCTAATAAATAATTCCTTTTTATCAAACCAGTGAAGGTCCAACTTAGCAGAATCCTAAGTTCCCTGGTTACTACTCACCTCTTATGGTCTTATCTAGTAAGTTGCCCATGGTCCCTCTCCCCTTGAGGAAACCTTTTTTTGTTATACAAAAATTTTAAGAAAGGGTTAGGCTTTCACTCGTCTAAAGAAGGAAGGCGTTTGGAAGCCAACTCTATAAGGAATTCAATTAAAAATACACATACCTCCATCTTAACTTGCTTCTGTTCTTCACCGACTTCTGAGTCTCCTCCTCAACACCTTACCAACAAATCTTTGGGTGTGTGTGGGGTTTTCTTTTTTTACTCAAATCTGTGTGTTTATACCAAACATCCAATTCCCTCAAGGCCCATGAACATCAGAAATAACAAGGGCCTGAGATCTGGTTGATTGATGTTTAAATCAACGTAGGCCCATATTTGATTAATTTCATGACCGGACCTTTATGGGCCCACTTGGGCTCATTCTACAGCATATCGGCCCATCACCTGGGATCATCCGATTCATCCTGTGCCCCAAATCGCGCTGATCTGCGCATGCCTCGTTTTAGCTCGGTGCATTCCCAAAACCCTAATGAATTCGCGTTTTATATACATCCTTCATGTTCTCCTTAATTTTTTTTTTCTTCTTCGAATGGTGAATCTTGCGTAGCGAGGTAGTTTGTGTTTAGCTTCTTGAATTCCTTGTTTTCCCTCAGTTATCTGAAAATATTCAGTTGCTTTCTGACGAATCGCTTATCTGTTCCTATATTAGCATACATGGACAATATGGTGGAAGATGATGCAACGTACCCTCGAAAGCCCTACACTTCGAACCGTCCTAACTATTCCCATCGTCAAGAGCATTTGGTTCGCTCCGTCCCGTATCATCGACCAGTGATCAGTCGATACGATGAGGACGGTGAAGATGAAGAAATGGATGATTATGACGTAGGGAATGACCTGGAGGACGACGATGGTGATGGGGAGAATGGTTATGGAATGAATATTGATAGCGATGACGAGTTTGAGAGAAACGCGAAGAAAAGGAAATTGCGGAATCCGTCTGTTTCTAACTTTGAGTTGGCACCTCATGGGAAGTTTTCACACGGGAATCGAAGCCCATCAGATGAATGGACTGAGCATGCGACGTTTGTTCTGTTAGAGGTTTGGGGGGACAAATTTCTTCAACTTGGGAGAAAGAGCTTAAGGTCTGAGGATTGGCATGATGTGGCCGAGAAGTTTTCGGAGGAGCTGAAGATGGAGAGGACCGTGGCACAGTGTAGGAACATGTTGGATAAACTGAAAAGAAGGTACAAGAAGGAGAAAGCGAAAATGGATGAAATGGGGTTGAATTCTAGTAAATGGGCTTATTTTAAGAAGATGGATATGCTAATGGCTTCATCAGCGAGGCAAGAATATGGACTTTCCTGTGGAATGGATTCTGGGGAGTATGTTTTTATGAATACAAGGGTTTATTTAGATCGCTCAAATGGTTTGGATGAGATGAGAGATAGCCCTGGGGAGTCAGAGACATCTGAAGATGACTCAGATGGGCTCCGAAGGACTAGGATTGTAGACAATGATGAGGGGGAAGAGACTTCCTTTAGGGAATTGGCCGATTCTATTCAGAAGTTTGGTAAAATATATGAGAAAATTGAGAATCGTAAGAGGCGGCAGATGATGGAGCTAGAGAAGATGAGATTGGATTTTAATAGGGAGTTAGAGCTGCAAAAGAAGCAGATTTTGGAAAGAGCTCAGGCTGAAATTGCAAGCTTGCAAGAAGGAGATGAGGAGGATTCCGACACGTCTACAGAGAATGTCAGTGAATGATGTAGGTTTGTTGCTGTTACGTTATCTTTCTTGCATTTTGAATTACTTGTTGAACGCAGATACTTTTGCATCATTTATCTTGTTGCTTGCAATTCAGTATGCTGACCCGTGTGATTGTGTTATTTACAAGGGCTACATCTACAATGCTGAATGAAAGAGATGATTGAATCTATTTGTTCCTGTTTAGTACTTAAAACAGAGACATTGGTTATGTTAAATTTTTGCACGCTTTTATGATTACATGTTTAATCTTTCAGTATTACTTCAATTATGCCACAAGGCATTCACTTAAATACAATAATTTTTATGTCATAAAGATTTGGTTGTTGATAAATGACAATGGCAATGGCGTAGTGCTATCTAGGTAGTTGATCCACCTAGAGGGATAAGGCTAGTTGTTGTTGGTGAGACTGAGTGCTCAGTGTATTGTCAATGCTATCCTTATAGGTGTTGGACATGGCTTTTGGCTAATTTCATTTGCTGCACTAAGTGCATTGTCCTAAGCTTAAGAATAGGTATGCATTTATGATTTGACATATTTAGTACCAGGTTTAATAACTAGGTGTTGTCGAAACAGGAATTTTACTTGGATGAGTGGTTTGAATGATGAAATGGTTCTATATACACAATAAGGAATGGCAAACTGGTCCCAGAACGAGACTGGTCTTGTTGACAAAAAATAGATTTAAGACTACTCAAAAGGGAAAGTTCCTAACTTTAGAGGCTGAATAATGCATTCTTTTTACATTGATTGGGTTAGGCCAAATATTCTTCTAAAATAGAAGGCATTTAGAATGTGTATCTGTGGGAATAATATGAGAGAAGAAATGTATTCTCATTAATATGTTGATAGTGAAGATACAAGTCCTAATTATACACAAAATATAAGGACATAATAGTAAAGATACAAGACACTAATGGAGGACATTAATGGATGAAATGATGGAGGGAATTAGGTAGTGATTAAAGGAAGGAATCATGGAGGTAGTGGAGCACTAAGGAGACAGCTAGGTAGAGTGAAGCATTAATATAATATTCCAACAGTATCTTTCTCTACCTTACTTACTATGTCCTAAACTTCAGCACTGCAAGGAAGTAACATTACATGACATAATATTTTGGACTAAAAATGAGAGATTTTTGAGTTAGTTCTTTCTTAGGAGAGCTTATCACTTTAAACAACTTCACCAGCCCCACGCATCACATAAGTGGGCAGTTGAATAATAATATCCGGCAGGTATACATCTCTGCCTCATTTCAAGATGCTTCCTTTTTTATTTCCTGTTTGTCAACATAATATGATCCTTGTTTGGATTCAATAGTGAACCTTTTTTCATAGCTATATACATGTATGATTTCTAAGTGCAAACGGTGCAAGATATCTGAGCGGCACGCTCAATATTACATTGTATTGAATTGAAGTGACACTGATTTTACAGGTATTTCCTTCACTTTACTTTTTCTTAGGAGTTGGAATCACAGAAAAGGTGGCATATGTTTAGTGCAACATTATTGGAGGAAAAGACCGTCTTCCAAGTGAAAGTGTGTGACCTACAAGGTTTTAACCATCTGTATCTATTCCAAGTAGGAAATTGCTTCCACGTTTTTTTCAGTTTTGTACTGTTATAAGGAAAAGGGGGTGCCTCTGATTTTTGGTCTTATGTTAATCATTGTTACCGATTTCGGTCAGATGCTTGGTTTCAGCCTATCCTCAAGAAATTGGTAGCTTAATACTTGGGATTTGCCATATTTACATGCATTGCCCCCAAATTTTGATGTACCCTCTTCTTGACTTCGCTTAGAATTGCTTCTCATTTATCTACTGGAGGGACAAATCACTCTCCATATTATATGCATATTTCTTTTGGATATTACGTCTGTTCAATTTCTTGATGGGGTACGTGTATGTAGATATGATGTAGGATCTTTTCATACATCTTGAATTCACTCAGAGTTGCTTCTCATTTATCTATTGGAAGGACAGATCCCCTCCATACTATGCTTGTTCCTTTGGGATCTTTACCTGTGTTCAATTTAAAACAGGGAATAGTTTATTGGATTTGAAATGTACCAAATGATGAGTCTCCACTTTAAAAAGTTTATGGTTTATTGGTTATCAGGGCCTAAATTAGAGTATTAGTGCTTTGTGTGTACAAAATTTATAGTGCTTATCTGATCCTTCTCACCAATGAAATTTTTAACAAGTGACTTCTCCCTTCTATCAATTCATTATTTATCTAACCAACCCTGGTGAAAGTCCCTTTTAAATTTGCAGCAAGTCTTCCAATCTTCTACGGTTCTTGGAGTAACTAAAAGCGGATGGGGAAATACTAGTCAATAGTGCTAGCATTTCATTTACATTTCATGATCAAGTATAAATTTAATGGAATTTCTGAGTTCTGCAAGTGTGGCTATTTTCTTTATGGGACTCTTGACTTGTATTTAAACCCATTTCTTTCAAACCCAATTTAGGTAGATGCCCGTTTTTCATATTTTAAGAGTGAAGTTAGTGGTATGATCTTCGTCAACCTCCTGTTGGTAGTTTCCTCTATATGCGACGTTTCGGTACAAGGATATTTCATTGATTGTATTACTTGTTCATGTCCGGTTGTTGGAATTTTTAACTCTTATTTGTGGTTTGATGGGTTTGTCTACCAGCATGGTTTCTTTAGGGTAGTTGTAGTAGCTGTGTCTCAAGTTTATTGTCAGATGTGTATTGTTGGCTTATATGTATGTGTTTATGTAATTATCTTTTTATATTTAATATAATTGATATTTTATTTTATTTTTAAAAAAACATTTCTTAGGGTTTGAAGATGTGTTCTCTTTCAGACATTTGTAAACTCTTGGACATGATAAATTGAAAATGTGTAATTGGCATCGAATATCATATATTATATACTCAAATTCTCAATACATCTGCTTTCTAATACTACCTCCAATAAGAATCAGATAAGTGGCTGACTTAGTTCTTAAATATGATACCACTCTGCTCCTTTATTTCGTCTGCGTTTTGTGTGTGTGTGTGTGTGTGTGTGTGTGTGTGTTGAGCCGCTACATTCATGTTGCTTGCGTCACGTCGATTCTTTTCTACCCTGCAGTTCTCCCTAATCCCAGCCTCAACCATAAACCCTACTATTAAATATGAAAATGCCAAAACTATCCTTAAGATCCCTAATTCTTATTTACATTAATTTACCCAAGAGAAACAAAAATTGAGATAATACAATTTTGTCCATTTAAATCTAAATGATTTGCAACATTAATCTTTAATTAAACTTCTAAAATCTGCACAAAATAAAATAATCTTCAGCAGCAATCTGTGTAAAAATATTAAATGAGAATTTGGATTATAAATTTTTAAGATCTAACAATTAATCCTCGCAAAATGTAAAGTGATTAATAAAATAAAATATAGTTTAATGAAGTTTAAAAAAACTTAAAAGAAGATAAAAATATATATAACTATGATTTATGAATATATCTAATAATTTTTTATAACTTCATTTATTATTAATTAATAAATTTAATTAAAATGATTTTTCTATAGTCAAATATGAATATTTTTGTCCATTTTAATTAAATTAAATTATTTTAATTATTACCGATCTTAACCTATTAACCCTGAACCACCACCTTTACCGGTTTAACGTTCGGTCTGATTTGTTTTTTACCTTGGAACTTGGAAGCAACAATATGTGGCTTTTTCTATCACACTGTGCTTCAGCAGTTCAACCGTAATGAAATAATCGTCGGTCCCATTAATATGTGCCTTTATGTCCCTGTACTTTCCCCCTTAATTGTTTTCAGTGAAAGAGAATACTTTTTTAATTAGTTATTAATTTTCAAATGGCATATTTTTTGAATCAACCATTAACCAATAAAAAAGTCTACAATTTTAACACACATTATCGTAATTCATTTAAAAAATTTGAATTCAAACTTATTAATTATTTTCTTTATCCGTTTTTCTTATTCTTGTTTTATAATTTGATTTGCTCGAAAATCTGTTTCGTATATTAAATTTGGAAAAAATTAACTTTATCTTGTGTTATTCTTAATTTGATTCTTTGATTGCATTTTACCACCTAAAACATTTAATAATAAATTATGTATTTTAGTATTTTAATTTTTTTTTCAATAATAGATTAACTATTTTTATTTTATATATGTGTGTATTATTTAATAAAATTCATATCATTTTCAATCATTTTTTTTTATCTAAACTTGCTTTTCAGATAATCATCCAAAAATGTTTTAGTTTTTTTTTTTTTAAAAAAATCACTTCTACCACCACCAATTCAAACATAAATCACATTTACCATCTCGATTTTTATCATATTTTAAGTTTGTAAAAGTCACTTATGTTAGCCACTAATCCAAACAGCACTTAAATAATACTAAAATCGATGTTATTAATTATTATTATATGTTGAGATATTATTTCAAATATATATATCTTAGAGATATAAATAGGAGATATTATTATATTTAATTATGATTAGATTTTAGGATTAGACTATTAGCTTATCATTTTCCTATAAAAGCTTATTTGTACTATCTTTTGAAAGATTTAAGTAGAGAAAAAATAAAAACCTCTTTAAATTATGAATGAAAAAAGAGAGTACAAATAAGCCCTTATTATATAAGCAAACCATAAGCTAATTGTCTAATCATAGACTTTAATCAAAATTAAATCTAATAATATCTCATATGTATACCTCTAAAATATATCAAACATCAATAGAAGATATAATTTTTTTTTTTATATAATAATATAAGATATAATTTATCAACACCGCTTCAAACTCAAGATTTTGAAAGCTATATATGAACTTTCTAAATAAAGCCTTAGGTCTACAGTGGAGGATCCCAAAGTGGAATTGGCAGCCGAAGTAGAAAATAACATGATTTAGAGAGGCGTAGATCTGAACGGAACTAGACAGCAAAAACAAGGAATGGATTTAGACAAAACAAAAACGACGCCAAGCGGATCTGGACGGAACCCGACGTGGAGCGGATCTAAAACTAAGTTATTTGGGTAGCGATCTCCAAAACATGTTACTTCTATTTCCGGCTAAACTTCGACACAAAATTAGCACCACAGAGGAGGAAGAAGAAGAGATTGGGTTGAGATAGTGACTCCACGAGTAAGAGGGGTCTATGATAAAGACATCGGTCTTCACTGCCCACCTATACCTTAAAACGACATCGTTTTGCTTTATTATTAAATAATAACCGTTTACTATAATTGCATGGATGGTGATAACAGGCAACTAATTGAAACGACGTTGTTTAGAATACTTCATCCGATCCGTCGAATTTTGCAGTCAATCTTAGCCATCCGTTTAATGTCATATTGTTTTTGTCATTTTCCTCCCAAAAGAACCAAAACATGTCCGTCTTCCGTCTTTTTTGGTACCAACATACCTTTCTTCTTCCTCAATCTGTGCGAGATAATCTGTTAGGGTTTCATGTGTCTTCTTTTGAAGAAAGACACAAGTTAGGATTAGTTATTATTTCTTCTGTTGTAATTAGGGAAGTTATCTCTTTTTATCTGTTGTAGGGTAGTTATCATAAGTAGTTATTTAGGAAAACTTCTATATATATTTATATTATGATATAAAGAGATTGTGGAAGATATATGATATTCAGAATTGATTGTGTTGGCTAGAGTTCAGATTCTGCTCTAGATTTCCCTTTTTCTACTTCTCTTTAAATTTCCTTAAGATCCATCATTTCCTTAAGTTCTATCAATTGGTATCAAAGCCGTGCATCCTCGGACAAGAAGATACCATGGTTAATACTCGAAACTCTTCATATGAGAATAACTCTCCATTACCTTCAACCCATAACCCATAAATACCACCAAATTCCAATCCTCATAATGACCCAGCAGTGATTTCGCTTCAACCTCCTTCTCATACGCACCCTGAAGCCAATAACCCACAGTTAACAACCATCATGGCGCAGTTGAGTCAAATGAATGCAAAAATTAATACCTTGAGTAGATAGAAAGCACCAATATTCGCTCAAGGAGAGTCAAGTCATGTCAATAGGGATACATACAACGAGCATCATGAGGGAGATGACTCTTGGTGGTACAGAAATCCCTACTAGAAAATGCCAAAATAGCAATGAAATTTGCGACGGAACAAAATCCATCGCAAATTGCAATGGAATTTGTGACGGAATTGAAATCCATATCAAAATTTTGCGATGAAATTTAAAATCTATCGCAAAATTTTGCGACAGATTTTAAATTCCGTCGCAAAACTCCAAATATATATATATATATATATATATATGATTTTCTGGCGGGAAAAAGCCCGCCAATTTGCGACGGAAAAACAAATCCGTCGCAAACTTCTGTGACGAAATTTAAAATCCGTCGCAATTTGCGACGGAACAACAAAATCGTCGCAAAATTTTGCGACATAAAGCGAATTCCGTCGCAAATTGCGACGGATTTTAAATTTCGTCGTAAAACTCAAAAAAAAAAAAATCAGATTTTCCGCGGGAAAAAGCGCCAATTTGCGACGGAAAAATTATTCTGTCGTAAATTTTATGACGGATGACTTTTTCCGTCACAAAAAGGCGTCATTTTGACGCCTTTTTGTTGACGGAAGACTATTCCGTCGCAAAAAGGCATCAGTTTTTCGCCTTTTTGTGACAGAAATGGGTTTCTGTCGTAAAAGTAAGTGATTTTGCGACGGAAGACTTTTTCCATCGCAAAAAGGCAAGTGCAGACACATAATACCCTCCTTTATGCCCGATTCTCATTCATTTCTCATCTCCATTCGGCCAGGGCACACGGAAAAGAGACGGAGAGACCGAGAGTGAGGGCATGTGTCGGAGGAAGAAGAAGAGCTTGAAGGATGCACCGATTTGGACGTGCAAGCTTGGATTTGGGTTTAGGTAAGCTTCTTTATTATTCTCTTCCCATATCTGATTTCTGTATTTGGTTGCTGTTTGGGAATTGGGAAGTTCAAAGATTATTTTCTGGTTTAGTTGGAAAAGTGCTGAATATGAGAGAAATTATTATATAGTGGAAGATTAAAGCTGAAAATCAGTTTGTATGTGCTTTGTTTTGGGACCATCGAATATGTGGCTTGTTCTTCTATTTTGTATGGTTTTAGATATCTTGAATAATAGGTTCTGTGAAGTTGCTGTTGATGCACCGAAACAGAAGCATTAATATCAGTATTTTACCTTCTTTTGATGCACTGATTTTTCATTTGAAATTTATATTAAAAGTAGTTTTGAAAGGCCTATTATCCGAAATATTCTGTTTATGTTGTTTGGATTAACTTCTTAAATGTATTCTCTTCTCATTATTCTCAGTTTACTTATTTTTTAAATATTTAAGTTTTCTCTCTGTATACTCTTATGATTGTTACTATATATTTTCATGATATACAATTCTTTTTTATTTCATAATTCTTTTTATATTTTTTTATATTTTTATTTTTAAATTTTTTTAATAAAATAAATTTTGCTACGAGGGAATTCAATTCCGTCGCAAATTTAAAATTTGCGATGGAAAAAGAATTCCATCGCAATTGCGATGCCATTTTTTTGCAACGGACAGAATTCTATCGCAAACCATTTTTTGTAACGGATAGATTTCTTCCATTGCAAAAAATGACTTTTTTGTAGTGAATCAATCAAGACGTCCTTATTCAAAAATTGATTTCCCAAAGTATGAAGGCGGCGATCCAAGAGGCTGAATTTTAAGGGCAGAATAACACTTTCGGTATTACCAAACACCCGAAGATTTAAAGGTGGATGTAGCGGCAACAAATTTGGAAGGAGACGCGCTCAATACTTTTACCTGGGTTTCTTTAGGAAGAACGATAAAACATTGGGAAGAACTAGTACAAGTGTTTCAAGAACAATTCAGCCCGGCTGAATTCCAGAATCCCGATGTTCATCTCTGCGACGTTAGACAGACTGGCACTGTGGGAGAGTATAAACAGGAATTTGTGCGACGCCAATCGCAAGTTCAGGGCTGGCCCGAGCATTGCTTCTTAGGCGTGTTATCAACGGGTTGAAAGAAGAATTCTAAGCCGATGTAAAGATTCAAAAGCCACGTACGGTGTATAAAGCCGTGAGTTTAGCTTTGAAGTTTGAGGCAAAAATCCAATCCCAACAAAATTCACGTCAAAGCCCGTGTAATCCGACTGCCAGAGATTTGGATAATAATTATTTCTGGTTTGAAAATAAAAATTATTTGCCACATCAGCCCTGGGACCATACTAATTCAAATTCTTCACCAAAATCGCTCTATTCGACAACTTCCCATAATTATCCAACGACCATGTCATCCTCGGCAAAAACGCATCGTCCGTTACAAAACCACTTTCCAATCGCGCAATCTTTGGTCTTGAGCGATATGCAGCGTCAAGTTCAGAATCACCCACCAATCACGCAACCACCGGCCATAACCAATCAGCAGCGTCAATATCGACGAGAAAAAGGCCTATGTTTCAGATGTGGAGACCGTTATACGCCTGGACATTGTTGGAGATCATCGACTTTGCAAATAATGGAGATTACCGAAGATATAGGGAATACGCCTGAATTCTCGGATGATAAGCAACTTGTCAACGCAAATTTGGCTGAAATTTCCTTATTCCCGCCTTGAGGACAAGGCTGATTTTCAAGGGGAGGGTATTGTTAGGGTTCCATGTGTTCTCTTTTGAAGAAAGACACATGTTAGAAGTAGTTATTATTTCTTATGTTTTAATTGGGGAAGTTATCTCTTCTGATTTGTAGGGTAGTTATAATAAGTAATTATTTAGGAAAACTTCTATATATATTTGTATTTTGATATAAAGAGATTGTGGAAGATATATCATATTCAGAATTGATTGTGTTGGAAGATATAAAGAGATTCTACTCTAAATTTCTCTTTTTCTACTTCTCTTTAAATTTCCTTAAGATCTATCATTTCCTTAAGTTCTATCATAATCTAAGGTGGTGGGAAAAGGTTTTTATATATTTCTAAGTTTCTATTTGTGTGTGTGTGTGTGTGTATCTATGTTTTGTAATTAGAAGAATTGAAGTTATAAAGATCTGTTTAGAGTATAGATAAATAATGTTTTCTTTAACCTAAATTATGTGCTTGAAATGACTGTCTCTAGACATCTAAAAACGTTGGTTCTTCATTCCGTCCTTGACCTATGATATGATCAATGGCTTAATCCACCTTTGATAATTTGATAGTATATAGATACTTCATGTGTTTGAACAAGTGATTTGTTTGTTAGTAATTCATTGAAGCTGGGACTGGACTGTGGTTGCTCTAAAAATTGTGGTTCTGAACCACTATGATGATTATGGAGTAAATGTAGCATCCTTAGATCATACTCTCATCAAGGTGCATTGTTGAGCAATGTTTCCTTTCATTTTTCTCTAGCTTGTTCATTTCTCTCCACTGTAGCCTGTGGAGTTTGATCCAGCTCCTTGTGAAATCCCCTCCTTCTTTTTCCTATATAGTCTCATCAATTATATGTTAAAATTTGTTCTCTTGTCTGCTCAGCCTTGCCCCACTCAGATACCATAAAGAAAGGGAACAAAAGGATATCTTATTCCTATTTACTTCTGTACAGTTAAAGGAATAATCCTGCGGCACTGCTAGCATTGTGTTGGTATTGGGCTACTGATGGAGTGGGATCCAAGGTAATCGGGTATGTTTAGCTGGGCTCTAGTGGCACATGATTATTGTGTCCTTGAAGTGGGAAAATAAGTTCGAGATGTCATTTAACATAGTAGAAAAAAATGACCTAGGATCTGGGCGCGGTGCCTCCTTCCTCTCACAACCTCCACCCTCCGGTCAACGATCTCTGTTCTTCGTCTTCCATGCCGATGGACTGAACCTTGACCACTCCTTTTCCTTCTCTCCTCCCTCCGTCCAACTTCTCTTTCTCCGGCTTCAAAAGTTTTACCAGTGCGTTCACTCCAAAAAAAAAAAATTGTCAGTCTTCTTCTTCCGCAAGCCCCACCATCGTCGGCGTTTATCTTCTGTTCTTGTCCTCAGATCAAGGCTTCACAACCCACAGCATCCTCGTGTTCGTACCGTCACACCTAGCATCATTCGACTATCGTTCCTTCTCTCGCCTTTCATCTTTGTAACTACTATTTGCTTTGATTTCATCCGTTCTTCGTCTTCCACCGTCGGCCTCCCTCTGCAACTTCCGTGGCTCTGGGTTTTTCTTTTAGTCTCCCTTGTTCTAGCGGCACTGAGCTCTTCATTCTGAGTACTCAGTAAACGCCCTGTTTGTATCGGAAATGGCTCATGTGTTAAGAAAGAAGAGTACTCCACTGGTAACTACTTCCGCTGAAGGGGAGGATCTGATTAATCGAAGCTCAAAGAAAGTTAACAATGGAGGTCCCTCTGGTGGAGGGTCTAAGCCATGGAAAGCCGGTCAATCTTTTGCTGATAAACTTCAAGGCATCAACGAGGCTGGCGTAGAAGGTGAAGCAAGTCATGGGAAGGATGCTTTGTCGGACAACGCCATTTCGCTTAGTGACTCGGACATTGATGATGGTCATCCTTTGTGCACAATTAAGGAGGATCCAGGTAGAAACTTTCCTACTTTTACATTCTCTGAGAAAATGAAGAAGAGGCTTTATAAGGCTTGGAATAATGTTGTTATAGTGAAACTTCTTGGTAAGAATGTTGGTTACAAATTGCTGTTGTCAATATTGCAATCTCTGTGGGCAAAAAAAGGAGTCATTAGCTTGATTAATATTGGAAATGGGTTTTTTGTTGTGAAGTTCACTAATAACGATGACTATCTTAATGCCTTGACCGGGGGGTCCTTGGATGGTGTTTGACCATTACCTCACTGTTAGACCACAGGGAACCTTTGTTTCAACCATGGAGTGCTACCATTGACAAAGTGGCTGTTTGGGTTAGGATGCCAAAATAGCTCTGGAATACTATGATAAAGATGCTCTGACTTGGATTGGAGATAGAATAGGAGAAACCATTAAGGTCGACTTTAATACATCCTGCCAGCTACGTGGTCGTTATGCACGTATTTGTGTTTTAGTGGATCTAGAGAAGCAACTTATGTCAGGTTTCTCTTTGGATGGTGTACATTACTTTGTGGAGTATGAAGGTCTCCATGACTTATGTGTTGGCTGTGGTGTTTATGGGCATAAACTTGAGGCATGTAAATTAGGGGTCGTGCCAAGTAGCTCGGTGATGTTCGTGGAGGGGAAGAATGTTGTAGATGGCAAGGTGCGTACAAAACAATGGATGACAAAAAGGATGGTTCGATATATGGAGGGTGGTTTCTAGACCAAAAAGGCATAAGAAGGGGAACTCTGAGAAGCAACCAGGTCAGTCTAACAGTATGGGGAAGGGCTCTAGGTTTAATGTTTTGGCTGTGGAGGAGAAGAGTCAAAATGTATCAGTAGTAGCGGAAAAAGCTGTGGAAGAAGTATCAGCGTGTGCAGATGCTACATTGGAAGGGATGCATGATGTCGGAACTGAGGTGGGGGAGGTACCGAGGAACAATGAACCAAATCGTATAACCGGGGAAAAAAGGGAGGCGCACGGGGGAAGATATTGGATAAGTCCGGTGCATCGGGGAAAACTCTATTGTGAAAACAATCTCAAAGAATAAGAAAAAGATAGGAGGTCTACGGATCTGGTGCTTTTGGAAGAGGAACGAAAGAAGATGGGGATAGAGAAATATTTGATTAATAATGTGTCAGGGAATATCTCAGAGAAAGGTTTGACTATGGAGGAGCTTAAGATGGACCGAGTGGATGTTATTAATTGGGCGGTTAATTCCCGACCAAATATCCTCTAGTCCCCTGGTGAACCTCTCATAATGTTGAATCTATGGGCGTTTAAGGCCGATTTGATTCGGCCCAAGATGATCCAGTTGCTCCATGGTAGTTGAGACACCGATGATCATAAGGGAATTTCGAATGGACTTGAAGCCCAAGCGGATTAAGGCTTTTGCTTGATTGAGTATTTTATCTAAGTTCTTGTTGTGATAATGGGGAAAATTCTTTATTGGAATTGTAGAAGGGCTTGCGGGAGGGATCTCCTTCTAACTTTAAACTCATTGATCGGCGTCATCACCCCGCTTCATTATTCTTGCGAGAGACTAAGTGTGTTGAAGCGAGCGATTTAAATGTTTTGAGACTATGGGGTTCGACGGGTTTTCCTTTGTGGCTAGTGTGGGGAGATCCGGAGGGTGGTTGCGGTGGCCGGAAGACCAATTCCATCATTGTGTCGTTGGTTTCCTCGATTGACAATTTATGCATTTCAATTGTGCGTTAAGAGGGAAGCCGTCCTTTCACTTGACGGCCATTTATGCTAATCCAAGTCATCTTCTGAAACGGGCTCTATGGGATGACTTGGAGAAAATTGCTACGTTTTCTGATGGTCCCTGGGTGACATTAGGAGATTTTAATGATATTATTTCATCTAGGGAAAGGACGGGAAGCTCGGGGAAGTGATGAACCGAGGTTCCGTGTATTCTCGGATCGTATCGAGCTGTAATTTGACTGATCTGGGATTCTCTGGTCCTAGGTTCACATGGAGAGGGCCGAGAATGACGGGAGGAGGCAGATTGATGGAGCGTCTTGATCGAGCTTTGGCTAATGATGCTTTCTTTTCGGTGTTTTCTTTCTCCTCTGTACAGGTATGCCCTCGCTCTAAATTCTCTGATCATAACCCAATATGCTTGAATATTTTGGAGAACGATGGTAGCTCGGGAGGTCTCGGCCTTTCAAATTTGAAGCAATGTGGATTCAACATGAAAATTTCTCCGACTTCCTTGCGAATTCATGGGTTAATAGGGCTGCTCTTACTCATTCCTTATCTGATCTTCAAATCTTGCTAAGTTCGTGGAATAGGAATGTGTTTAGGATGGTGGAGCGTGAAAAACATAATATTATGTCCAGGTTGGATGGCATTCAGCGTTCCCCTACTTACCCTTTCTCTGAGTATTTGTGTGACTTGGAGTTAGAGTTACATGATCGACTAGATAGGATCATGAAACTGGAAGAAATAAAGTGTTTCCAAAAATCCCATGCAGATTGGATTAATAATGGAGATCGCAACACTAGATTTTACCATCTTAAATCTAAGATGCGCGAAGAAGGAACAAGATTATTATCTTTGAAGAATGAGCTTGGTAATTGGGTTGAGGATGAGTTAGAACTGAAGTGTTTGGTCTCTTCCTATTTTAAGGAGCTCTATTGTTCGGTATATTCGGAGTCTCCGGTTCTTAGCACCATTTCTAAATTCCTTGTTATTGATCAATCGGTTTTATTTGATGTAGCTAAAGTTCCGGGGACGATGAAATTAGATCGGTTCTATTTGCTATGGGTAGTTTTAAAGCACCAGGAATTGATGGGTTTCCTCCGATATTTTATAAATCTAATTGGAGTATCGTCGGTCCTACCCTATGTAACTTTGTGAAGAATGTTTTCAGGGGAAGGACAGATTTAAAGGAGGCCAACAAGACTCTCATTGCCCTTATTCCTAAGAAGGATAATGTGGAGTTGGTGTCACATTTCAAACCGATTTCTCTTTGTACGGTCCATTATAAGTGCGTGACTAAGTTGATTGCTTTGCGTTTAAGAGGGGTTATGGATAAGCTCATCTCTCCCTTTCAATCTAGCTTTATCAAAGGAAGGCATATACAGGACAATATTATTGTGGGTCAGGAAATTTTGCACTCCATGACTAAGAATAGAAGCGAAATGGTCTTATGGCTTGGAAGATCGACCTTGAGAAGGCTTATGATAAAATCGGTTGGAGTTTTCTTAAACGGGTTTTATTGGAAGTGGGTTTTGAGGATGAATTTGTTAATTTGATTATTGATTGTGTTTCTTCGGTCTCCTTTAGTATTTTGTGGAATGGCTCTCAATCCGAGTCATTCACCCCTAGAAGAGGTCTGAGACAAGGGGACCCTATCTCTTCGTTCTTATTTGTATTGTGCATGGACAAATTGTCCCATATGATTTGTGACGAGGTTGAAGGGGGAATTGGAAGCCTATCTTTGTTCCAAAGGGAGGTCCCAAGGTATCTCATCTAATGTTTGCAGATGATCTGTTGTTGTTTGGAGTTGCGACTAAAAATCAAGCTGATTGTATGTTGAATTGCTTGAATCGATTCATGTCTGCTTCAGGGGGTAAGATTAACACTTCGAAATCAACCATCTTTTTCTCCCCTAAAGTTCCTCTTTGGACTAAAGTGAGAATTAGAGATAAGACTGGTATGCAGATTTCTAGCGAGATTGGGAGATATCTCGGGTTTCCTCTTTCAAGATGTAGGAGGAGGAGGGAGGATTTTCAATATGTCATTGATCGAGTAAGGGCTAAGTTATGCATGTGGAAAGCAAACAGTCTTTCTATGTCGGGGCGTGTAACGTTGGCTAAGGCTGTAGTAGGCGCTATTCCTATCTATCCGATGCAAGTGGCAAAACTTCCTACGAGTGTTTGCTTGGAAGTGGAAAGATTACAGAGGAATTTTGTTTGGGGTCATGATGAGTTCTCCAAACTCCCTCATTCCATTGGTTGGGAGCAATTGAGGAGACCCAAAGAGTTTGGGGGTTGGGCTTTAGAAATCTATCTCGTGGTTAATTACATACGTGGTGCAAAGTTAGCTTGGAAGGCATGCGTAGGTACAAAGGGGTTATGGAGTGATATTTTGTTGCATAAATATATGTTAAGGGAAGAGGATTCATTGTTGAACTGTAAGGATGGTGACTCTAAGTTGTGGAGATTTATTTGTTCTCAGAGGGATCTGATTGACAAGGGCACCAAATGGCAGGTTCGTAACGGGCAAATGGTTAATTTCTTCCATGACTGTTGGGTTGGAGTAGACTTAAAATTGATAGATTTGTGTATTAGAACATTGTCGGAAGATGAGGATTGCTCATGTGTTGGTGACTGGGTTAAGGATGGAATGTGGGATGTTAATAGAATAGGCAAGGTTATTAACTCTGATGGGCTAAATCGGATTGCCCCGGTCTTAGCTCCTCGGCCGGGTGCTGGGAATGATTTGATGATTTGGGGAGAGACGAGTGATGGGTGTTTTTCTATTAAGAGCGCTTATTCTCTGTCACTTCCTTGTATGAGCCAATGGCGGGATAACCTTTTCAAGGATATTTGGAATTGGAAAGGAGTGGAGCGTATCAGGATTTTTATGTGGAAGGTTCTTTCGAATAAACTTCCATCTAATTTATGGAGGAGCTCTTGGTCTCCTGCCTCTCCTCTCTGTGGGTTCTGTCAAGTGGGAGTTGAGGATGTTCTACACATTCTTAGAGACTGTGCTTATGCTCGGGATATGTGGAACAAGCTGATTGTGGACAGGTACGCTACTTCCTTCTTTACTGCTGACTTAAGGTCTTGGATGAGCATGAACTTAAGAAAGTCTATTGGGTTTTTGGCTGGAGGGAGTTAGAAGATATTTTTTGGTGTAGCGATATGGAAGCTTTGGGAGTGGCGTAACCGAAGTATTTTTTATGCTAACTTCTTGAAACCCACTAACCCTACTGCTATTGTTTCTGCTGTCTGGGAGAATTATTGTATTATGGATTATGCAGGTTCTATTGTAGTGAATCATGAAGGCTTAAGTGGGTCAGCTGGGGTTGGTATTACTGCGGGGTAGACTAAGATTAATGTTGATGGGGCGGTGGTTTTGGATTCTGCTCTGGCGGGTTGTGGGGGAATATTTAGAAACAGTTCAGGTTCTTGGCTTGCTGGTTTCACAAAAAAAAATTGGCTTCTGCAGTGCTAATATGGCAGAAGAATGGGCTATTTATGAGGCCTTGCAGATGGCGTGGGATATGGGCTTGAGGCGTTTGATCCTCGAATCAGATGCAATGGAAGTTATTCAACGATCCGGAACCTACATTCACAAAAGCGGGTAGCTTGTTGCATATGGAGATTAGGAGCCTTTTAAATCGTCAATGGGAAGTTAAGTGAAGGTTATTCCTCGTGAGTCGAATAGGATAGTTGATGCATTAGCCAAGATGGGTATTTCTAACTCTTCTATTTTGTATAATTGCCCTTATTGCTTGAGATCTTGGGTTTGCCAAGAGAGATTGGGATTCATTTCCCCAATGATGTAATGCTTTGTGTTTGTTTGTTGGGCATCTAGCCCTCTTCTAACTCTTCTATTTTGTATAATTGCCCTTATTGCTTGAGATCTTGGGTTTGCCAAGAGAGATTGGGATTCATTTCCCCAGTGATGTAATGCTTTGTGTTTGTTTGTTGGGCATCTAGCCCTCTTCTTGTTAGCATAAAAAAAAAAAAAAAAAATTCGAGATGTCCTCCAATTTCCATTAACTGGTCCCTCAAGAGAAAGACTCTACATCATTCATTCTCTGCCCACCACAATATTACTCAATCCTCTTCACTGTCCCCACAGGATAAACAAATAAATATCAAGTAAATACTAAATACAGTAGCTCTTGGGTCCTACTATGGTAATTGGATTCAGGGGAAAAAAAACGCATGTTTGCAGTAGAAAATCCGCCAGAAAGAGTAATAAGCAATTCCTATCTCTGATTTTTTTTAACAGCAGAATCAAAGTTTCGATTCGAAGCAAACAGGACTACTAGTATTAATTCATTTTATTAATTTCCAACAACTTAAAAGTTTGGGGAATGTATTCCCTTGCTGAGCTAGCTGCCGTTTGAAGTCTTATAAATGGTGTATCTGTTCATCTTAAGATTAACTTCTTTTTGGCGCCAGCATCCCTCTCTATTGTTAATATATTTATATGTTTCTATTTGTATTTTTGTATGTTGTTAATATATTTCTATATGTTCGTTTTGATTTCCTCTTCATATATTTTATGTTCTTAATATATATATATATATATATATATATATATATAAAATAATGGGTACATGCTTTACAATTTTGCATATGGATATAAATTTCACTCCTAGATTTGATCTTAAATTTAACAATATAGAAGAAGTATGGGAATTTTGGAGGGCTTATGGCAAAAGAATTGGTTTTAGTGTTCGAAAACAGAGCTTTAACAAGAGCCAAAAAAAAGGTCAAAATATTCCTCTTATCTATATGTTTGTCGTAAAGAAAGGGTGAGGAAACCAAACATTCGTAATGTGAAAATTAGGAAGCCTAGAGAAGAGACAAGAACAGATTGCAAAGTAAGAATGAAAGTTAAAGAAGAAAATGGAAAGTACAAAATAAATGAAGTTTTCCTTGATCATAATCATCCTCTTCAACCTCCTGAAGTTGTTCATTATCTATTTGCATCATTTCAAGGATTAACACCAGCTCAACAATATGAATTAGAATATGCTGAAAAGATTGGGATTAGTCAAACATCAGCATTCAATTTGCAAAGTTAATAAGCAGAGGTCGAACCAATTTGGTTTAACAAGAGGTGATATGAAGAATTGTCTTAATTCAAGAAGGCAACGAACTATAAAGTACGGGGAAACATGATGCATATTTGGGTATTTTGACTGTCAATTAGCATAAAATCCATCTTTTTTCATGCTCACCAAATGGATTTAGAGGAGCAAGTGACAAATGTATTTTGAGCTGATGCACGTTTGTTGGTCAACATGCTTGCTTTGGTGAAGTAATTTCAATTGATACAACTTATTGCACAATCAACTTGCTTGCTTTGGTGAAGTAATTTCAATTGATACAACTTATTGCACAATCGTGGCTATAGACCTCTTGCAATCTTCTCTGACTTTAACCATTACAAAGGGGGTAATATTTGGAGTCACATTATTATATAATGAGACTATTGAGAGTTTCAAATGGCTCTTTGAGACTTTTTTGTGGGCACATAAAATGCAAGGCCACTAACTATGTTTACCGACCAAGATGCCAAAGATAAAGCATGCATTTGTGCACCTAGCATATTTTTAAAAATGCAATGAAGTACCTTCCAAACTCAATGGTTAATGATCTCAACCATTGTATGTATCATTGTTAGGATGAAGTTGAGTTTAAAGAAGCTTGGAAAACATTAGAGTAACTACCCAATTTGGTCCCTAGAAAAAAATACGGACACCTTTTTGGTCCCTCAATAAAAATAACTCGTCCCGTCATCCCTGGGAAATCAAAAGCCATACCACGTTATTCTTTCTGTCAGTTAGCTCCTAACGGCGTCACTAACGGTGCTGACGTGTAACATGAGTTGCTGACGTCACATGCCACGGAGGAAGGCCAAAATAGTAAATACCCAATTTGGTCCCTAGAAAAAAGTACTGACACCTTTTTGGTCCCTCAATAAAAATAACTCCTCCTGTCATCCCTGGAAAATCAAGTATGTTTGCCTTATGTTAATGGGAAAAGGAAGAACATATATTAATTAGGGTTTAATATACTTACACTCTAACTCGATCACGCGATCTTGAACCTCAAAAACATATTTGTATCAATTTGTTTCTGACCTAAATGTATCAATTTAGCGGTCAAAACTCAGAATTAGAACTGATCATGGAGGAGAATTTGAAAACCATGCATTTGCCGAGTTACGTGACAACAATGGTATAGATCACAACTTCTCATTTCCCAAGGACTCCTCAACGGTAATGGTGTTGTAGAAAGGAAGAATCGAGTCCTCACCGAGATGGCAAGAGCAATGCTAAATGAGAACAACACTTCTCAAGTGTTACGGGCCGATGCAATGAGTACGGCTTGCTACATCTCAAATCGGGCATATCTCCGGAAGAAGTTGAGCAAAACTCCCTATGAGTCCGTACAAGGGAAGAAAGCCAAACTTGGCTCATCTGCATGTTTTCGGATGTAAGTGCTTCATCCACAATAATGGTAAGGACAATTTGGGAAAGTTCGATCCCAAAGCGGATGAAGGTATATTTTTAGGATATTCAAATAGGAGTAAAGCTTATAGAGTTTTTAATACTCGTACTCAAATTGTTGAAGAGTCTATGCATGTTGTTTTCTGTGAATCCAAAACTGATAAATCCTTGGATGATGATGAGGAAAATGTTTTCAAAAATCAATTCTTTTCGAAAACTACTCCTGCATCTATTGAAAACCCTGAAAATGTTTTTGAGGCTGATCCTCAAAATAATATTGAAAATCTTGATCAGTCTCAGCCTAGAGCTTGGAAGTTCATAAGGAATCATCCTTTGGACCAAGTAATAGGTGATGTAAATCAAGGAGTAAGAACCAAAACAAAGACTTTGAATGAAGTGACCTTTTCTACATTTATATCTCATTGATATAATTGAAGAATATACCCATTTCAGATCTGATAGCCTTAACTCAAATGATATGTAGAATTAACAAAATGAAGAATAAACCGTTTCGGATGACCAATGTAGGGAAAACGCATAATTGGGTGAAAATTTATCATAATCCCACCAAGAAAACAAAGCAATCGGCAAATCAAGAGGGAGCGAGTTTGCAATAGTACTTAGCCTCGCAAATGGGTTGCGAAAGGTAGTTAGTCCTTCGTTTTTCATTGGGGATTTGGAAGTGGCCTCTGCAGATGCAAAAACGCAGCCTTCCTCCCCCGTGGGTTCTTGAGGAGTGAAGATGGTGACAAGTGGGGACGACGTCGTTTTGGCCTTCCTCCGTGGCATGTGAGTGGAACAACTCACGTTACACGTCAGCAACGTTAGTGACGCCGTTAGGAGCTAACTGACGGAAGGACTAACGTGGGATGGTTTTTGATTTCCTAGGGATGACGGGACGAGTTATTTTTATTGAGGGACCAAAAAGGTGTCCGTACTTTTTCCGGGGACCAAATTGGGTATTTACTATTTTGGCCTTCCTCCATGGCATGTGACGTCGCAACTCACGTTACACGTCGCACCGTTAGTGACGCCGTTAGGAGCTAACTGACGAAAGGACTAATGTGGGATGGTTTTTGATTTCCCAGGGATGACGGGACGAGTTATTTTTATTGAGGGACCAAAAAGGTGTCCGTATTTTTTTCCAGGGACTAAATTGGGTATTTACTCAAAACATTATTATCACAACAAGATATGGTAAAAAAAAAAACCCCCCATGGTTGATGTCCATGTACCAAATAAAAGAAAAATGGGCAGTATGCTATATGAAGAACTCGAGGACACTTAGCATGAGAAGCACACAAATAAGCGTAAGTGTCAATGCATCTATCAAAAGTTGCACTCATGCTAAATTGAATATCAATTTATTCATCCAACAATTTGAACAAGTTCTAGAGGATAAGCATTATAAAGAATTTAAAAGTGATTTTGAGGCACTTGACAAGTTGCTCAGATTGATATTACAGAGTTCAAGTACACTTCGTTAGCTTTCTAATGTATATACTCGACCTATTTTTAACTTGTTCCAACAATAATGTTATCTATGTGATGCTACACATATAAAAGAGAGGAAAGAAAGAAAGATCATTATGGATGTGGAGGATAGTGTCACCATGTTTGATTATGTGGTCACCATGGATGGAAGTAAATGAGAGCATAGTTTGACATTTGATCCTTTAACGGAAAGAATAACTTGTAGTTGCAAAAAGTTTGAACGAGATGACATATTATGTTGTCATGTATTGAGAGTATTGAATGAACGTGATGTCAAATTACTCTCTTAGAAATATATAGTAAAAAGGTGGATAAAAGAAGCACGATATGATGTAGTGTATGATATCAAGGGGAAACAAATTGAAGTTGATCCTAAACTACAAAGATCAAATCGATATAGACAATTATGCCCTTTACTTGTTAAATTAGCTAATGATGCATCAAAAAGTTCAGAGGCATTCTCACTTATTCATGAAGCTGTCTTGGAACTAAGTAAAAAGGTGACTGAGCTTCACATAAAATACATATTAGATTATGGTAAAGGTGATGAGAATGGCGTGGGAAATCATGATGGCGATAATGGTTGTGGGAAAGTTGTTGGCTTCAAAAAGAGATATAGTAGAAAGATAAGTAAACTAATAAAGAATTGTCTTGAAACCAGTCGAAGAAGAGGAATAAAAAAAGCCTCATCAAGCTTTACAGGTATATTTTGATCAATTTTTTTTTTTCAAAGATGCTTAATGCTTAATGTTTCTTGAGTAAATACCCTTTTGGGTCCCCGACAAAAAACACGGACCCATTTTAGTCCCAGGGACTAAAATAAGACTTTTTATGACTAAAAAGGGCTTTTTGGAAATTTGCGAGGACCAAAATGTTCACCAATCGATCTTTATTCGTCCTTTTCGGGGCTAAAAAGGCGTTTCTTTGTATGAGGGACCAAAATGGGGTCCGTTTTTTTCCAGGGACCCAAAAGGGTATTTACTCATGTTTCTTTCTAAATATGTTTTAGGGACACCATAATCAACTTCAAAAATCTATGACATCAACTCCAGTACAACATAATAACATGATGTTGGATAAGTCTCAATCAAGTCAAATGACTCTTACGAATTTATTGACGGTATGTCATATAATGTTGAATAGCATCCTCAACTAGATTGCTTTTATGTATTGAGAGATTTAATTTTTTTATTATGGGCACCACTTTACTGCGACTTTACATCGTTTGAAGCACTAGATTTTAGCCAAATATATAATGTTGGTAAGCATAAAGAATAATGATAATGAAAGAAAACAATTTTGTCTCTTATATTGAAATATGAAATTCTTTACATAGAATTGTCTCATCTTACAATAGTGGACAAATTCAAGACTATCAATATATATTCACTAACACTACAAAGTTGCATTGTGTTACAAATACAGATTCAATGATTGACTTTGATCCTCCTACATGAAGCCTCCATTTCATTTTATTTTGTCTAGCTCTTTTGTATAGCTTATGACTTCCTTTGGGCTGCTCTCCATTTTTCTCAAGCATGCTCATTTTGTACTTCTTTTTAGCATTCTCTCTATTTTCGTCAAGCAAGCTCATTTTGTACTTCCTTTGGTGTCTAGTCTTTATTTTGGTCAAACAGGCTTATTATTTGTGTAATCTGTTATGAAACAAAGCCCATGTATTAGTTTTTGTAATTATTTTCAATCCTATTTTGTTTGTAACAACTAAAGTTCTCCATGTATTAGTCATTCTTGATAGCAAATAGAATGAGTAAAACAAAAAAATTGTGACCATGATGTCAACTGGTTAAACTCATCAAAAGTAACAACGAAAATGTTTCTTCTAATATGATGGATGTCATATAAATTCAAGGAACCATTGTCCAAACATGCTATAACCTAATAAAAATCAGGAAAAAGAAAAAAAGAAAAACATCAGATATCACTAAATATGAATAACTGAATGCTTGCCAAGTCTTGCTTGTTTTTGTTTTCCTTGTGTCATTTTTTCTCTATGGAGGATTACAGAGATAAAGGTTTTCATGTTCAGGTTAAACAAAATATGCTTACTATAGTTTTATATTATTGGCTGCTTCATCTAATTACTTGAAATTACTGAAGGCATGTGTGTATGTTGTTATGAAATTACTTGATGTGTTACTCGTACATCATATTTAACTAATGTAGAGAAATTAAAGTGGAAGCAGAAATATTCATTTCAGAACAATGTTCCACCTTTGCAATTTTGAGAAGCAGTATTATCTATGGGCCATAGATGATCTCACCAAAAACTATTACATAAAATAAAGATTTAATGACCAGAAACCTATACTAAGCTATTGCAAAAAATAAAGATCAAAGACAAGGAGGCTTACAACAAAAACTAGAAGGCTGAATGATTTCCATACAATCTCAAGCTATAGCAGAAAATAACACTTTGCATCTTCCTTGAGAAGTTGTTCCCTTCCATGAAACTGCCAGAAAATTAGGAGTTATCTCAGTATAGGACAAAGGCCAATCCAACTATATATATATATATATATATATATATATATATATATATATATATATATATAAATCACTCAGAAAAGTGTAAGGTTCTTCAGAATCATAACTTTGCGATTTTTATAATGAAATGACATTTATATTATGTAGCCCAATTGAAATCGATTAACAGGTTGCAAGAAGAACAAAAGCCAACTTACAAACTTTGTAAGTTACTCAAATTTTCAAAACTTTGAGAAAGAGGTCTTGTAAGCTGAGTAAGTAGCCTCGTTTAAGAAGAAATTGGACCATCCACCAAGAAGAGACTCGACGACCCATGATTCGATATACCATATGTTCAATCGGCGAGAAAGGAGGACGTTGATGTGAGACAATATCTTCTTCCTCTTCAGTCGGAAAGAGAGGATGCTTTCATCCTCTTTAATCAACGAGAGAGAGAAAGATTTCATAACAGATCGGAGCTCTAGAATTACTTAAGCAGTTCGATCAGATGTGGTGAATGGTTCTCTGCACCCTGTCCTCAAAACCAACGTACGGCTTTGATTAAAAAAGCTTGGAGGGTTGAGATCTCTTTTTAGGTTGGAAAACGAGGTTGTTTTAAGGTATTGGAGGCAGCGAATGGAAAAGGTAAAGGAGACAAGTCATATCCGTTTGAGACAGGGACGACGATTTGTAAGAGAGATAAGGATGAGAGTTCTTTTTTCCTTCTTTTTCTTTTTCGTTGGAGGTGCTGGAGAACATGTGGAATTTGAAGGATTCAAGGAAAGAGCAAATAAGATCTTTTTGATATTTTGATATGGGAGAGAATATAAATAAGCTTTTATATTTTATATAAGTAAACCATAAGCTAATAGTCTAACTTTAAATCTAATCATAAATTTAATTGGATAGTTATTGTGTCTACCCTTATTTTACCTACATTTGCGTATCTTTCACAATACCATTAGATTATAATTTCATCCAACGATAAAGATTCGAGGATAAAATAAATCATTTTACTTCTTTCTCTCCCACGCCTCTCATCCTCTCTCTCTCTCTCCTCCGTTGGTATCGGTAGTATACAGCAGCTTGCCAAGGAGTTTTCTTCCTCTTGAACGAGCTATTCCTCTGGCCATCCAATGGAACTGGAAGTACTTAGAGCGCGTGACAGAGCCAGGCATACTCAAATCTTGAAAGGTGTGGTAGGTGGTGTCGTCGACTTCTCAGTCGAAGGGACCTCCGATCCTTACGCCACTGGGTACGGGTAATCGGTCGGTTATAATTTTGTAATCGGTCAGTCGAAAGAAATAAAAAGATGGAGATCGAATATGTTCGGTTATAATTTTGTATTATATTCAGGTGGGCTTATGGGTTCTTCTGGTCACCGCCCCTTTGTAATCCGTAATTTTTTTTTTCTTGATATTTTCCCTATCTATGGCTTCAGAGGAATAGCTCGTTCAAGAGGAAGAAAACTCTCTATACTACCGATACCAGCGGAGGAGGGAGGAGGGAGAGAGAGGGGTAGGAAGCGGTGGGAGGGAAAAAGGAGTAAAATGATTTATTTTAGGGAAAATTACGTGTAGGTCCTTAAAGAACAAAAAAATTTATAAAAAAATCTCTTGAAATCACTAAATTACACAAAAGTCCCAAGGATTTTTTGTAATTATTTGTATGAAAAAAAATCTAAATTTTTAAATATTATTGTAAATATAGTTTTTTTTTCTCATTTGTAAATGACCATATTTTATTTTTATTTTGTAAATATAGCATTTCCTATTGTAAATATAGCATTTACGGTTGTAAATATAACATTTTTCTGTTGTAAATGACTTTTTTACGTTCAAAATTTAGGTGTTTAAATGTTGTTGTAAATATGAATTTTTCTCGTTATAAATATAACTTTTTCGGTTGTAAATAACCATATTTTAAATTTTGTTGTAAATATAAGATTTCGTTGTAAATATAAAGATTTTTCTCGGTTGTAAATGACGTTTCTACGTTTAAAATCCAAGTGTTTAAATGTTGTTGTAAATATGGCTTTTTTCTGTTATAAATATGATTTTTTTTTTTTGTAAATGGTCAGATTTTAAATTTTGTTGTAAATATAACATTTCCTGTTGTAAATCTATGCTTTTTATGTTGTTAATACAAATAATATCAAAAGAGTCCCTTGGGGCTTCTGTGTAATTTGATGATTTCAAGGGACTTTTTTGTAATTATTTCTTTTTCTTGGGACCTACATGTAATTTTTCATTTATTTTATCCCTCAAATCTTGATGTTGGATGAGATTATAATCTAATGTTATTGTGAGAGGTAGGCAAAGGTAAAATAAGAGTAAGCAGAATAAAAATTATCCCTAAATCTAATATCTCATTTATACTTCTTAGTTTTAAGATACTCCCTCTAGTTCTATTTATAAAAGCTCAATAATCAAATCATGTGGTTTAAAAAAGTGATTAAAATTACCTAAAATTAATAAGTACATTTGAAATAATTTTTTTCAAATATGTGCTTATTTATAAGAGGCAAGTAAGAGATAATAAATATAATTATCACCAACATTTCAATTGATGCAATACATATAATTAATGAGGGGTAAAAAAAATTTATTAAATATTCAGACAACTTTTATCCGACTCTTATAAAAAAAATGAAATATATAGAATATATTAAATATCAATATACCATATAATATCTCAACATTATATACTATTGTAATCAGGTTTTGAACATAATAGTAGTAAATCAAAATAGGCGCATAATGCACAAAACTGTGATTCCACCTCCTGTTACTGCCAAAGCCGAAGTGCTAGCACTAACAGTCAAATTTGATACATGACAAATTCTGTTAGGAGAGATGAGTGAGATAGTAAAAGGATATAGATATAAAGATGAATTATCGATGATTTTCACCTAGGAAATATTTCAAGCCATCTCTTCCAAACAACCTGCATTTAGGAAGTACTTAAAATGTGTTGACCACCTAAAACAATTTAACATTACATGCAACCCTATGGACTTTTTACTCGACCTAAAAGCGAAGTCTTTAGCTCACACCACACACAAAACAACGAATCAAAAGCATCTTCATTGAAAGAGTCACAATCTTCTATTCTCGACACAGACACTAAGGTCTTAAACCACTCTTCATGAAGAGTTGAGAACTTCGATCTCTGTTCACTTGACTGAAAACATCTTCCAATTGATTTCTCCATCTGTTGGCTGGCCTTTGAAGCAACATTCACTATCTTTTCTGGGATCCCAGCCATGAGAGCCACCTGCAATCCATAGCTCTCCGGACAGGCTCCAGAGGCGAGCCGATATAGGAAGACTGGCTCCTTTCGACGTTTCAAATGGCCATCATCAGATTCTGACTCAAAAGCACAGGCCATGTGCTGCAGCATAACATGTGGATGAGAGGCAAACTCCTTTGTGAGTGGATGGTAGTGCGTGGCAAATAGTAAACGACAGTTGACTTTTTCCACCAGATGGCGGAATACCTGGGCAAAAACAATAAAATCTTTAACGGAGCCTTAAGCTTAACAAGTAAACAAAGAGCAGCAACATTTAAAGAATTGAATCAGAGATACCAGCAAAACAAGATGCAGGCAGTTAAAAGCAGCAACTTACTGAATATGCTATTGCATAGCCATCAAAAGTACTAGTTCCCCGGCCCAATTCGTCAAGAATGACCAGAGACTCTTGAGTTGCATTTTGAAGAACTTGTGCAGTTTCTGTGCACTCAATGAAGAAGGTGCCTGCAAACAAAAGTGAACTTTGTTATTGGCAATCGTTCAAGTCTAGAGACAAATAGTAGCTGCGCACATGCCAGCGTCCAAATATCAGATTTCAAAAAATTCTGAGTTTTGAATGGTTTGATTCATTTAGAAATCGAGCTTGCAGAACTTTGATGTGTCTAGGAAGGCATTATCCTCAGCATACGCCATTTATATCCATGACAATTGCCATGCAATCATATCCTCTGCCCTTTGACCTTCACGAGCATGTTACAATTTGGCCATAAAAAGGTAAATTTCACCCTCTATACATTGGGCTCTTCACAATCATTTTTCATGAGTTAAATACATAGATCAATTTTAAACTTTGTTGAAATTACATTGGCATACCCTTAATTTTCAAGACAAACAATTTAGTCAAATAATATTTTTTTAACCAAATACCCTCATAAAAATATGCAATAATGCTTTATAGTTTTTCAAAAAGGTTAATATAATCTTGATTCCTCAAATTTGCCCTCATTTTGGTATTAGTCCCTCAAGTTTCAAACCATATATTTTGGTCCCTCAAGTTTCATTTCGCTTAAAATGTTGTCCCTATAACTCAATAAAAACCTAGACTATTTCACCCCTAGAAAGACCAAAACCAATGGTTTGAAACTTAAGGGATCAAAACCAAAATAAGGGTAAACTTGAGAGACCAAAAATGGTATTAACCCCTTTTTAAATGGGCTAGTGAATTAAAATTTAAATTGAACTAAATGTAGTGCAACTTGTTTTCTGAAGAGGATATCTATGTATATCAATTCAGAAAAGATACCATGAAATTTTAATACAATTAGAAAAATCTCCATAGTCTACTTATATTTTAGATTGTGCTCAAGAAAGCATATTTTTTTAATTTAAATGTTAGCTATTTAAGTTATATTCATAAGTTTCCAACATCATATATTTGGCTATAGCAAGTCTTATCCCAACTAGCCTATATATGAAAATTCATAAGGATATTCCCCTAGAAATGATATCAGGCTACCAGATAATTATTGTTGGGTGTTCCATTCCTAAAGCCAATGTTGTGTTAGAAATATCAGGGTTTAGGGCAAGTTGGGCAAATTTTCGCTGCAGCGAAGTAACTAGCAATTGCATGGTAGAAATAATCACTTTATTGATAAAGCACACTTTTATGATGAAGAGTGCATACTCTCGCCGGCCATGATTTTATCAGTGGCTCCAAGCCTTGTGAAGATGATATCCACAACTGAGAGATCGCAGTTTTCACAAGGCACGTAACAGCCTAGCTGCAAAGACATCAGAGACACATCTGTCATAAAAAAGAAGCCAACTGGACATCATAGTATGTCTGACAGTGCGAGATGGTAAATGAAGGAAATGTAACATTGTTCTCTTGAGGCTTGAACTTGATCATACCAAATCAACAACCCAAAACCTACAGTTTACAATTTTGTGGAAAAATTTTAACTTTCATCAGGGGAAAAGTATCTTAAATTTCTGTACTTTTTATCCAACAGAAATGAGAGTAGCATGATCTCCATATATCCAAGTAGTCAACCATCATGTTTAATAAAATTAAGAGGAAAAAATGAACTGGAACCTGGGCCATAATAACAGCTACACAGGTGGCACGCAGAAGTGTTGATTTTCCACCCATGTTTGGTCCAGTCAGCAGCAATGTATGAGGATGATGGGCATCTGTTTTCTCACCAAGATTTAAGTCATTGGGGACAGGCAAACTTCCATGTTCTCCAAGGGCAAATGGATGCCATAGCCCCTTCATATTAAGCACAGGTCCCGCAGAATTTTGACTTGTGCTTTTTGATGAAGACACTATGACAGGCCGACACATGGTTCCACATGACATGCTGGAAGTGAATGCAAAAGATCTAAGTACATCTATGCAATTGATGGCATGAACAACTTCAAACCATTGGGCAGCTTTCTCCATAAATACTTCTGAGAGTGTAGCAAGTATTTCAGCATCTGCATCTGTTACCTCATGATTCTGGCATGAAATACAAAAATCAGACGTTTACATATTAGCAAAAACATTGTACACTATAAATAAATTGCTGGTCTTGTTTGGTACGAAAGGAGGGAAGGGAAAGTGGGCGCAGGGAAAAAAACTTCGAGTCAGATATAAAAATGAGAGAAGTGGAGTTGAAAGTTTTTTATTAATTTTCCTACTCTTTTATTTACATCTTTTCTATATTAAATTTTATAACCGCACTTCTCCAACTTTCTTAAATCCAACTTTTAAGAACTTCTCCTCCCCTCCAAATCCCTCATACCAAACAGACCTAAACATAAACGACCGAAGAATATAACATTAATTAAAATCTCCATTTTACATCCACTGCGTCAGTTGCCAGTTGCCAACTCCATACAGAATAAACAAAACAGTTCAAATCATTTATTAAATAAAAAATGAACGAAGAATATATATAATATGTGGAGAAAGCTCCTGTCAATGGCAATTGATACCGAATGGGGAAGAAAAATACCTGATAATCGGGGAAGTCACTTTCTATAGCAGCTTCAAACTGAGTAAGAAATTGATCGAGCCCACAGCTACCAGTCAGAACTGGAACTTTAAAAACTTTTGTAAAGGATGACATTAGAGGTCCCTCGTTCTGTAGAAGCAATAATAAATTCAAACTGGTTCGAAGGCCTTTCACAAGTGACCCAAACACTTTCACCTGTAACACACTTCAAATTCATTGAAGGGCACTAAATAACATATATACATTACAGGCTATGAATAGATCAGAAACATATAATGAAACAGAAGAGTTTGTTCATCTTTAATATGATTAGAACGCATTTACAAGTGAGGAGAGCCCATATTTATAGGCTCAAGGTATAAAAGAATTTACAATGGAGCCCCTGGCATTTACACCCAAAAAATGAAAAACTTGCTTATAAAACAGACATTTAACTTATCACATATAATGAAAATCAAGGTAGCCAGAATTATAATAAAACCTTTCCAAACACATTAATAGGTTTATTTTAACACATCATAGAGTATTAGAAAGAGGCATGTGTCATAAAGAAATGTGACCATAGAAGAAAGGGGGCAAGGAGTGACAACTCTGATCTTAATAATGATGACTAAGATAATAGTGCACAATTGATAGGGGAAGGAGGTATAGCCAAACAAGTGAGTGATGAAGAGTCCTTCAGACTTCAGAGTAAGAAATGTTTCACAAACAAAAAACTGCAGCAGAACTAACCCTCTGCTTCAATACTTTCCGACGAAATATTGGCAGTAGGAGAGGACCTGATGACTGAAGGGTACTCTTGATTCGGCCAAGCAATCGTTCCAAATCTGGTAGCTTCTGAAGATGTTGAGTAACGAGTGACACAATCTCAGGGTGTGACACTAGACCATCAACCACGTCTAACCTGTTGTTTATCCCATCAATATCTTTTAGGGGATGGCAGATCCAACTCCTCAGAACCCGCTTTCCAGACGAGGTTACACAACTATCAAGATATCTGTATAATGTACCTGAAGGTCAGACAGATAAACTTTAGGATTGCATACTGAGTTGCTCACAAAAGTAAGTAGAATACCCTGAACCTTATTAAGAAAGAGAAATGCTAGGACTTGCCTGACTGACCACCATCAGCATTATTACTGAAGATCTCAAGGTTGACCAATGTCTGTCCGTCCATTTTGAGGCAGCCCCTATAAACTTGGTATGGACATATATCCCCATTCTGTAGGATATCTTCTAGCTGAAAGAAAGTAGAACTGATTCATCATTATATACAAGCTATATATTAGTTCCATTAGTGGGCATAATATCAAGCATACCATCAATCTAGTGAGATGATTAATCAATCCGCCAAGAGCACACATGGTGCTTTCAGGATGATTCACTTTGTTCAGCACATGATCTAGTGAATTATATGACCTCTTAAAGTATCCATTCAAACGAACTAAATCAGTAACTTCAGGGGATGTTAAGTCAGTGAGAGACTGCACTGGAGTCAATTGAAGTGTTGTGGAACCTGCAAGGGAAACAAAACCTGTAAACAAAATGCAATTGATTTGTTTTTCAAACTTAAAAACTTAGCATTGTGGCAAACATTTTGCACTTAAAAATGGGTATAATGCTAAAAGCTTTTAGAGGCAATCATATGGAAAAGCTTCATGGAGACATCTCAAAAGCTTTAATGATAGGAGGCTAAGGAGTGAATCATGTCAGTATCCCCAATGCAATCCTTACTTTAAAGCCCTTTGAACTTAAAAAGGCATGGACAAAAATCAATTGTGTTGAAACTTGTATTTTATTTAAAAGTGAAGTGACAAGAATTGGATTCTCAATTATTTAGTCAAATATTTTGACCTTGTGGGTAATAATTATTCAAAAGCACCAAATATCTGAAAAGCTTAAGCCATTAAGAGTTAGCCTGTTATTAAATCATATTAGAATCTGGAACATTTAATACAAGTATTGACTTTGTATGTTGTCCAAAAAGTATCTCTGAACCGAGCTTCTCAGGTGGATAAATTAGAACCATTGGTTAACTCAAAAGTTAAAGCGCAGCTAATTTCAGCTAGGAATGAAGTATTCTCATCAGCAAACCCAAGACACATTTGTGATAAAAAAATATCAAGGATAGATCATTTTTCCAAGCCATGTTGCGTCATATATCACATACAGCTTGCAGGGAATGCAAAGAATTGAAACAGCCCCATTTAAAAACCCCATGTCTGTGCAGCCAACAATGATTTGCATATCTTGTTATTGCAACTCTAAACCATCAATGACAAAGAACATGCCTCACCATTTAATGAGTATTTTTTAATTGCTTTCTGAGCTTCTTTGGATAACCCTGCAACAAATCATGTTTCAACATTAAATCACAGTTTATCAATTTTGGAGTCAAAGCTAGTTCAAGCCTAGTGAGAAAGGGGATAAAACTGTTCACCTCTTCTTTCATATATAACTTCCTTAGGTGACACCTAAAATCAAACAGACAAATTAGCTAATTATACAAAATTAAAACTGTTCACTCAAACAAAGTAGCAAGAATAAGTACAGGAAGAACATACTTGCAACAATAAAGCCCCTAAAGCAGAACATGATGCATCGTCGTCAATAGAACCAACCCAAAGCTTAAGTGCAGCACAATCAACAAAAGCAAAGCCATACTCAACTGAACCATTATTCAGGTCGCTCCCCTGCATAAAAATTTCAATGCAACAAAATGTCAGTAGCTTGCAAGATTCATAAGATAATTTTCCAGGAGGGGACAAATAATTTAAAAATAGGGAAAAACTGAGAACAGAGCAGAAATCTAGTGCATATAGACTACGGGAAAAAGTAAAAAAAAGAAGTTATCAAATTGTCATTTGATGGGTAGTCAAGAGTAACACTCCCCTAAAAGCTAGCTATTAAGATGGAGAATCGACCCATTTAAATACCCCATAAACTCAATGTGGGAAATGTGAGAGAAGTAATGGTATCTGCACTCTACGATTGAGGTGGAAGAACTACCTACTTAAAAATTCCATAGAGGATCTCATACTATGAGTATATGTGACTTAGGCACCTCATACTACCATAGTATCCACTTTTCTTGAATGCTGCACATGTTTTAAATGTCAGGAGTCCTTTCTAACATCTACCTGAAAGCATTTATTGCTATGGGTGAACATAAAGCTTTTATGATTAAAATATTTCAAGCCAAGCTTCAATTCTGAAGATATAAACAAAAGCTGAACAAATATTTTTACCTAATTTCCAAATGTCATAATGCAAAAAATGAGCAATTTGGAGAAACAAACTGAATTGAAGTTAAAAAATGTTCCATGAAACACACAAGATAAATAAAAAAGTAAAAGTAAAACTACTATTGCATTACTAATATACGTAATCTGGCAATGACATAAAAAAGAGTGTGAACCTCTTTTATTGCAAGAAGATGAACGGCATCAGGACCAATATTGTTATCCACCAAGGTTGATGGAGTGACAACCTGAACTAATTTTCTTGGAATAATCTGCAACAGAACATGAGTCATACCATGCAAAAGGAAATCCAAGTCCAAGCAGTCACATAGGAAAACTTGATGAATCCAAAAGCATCACGAATACATTATAAAGTCAACTTTGATTTCAACTCCAAGAGTTTAAATAACTGGGATAAAAACAATTTTCAAATGATAACAGAAAGCTCAATGGCAATTGGCAACTGTCATATTTGAATAAACTCACAAACTTCAGAATTTAAGATGAATAAACATAGAACAGACCTGAGATAATGATAGTGCAAGAGAAATGAAAGAAAAGCAGGAGACTAAGAGAATGCCAAAGCATCATTTGTCATGCCAAGGGGCTCTGGTGATTACAGGTTCTATAGGTTAGACTGTCAAGGAATTAACAAACTAACCTCTGAATAGAAACAAAATTAACATTCTATTATTTATTATGCTCCATTATCCATCTTAAGACATAATCTCCAAAGTCATAAGTATACAGTAAAAATGTAAATGAAGCATTTTATTGTACCACACGCAACTAGTTTACCAAAAACAAAACAGTGCTTGAGTTTATTGAAGTCAATACAATTACATGCAAAGTAACTCACAGAGTTAGCGCCTTTGGCCTTTGTTTCTACAGATGTCTCCAGTTGCTCCACTCTTCCAACCTTGTATCTTTACAATGAGGAAAGAAAAAAGTACAGTGAATCTACAACAAAAAGCACTATGGAATTGACATCTACAATGAGTGTCAAGATTATATATGTGTGCACCTATCTGGAATTAGGAGAGAAAACAAGTAGTAGACATGGTGTGATCTCATATGCATGCATTGATTCATTGTTAAACATCCTCAGACAACTACATTAATTAATTGTATTTGTATATGATACAGCTTTATATCATCCAAATGGCATTAAATAGAAGGAATAAACAATGATCTGGCAATAAAATTCCAACTCCATCCTTACCCACGAGCCACCAATTTCTGAACAGCATCATCAATCCCACTTTCACAGATACCAACCTGAAGAAACAATTCCAAATCACTTGCTTTTCAAGAGGGACAAATAGCCAACAAAGGTCAAGAAAAAAAAAAATCATTGAGTTAGAACCACCTGCCGACATTTTCCTACACCGCTAAATGTCATTTTCCAGTCATGTTCCTTATGGCCAATTTCAGCATCCATTTCATAAAGCTCATAAAATTTCCCCTGCAGATGACCATAATTTATGGTGCAATATAATTACAAATAATGAATTAATTATCAAAAAAAAATAAAAAATAAATAAACAAACAAATTTTGTGGTAGAATAGGCTTTTATATGCTGATATTCAAAGTATTGAATTGACTAACCACTTTGAAGAATAGCACAACATCCATGTATTTACATTTGACACTCCAATACTGTTTCTGAGATGCTGACATTTTCCCCAAAACTCCTGGAGGTATAAAAAGTGTTGTCCTGTCGTATAGAGGATCATCAGGCTTCCTTCCATTAGCATCTCTGATACGAGAAGGATCCAGCCACTCAAACCTGCTAGCCATATCTACTTCCTTTTTTGTCATGTTCAGGGATGTTAAATCCTCCAAAAATTTGACTCTTTTGCCAGAATCTAGCAAGGAACTTAACTTGGAACCATCATCTCGACATCGCTTTGCATGAGAGGCAAGAGGCTGCATCCCTGGGGTTTCTGGTCCAGGAATATTCTCATTATCTTCAATAGGGAAGATGTGTTCCTGATCAGCCTTATTGAAAATTGCAACATTATCCTTTGTGATAGGTTGAAAAGCTACTTCTTGTTTGGACTGTTCTTTAAGGTTTGTACTTGTACATTTTCCAGATGCTGGCGCTGTTTTATTCAATATGTCAATGGACGACTGGTTCCTGCAAGAATTTTCAAATGACATTGTTTTACAGGAAAACAAAAGTGATGTGATGCAGAAGTATTACCAATCATCAATATTAATATATATATATAAAAAAGTTTGTAACAAGTTTACCCCATTCACAAATTATAACAATTTAGTTTATTATTGAGACTCTATGCAACGCATGTGAAAATGCGAATTTAAGATGGTTAAAAAAAATGAAATTGAGTAAAAATATATTTGAAAACCCGTTACTGTGCTTCAATTTGATCTATGTTGTGACATGAATTTATTGAAGCGTCTGCAAATCGTCAACAGAGACTTCTCATAAATTCTGAACACCAAAGAAAGTGTCATTTCCTTGATATCATCCTTGAAGACGGATAGTACATTAATGTCTCTTTTTGGAATTCAATCAAGATGAAAATTACAGAATAAAGCTTTTAAATCTCGGAATTACCTTTTTTTTTTAACAAGGGTTTCCACTAGAGGCTTAGAATAAAACATGAATGCAATTTGGCTTTAAAGTTTTCAAAACTTATCCAAACATTTCTGCTTCAACAGAGATAGTATGCATGGACGGGAAAAAAAAGGACGATAAAGGAGGTTTAAATTGCATTTAGCACACTTCAAATTTTTCCATTACAGGTGAAAAACTTAGGTAAAAATACCTCCGTGTAGCTTTTCCGCCATCATCATCTCTAACAAATTTATGCATGATTCTCGAAAACGGGGTAGCGTCATTGCTTTTCTCATTTGAAGAGAAAGTGGATGGTAAAATCTGGCGCGGCACCTTCTCTGGTGGCGTGTCAGTTCCCCTGACTTCATCAGATGAATTATTTGCAGGAAGTGACACCGGTTGATTGAAGGCGGTCGGAACACTAAGCTTCTCTTCCTTACTGGGCAATTTAAGAGCTACACGGCCGCCGCCCAAGTGTCCGGTGCCGGAATCGGAGTTTGCCGGTGAAGATTTGTGGAAGAATGAAAGAATAGACCTCTGGCGATTCATATTTTCGATGAACAAGAAAGAAAGAGAGGGTGCCAGTCTGCCAGACGACGAATAACAAGAGAAAGTTGTAAGTCGAAAATTTTGGCGCCAAAAATGATTAGCGTGCTAAACCCATTGAATGGAAAATCGGCGAGCGAGGGAGCGAGCGAGCTAGCTTCACTCCACTCTTTTCTCAGTTTCAGGCTTTGGGCTCTCAAAGTTTTAAATAAACAACCAAAATGGGTTCCAACTCCCAAATAAATCAAATACAATCACATGTTAAAAAAAAAATCAAAATCAAATCAAAGTAAAAAATAAAATGTATAGTTGTCTTACCAAAATAAATAAATAAAATGTATAGTTCGCTATACTGCTATACCACTTAATAATAATTCTCTTCATGCGTGAGAGCTTTTCTCTCCTCGTGAGAGTCTCTGGTTCCATTTGAACCTCCCTGTTTCCTGGTCCTTGCCCCCATTTTCGTTCCTTCCTTTTCTTGTGTGTTTCTGTGTTAGTAGGTGTCTGGCGGTGGTTGAAGGAATGGAGGTAGGACAGAGCTGTGGTCCTCAGAGAATGAAACATGTACTCTTGGATCTTGAAAGTGGGTCTGATAAGTGTGGTGGAATACTTGTAAGGAAGGTCCTCACCAGTAAAAATATAAATACTCCAACAATTATTACCATGATTAAGAAGGGCTGGCATATCGACGAGGATTTGGAGATTCATGTCCTTGACAGTAGCCAGCTAATTTTCCGTTTTCGGTTTTGGAATGCCAATGACTATGCTCATATATTGAAAGGGAGGCCTTGGGCAATTCAGGGATCCCTCCTTAATCTTTAGGTATGGGATAATTTCATGGTACTCTCATACGTCAAATTTGACGAAGCGCCATATTGGGTTCAATTTCACGCCTTCCTCTTGAAGCTTTTAATAACGCCAATGAGAAGATTCTCGGGGATTTAGTAGGGAAGATGGTTATGTTTGAGAAACCATCGAGGGAAGGTCGGTTTGACAGGAGCTTTATCAGAGTTCGCTCTATTATTATCTTATAATGTCCTCGGTTTCCGGTTTTTGGATTCCTCGCAAGGAGAAGGAACCCACTTGGGTTACAATGAAGTATGAGAGGCTACAAAATTTTTGTTACAATTGTGGACAGATAAATCACGATGGTCGTCGGTGTACTGAGGCTGTGATTTGAAAACTAGCGATGATGTCGCGAAGGAGTTTGGGAGCTAGCTTACTACTCCTGTTGTCCGGACCATTGAAGAGGCTCTGGAGGTATGCATGGCAGAGTGGTGTGAAGTGTCATTCATAGATAAAGAAGCTACTAGCTTTAGTCGCCGAGTTGGGCTTCAAACTCACCGGAAAATCTAGTAGAAAATGAGTACAGAGGAGACGGATTAACGTGGTGGAGCTAACTAGTGGTAGAGGTCCCTCGGTGAGTGATCGGACGCTGGAGGTTCCCACCCCTGGTTGCGGCGAGTCACAGTCGGACGGCGTGGTGATCCCGTCGGCGTCGCAGCTGTCCCGATGTACAATGGTCTAAACGGTCATTTATGGGCCTGAGGTAACTCTGAACCAAAGCTGAGCTTGCAGGAGATTCCTCGATCAACGTTGAAAGTAGGCCAAAGTAGGGGTGACTGAGCTTCTAGGAAGTGACGTCAGCAAGGAGGAAAAGCATAATGGGCTTAATGTTCGGCCTATGCGTATGAGTCAATAGGTAAAGATGGGGTCTCCTTTGGTGGACCGGATTCATGGGAAGGACGTGGATACTCATTGGGCCAGTGAATTTGATGTAACATTGGGCCAGAGGGACAGCTTAAAGGAGGGATGTTTCTCTCATTGGGTCAGCGGAAGGGATTTCTCATGCTTTTAATTCAGACCAATTGCATTGTTCCATTGATAATGAAGTCGAGCTCACCTTGGTACCTTCTGAGAGTCCTTCCATTATTGAATTTAATTGTTCAAGTGTGCCTTTGGGTAATTCTTTAATTCTAGATGGGACGGAATGCCCTAAAGCCGTAAGCCATTGCTTCGCCTCTGCTAAGGTTGAATCAGCGATGGTTCAGACCGGTTTACCCATGGAAGTGAGCCCAGCCAACCATGTTATTTCCCAACCTTACATTGTTGAATATCCTAGTGAAGATGAGCTGCATATTAACCCCATTATCCTTACATTGTTATGTCTTTTTTGCTTGAAAGGTATTAATCTTAAGCGATCCTTGGAGGATGATCCTACTCCAGTAGAGCGAATTAAATGTAGAAAGCTGAATTTTGACTCATATGAGGATCCAGTTCAAGGAATTAAAGTTGCCGGGAAGTTACAGAAAGAGCATAAGAGGAACTTTCGTTCGGTTAAAAAGTACCTCCGTTATTTTGGAAAGAAAGCGAGCCCGGGTATGTCTAGTAATTCAAATTTTCCTGTTGAGATCGACTTTCCTGATAGTTGGTTGTCTGTTGGTAGTGAACATGATATGGATCATGATTCTTCTTTGTCACTTAACGTCGGTGGTTGGATTGGACCAGCCACCGGTGCGCCATGAATCTATTAGCCTGAAACTGTCAAGGTTTGGGGGTTGCCTTGATAGTCAGAAACTTGAGGGAAGAATGTTCCCGGAAAAAAAACCCCACTTAGTCTTCCTGATAGAGACTAAGCAAAAGACAAGAGTAGTGAGGAAAGTGCGTCGGAGATGTGGTTTTAGTGAGGAATGGATTGTTAATCCTGTAGGGAGAAGCGGAGGGCTGGCTTTATGGTGGTATGATGTACTTACAGTTAATATCCTTTTCTCATCTTCTAATATCATTCATGCCAATTTGGTGTCTAAGACCATATCGGTCCCAACGTATATTACTTTTATCTACAGTAGAAGAAAGAAGGTTTTGTTGGCAAGAGGTTCGACGAATTAGCAATAATATCAGGGACTCTTGGATGTGTATTGGGGATTTTAATGATATCCTTTCTCAACATGAGAAGTGTGGTGGCCAATCTAGAGCCTGGAGGAAGATCCTTAATTTTAAGTGTTTTGTGGCTGATTATGAACTTAAAGATTTGGGTTACAATGGATCCATGTTTACCTGGTGCAATAATCGTGATTTTCCGGATACAATTCATGAGCGCATCGATCGGGCTTTAGGTAATTTGTAACTGAGAGAGCAGTTCCCTTGTCTCCAGGTTTTTAATGTTGACCTGGCCGGATCTGATCATTATCTTTTGTTCATCCGATGTCAGTATGAAAATCGTCAACATAGTCGGACTTTTCATTTCGAATCTGTATGGGCGTCTCATGGGAACTTTCTTGAGATAATTAAAGGGTGCTAGTGGAATTGTAGTGATCAGGATCACTCGATACTAGAAATTTTTTTGAGCAACCTGAAGAACTGTTTGCAAAGGCTAATTGCTTGGAGTAAGAAGGAGTTCCCTAATAGTGGTAAGATTATTGATATGTTAAAGACCCATTTGGCTGAACTGACCCAGGAAGTTCAAACTCCGGATATTTCTAGAGGGATTGAGTAGATGAAAGGTGATCAGGATCGATTAATGGAGCGCGAAGAGCAATATTGGTGGCAACGATCACGGATTAATTGGTTAGGCGCTGGTGACAGGAACTCTCGATTCTTTCACATCTTTACTATCAAGAGGAGGCAGCAGAACAGAATCTCGTGTATTAGGAATGATGAGGGCAATTGGTTGTATGAGAAGGATGTTATCTCAGATAATATTGTTAGCTTTTTTCAGGAGCTGTTTACCACTTCTGGTGTACGACCAATGGATATAGTCTTGGGTTTCATTGAGCCTACTATCTCATCGGATATGAATCGCAGTCTCTTGGTTCCAATTTCTACAGAGGAGATTAGAGCAGCATCCTTTAGTCTTGGGAGTATGAAAGCGCCTGGACCTGATGGTTTTTCGGGTAAATTTTATCATTCCTCGTGGTCTGAAATTGGTGAGTATGTTTATTGTTTGGTTAAAGAGTTTTTTGCAGGTCATTTAGTGCTTAATGATTTAAATTCAACTAACATCACTCTTATTCCTAAACTTCAAAAGCCTAAGCATGTTTCCCATTTTCGCCCCATAGGTTTGTGTAATTTTTCTTATAAGATCATTTTTAAAATCATGGCCAATAGAATGCAGCCTTTACTTGATACTTGTATTTCACAGAATCAGAGTGCCTTTGTTCCAGATCGGTGTATTCATGATAATATTATTATTGCCAATGAGGTATATCACTATTTGCATCGCAAGAAAACTAGAGGTAAGTATGAATTCGCTCTTTAAATGGATATGAGCAAAGCATATGATAGGGTGGAGTGGAATTTTTTGGAAAACATGTTATTAAGATTTGGCTTCTGTGTAGAGTGGGTGTCTCTTCTGATGAAATGTGTTTGCTCTGTTAGTTTAAATATTTGTTTATCAGGTGAAAAAGTGAGTTCATTTACTCCGAGCCGGGGCATTCGTCAAGGAGATCCCCTTTCTCCATATCTTTTTATCATTATTCCTGAAGTTCTCTCCATTATGATTAGAAATAGTCAAGCGGATAAAATTATTAAGGGGTGTTAAATTGAGTCACAGTTTCCTAGAACTTAGTCATAGTTTCTTTGCTGACGATGCTTTTCTATACATGCGCGCAACTCAACACAATTGCAACCATCTAGCTAATATCTTGAAGATGTATTGCACTACCTTTGGTCAGGTCATCAATCTTGATAAATCAAGTATCCTTATCTCTTTTCATACCCCTGATGATGTTAAAAATATGGTTGGAAGAATTTTGGGCATTCCGGTAACAGAGGACCCGGGTAGATACCTTGGTATTCCAAGTATTTGGGGAAAGACAAAACATCAGGCGTTGGCTTATGTTCGGGAGCGCATTGCTAATAAAATCCAAGGATGGGGTCATTCCCTTCTCTCCTTTGCTAGTCGTGATGTCATGATTAAAGCGTTCTTCAGGCAATCTCCTATCTATCCGATGAACGTTTTCAAGTTTCCGGTTAAGACTTGTAGAGAGATTAGTAGCCCTATTGCTAACTTTTGGTGGAGCGGTACTGTTTCTGGTGGAACTACACATTGGAAAGCCTAGGGGTCTTTAACTAATGCCAAGAGTTCTGGTGAGATGGGTTTTCGAGAACTATCTCTCATGAATGATGCTCTTCTGGCTAAAACTGCATGGAGACTGCTGATGTGCCCCAATGATCTGTAGGCTAGGGTTTTGAAGAGTGTGTATTTTCCTAAAAATGATTTCATGAAGGCAGATAAAGGATATAAAGCATTATGGTATTGGTCTAGCATTATAGATGGTAGGGATTTTCTTGTGTAAGACTTGCGTTGGGATGTTGGAGATAGTGCTGCTATTAGAGTCTGGGATGATAAATGGGTTCCATATGTCAATTTCTCGAAAAAACCCCGGTAATCTCAATAATCCTTTTATTGCAAAGGGCAGAGTGTGTGATCTTATTGTCAATGGAAAGTGGGATTTACTCCCATCGCCCAATATGTATTGTCGGAAGTTAAGAGCGCTATATATGGGATTGATATCCCATCTAATGGGCTGCTGAAAAACTGGTGTGGACTAGTGCCAAAAACGGTGTGTATTTAGTGAAAGGGGGTATCATAACAATAAAGGGAACATGCTTTCTGAGGGCAACAAGGCTGGGTCTTCAATAGTTCTCACCTTATCCTGCTGAAAGTCAATTTGGAAGATTCAAATTATCCCGAGAGTACAGCAATTCGTCTGGCGAATATTAAATAATGATGTCGCTACTAATGATGCTCTTTATAAAAGAAAGAGATATCAGAGTAACACTTGCCCCATTTGTTCTGATGTTGTGGAGACGGTGGAGCACTTGTTTTTCCATTGCCCCTAGACTAGGTGTGTCTAGTTCGGATGTTCCCTTGGTGCAAGGCTTGATGTTGCTAGTATTTTGAACTTCAATGCTTGGTGGATTCAACTTACATGTATGTCTTTTTTGAGTAAGCAAAACCTTTCATTGATTTGTTGGGTCTTATGGTTTATTTGGAAACAAATAAATAATTTGGTTTTTAATCATAAAGATCCTAACCCTATTGGTGTCATTGAATGTGCGGGAAAAACAATCTTGACTTCTTGGTGAATTATGATAAAAAGCACAGAAATCCGGAGGGCCAAAGGGTTGTTCCTACTCATCTAGTTTTCTGGTCCCCTCCACCTGCTGGCAAGCTTAAATAAAACTGTGATGGAGCATTTTCGGCTAATAAGACTGGCGCTGCTATCGGAGTTATCTGTAGGGATCATTTTGGTGATTTCAAATGGGGTTTTGTGGATAAGGTGAAATCCATCCCTGCAATTATGACTGAAGCTTTAGCTCTGAAGAGGGCTCGATGCTCGCTGTTGATCTCGATCATGATAATGTTGTTTTTGAAACCGACTGTCTTTCTCTTCTTGAATGTGTTGATGCTAAATCTTCGGATATGATTGATTGGAGGAGTAGGAGCATATTTTCGATATTATTCGTCTTTTGGTGACCAAGGTTGGGTTCTCTCTATCCTTTACCCCCAAGGGGGGTAATCGTGCCGCTACCTAATTGCAACAGATGCTTATAAAGGGGTGTGCCCGAATTGGGTGGGTCTTACAACCAACACCTTCTTTGCTGTCACTTCTAGCCTTGGACTCTCAGAAGGCGGATGTCGTTCCTCATGATGCCCTTCTCCCCATTCACTCATTGAATGGTGATTGTTTGTAGTTTGTTTATTTTTCTGTATTCTGTTTTGTTTGTAATTCATAGACTTGTTTGTTCTTTTGATGTTGTTTTTATCATGATGTTGTTTTTCCTCTTGTTTTTTCCCTTCTTGATGTTAGTTTGTAATCTTTTGGAGTATTAATACAAGTATCCTTTGACCCAAAAAAATAATGCTATACCACTTGTATAATATTAACATGACAGTGATAAATTCATAAAGTGTGAATGACATCTGAGACTCTCTCTCGTTTTCAACCCTTTCCCTCCAAAGAGGAAGACGATCAACTAAGGCGTAGTGCAAAAAAGAAAAAAACAACGTGGAAGAGAATGGAAATAACGTCATCCCTGGTTTGTGGCCTAAGCTTGGTCATACGGTTTCAAACTTTATTGAGGGTGGCCCTTCTTTTGCAGAAAAACTTAAAGGAAAAACAGAGGTTGCGATAATTATAGTCCTGATGAATAAGATGCTCGGGAAAAAAGGATTTATCTGATGACGATATGTCCGATGAAGAAAATGGTAAGGAGGATAGTGCTCCTATTTGTCAGATGGAGGAAGATCTCCATAAAAACTTCCCGATGCTTAAGTTTTCAGACAGAGTTAAGAAGAGTTTATACAGAGTATGGAGGAAAGCTGTAATAGTCAAGCTCCTTGATAAGACCATTGGGTATAAAGCTTTACTCTCTAGATTGCAATCGTTATGGGCAAAACATGGTGTAGTTTCGCTTATCAACATTGGCAAAGGTTACTATGTTGCAAAGTTCACTAACAAAGAGGATTACATTAACGCTCTTACAGGAGGCCCGTGGATGATTTATGATCATTATCTTATTGTTCGTCCTTGGGAGCCTAGTTTTATTCCGGGAAGAGATAAGATTGACAAGGTGGCTGTGTGGGTTAGAGTTCCGAATCTTTCCTTGGAATATTATGACCGAGAGGCCCTCGCTATCATCGGTGATCAGATTGAAGATACCATTAAGGTGGACATGAACACGTTGTGCCAGCTCCGAGGAAAGTTTGCTTGTATTTGTGTGTTGGTGGATCTAGGCAAGCAGCTGATATCTGGTTTTAGATTGGATGGGGATGATTATTTTCTAGAGTATAAGGGTCTTCATCTTCTCTGTTTCAATTGTGGCATCTATGGACATTCTGGTGAGTCCTGTCCTAGCAGACACAAAACAACAAGTGATTCTGAGGAGAACCTTAATGAGCTTACTAAGGAGGACAAAGGCCAAAAGCCCCATTCCCAGGAAGATGGAACTGTCGATCACCGGGAACAATGGAGGACGATCAAGAAGGTTCGCCGGCCTTGTAAACAAAAAGAAGGATAGGTGGGACCACAAAACATCATAGTACAAGGTTCTCATTATGGTATCCTGGCAGAAGAAGTGGAGACGTGGCAACCTGTACCTGAAGTGGTGGGCGCCCTGGTAGACTCGGACATAATCGACACGGCACAAGTAAATCAGCAAAAGAGCACTAATAAGGTACGGTCGCAGAAACGGTCGGGAAAAGGCGAGAAAGGAAAATGGGTGGACAAAGCAAAGAAGAATGAGACAAAAGATTTGGAATTAATTGCTATCAGAAAGAGGGCAGAAAAGAGATCCCGAGACAAAACGAGTTCTAATGGTGTCCTACTATTAACGTATCCAATTGGTGACCAACGAGAGAGAGACTTGGAACTTGTTATCCCTAATCAGACCACCGTCTTCAAGCCCAATCCTGATCCCATTGTAGAGATTAGTGATGGGGTAGATATGGGCCAGTCTTTGGAGGCCCAAATGACTGAAGCTTCCCATGATCCAAGTGACGAGTTGGGCCTTGTCTTGAACACAAATTTTGTGGTTTCAACACTCAGCCCACCTATAGAAGATGATTTATCTGTTGATGGCGTAGAGATTTCCCTCGTGCCTGAAACCCAGATGTCCCAATGAGTTTTGTTTGGGCCTGATTTTTTGAAACCTTTTAATGGTTAGTATATATTATTGGAATGTTAGAGGGGTTGGTGGTTCAAAGCTCCTCAAAAATATTAAATCAATATGTTCTGGGCCCAAGCCTAGTATGTTTATTTTTGCTGAAACAAAGACAAATAAGGAAGTTCCTTTAGTCCTTTTCTCGCCTGGGGTTTCGATTTCTTTGTTATCGTTCCAAGTGAGGGACGTTCCAGCGGTTTAGCAGTCTTGTGGTGGAAGTCTGAAATCTTGGCAAAGGTTCTCGCCGTCGACTGTCAGTTAATTCATTTGGAGTGTGATATTCAAGGTAAGCCTCCCTTCTTGTTGACCGCCGTGTATGCCATACCTTACTCAAACTTTAGAGAGTTCCTTTGGTCCACCCTGTTTAATTACTCAGTGTCAATTTCGAAGCCATGGTTGTATACGGTGACTTTAATGATATTCTTTCAGCTCAAGAATGAACTAGAGGTGCAAGTTGTAATTTTCGCAGAGTCAACTGGTTTAACGAAAGAGTCAGAGAGTGTGGACTCTCTGATCTGGAATCTCAGGGACCTCTGTTCACCTGGAAGGGTCCACTTCTCCATGGGTGTAAACGCTTGTATGAAACATTAGACAAGGCTCTAAGCAATAGCCTCTTCCTTGATCTAATGGACAATTACATTATTAAGGTACTACCTCGCACTCTCTTCTCTGACCAAAACCCCTTGGTGCTTTCCTTTTTGATGTCACAAGGGATTCATAGACGAAAACATTTTTGAAGCGATGTGGTTGTTTCATGACGCTTTTGATGATTTCCTCTCTAATTGTTGGAGGAATGATGGCCACCTGTTGGATTCATTAGTGGAGGTTCAAAATGCTTTGGTTGTGTGGAACAGGGAAGTATTTGACCTTGTGGAAAAGGAAAAAAGAATAATTCTTGCTAGATTGGCTGGAATTCAGAAATCCCCCAAGTATCCTTATTCCAATTTTTTGTGTAACCTGGATAAGGAATTGCAAGGTGATTTTGATCAACTCCTGAAATTAGAAGAAGTCAAATGGTTTCAAAAAGCAAGAACGGATTGGATTACCAAAGGTGATAGGAACACTAGATACTATCATCTTAAATCTTCCATGAGGAGAAGAAGGAACCATATCTCTATGCTGAAAGATAGTTCTGGAGCATGGATAGAGGATGAAGCAAAGTTGAAAAATTTGGTGGTTGACTACTTCAAAAGTTTATTTAGGGTGGAAGACATTGGGTTTGAAATATTTGATACTGTTAACTCGTTTCCTTCTCTGGAGTCAAATGCCCTTGAGGGCCTATCTAAATTCCCAACTGAGGAAGAGATCAAGAGGGCGCTTTTTTTCCATCGGTCCTTATAAGGCTCCTGGTTTCGATGGCTTTCCTCCCATCTTTTTTCAGTCTAAGTGGAATGTGGTGGGGAGGAACCTTTGTTGTTTTGTGCAAAATGTGTTCTCTGGTCAGCAGAAATTAGAGGTTTGTGCACATGGAAGCTACTTTTAGGTGCTAAAGGTTTGTGCATGGATGTCCTAACAAATAAATGTTTGTTGCGATCTGAATCAGATCTTTTTGAGATCAGGAAGGGGGATTCTCCCCTTTGGAAATTCATTGTAGGACAAAAAGATTTGGTACTGAATGGTTCTGCATGGAATGTTAGAAACAGGCTGACTGTTAGATTTTTTTTTGATTGATGGCTCACAAAAGACAAACCCCTTCAGGAGGTGTGTACTCGGGCTTTAACGGCTGAAAAATCAAATAGTGTCGTTGCAGGTTAGGTATCAAATAGTGAATGGGACTATGTAAACTTGTCTTAGATTTTACCAAGTAATATTTTAACTTCATTGCTTTCGATCCACCCCCCTTTACTGGAGGCAGGACATGATGCTTTATCATGGAAGGAAACAATTAATGGGCTCTTCTCTGTGTGTAGTGCTTATAACTTCCTCGAAGGGACTAATCATATTAGTGAGAACAGTTTCTTTAAGTACATGTGGAAATGGCAGAGAGCTGAAAGAATTAGAATTTTTATGTGGATTGCATTTAATGATAGTCTGCCTACTAACTCCTGGCGTAGTCGGTGGTCATCTTGCTCTTCCTTATGTGATCATTGTAAAGCTGGGTGTGAGGACGCTCTACATATTATCAAAGATTGTGAGTATGCTAAGAAGTTATGAACTAAGTTAGTTTGCCTGAGATACCTCAATGAATTTTTCACTTGGCCTTTAGTGTTCTGGGGAAGAAAGAACCTGCAGGAAAATCTAGGTAAGCAACATCCAAGTGATTGGGTGAAAATCTGGGGTGATGCTATTTGGAAGCTTTGGCTCTAGAGAAACGAGACAATTTTTTATGAAGATTTTGTTAAGCCAAATAATCCGACGGAGGTAATATTACAATCCTAGAAAAGCTTTGCAATTATTCAAGAGGATCAAAGTATTCTATCAAGATGCCCTATGATTTCGTCTATATGGAGACCTCGGATCTGGGGAAGGGCGAAGCTTAACGTTACGAGGTTGTTGTGCGACTTTCTGGAAGAGCCGGCATGGTGGTGTTCTTAGAGACCACTTAGGCAAATGGTTGGCCGGTTTCTCTCATTCACTGGGTTTGTGTCGGGTAATTGAAGCAGAGGAATGGGCTATCTTGAAGGGATTGACTATTGCTTGGGACTTGGATTGAGAGACCTAGCAATGGAATTTGATGCTAAGGAGCTTATTGAGCTGCTGATTAACGATCCCCAATCCCATAGTTCCTTCACGCCATGGAAGATTTAGGAGTTTTGTAGAAGAGACTGGAATGTAAGGAAGCAATACATTCCCATAAGGCTAACCAGGTGGCGGATGTTCTTGCCAAAAAAGGATTATCTCATTCTACTTTTTGGGATACGTGCCCTAATCTTGTAAGGTCAATGGTCTTGCAACACAGGTTGGGATTTAATTCCCCTGTGTAATTTTCTTTTATTGCCTTATTAGTGCGTTTCATTTGTAACCAAAAAAAAAAACAGGCAATGTAACATCATATTCTTTTTAACACGTTTTATGGAGTTTAGGTCTAATTTATTTTTATTCGATAAAATTATTATTTTTTATATATTTGAACATATTTATATATTAAAAGGATTCAAAAGATAGTTTTCAAAACAATATTTCTCCAAAAAAAAAAGATATCTAATTCAATTTCTTAATTAAATGAAGTAAAATCAAGCCCGGAAGCAAAATACAAACTAGTTATCAAATATCAAAAGCCACTCATTCAGCTCATTTTGGTCTTTATTTTTAAATTTTTAGTTCAACTATATAATATAATGTAAATATTTTGGGTCCCCGAAAAAAACACGTTTTGGTCCCTCACAAAATATATTTAGTCCCCGAAAAAGAGAAAATATTTAACATTTTGGTCCTCGCAAATTTCCAAAAAGCCATTTTTATATAAAAAAGTCTCATTTTAGTCCCTATATTTTGTCGGGGACCCAAAAGGGTATTTACTCTAATGTAATATATATATACAAAATATATAGAAAGAGTAAAAAAAAAAAAAAAAATGTTGGAACCCTCTAATAAGGAGCCAAAACCTAGTGACACCAAACAAATGCATTTTTATATCAGAGTTCAGATAATATTATTTTAGTTCAGAAAATCATTCCCTCCATGCATATTTTTAAAAGGAAACACAGCTTCATGACAATCAAGATTAATCTAGAAAAGACATATGATCGGGTTAGATTGAGTTTTATTTTTTAATGCTTGAAGGAACTTAAACTCCCTGAGCACTTAGAGCACTTACTATATATATCATTGATTTTAAATATTTGAGTTGATCTATATATGCATTGTGTATTGAGCCCCCCAAACGGAGCCTTATGAAACTCTTGTGCAATGAATCTGCACTAGGTGAAATTATCCCCACACGTACGACAAGGGACCCCATATCTCCGTACCTCTTTGTTCTTACCATTGAGAGGTTATGGCATCTGATCTAAAGCACAATTAGTGATGGTGACTAGCATCCTTTCAAATTAAGTAGAAATGGTTCGGCTATTTCCTATCTCTTTTTTTGCTTATGATCTCATTTTGTTTGCAACAACAGATATGGATCAAGCCGGTTTAGTCAAGGCTATTCTTGATTACTTTTGTGAAGTTTCTTTCAGAATGTTAATGCAGCTAAATCTTGAATTTTCTTTTGGAATGATGTGAATCATAACAGATGCAAAAGAATTAGTGATTTCCTGAACTTTGTTCTCACTTCAAACTTGAGAAAATGCCTAGGCATGCCAATATTCCATAAGAGAACTTCAAGGTCAACGTAATTGGCTACTTGGAAGGTTAATAAGTTGTGTCTAGTAGCTAAACACACATTAATGTCATCGGTAGTTTCTACCTTGCTGTCATATGCAATGCAAATAGTCCCAATTTGTCTAGCTCTACTTGTGGCAAGATTGACAAATGTTGCAGGAATTTTTTGTGGGGAAGTACTCCTGGAGTGCGTAAAACACATTTAGTGGCTTGGGACAACTTTTGTCGGCGTAAAGAAGATGGAAGGTTAGGGCTGCCACAAGCTCACCATCAAAATAAGGTTTTTTATGACTAAGCTTGGGTGGCAACTAAGAAATGGAGGAAGATATGGAAGGCTTCGTGTGCCTCAAAGAGTCGAGTATTTGTGTGGCTGTTATCAAGGTAGACTGCTATGCAGTGGTGGAGCCACACTGGTGCCAGTGTGGGACACATGCAAACACTAAAATTTTGATGTGTGTGTTTATATATATATATATTGAAAGAATTTTGTATGAACTTGTTTAGGTGGTGTAGTTGGTTATAAGTCTACACACTTGAGTAGAGGTCCCTAGTTCGAACCTTGCCCTCTTCCTCTCTTCCTTTTTTTCCATTTTCATTGTTCTCTCAAGTCTCAACCCTCACTCACTGCTCTCCAAATCTTGTCTCCCAAACTTTCCCTCTGTTCACCGTCGCCCTCTTCCCCGTTTGCTGCTGCCGCCGTCAGTCTCCATTCCAGGTCCGCCATCGCTCTCCATTCCAAATCCACCGTCTCAACTGTCGCACATCAAGTTGTCTTAGCTTCCCCTACTCAGTCGTTCAGCCCTGTCTTCCACCGTTGAGTCCGATAGCTAACGCTCATTCCTGAGGTGTTTAGCAAGATTTGAGGGCTGGTCATGCTTTATTTTTCGAGCAATCAGCGATGGTGAGTATATTTTGTATCTTTCCTCTCTCACTCTTGAAATCAATTAAAGCTTGTTTTTTGATTTCTGCTCTTGTTTTGAGATGGGGAAATAATAGATGTTTTGTTATAGAGTCTTTCACGTTTCTATTAATTTTATAGGCTGAGTTTTTACTACATGAAGTCATAAACTTGAGCAAAAACTAATGAGTTAATAAGGAAAGGATAGAAATCAATGATCCGCCAACAGAAATGACGTTTGCTAGGAGTGAGTAATCTGTGAGAAGGGACTTTTTGAGCTCTAATTAAGAGTATGCAGTTAAATGTTTGAAGGCAAGTACGTTCAATCACTTTTGCGTTATCTAATATACTTAAAGAGGGAGAAGAACATAAACTTTTAATTTCATGGCATTGTATATTACTTGTATATGCTGTTGATTTGGTTGGAGGATTGCAATTATGCAATTATGCTCTACATCTTTTCAAGTCTTAATATTGCATAAGAAGTTGATTAAAACAATTTATGCATCAATCTTTCAGTGGATGACTTGAGAGCAAATACAGAGTATTCTGGATACACTATTGCATCACCTATTATCCAATGGTTTTGGGAGGTCGTTCATAGTTTCAACAAAGAAGACAAGGCACGATTGTTGTAGTTTGTGATAGGCACATCTAAGGTAAACTGCTTCAATATAATTTTTATATCCCAATGTCAATTTATCTTGTTTTGGATTACTTGCTGATTACTTACTAAATTGACATAGAGTGCGAATTGTTTTGTTGCCTTTTTTATTTTTTGTTTCCAGAAAATGTCAAGTATACTATCTTATTTCAAACGTCTAAAACCCACAAACATCTACTTATGAGAAAAGCTTGGGCTTGTTTTTGCTAAGATTTGCATAAAAGCTCTGTGGTTATGATGTTTTATTATTGATTCAAGCGAGGACTCTTATTTCAAAGGTGACTGAGGAGAAAAATTACACAACTGAGCAAAATAAAAAGCTACATCAAAGAATTGGTATGTAATTATATAGACAACCTTTTACAGCTTTCTGGCATGCTTTGGAAGTTTCTATAAGTTTATTAATAGTTTATCCCATTGATGGGAAACATGAGCACAACTGGCATACATTGTATGGAAGCATGATTTGATTTTTGTTTGCTTGTTAGAGTTGATTTGTCAATGTGTACATTTTGATATAGCTTGGTAGGGTGCATTTGGGAAATATATGATTGTGATTAAAATGGTGATTAATTTCATTACTTTTTTTCTTTGTTGTTGGTTGGTAAATGCCTGTTGATTTTGTTGTGCTTCGATGTAACAAAATTAGAACATCCTGAGTTCAATTGCTCTGTCCCCACCTTCCATTTATTATAATTCTTCATTCTTTGATTTCTTGTGGTCGAGTTGCTTTGGAATTGGAAATCATAGCTTTAGTTGCTTAGTGTCCCTATATGAAAAAAGATACAATGTTATAGGTTTCGATAGAGGAAGCATTGAGATGAGCTAGCTTTATAGGTTGCAACATTTCCCTAATCTTGTCAAACTTTTTTCTTCCAAAAAATGTCAACAATACAATCTTATTTCAAATGTCTAAAACCCACAAATATAGAACCCGAATCTCAAAGTAAGCAACTTTCAAACAATATTTTAGTCCCAACTGTTCAAGAATCCTACCAACCACCACAAGCATCTCAATTTCAAAGTTTTCAATCACCACCTCAAGCAAAAGTTAATATAGAAAATCTTGAAGCGGATCCGGAAAAAGACCTTCAATTTATTTAATGACATCAAATCCTATAGAAAGAGAGGATATTCGAAGAGCTTATTTTCTCAAGGGGCCAACTCAACCAATTCTTAAACCATTCCCTCAAACAGAACTATAAGGAAAAATGCATAGATTCAATCCTAAGTGGTACGAAGAATTTGGTTCTTGGTTGGAGTATAGTGTATCAAAAGATGCATGTTTTTGCTTGTATTGTTATCTACTTGATGTGGAGGTTGGAGGTAGTGGTTCAACGCAGGAAGCATTTGTCGGTGTGGGGTTCAAAAATTGGCATAAGAAGGATAGAATCAAAGTTCATGTTTGAAACCATAAGAGTGCTCACAATAGATGTTATCAAGCTTGTCAAGATTTGATGAAGCAAAATCAACATATTGATATTGCCTTTTCAAATATTTCTGAACAACAAAGAATTGATTATCATCTTCGACTAAAAACTTCTTTAGATTATGCTAGATACCTACTATGAAATGGTCAGCCTTTTCGAGGACATGATGAATCTACAAGTTCAAATCAGTAAGGTTTATTCCTTGAAACTCTAAAGTTTTATTCCAAGGAAAATAAAGAGATGAGTCATGTGATCTTGCAAAATGCCCCCGATAATCACAAATTGACTTCACCAATGATTCAGAAAAATCTTTCTCAAGCTTGTGCTGATTTGATTGGTAAAGCAATAATTAGTGATCTCGGTGATTATTACTTTTCCTTGCTAGTTGATGAAGCTCATGATGTTGTAATTAAAGAACAAATGGCAGTTGTACTTCGGTATGTAAACATAAAAAAATCCATTGTTGAATGTTTTATTGGCATAATTCATGTTTCAGATACTACTGCACAATCACTAAAAGTAGCGATTGTTGGGCTATTTTCTAAACTTGGTTTAAGATTGTCTAAATGTCGCGGTCAAGGCTCTGATGGTGCTAGTAATATGTGGGGTGAATTCAAAAGGCTTAAGAGTTTGATTTTGGAAGACAACACATCCGCATTCTACATTTATTGTTTTGCTCATCAGTTACAATTGGCACTTGTGAAGGTTCCAAAACATCACAAAAAGATTCAAGAATTTTTTGACATGCTTCAAAAGATGGCTACCGTTGTGGGGGGGTTCATGCAAGCGGAAGGAAATTCTTCAAATGAATCAGTATGAGCTAATAGTTGAAAGAATTGCTCATGGTAAAATACCAATTGGAAAATATTTAAATCAAGAGACAACCTTAAAGCAACCTGGAGACAATCGTTGGGGTTCCCATTTTGGTACGGTTACAAGTGTTATCTCATTATTTTCTCTAATAATTTCCTTGATGAAAATTATTGAAGACGAGCTGAAAAATGATGTTGCAAGAACTGATGCATGTTGCATTTTGTATGCCATGGAGGATTTTGAATTTGCATTCTTGTTGCATCTTATGAAATTGATCTTGGGGATTTCTTATGAGTTGTCACAAGCACTACAAAGAAAAGATCAAGACCTTTTAAATGCAATTGGTTTAGTGAAGATAATCAAGTCTCGTTTATAAGAGGTGAGAGATAATGATTTTGATCAATTGCTTCAAGAAACGAACATTTTTGCCAATAAATATGATATTGACATTCCAAGTATGAATGATGTTTATTGTCCTAAAGGGAGATCGAGACGAAGATTAGAATCATTCACATTCTTCCACTACTTTAAGGTGGAGTTATTTAATATAGTGATAGATACTCAGGTTCAAGAGTTTGGTGATCGATTTGATAATGTCAATACCAAGTTGCTTGAGTGTTTGAGTTGTCTTGATCCTCGTAATTCATTTGATAATTTTGACAAAGAAAAGTTGATTGAGTTTGCTAGATTCTATCCTTTGGAGTTTGATGAGATTGCAAATATTCCTTTTCTTTCTTCAAGTCTCGGTAATTTTATTGTTGATGTAAGAGCTGATTCTGATTTTGTCAATTTGCAAACAATTTCTGACCTTGCTTTGAAGATGGTTGAGAAGATAAAAGATATTGTTTATCCACTAGTCTATTTGTTGATAAAGTTGGCACTCATTCTACCGGTAACAACAACTAGTGTTGAGCAGGTTTTTTCGTGCAATGACTTTTGTTAAAGATAAGTTGCGCAATTGGATAAGTGATGATTGGTTTAACTTATGCATACTAACTTATGTTGAACGTGATATATTTGATAAGATTGATGATGAAGATATAATACAATATTTTCAAGGAATGAAAATTGAAGAATGATTTTGTAATCGTTCTGTTGTAATAGCTTAGTTGACTCTTGATTATTATTATTTTATGTTAATTTGAAGTTTTCTTTTCTTTTCTTGTCTATATTCTTTTTTTTTTTTTAATGCATTTAAAACTTTCCTAAAAAAAAAATCAAAGGCAGCCCGAATCCCCACTAATTGTGCACACACAAACATAAAATCCTGGTTCCGCCACTTTGCTATGTGTCGATAGAAGCTTTTTTTTCAACATGATTTACGATTTACAAAACAAAATATATGAGAGGAGTTTTATCTTTGAACATGTTTTTCCATCACCAACCCGATAAACAGACACTATCTTAAAATTGAGAATGTTTTGCTACCACGTACTAATGCTTGACTTGCATGCGGGAATATTATGAGCACTAGAGTTGGCTTGGTTATCTCTTGGCCTAATAGGGAAAGAATAGGAATAAATGATGAAAAACTTATATCTTTTAAATTCCTTATTAGAGATAATTGCTTAACAAATCTTTTACAAAAATGATTATTTGTTTATTACCCAGAAAGTACATAAAATTGAATTGGGTAAAGATGCAAAAATGCACGTACTTTACACCCGGGGAGTGTCCAACACCAAATGCTTTTTTTGTATGCAAACATGCCTACGTGGTTAAGAAAGTTGAGCAAAAATCTCATCGATGTTAATTGATCAAATGTTGACCGTTAAACCTGAAGGTTGACTAACAGAGCTGAAGATGTAGAAGTCAAGTGGAAGCTAAATCCCTCCTAGCCCTCTTCTGCTCCACCGCCTCCCTCATCATGTTCCTTGCAATCCTCACTTCCCACCATCAGCCTCGAGAGTTCCGCAAAGATTTGCCTCTCAAGCTTCTCATAGGCCTGAGTTCGCTCTTCGTCTCCATAGCTTCCATACTAGTTTCTTTCTCCGCCACGTTCTTCTTTGTTCTCAATGACAATCTTAAGGAGGTTGTTTTCCCGCTCTACACCTCTTCCATCTTGCCTATTACTTTCTACATCGTCGCTCAATTCCCCTCTTCACCGATCTAGCCAGAGCTATCTTCAGCAAGGTTCGCCGGTCCAATAATCAAGAGTCTGAGAAGCTCATTCTTTGAATTACTCTGTTTTTTTCATCAACAGCGTGCTCCTCTGTCTTTTGGAATAATGATTTCCCTCTTGTCTTGTTTCTAATTTTGTTACTGTGTAAAAAATCTCTCATCATTATCTCATCAATAACTGGAAGCTTGCAGAGTTTCGCCTCCATATTCCAAATCAATCTGAATCTCTGTTTCACAAACATTTCATAGACTTGAATTGGTGCTTATCATTTTTAAACGTGCCACCCACCATAAAAATTATCATTCTTTTATATAATGAAATTGAATATAGTTTATCAGCAGGTGACAATGAATTTGAATGAAAATTAAGATCAAAGGAAGCTTTTACCGTTATGGCCCTCGCTCCTCACGTATGATTATAATGGATGCAGCTTATATTCTGATTTCGGACGAAGAGGAAGAAGGTGATGATGGGTGCTTTGATGATTGGGAGGCTATGGCAGATGTTTTAGCCGCCGATGAGAAGCATCAAAACTCGTGTTCGGAGTCGCCCCACAAACATGAAACTACTATTCAAATGGATTTGCCTATTGAAATAGCAAACGGGTCAAGAGCCGATGGTGGATTTAATTTTTTTCCATCCTCATAGCAAGTTTTTCATGTGGCAGCTCTGTTAGTCAATCTCCAAGTTTAACGGTCAATGTCTGGTCAATTAACAGTAGGTGAGATTTTTGCTTCATTTTTTTAACCACGTAGGTATTTTTGTACACAAAAAAACATTTGGTATTAGACGCTCCTAAGGGTAAAGTATATGCATTTTTCCACCTTTACCCAATTTAATTTAAGGACCTATGTCTTTGAGTAGGTACGCACAATTGTGGGAAACATATCTTTCTTAATTTCTTTTTTGTCGATGGGATATGTTTATCAATTACGTGCAAGTATTTTACATTTTGCTTCTAAAATAAGACGTGTATTATACATCTTTGGCAGATACACTATTATTTTATTATGTACGACCTATTTTTAACTGTATATGTGTAAAAATCTCTTTTGACACCGTTAAATTTAGGAAAAATTTCGTTAAATTACTACAGGAAAAAATTCATTTTAGTTAAAAATCAAAACATTTTGAAATTTCACCACATGACAGAGAACCAAAATGAAAATAAGTTGTGTAGATAAAAAGACAATAATGCCCCATAACTCTTTTTTTTTAAAGGTTTGATCATTGTCCGAGCTTTATTGAAGCACTGGCGTCTACCGGCTGAAGCTCTAACTACCAAAAATTAATGTGTTGTTCATAGGAGAGTTCCACTTATTTATAAAGAATTGCACACTAGTTAAGAGTATAACACTTACAAATATAACTTATTCAATTTATGTTATTCCTATGTATAATCTACTTGTTCGTGAAGAGTTGATACTTGCAAATACGACTTATTGAATTTGTGTTGTTCATTTGCAACTATCAAACTCCTCACGAGCAAGTGAAATGGCATATAAGCAACACAAAATAATAAATCAACAAGAAAACATAGAATAAAAATAAAGCAAAGGGCATTATTGTTTTTTTACCTACAAAAATTATTTTGATTTTGGTCTTTAGTCATCTAGTGAATTTTTAAAATGTTTTGGTCCTTAAGTAAAACAAATTTGGTCTCGTAGTCTCTACATAAAATTTTCCCAAAACTTTATGTTGCGGTCAATTAAAAATAAATTGCGTCCACTAAAAATTTGGATCAATAAACAAATTTCATAGACGGACCATAATAAACATTTCAATAGGAAATACTACTATTTGTCAGCAATTTTGTCAAAATATTAAAGCATGCACTAACACCATTTGCTTTACTCCATAAACAAATTTCAAGTAACTTTATACAACTAAACATTACATGCTTAACATTGACATTATACAATCATATATGCCTTATATCGATGCATTGGATATAATATTATATTTATAAAATTAAATTTTATGTTTTATTCTTAACAATTTTTAATTGAAAATTGGGTCAAAGGTCAAAATACATAACCTTTTCCAAGGATCACGTATGCAATTGCGACCTTTTTTGGATCAAAAATACACACGACGTTACGTTTTGGGTGCAAAAATACCACGGCCGTAGTTAGTTGGCCGTTAGTTGACCGTCAGTTGATCAGTTAATTATGCGACATGACCCGGCGATGGCGATAGCAGATGACAATACGGCGTAGATCTTGCGTGGACGCCGACGTGGAATAAAATTTAAAAAAATAGGAAAAAATAAAAAAAAATAGGGAAAATAAAAAAAAATCGATTTTTTTTTAAATAATTAGAAAAAAAAATCAACAAATTAGGAAAAAATTTTAAAAAATAAGGGAAAAAATATAAATAATTAGCAAAAAAAATTCAAAAAATTAGGGAAAAATTTAAATAATTAGGAAAAAATTCAAATAATTAGAAAAAAAAATTAAATAATTAGAAAAAAAATTCAAATAATTAGGAAAAAAATTCAAAAAATTAGAAAAAAAAATCAAAAAATTAGAAAAAAAATTCAAATAATTAGGAACAAATTCAAATAATTAGGGAAAAATTAAAATACCTCTGCTAGTGGGCCCCACCACGGAAACAATCGGCGCATGCCATTTTCTAATGTGGCGATCAGTCGCCGGATAACCAAAAATACTAGGGTAAGCTATTGGAGGAGGAGTTGTATATACAAAGGCCGGTACAGCTGTTGAAGATGCAGCTAGCAGAGGTATTTTCAATGAACAGCTTATCTTCAACAGCTGTACCGGCCTTTGTATATACAACTCCTCCTCCAATAGCTTACCCTAGTATTTTTGGTTATCCGGCGACCGATCACTTGCCGTAAGTGGCGGCCACGATTTGTTTCCGGTGGTGGGGCCCACTAGCAGAGGTATTTTAATTTTTCCCTAATTATTTGAATTTGTTCCTAATTATTTGAATTTTTTTTTCTAATTTTTTGATTTTTTTTTCTAATTTTTTGAATTTTTTTCCTAATTATTTGAATTTTTTTTCTAATTATTTAATTTATTTTTCTAATTATTTGAATTTTTTCCTAATTATTTAAATTTTTGGTTAATTTTTGAATTTTTTTGCTAATTATTTATATTTTTTCCTCATTTTTTAAATTTTTTTCCTAATTTGTTGATTTTTTTTTCTAATTATTTAAAAAAAAAAATCGATTTTTTTTTTTTTTCCCTATTTTTTTTTATTTTTTCCTATTTTTTTAAATTTTATTCCACGCGTCGGCGTCCACGTCGCATCTACGCTCGCCGTGTCGGTCCAATCATCGCCACGTCAGCGTCCACGTCAGCGTTAACGGTCAACTGACGGTCAACTAACGGTCAACTAACGGCCGTGGTATTTTTGCACCCAAAACGTAACGTCGTGTGTATTTTTGATCCAAAAAAGGTCGTGGTACTTTAAAGATCCTTTAGAAAAGGTTATGTGTATTTTTGACCCTTGACCCTTGAAAATTCAATAAAATTATAGATGTAATTATTTTTTATGTGACTACCGTCTTAGTTAAATTCAAGTATTATCGACTCGAATGGGAAGCAATTATCTCACCAATATTTTAGAGAAAATAACACTTAGGTCTCAAGGAACATAAAAAATATCAAAAAAAGTCTCAATCCAAAATCACTTATCAAAAAAATATTAGTTGTATTGACAATAGGAAGTGCTCTATTGACAACAAAATTTAAAAACCTGGTCATTTACAACAGAAAAAAGCTAGATTCACAACAAAATTTAAACACCTGAATTTTGTTTCAAACTCGCGTCCCCTAAGCGTACGATCGTAAGTCATTCACAACAAAAAAAGCTAGATTCAAAACATGAAGTGTTATATTCACAACAAAATTTAAAAGTCCTTAGGGACATTTTTTATATTAGTTGTATTAACAAATGAAGTGCTATATTTATAATAGGAAGTCTTATATTGACAACAAAATTTAAAAAACCTCATTCACAACAAAAAATTATATTAACAACAGAAGTCTTATATTCACAACAAAATTTACAAACCTAGATTTTGTTTCAAACTCAAGTCTAAGCGTACATAAGTCATTCACAACAGAAAAAGTTATATTCACAACAGGAAGTGCTATATTGACTTGAGTTTCAAAATGGGTCCAGGTTTTTAAATTTTGTTGTAAATATAGTTTTTTTCTCATTGTGAATTAATTCGCCTTCTAGACGCTTTAGAACCCGAGTTTGAAACAAAATCCGGTTTTTAAATTTTGTTGTGAATATAAGACTTCGTTGTAATCTAAACTTTTTTGTTGTAATTGCCATATTTTGAAATTTTGTTGTCAACGTAAGACTTTTGTTATAAATATCCACTTCACGTTTAATAAAACTAATATTTAAAAAGTCGATCGAGACTTTTTTAATATTTTGTATATTCCTTGGGATCTGAATGTTATTTTCCCAATATTTTATGCACACACACCAACTTGAATTCAAAACACATTATTGCTAAGACCAAATGCTCATTGTTTGTTAATTTTAGTGAAAATAGAAATAAAAATCAGATTTAATTAACTAATTTAATCTCATTATATGTTTTTCCCCTTTCCTATAGTAATTTGTTGTATTGTGTCCATTTCTTCGAATCCCATTTGCTGAGTCAGAATCCACGCAAGCTTAATCCCGGATAAGATGACGCCGTGTAATATAATCAGGGTCTTTTACCGAATCACGAACCGAACCGATCCCATGGAAAACTGAACGTCCTTGAACATTCCAGAGAAAACTCGGATCAAATAAATCAAATACTCCCCTTGGAACGTTCCAGATACACATCCCCTATATAAACCCCTCCCACACCTATCCTTTCCAGTCTTGTTTACCAGTTTATCACCATCCCTTGAGCGCCATTTCTGTCAATCTCGTTCAGTATTGTGGTTCTTCTTGTCTGGAAATGCCTAGCCGATCAACCGGAACCATAACGCAAGACTGGGAACCGGTGGTTCTGCACAAGAACAGACCTAAGGCCCAGGACCTGCGCAACCCGAAGGCCGTGAATCAGGCACTCCGATCAGGAGGTGAGGTCCAGACGATCAAGAAGAACGACGCCGGTTTGAATAAGAAAAACGCTCCGGTCGTCTACGCGAGGAAGCTTGATGAAGAGACAGAGCCGGCGGCTCTGGAGAAGGTAAGACCAGAGGTGAGGATGGTCATACAGAACGCTAGATTGGAGAAGAAGATGAGCCAGGCGGATCTTGCGAAGCAGATCAACGAGCGGCCACAGGTGGTTCAGGAGTACGAGAACGGGAAAGCAGTTCCGAATCAGGCCGTGCTGGCGAAGATGGAAAGAGTTCTAGGCGTGAAACTCAGAGGAAAGATCGGCGGCAAGTGATGATTAAGGCTTGAAATGAAGGTCTCGTATAGTGATTCTCCACCATTTAGCTCTGCTTAGTTGATTTAAACTGGGAAAAGATAAAATCAAGAATGTATGATCCTACATGCGGGATGAAATTGTGTGCATGATGTAAATTGACTGTTCTGATTTAGTAGTAATGAAACCTTCTTGTAGCAATCGTTTTATTCGTGCTTGATTTTTGATACAACATGATTAGACACAAAACTGAAAACTCATATCACACCACAAGATTTCTTCAAACAAGAGTATTCTAGAAATTCATGGAAGCTCAGAGCCAAGGAGAATTATAAATGGGAGTGATAACAGATTTGATTTGGAAGTACTTGTGAATAGCTTCCATTCCAAATTCTCTTCCAAATCCGCTCATCTTGTAGCCTCCATAGGGGCAATCGAGGCTAAACACGAGGTAGCAGTTGATCCATATGGTTCCCGCTTTGATGGACCTTGACATCGTGTTTGCTATGTCCAGATTCTTGGTCACAAGGCCTGCGGCTAAGCCATATCTGCTCTTGTTAGCCCTCTCAATTGCTTCCTCCATGGTGCTGCGTTTTGTGAATGCAAGAACAGAATGATATAAGATTAAGCTGGTGAACATGAGTTATTAATGATAACAAAATGAAAAATATTAAGTGATTTTTAATTATGTGCAAGATTTACGATCCACACCAAATATTTTGTGTCTTTTTACTCTCCTTGCTCTGGGCCGTTTCAAGTAGGAAGGATATCGTTTTCTAATCTTTTCTCTCATTTAGGTTTAGTTTAGGCTTGTGATTGGGAAAATGAGGCAAAAAAAAAAAAATTAAAGTAGTATTATATTGATTAGATAGATATAATTTAAAGATTATAAGGAATGATGAGAAAAAAATGAGAAGAAATAAGAATTGGGGTTGTTTGGTATAACTATTTGAGGATTTAGAGACTTTGATTTGAGGGAAGGGGAGGGGAGAGACAATTTTACCAAATTGTCTATCAAATTTTTTCAAAGTTACATAATTTTTTTAACTTTTTACATCATTTTTTGCACATTAACTAATGGAAGTATTCACATTATGGTCATATATGATTTTTCTCACCAAAAATTTTCTCTCCCTTTCCTTCAAACCAAAAACATCATTAATATTTTTCCTTTCGTATTAAGAGGTTTTTGATTAATTTTCATATTTTTATTTTAAATCTTCTCTTTATTACAATTTTATGACCTCACTTTTAAAAAAAAAAAAATCAACTCATAAAAACTCTCCTTTCCCTTCCCTAGGCCCTATATCATGAATTTCCCATCATAAAATAATTTTTTTTTAAAAAAAGAGCAAAAATGTACATAATACCTATTACTTTTTTTTAAAAAAAAATTGGCCAATAATGTTCATTTTTAAAAATTGTTATCCCCGTTAAAACATGTAAAAATACAAAGTTGCATTAAACCAGATAAATTGTGTGAAAAAATTAAAATGAAAAAAAATCTATGTAGCTTTGGAGGATAACTAATATTTGATTATGTGTATGTGCGTGATTTAAAAATTCAAACAAAAAAAACGAAACTTGCAACTTACCGGAACTTCATTAGACACATGACGGGTCCGAAGATTTCATCTTGAGCGATAAGCATGTCCTCCTAATCAAAGTTTTCATGTTAGAGAGAGATGAGCCAAATGCGAAGAAAAAAAAAAGGTTTACAAATTCACAAAAAATGTTGCTATACTAAAAGAATTAAGTGAATTTACATTAACGTTGGCAAAAATTGTTGGCTCAATGTAATAACCCTTGTTGCCCATTCTCTTGCCACCTGTCAGAAGGGTGGCTCCTTCCTTCTTCCCATGCTCAATATATGAAATTACTTTCTCAAATTGTTTCTTGTCAACCTGCAATACCAAATTATAAAGCAAGAAAAATTGGCATGTATCGATTGAGGATAAAATGGTAATAAAAATTATTTGAGGTGGTTTAGATAAGTACAACAAAAGCTATTGTAGGCATTTGTAAAGAGGGTAAATCAAACCGTATAAAAAAAAATCAAAATCAAAATCAAACAGTATAAGGTCTAATATACCCTCAATTTATGCAATTTTTTGATTGACAACATATCTAAAAATTAGATTGTTAATGGAATACAATGACGTCATGTAATTTAAATGTTTGTTGCTGTCCAGTCCAATGGAAACATAAATAACTACTCCCTCTAATTTTTTATTATAAGGCGCTAACTAACAATTTTCACAAACTAATAAAAACAGTTAAAATCAATAAAGTTGTCCTAAAATTTAAGTAACTTCCAATATTACCCCTACTCATTGCACTAAACTCTAATATTATATTAACCCACTACCCTTATTAATTATAGACATACATAATAAAAAAAAAATTAATGCCTTTGGAAATAAATAAGTGCCTTATAAAAAAAAATCAAATACAATTATAATTGATATCTTAGAATAAAAACATGGAGTAGTTTGGTTTGGTGGTGTTCAAAACCTCATTCTAGCTTTGATTTTAGCACAAAATCAAACTGAACCAAGATGATGAGTTTAATAAGAATTGGCATTTGATGGGTTCTCAAAATCAATCAAAAGTAGAAAATTGACCTTTGTTTAGTTGGGTTTTGTGAATTACCTGGGGTCCTTGATGCACTTTGGGATCAAAAGGGTCTCCAAGTACCCAAGCTTTTGCCTTTTCCACCAATTTTCTCTCAAATTCATCATAAATCCCTTCCTGAACATACACACGAGACCCAGCAACACATATTTCTCCCTGAAGTCACAAATCAACAAAACATCAAATTATTAGTATCTTCAGAACTGTGATTTGTTCCAGCACATGAAAGAAGTTTGTTTCTTTGACCTTGTTGAACATGATGCCTCCTATTGCAAGCTCAGCTGCTTTGTCTACGTCAGCATCATTAAATATTATGAGTGGTGACTTGCCTCCTAATTCAAGTGTCACTGGTTTCAAATTGCTCATTGCTGCTGCTTTCATGACTTCACGCCCTACTACTGTTGAACCAGTGAAACTCACCTACACACACGCAAGATTCAAGGCTCAATTTAAGTCATTTATGAATAGACATACAACACTAATTAATTACTCACATCTTTTTGTAGAGATAACTATTCAGTATTTCCCAAGTATTAAGAGTTTAAAACGCCTGATCAGACCAATGAACCAGTAAACGAATCCCCTGCATAGTCCGATTAAAAGCTTTGGACAAGTTGAATGGGTTAGATTTTATATTTTTCTTTCTCCTCTTCTTGTTGAGCCAGAAACATCATAGTTTTGAGTTTTTTTTTTTAAAAAAATTGCAGTCCTCCAGATTTGCACTTTAGTAACTGCGTTTTATTAAATTATATGTGGTTTATACTTCATATATGAATTATTTCACTTACTCGTAAATTAATGCTTTTTTAAATTTAAATATTACTCGTTTCAAGATTATAGATGAATATTTCATATATTTTTATTTCATTATATTACTGTGATTATGATTGGATTGACCTCAATTCAGCTACAATTAGACCATTAACCCTTAAACCACTGTCTCAACTGGTTTAATGACCAGTCTAATTTTCAGTACCTTTGTATTTCCTATTATAAACTGCTTCAAATTCAAATATTTTTAGGCTCTACTCAACATGAATTTTTCCATCCACAAAATCTCAAGCTCAAAACCAAGGGAAACCAAAACTCTTCCACTCAAACCAATCCATAGTTGTAGATTAGACATTTTATCATATATTCGAATGCTAAGAACTCATGATTGAACCAGTCTAGAGAAAAAAGTGAATTATTACCGCATCAATGTCCATGTGTGAACTAATTGCAGCACCAGCAGTAGAACCAAATCCAGGCACAACATTGAGCACTCCATCTGGGACACCAGCCTACACAAAAGAAAGATTCTTAAATAGACTTAATCTATACCTACACACATAAAAGCTTATAATTTGCAGCATATAGCATATATATATATATATATACACGCACCAGTTTGGCAAGATGAGCAAAGAACAAAGCAGAGAGGGAGGTTTGTTCAGCAGGCTTGAGGACCATAGTGCAGCCAGCAGCTATGCAAGGAGCAACCTTGGAGAAGAACATGAATGTAGGGAAGTTCCATGGAATGATGAGTCCAACCACACCAATGGGTTCAAGAAGTGTGTAAGCTTGGAATTCTTTGCTCATTTTCAGTACATCTCCGTGGACCTTATCGGCGGCGCCGGCATAGTACCGTAGGGCTGCAACTGATTGGGGAATTTCAGCAGCCTTACTCCAATGGTACAGCTTCCCACACTCAATGGTATCTAATGCTGCTATTTCTTCCATGTTCTCTTCAACTATCTCTGCCCATTTCATCATTATTTTTGCTCTTTCCTGATTATCAATCATCCCACCAGAAAAAGTCAATTCGTTGAAATATTAGGAAGGAACCTATGATATGAACTGAGGGGGCAATCTTGTGGGAAGTGTCATATAAAGTGACATCATTTGCCCTAGCATATCAACCTATGAGGCAAATGACACTTTTGCTCTACACAAGTCATTCAAAGCTGGGTTTTGAGTTATGGAATTGCTAGGTCTTGCTATTGTTTATACTATCATGATCTTGAGTGTAAGTTTGGTCTTCCAAATTTCAATTTTATCTTTTTATTTATAAAATGTATTTGTAGTTCCTTAATCTTAATATTATTAATCTCATGAATAAAAAATGCTGACTCTGCACTTAAATGCAGACAAAGTATGCTAAATCATTTAATACAAGAGTGAAATACTTTAATCATTCATCTGTTTGACTTGAATTACACAAATTTCCCCTTTATTTTGGAAACATATATTTTAGTCACAATCATCAACAACATTAAAGAATATTCTAAAAAATTCTTGAAATATATTTTTAATTAAAAACCATATTAGAATACATCTTGTTTACTAATTTACCATTCATTATATCAAAAGCCTAATTTATCTTTTAACAATTATATGTATTAATGATTTATTTAATATTTTACTAAATTTAGAAGAAAAAAAAATCAAGTAATTTTTTAAGAAACACATGTTAAAGTAAATATATTTAAAAAAATTGAATTATAATATATTGATATAAGGACATCAAAATTATAACAAATTATAATTTTATAATCTAATTGTGTGTTTGTGTATAATTGCAATACATTTTAGCCAATATATATATTTAAGAGATTATATCATAAGTAAGTTTTAATAAATAAACGAGATTAAACGTTTAAATTTATTAAAAAAATTATAATTTTAAAATTAATTAACTTTATAATATGGTAATCAATTCAACGGTACTAAAAAAACTTTAAAAATATATATTAAAATTATTTTCTTAGTTTGGATAAAGATTCATGATTAAATGATTACTAAGTAATATTGATCTTAAGGAGGATATTGGTTAAAATGGCAGGTCAATGCTTTGAATTAACATTGGACCATTGGTTGGCCGAATGAAATAGATAAAAGATTTAAATAACATATTTCTCTGGTCTTAAATATAAGACTTAGTTTGTAATGCAAATTACACTATAAAATATGTCCTATATTTATGACCGGACATAGTATATATTAATTTTAAAGAAAATTCATATAGATTTTCAATATAAAAGAGGGTCTCTGTAATTTAGAATTAGAATAAACATAGGGAAAGATTGATACATTTTACCCTTAATATAGTTAGTCTAAAATATAGGACCGGACATAGTAAAAGATTAAAATTTAAGCATAATTTGGGAGCACTCAATTATATAGTCATGTTTTAATCCAGAGTCAACATTTTTTTGTTTATTAAACTAATATATTAACATTAAAGAACTAAAAACACACATGTAAGGAATAAACGAAGATTCAATAATGTAAACTTAAAATTAGCAAATGTACCAATACTAAAGCAGCTTTTAGAGATAATGCAAAAATAATAATAACAAAAGATAATGTAAACTTAGTAAAGCTGAATCTTGTATGAGAATTTAGAGATAATGTAAAAATAATAATAAAAAAAGATAGAAAGAGAAGGAAAACGTACGGCGCCGGGCAAGCGAGGCCAGGGACCAAAATCAAAGGCGTCACGGGCGGCCTTTACAGCAACATCAACGTCTTCCTTTGTCCCCTCTGCAATTCTGGCAGCAACCTTCTCTGTTCTTGGGTCTATGCTCTCAAACGTCTTTCCTGTTTTTTTCATATTCAAATTATTTCGTAAACAAATCACCATGAAATACAGTTATGGAGGTTAATAATTAAAATTGATTAAAAACAAACAACAATGCCGTAGCCTTCTCTAGTCATAGCCTTAGTGTAGTCTCACGCAAGAGCTAGTGTCTCTGGCAGAAAGATTCTGCGTAAGAAAATGAGAAGAGGAAGATTAAGAAAGAAAAAGGAACCTGAAATGGAATCAACAAAGTCTCCATTGATAAAGAGCTTTGTGAACTTGATTGTGGGAATCTCTACGAAACTCTTAGCCTCGCCATTAGAGAGATCAGAACTAGCCATCTCTCTCTCTCTGTGTGTGTGTGTGAACCTGTGGGTGGGGATTTCGGTTTCTGTGGATTAAAAAGTGTTTGTGTGAGGGGAGGGGACAAAGGTAGAATGAATGGCCCATAAATAATTAGTTCTTGGGGCATTAAAAGTTTTTAAAAACATCGAGTCTGGAAATTTCGACTCTCTGTTAACCTCTCAAGAGTTTGTACGTGACACAATGTGTTAAACAAAGAGTTTACTTTTATTATTAAATAGATATTGTTAATGTATAATTAAATAATTAAAATATAAAAATGATAATAATTTGATTTAAATATATTTTAAATCTAAATAATTGAAATTAAATCCATCAAAATTCATCATTTATTATATTAATATAGAATTTCTACAAAATTTCTATATAAAGCTGTAAGATAATCAAATCTAAAAAGTTAATACGAGTTTAAAAATAAGTTAACACGATTTTATAAGCGAAACGTAAATACGGTGTATAAAATCGTGAGTTTAACCGAAGTTCTTTTAACAACGTGTTTATCACTGACTCCACTCGTTTTTGTGAAGTAGAAACGTAAAAATGTTAAACTCGGAAAGTCAACTTGCAAGTTTGACAACAATGTTTCTGACTCACCTGATAAAATAAAAAATTTGCCCATTTTTGTAACAGGGAGAATTCCAATGGGGCATTTAAGGGAACAATCATTGTTTTTACTATTATGTAACTATTAGAATTAATGAGTCTAATCGTTGAGATTCAATATTCTAACATGGTTTTTTTTTTTTTTTTTTTGCATTCATTCAATTTTCAATCTAATTCAAGATATATTCTACCCAACTAACCATATTTATTTAAACCCCATCAGATCGACCCGTTTGAGCCAAAAACTAACAAATCAATCACCTAATCAGTTATGTAAGTTTGATTGGTTTAGTATTTTTTATTTAAAAAATAATTTAATTTAATTTTTATTTTATTTACAATTTCATATTAATAACTCTAAATTCTTTACTTTTTCACCAGTCTAGTCTCAGATTAGTTTCAGTTGATTTCGATATGACTAACTCAAATTTGACACACTATCTTAACCTTAGGTTTAGTGGTCTGTCGAGTTTAATAACCTTACAACTAACAATGTTAAAAGCATTTGTATTTTAACATAATTTCTGTCTAATTAGTTTTCAGGATATAGTTCATAATTCGTAACAAGAATTGTAATATAATGGCAAATAAAAAAAGAATTGTAATATATTGCCCCCGTGCTTAGCATGAACCTCGCTTATTATTCTTGTTTTTCCTTGAGGGTGGGGTCTACACAGCTTGGCCGCACTGTTTAATATTAGTAAATTAATAAAGTTTGAAGGATGTACTTTTTAAGAATGAATGATTGCTCATCATCAATTCCACTCCTTTCTAATTATAACCATTTTTGTTTATTAAGAAAATAGTTAAAATTAATTAAAAATAATAACTAGTTATTTTTTTCAATTATACTCTTATTTATAAAGAACAAAACTGAGAAAGGCAATAAATACTGCAAATACAATCCATAAGTAAAGTAAAAAAAAAAACAATAAATGTTTTGACCTAAAATAAAGCTTATATTTTGGGGACACACTTATTCATATATTTTGGGACGGAGGGAGTATTATTTCTTTCTAGTCTTAATTATAAGACAATTTTTTTTTTAGAAAGATTAAGGAAGCTAATTAAATTATCTTAGAGTATTTTTTTTTTTAATATTTCTTGATATATTGTTTTTATAAAATTTTAAAAAAATAGAGAGGCTAAATAGTTTGACTAATAAACTAATATATAATCTAAGAAAACATGAAATAATTAAGTAACTTATTTAGACACACTTATAACTTCAAATGGTTAGTTCTTATTCTTTTAATTATTAAAAAAAAGTATGCATCCCCTTCGTTTTTATAAGAAAAACTAATCCCGCTTATAGTTGAGGAAATAAGATTTTATCCAAATAAAACAGGAGAGAGAGAATTTTTTATTTCTACTTCGAATTTCTAGATTATTTCACGTCCGGATACGTGATTTCTACCCAGCCCCTAGATTAAATTATCTTCATTTATTTTATTTGAGGTTTGAAGGAGTTGATGATAAACTAAGCCAGGGTTTTAGATCTTCATAATGTTTCTTGTTGTAATTTAGGGTTAATTTGAGTTTGCGTATTTAAACGTTATTTGCCGTTGTAATTTAATTTGAAATGCCGTAGAATATGTTATTATTAGAATATCGTGCTCTTCTTTGAATATACAATAATTATTCTCATCCTGACAATCTTCAAATGCCCAAAAAAATAAGTGTATATATATATATATATATATATATATATAAATATCATATAAGGCTACGAGTTTATGAATCAAAAAACTCGCGAGTTTGCCCTGATCACTACATCATTAATTGATGATTTTACTTTTGTTTTGGACCTGAATGTATTTTTTTAATTATACATGAATGGTATTTCAATTAATTAGTTTCATGAATTAATTGGATTCGTGACTGTGAGATCGAATCAAGTATATATATATATATATATTGTGTGTGTGTATTGCTAATTCATTTCTCCCTGCATTCTCTCCTAATTAAGGTTTTGTGGCTCTCATTCTCATTACTTTTATTCTAGTGAGAAGAGAAAGAGTTGAGGTAATATTCTAACCTTCTTAGTTCTTCTGAAACTTATATGTATGTTTTTTTGAGTGAAAAACTTTTATGTGTATTTGATGTAGAAATCTTAAATTATGAGTTTTTAGACGGCCACATTTAGACCAAATAGAGGAACAGTCTAAAAAGTATAACACCTGTGATAAGGCTTATTTAATATGAGGTCTAAAATATTATTTAGCCTGGTTTCCCAAACAACCGATCTAAAAGTATGGCCAAGAATTTAGCTTTTTTTTAGATGTTTAAAAAGTTCGGTTTTAAAATTAAAGTTTACTACTTTTAAGACCGTATGTTTACAAAGTCCGTTTAAAAATACTTTAAGATTGGTTTCTCAACCAATCTTAAGTAACAGGGACACACTTATTCATATATTTTGGGACGGAGGGAGTATTATTTCTTTAGCCTTTAATCCACCTATTTAAAAAAGATTATTTAGCAAACTCCCTGAGTCGTTTTTATAAATTATAAAAATATGCTCCACAAGTAAAGCATTTGATTAATTTTTTTTTAGAAAGATTATGGAAGGCACCTGGAATCTATAGCTTTGTTGATGTGAATTGATGCAATTTCCTTGACTTGCCCAGGGGTGTTTTTGGAGGAGAATAGACTTTATTTATTATAATTAACGTGCTGAACACTTTCTTTGGGGATCCCTAAGAGCACCCGCAAGATGCACTAATCCGCGAAATGATAAATTCCATCAATACCGTTCTTCTCATGTCTTATGAAAGTAAAGCACAAATGGCTAATCTCCAAACACATTTGAAAAGCTTAATTTCTTTCGTCAATTTATTTTCAAACCAAGCCATTATAAGGCAATATTTTCAAACTCTCATATTCCATAATTAAATTATCTTAGAAGCATCTTTTTTTTTTGATACTAAATAAGGTTGATGTTTCCCAAGGTCACTTAATAAACTAATATATAATCTAAAAAAACATACAACATAATTAATTAAGAACTTATTTATAAGAAAACTAGCTTCCTTAATCTCTCCAAAAAAAAAAACTGCGCCTTATAATTAAGAATTGGGCCAAAGAATATATGATATGGCCAAGTGGCATGGTGTACTAGCTTGTAAATTAGATGAGGATTTTATCACACTTATAACTTCAAATGGTTAGTTCTTATTCTTTTAATTATTAAAAAAAGTATGCATCCCCTTCGTTTTTATAAGAAAAACTAATCCCGCTTATAGAGGAAATAAGATTTTATCCAAATAAAACAGGAGAGAGAGATAAAAGAAATCAGCAAAGTTTTCATGCACATATACATTCTTTGCATTGGCCATAAATTGGACCTCCCAAGTGGCACCGAAAGGGGAAAAAGGAACATCACGTGAATCCGAGGTCCATGTTTCCCTCCATTATATTAATTCACTATGACTGTAACAAGCTTCATATTTACTTTTACTGTCAACTTTCTGAATATTTTTACCCTCTTATTCAGAAATGGCAAGTTTCTCTCCTTCATCTTTCAATATTCCAACCATCAAATTCACCAACCTCTTCATCAATGGACTGTTCGTTGATTCTATTTCAGGTTCTAACTTTTACCTTGTGCACAAGTTTGTTAAACTTATTATTCCGTTGCATTAAATTTAAAAATTAAGTCATTTTATTCATAATTTTTTCTAAATTTTGTAACAGTTAAGTCCTTCATGTTTTCTAGTGGCATTCAGCATCTTAAATTAATTTTTTTATGCATTTAACACCTTAATATATTTTTCAGTAGCTTTCAGTATTTTAAAGTGATTTTTTGTGAATCTAACACCCTTTTTTTTTTTAATTATCAGCCCTTAGTATTCTAATTTTAGAGTGCCGGTTGCAACCAATAATAATATATACTTTAAGGGAAAAATTATATAAAAATGTTGGTTGCTATTGAAAAAAATGTTTTAAGGTATTTGATACACTATCAAAAATTAATTTAGGAGATTGAGTGTTATTGAGAAAATATTTTAAGTTGCTGAATGTTGCTATCCATGTATTCAGTGTAATAAATTATGGGAAAAATACTTACCGTATTTGTAGGAGAAATGTATTAAGTATTCTGTACACACACACGAAATGGTGGGGCTCCATATATATATATATATATATAATTAGAATTATATATATGTGGGTCCTACCATTTCATGTGTGTAGGAATCTTCTTCTTCTTATGTAATATAAGAAGTGTAAACCCCATAAATTATATATAGAATTGTAAGAATTTTTTCAAGCAAGAAAAGAATAGTAAGATTTTTTTTTTCCTAGAATGAAGGTCAAAAAATTTTATTATATACAATTTATCTCATTTCTTATTTAACCACATGCCATATTTTTTTTTAATGTAGATTTATTTATAAGGGATAATATTTCAAAAATGGACATATTACATGTGTGATTAGAGGTAATTAATATAAGGAACTTGATCTTTATCTGAGTACTGTTTTAAATTTGTGTCGCTTGGTTTTAAAAAATTGTAAACAGGAAAAACATTTCAGACTGTGGACCCAAGAACGGAGGAAGTGATCACCGAAATAGCAGAGGGGACTGAAGAAGACGTTGATCTCGCCGTGAAGGCGGCGCGCGAAGCTTTCGATTCTGGTCCATGGCCACGCATGAACGGCTCCGTACGTTCACTTCTTCTCCTTCTTTTTCTTCTTTCTAATACCGAACAACTAGCCACTCAAACGGATATATATATATTGAAGCCATTGCCGAAGTAGTTGTAATTAGTAATTAGCATGTTAAATGTTCGATGAAATGCCAAGCAGGAAAGAGCGAAGATAATGATGAGATGGGCCGATCTAATCGAAGAGAACATAGAGGAGATTGCGGCGTTGGACGCCATTGATGGGGGTAAGCTATACGCGGCGTGTAAGGTGATCGACGTTCCTCATGGAGCGAGTCTTCTTCGTTACTATGCTGGTGCGGCGGATAAGATTCATGGAGAGGTGTTGAAATCGTCAAGGAATCTTCATGCTTATACTTTGATGGAACCTATTGGTGTTGTTGGCCACATTATACCCTGGAATTTCCCTACCCATATGTTTTTTGCTAAAGTTAGCCCTACCTTGGCTGTTGGCTGCACCATGGTCCTTAAACCTGCCGAGCAAACTCCTCTCTCTGCTCTCTTTTATGCTCATCTTTCTAAGCTGGTATGGTTCCTCTAGCTTGTTAATTGATTAATATGGTTCAGTCATATGATCATAGAATTGTTCAAATAGGTATTTAGGGGTGGAATTGGAGTTAAGTTCCTTTTATTAAGGTTCAGTAACTCAATCTTGGATTTGGTCTATGCTTATGCTTATCTATATATACTGAATATAGCTTTGTTTTTTTTACCATGATTATAGCTTTGTTTAAACTCGAGAAAGAACAAGTTTATGTATAGATTTTTTAAGTGTCTGTTACTTAACACGTCAGTCATATGATCATATTATTGTTCAAATCGGTATTTAAGTGTGGAATTGGAGTTAACTGCCTTTTATTAAGGTCGAGTAACTCAAGCTCGGACTTGGTCTATGCTTCTTCTTCTTTTTTTATATGATCAACCCCAAGCCACTTTGGACTTGGTCTCTGTTTTTTTAATTTACTGTATATTGTTTACATGTAGATTTTTCAAGTGTCTATTACTAAAAGTGTGCATGCTATTATTTTATGACTAAAAGCCTATGTAATTTCTGTCTGTTTTTAAAAAAAGAGTATTCCACGTATTCTTTTTTTTTTTTTTGGGGGGGGGGGGTAGGATCCACATATACTATTTTTATTGCAAGTATTGTTAACAGAACTGGAAGACTATTGCATAAGTTGTTCCTTCTTTTACTCCCTGATTCTTTATGTTAATTTGATGATCTCTATTAGCAAATGGCGTCTTCTATCGGAGAATTGCTGAAGAATCAATTTTGGGTCACTTCCATGAGTGAGGGAATTTGTCTCGGTAGTCACTTTTTGTTATGCTTGATATGTGCAATTAAATTATGGAGTAAAAAAATACTACGTACAAAATAAAATATAAAGAATGATAACCAATAATGTTATGTATAAAGTAAAATTTTGCCAGTGAATAAATTCATACATTGTGGTATTGGAAGTGCCCAATTTAAGCTCATTTGATCAATTAGACACAATAAAGTAGGCGAAATATGAAAATGGAACAATCTACTTGATGAACAACATATTTAGCTTCATACAATTTCTTCAAGATTATGCTTAATTGTGTTTTTCTTTGAGAAGGCTGGACTCCCAGACGGGGTGCTCAATGTGATACCTGGGTTTGGCCGGACTGCTGGTGCTGCAATAAGCTCTCATATGAACATTGACGCGGTAATTTGCATGCAAGTCATGCATTTGGGGGTTTCATATAGCATTGGGTTAAAGGCTATATTTCATTTGACACTACCAAAGCTGATAAAGAGATCTGGATTTTATATTTGAAGGTGAGTTTTACTGGTTCAACAGAAACTGGTCGTCGAGTAATGCAGGCAGCAGCAATGAGTAATTTGAAACCAGTTTCACTTGAATTAGGAGGCAAGTCACCCCTCGTAATTTTCAATGATGCTGATGTTGACAAGGCTGTTGATATTGCCCTCTTGGGCATCTTATGCAACAAGGTAAAATTGCTTTTTCAGGATACATATATATGTTTCACAATAGAACCGTGTGATCCATATAACTGACATCACCTAGCGGATAAGGTTTTGTTGTTGTTGCTGTATATCTATCTGCTTCACAAAAACGTGTTACACTTTCAGTGGTTGATCTTCTTAGATTTGAGTTTTCAGGGGGAGGTTTGTGTTGCAGGTTCCCGAGTTTTGTTCAGGAAGGGATTTATGAGGAATTTGAGAAGAAGGTGGTGGAGAAAGCAAAAGCTTGGGTGGTAGGAGACCCATTTGATCCTAAAGTTCAGCAATTTGAACACTATTGCAGGTTGACAAGAAGCAATTTGATAAAATTCTTTCATATATTGAACATGGAAAGAGGGAAGGAGCCACCTTATTGACTGGGGGTAAGCGAGTAGGCAACAAGGGATACTATGTTGAACCCACAATTTTCACCAATGTCAAGGTGCCTTTCAGACCCAAAGCCAAAACTCATGGAACTGGCCGTTTTTAAAATTATAACAGAAAGCTGACCATGGAATTTTCTTTCTTTTTTAAAGGAGGACATGATAATAGCGCAGGATGAAATATTTGGGCCTGTAATGACACTCTTTAAGTTCAAGTAAGTTCACGATTCTAAAGCTATATTTAGATGAAGAGAAAAGTGAGGGGAAATAAGAGAAAGCGAATGCTAGGAAAGAAAACTTCTAAAAATAGTAAAAAAGTTGACTAATTTTAGGAATCTTCCCTCCTAGGATCCCCCCCCCCCCCCCCCACTTTCCTTTCCATCCAAACATAAGTGTTCCATTTAATTGGGATTTTGTGAGGTTGAATGTCGACTAAAAAGCATGAGATATGAACAATATAGGAGCATTGAGGAAGCAATTAGGAGTGCCAACAACACAAGATATGGCCTAGCAGCTGGGATTGTGACGAAGAACTTGGATATAGCAAACACAGTGTCGAGGCATATTCGTGCAGGCATTGTTTGGATCAACTGCTATTTGGCCTTTGATAATGACTTCCCTTATGGAGGGTACAAGATGAGTGGATTTGGAAGAGATTATGGACTCCATGCCCTTCACAAGTATCTTCAGGTCAAATCTGTCGTAACTCCTATTTACAATTCTCCTTGGCTTTGAAATTATGTCCCCCCTCATTCTGATTATATGCTGTGAAAGCAACAAGGGAATGAATATGGCTTAGCATTCTGTCTAAATTGTGTGTAATTAGCCTACCAATAAAGAATCAGTTCACTGCTTAGTCTGTGAAAGATGACCTTTAACTGATTACACATCTTTATTTTATTTTATTTTATTTTATACAATTTAAACACACATGTGCACACAAACATGTCAATACCAAATAAGCTCGAGACCTCATCCAAACATAGTGAGTAGCGTTGCCACTAAAGCAACTTGCCTTTGGCAATCAATTTCACCTCTTAATCATTTTATTTACATCACCAAAACAAAGTTGTTATTTCTACATTAAAATACTTCTTTTCATCACATTTCTCAGCTTCATTTGTGTTTGGGTAGGAAAGGCTCTTCAAAGTGATGGGTGTAAAAAATGGCAATTTATATATTTACTGAGGTGGAAAATAAAGAAAATACAAACAGACAGACAAGTTATCTTTTAATGGCGATTGATCAATGCATAGATAATCATTCTAATCAGGAACATAAAGTACACAAATTTCCTAGGCTAGAGATAGAAAAATCACTAGTTTCCAAATTTTCTAGAAGGATCAGCAAATCGAACAGAAAAAGATATAGAATGATTATCTGGTTCATCCTCTGAAGAACCTTGATCAAAATTCTGAGAGTAAGAAAATAAATCATAAGGGACCTGCAGGGATGATGCAGATTCTAAGAGTTTCTTCTTCGCTTTCTTGAGCTTCATCCACAACATCTTCATCCTTAACTTACATGATTCAGTGACTGATAACAAGTTTATGATATCCATGGATGCACTAAAATCAGAGAGCTAATTCTCATAGTTGAAGTTGGAATCCCAGTGTTTATATAAGGCGCTTAAGAAAATGGGAGAAAACTTTGATTATGAGCTCATGGTATTGAAATTGAAATGGTATAATGATTAGTTCACTTGCTAAAGTGAAACTAACCAGCTAATAGTGAGTACTAACAAAACAAATGCACTTTTTTAATTAAAACTCAGCCACCAAATATGTTCTTCCCGGATTATGTGGATCATATTCTACCCTGTTATATAATGATGGCGCCAAACTGAATCACGACATGGCCAATGAAACACTTAAATACTTTTTTTTTTTTTTCGTATTGGAATCTCTTTTTGGGAGCAGCATTGCCTTGTGGTTCAGTGGATCTAATTTTCATTTTGATGATTGGATGCCTGCTTATAAGGCTTTGTTTGGGATGGTTTTAGGTCATAAAAACTGATCTTTTGAACCTAAAAAGCCTATTGAGGCCTAAAACCATGTTTGGCATAGTTGTGGGGACAAATAACTTTTTGGCTAAAAGTCAAGTTAAAGCCAAAGCTGGTTTAGGGTTTAAAACTTCTAATAATTTTTTTATATATTTGAAACTTTTAAAATTGACTTTTCAATATAATAAATATATCATCCAGACAAGTTGATCTCAATCTTACTTTTTTATTAAAGTATATGCAAACATGAATTATATTATACTAATTTAATTTACAAAATACAATGGGAATAAGTCACTTTTACAAAAATTAATCAAAACAGGGTCTAAGTATTGATTCCAAAAGAAGATCCGGAAGATCACATTATACAATCTACATCACAGTATGGCTGCTAGAAATATTTAAAAAAAAAAAAAAATTGTTTGATGTACAAAATTTTCAAAGAAAAAAGAAAAAATATGATAAGAAATTATATGGTACTATCACATTTAAAAATATTTTATTATTAACTTTTTTTTGTTGGTAAATTAATGGTTTGGTTTTCACAGTTAAGAGGGGTTACTTCAAGAAATGAGTTTAAGTTAAAGCTGAGAATAAAGGTCGGCTCTTCATAGACTCGATTTAAACAGGCTGGCCCGTTTATGCTTTACTTCCCTAAAACCCCCAATTTTGAAGCTTGACTCTAATGCTATCGCCCATGGGCTCTAGGCTTATTTAACTAAAAATACTATTTTTTTTTCTATCTTTTTAAAGAAATAAATTTAAAGCAATAACTTAAATTTAAAATATAATTATTATAAAAATTAAATTACAAAGAGATAAAGTTAGAATAACAAGTTATTAGGATGAAAATTTCAACACTTTACAAATACATCCTCACAGTATCATACATGAAAACTGTTATTGGTAGCAACATATGAGTAGACTTGTCTTTCTTGTCTTTTTTCTTTTTAAACGAAAAAAAAAAAAAAATCTTTAGAGGTATCTACAACTATGAATTTATCACCGGCGATGTAAGTTTTGCAAATTTCAATTTTCATTTTATTTCAAAAAAAGTCCACTCTCAAATTTTAAAATTTAGTTATTATTTTTTTAAAATTGAGATACATTATTATCAAAGTTAAAAAATTTCTAGTTAAAATCATTATCTAATATCCAAATTAGTCTAATTTTTAAAGTTTAAATGAATATACCATAGTTTAAAATCAAATAAATCAAACCATTTTATAAAATTAAATTAAATAAAAATATAATAACAATTAAATATTTGCAACATCATCAAAATAATATAAAAATATAATATTATATGAATAATTTTAAAACAATAAAAATAAAAGGCCTAAACAGGCCGGTTTTTTAGGCCCATTTATAATTTCTAAGACAATTTTTTAAACTGGGCCCTTATAATAAAAGGGCCTAAATGGCCGTTTTCCTGGCTCAAGTTTAAGCCAACACCTTATTTATTATTTACTTGTATTATATTTACTTTTTTGGGAAAAAAAACCTTAATTTCCAGAACATTCAAAATTGGAAAGCTTGACCAGGTGTACGCGCATGTGATGGATAGCTCCATTTCCGCGGGATTCCTTCTGCAATTCTCACTGATCGGAAAAGTATAACGAATCGATGCGTTAACCAAAGTTGGCTTTGAGCTGTTCCTATCAGATTATTCCAACTTTAAATATCTAAATATTCCGAGTACAACTACAACAGCTTAATCATTTAAGTAAAGAAATATTAGAAAATTAGTTATAAATATAAAATTTGTATTAGTTTTACTGCTATAAGAGCTTTTAGTTAGCATCTGTTGATTTATAACCTCCTTAATTTATTATTAATATTATTTATTTATTTATTTTAAAAAAAAAAAATATTGCTACGCGAAGAAGCCTCATATTTAGAATCAAAATAAGCACATTCCCTCTTACATTTTCGCAGGAGAAAAATCTAAAAATTATATTTAGAAGCATTGGGGATGAAAGAAATGAAGAGACAAGAAATCATTTCTGAAAATGGACAGATGAAAGAGCATATTTTTGTTAATTACAGCTATGGATGAATGAAAGTATAAAAATTTTATTGCTAATTACAATACAATACAAAAATATCGGAATTCCCTCGAATAATTATAGAAGAAGCAAAAAAATATTTTAAAAAAAAAGAATCTGAGGATCGAAATAATCCAAAATCAATGGAATAAGTAGGTAATGGCGAGCGCAACCAACATGAGAAAATAGGCAATCCCTTGATCAATGGCAGCTCCTACAATAAAAATCCCCCAAATTTAGAATCACAAAAACCCAGATTTCACACTTAAGAAGATAAATCGATGACGAAAAAAGAAGAAGAATCGAAGATTGTAAAAACTAACCATCGCTTGAAGGAGGAGGTGCCGGAGAAGAAGCTAGATCTTGAGCTTGGCCGAGATAAGAGAACGCCATGAGAAGAATACTGATAATTGGGAAGGCGACGAGTCTGAATGATTCCATCGAAAGAAAAATGGGTGAGAATCGGAGGTGGGAAAAGCGAAGGGGATTAATTATTTAGTTAGAAATGGGAGAGAATCGGAGATTAGGGTTTGGGGATGGAGAGAGATAAGGAAGGGAGAGTGAGATTTATAGGGGAGAGAGAGAATTTGAATGGGGGGGTTGGTTGAGCAAAGTCGAGGAAATTTGGGGAAGAAGGAAAAGTCACCGAATTAGAATGAATGAATGAACGGATGGATGAGGTGGCGGCTTGTTGACTTGACTGCTAAGGCCAAACACACACACTGTAGAAGCTTCATTTCCATTTGTCTTACGATTATTACGCAAAAACAAAACATAACCCACCAAAAAACACGTTTTCCATTTTCCTATGCTCACCACATATTTTTTTAGTTGACAAATGGGACTGATCAACATAGATCAGTGAATGCTGTAGCAAAATCTCGCTCTTCCAAATTGTAGGTCATCCGGTGGCTCTTCTAAAATATGGTGCCCCACTTCTAAATGTTGGGATCCGTACACGTTAGAGCTGGAAATCGGACCAAACCCATCGTCAATGCCAAGTTGTTTAAGCCAGCCACCCAGTGGTTCGGCTAAAAAATATCTTAAAAATTTGAAATTGGCGCAGGTCGGCTCGGCCTGTAGGGCCTCGAACTATCAGGCCACTGTAGGACCTCCGGCCTGTGCCCGTTTAATCTGTAATGTTTTTTTTTTAAAAAATAAATAAATTAATTACTTAGACTTCCATTTAATAAATGTGTTTATTTGTAATTACTTAGATTTTTTTAAAAAAATTAAACTATAACCCTTTTTATGTTTATTATTATTTTGTATTAAAACACATAATTAGTTATTATAAATTTTAAAGAAGGGATGTTTTCATATTAAATAAACACATACTTTAGTATTACAATATTATATAAGTAATAAATTATAAATATATTTGGTGTAAAATAAGTATAATTATTTTTACCTATCGGTAAAATCATGCATGAACCGAAGGAATCGCAGACACATACAAAATTACGAGAGGAAAAGACGTTTTGTCGTGGGTACATAAAACAATTCCTTTGTTTAATATTTTTTGAAAAAATAGGAAAAAACTATTCTTTGTGTTTATTTGTTTTTTATTACGAATTAATGAATGTGTTTATTTGTTGAATGATTTATATTTTTAGATATTAATATTGATAACATTTATTTGATAGATTAGAACTTTAATGATTGCAATTTACTAATTATATTTCTTTAAAAAAATCGAAGGAAAAATAGTTAAAATTTGGAATAGTAATTTTTAGGCCCCGTAGGGTTTGGCCCCGCCCAGTACTTATCGGTAGGGCTTTGAAAAACAGATATTTTCCTTACCCCTAGGCCCTTCCGGGCCCAAGCCCTGTAGGGCCTGCCCTAATTCCCAGCTCTAGTACACGTAACGGAAGGATTTCATCCATAAAACTTACGAATCCCAATGAAGAGGATCTATCAACGACGTTTAAATCGGGTAGTAAAGAACCGTGACTATACGAACTCGTGAGCGTGTCTCGTTCAATTCGATCTCGTGTGCGTCCTACTCGATCAACAAGAGCCGATTCTGCAAATCCACTCCCTCTACCGGTATCCACACGAACAGTCTTCAACACCGATGACAGCGTGCTAGCGCCTTCAGTATTTTCGCGTCTCTTCTTAGGTTTTTCAAAACACGATAAGCGTATTATATATATTCAAAATTAAGCCTTATTAATCTTAAAATTTGAATTTGGATTAAAATAATATATTAATTAAATCTATCCAATAGATATGATTTAATCTAATCTATTTATTTAATTCAAACTAAAAGCCTATTTGGTTAATTTATCTCTATAAATTAAATCGAGATATGATATCTATCTATTTAATTAAATCAGATACTATATCTCAATTCAAATTAAATCGATATATGATATCTTTATTCGAAAATTAAATCTAAGATACAATATCTCTATTTGTTTTTAGATATTTAATTTATTAAATACAAAACAAATATTGTATAATAATATTATAATCTTTATTAAATAATAATATTATATTTATTTTCGAATTTAATAATATATATATATATATATATATATATATATATATATATATATATATATATATCCATCCTAGATTAAATACAATATTCATTAAATCTTAGACATATCTAAGATTCAATGAATCTGACACAATTGCTTTCGTGTTAGAAATATTCTTGTGTGCGACCTGACAGCCCACATGAGATTGGCAACGGCTAATCATCCAGCCCACAAGTCACAAGCGGCCTCTAGCAAGACATTGCGACTACCTAATTCATATGGGGATCGATGATACGATACAACCTATCATACAACTATGTCACGTCCCTTTTGTCACGCGATAATTTGGTCAAGAATGAGGCATGGATAATGTCAACTTCATGTTCTTGACCATTACTTTCTCGATTCTTTAGTAGTCTAACAATTGAAATGGAAACTCTTTTCCATTGTAGTATGGCCATACATTTCTCAGACTTACTCATTGAGGGGCTCAGTATTATCTCTCTACAAATGTGAGGGACAAATTCCATCTTGACTATTCACATTTCACTGCATGAAAACCATTGATCCCGATTCAAGCCTTTATCATCACCCGGTCAAAGGTGACTTTTGACTAGGTCAAAGATCAACGACTCATCATGTAGGAATCCATGATGATCTCAGGTCAAAGGGCTACACATGGTGCGCAATCCTTTTGTGTATCTACCAAGTAATGCTTCAATCGATAAACCCCTAAGATTTCACTCTTACAATAATTGCATATAATCTTTCTTGGATTATTCTCACTCGGAGTGCCATGTTTCCACCTGATATTTGATCTATTTCCCATAGCATTCCTTGGTAATATTTTTCTTCTCATAAAGGCTTCAGGTTCAGCCCTTATATTGTTAGTGTTACTCTTACTACTACCAGCCCTAGCCCCAGCCCTAGGAGAACGAGTCAGACTACTACCATCACTTGAAGCCATACTTAATAGGAAACACTACTAGGGAGGGAGCTTCAGTATGAACCAAAAAACCCACAAAGAAAGAATAAGATCACTTTATTCAGAATATGTTCAATTGCTATCCATAAAACCTGGATATCACACAATATTACTCAATTAAATTTAGCAAGAACATGAGCTATCACAATATTACTCAATAATTAAATTTAGCACGAATATAAGTGAAAAACAGAGGCTTGGCAAAATGAACCATGATGAATACACATGCACAAGGAAGCCAGATTTGGAAGAAAGAACATAATTTCTAGCTACTGTCATACTTGACCATTGAGTCATTGATAGGGCAATAAACAGAGGCTTGGCATTGATGAAAATAATTTCTAGGCTTGCCACTATCATAATTTCTACAACATAATTTCTAGCTATTGTAATTTCTAGCGATAAACAGAGGCTTAGCACTGATGAAAATCTTACTACCAGCCTATCACAATATTACTCAATAATTAAATTTAGTAAGAAGCCAAGAACATGAGCGCTTTAGCCTTCAGCTATCGCCTATCACTTTTAAAGAGCTAATAAGAAATGGGCCAAAAATAGGGGAGGAAATACGAGAATAAGCACCTTGGTAAGAAGCCATAACTGTCGTCATTTTTATTCGGTGAGAAATGCGGCGGATCTAGGTCAGAGGGGAGGAGGACGCGCACGAGTTCTAGACTTGGGTCAGTAGGAAGCACGAGCAGAGCACGATGAGCCGACAGGCTGGAGTGGATTAGTCAAGGAGGAGGGCGACCGGCGATGCAGCGAGTGGAGGACGGTGACGCCACGAGTGGAGGAGGCAACCGATGATTTGGGTTTTAAGGTTTGGGAACTAGGAAGCACGATGGAGAATTGGAGATTTTCGAATGGCATGCCCTATGGTTACTTGGTTAGTCAGTTTTCTTTATTGTTTTAAGTAAAACTGGTAATGACTGTAGAAACGTATGTTTCTACACTAGTTTTTACCCTTTTTACCTCAGACAATATTTACTTGCGTTTTAGCATTGAACACCCCGGTAAAAATGTAATTTTACACTAGTTTTTGACAACACTATGCACATGTCATCCCATTTAACCAAGCTTGGCTTTCAATCATTTCCCATGCTTCCCCATAAAAAGTTCCTAATGTGTCGTTTAATATGGTTATACATCCCAATTGGCAGCTTCATTGTTTGCATTGTGCATGTCGGTGTAGTAGATAATAATGATTTTGCTAAGGTGATACGACCTGCTAGCGAGAAAGTCTTTGCTACCCAACCTAGTAGTCTGCTTTTAATTTTCTCCTCTGTATACTTATAGGTTCCAACTCGAACACGTTTATGGAGTAAGGGAACACTAAGGTACTTCCCAAGATTGTCAGTTTTATTAACACCAAGCTCCTTACTAACCCATGTTTTGACGCTATGAGGCACATTGTTAGAGAAAAATACTTCATTCTTATTGCTACATACTTTTTGTCTCAAGCTAGAGTAAAAATAATTTAAGATATTACCGATGAGATGTATCTGTGAGGCTTCTATTGAGTTGAAAAGCACTAAATTGTCTGCAAAAAAAATATGTGGGAGAGAGGTGGGCCTCCTCTACCCATGTGAATTAGTTTCTACTAGTTTTCAGCCACTTTCTTATTGATCATTTAAGATAATCTCTCCATGCATAAGATGAAAATATATGGCGAGAGCGGATTCCCTTGTCTAATACCTCGAGATGGAAGGAATTTCTCCAACTGCGTGCCATTCCGTACAACCCTTATACTACTAGTGGAAACACATAACATTATGGCTTGTACAAATTTCCTTGGAAGTCATGCATCATAAAATATCTCCATTATAAAGTCTCATCTCAATCCATCATATGCTTTCTCTATGTCTACTTTAATTGCCATCTACCCTTCCAAGCCTTTTTTAGATCTCATGGTGTAAATAACCTCTTGTGCAATAATAATATTATTAGTTATTTGTTGCCATGCCACAAATCTAGACTGATAAGGAAGAACTAACAGAGGTAAAAACTTCTTGAGCCGATTAGCCAAAACTTTGGTAATAATCTTGTAAAGAACCGTGCATAAACTTATAGGACGAAATTCTTTTAATCTCTTCGGAGATGGGATTTTGGGGATTAGAGTTATGAGCATCTCATTCAACTCCGATTCACCTTCTTCAAAAAAGCAAGTAACCATATGGTATATAGAGGGACCTACAACCTTCCATTGGTTCTAAAAAAACGGTATGTAGACCGTCAATTCTCAAAGGATTGTGAGGTTTCATTTGAAAAAGAGCTTTATGCACTTTGCTTTGCAAGATAGCAGAATTGAGAGACCGAGTCATAGATCCTTCGATGATTGGGAAGAGGACTCTATTAGGGTAAAGTGGGACTAGATCACCTTCTCTGAAGTTCAGGTTCTTATAAAATTGAGTCGCCCATATTTAGAGAGTTTTACCATCAGTACACCACTCTCCACTCTCACTTTTCAGAGCCGTGATTAATTTTCTTCAGCTTCTTTAGACTGCTTTTGCATGGTAATGAGCCATGCTTCGGTCACCAAACTTAATCCAATCACACATAGCTCTTTGTGCCCATGTCAAGCTTTCTTGCTCACATATTAGCTCAAACTCCTTACGAAGTTTGCCTTCTAGTCGATCAAGATGAGCAGAATAATGAGTCTCTTGTGCTTTTTGAATCCCACCTATCCTTGCCAAGATTCTTCACTTACGTTGTTTGATACTTTCAAAAACATCCCGATTCCAAATCTTGGCTGAATCTGTGAATTTCTTAATAATTGCAACAATAGGTTCAATACTTGACCAGCTATCCTTTACTACTTTTTCAAAAGAATCAGATGTGGCCCAAATACCTAAATGGTTTTTGCTATTGAGGAAGCCTCACACTCCCACAAACCTGTATGCATATCGGTTGATGATCACAACTGAGTTTAGGGAGATGCTTCACCACTGTTGCACTAAAAGTATCCAACCAAGTAGATTTACCAAGAGCGCGATTTAAGTGTTAGAGTAAAGTGCCTCGTCTCCATGTATACTTAAGGCTGCAAAAACCAAGATCCGTTAACCCACAATTAAACATAAACATTCAAAAAAAATCACAACCACTGGTTGTCATATCGGTTCCTCCTATAAGATCCTCAATGTTAAGGTTTGCATTGAAATCACTTGCTATAAGCCATGTATCAAATACAATCACTACTACTTCTTGTAAAGATTTCCATAACTCCTTTCTTAAGGTGTTGTTAGGACTTCCATATACCGTCGTAAAGAGAAAAGATCCAGTAATCCCTGAGGCCACAATTATGGTATGAATGAATTTTGAATGGCATAGCTTTACATAAACGCTCATAACATCTTTCCATAACAACCAAATTCCTCCAGAAAACCCCCTTGCCTCAAGTCTGTATGAGTATTCAAAACTAGGGCATTTGATAAACCTATCTTCCTTGATTCCAGAAATACGAGGCTCAACCAATATAACCATGGCAGGATTATGCTCCAACATGAAATGCATGAAGGTCTTGAAAAAGCTTTTACGTGCTGCCCCTTGGCAGTTCCAAACAAATATTTGCATAATCATACAAAGATAATAAGGAAAAGGAAGATCATACAACCATACCAGACCCCTTTGGGACATCATCGTGCTCGTTCGGCTTCTAAACTTGTTCATTAGAACACATCGAAACCACCTCCAATTCCTTCGGCTTCTTAAGTTCATCACATAGTATTTCTATCGCATATTTAGAGATATGCATTCCTGAATGCTTCTTACGAACTTTTAGGTTTCGCATAATATTATATTATAGTTTGATGCCATGTTGCAACTGTTTCTTTTCAGGAGGTTTAGTTACTTTATTTTCCTTTGCTCTCCCCAAGTCATCATGCACTGGCATTGCTTGTTCATTACCAGTATTAGTATCCAAAAGCATGGGTTTACCTCCTATAGAGCTTGTCTGCTACGTTGAATCTCTACCACTGTATGTTTACTGTTGTCCAAAGTCAATTTGGTCTCAAGAGTTTTAAAAGTTGAGGTCATAAAATCGATTCATTTAAGTAATTCACCGCTAGGGATATCTCTTTTATTTTATCCATTGCTAGGCTCATTCCACTACTGGGTACACCCAAATTATTAAGCACTTCAATAGGTACACTAGGAAGGGGGTTCGTATACGAACTTTCTTGGTCAATATGAGACTATCCGCCGTGAGTGGCGGAGTCTCTTCCTTCTCATTCAGAACACTCCTACATTTTTTCTAAATGATTCAATCTCTTTGTCGCTCAGTACATATTTAATACTACTACATGGTCTTTTTTTTTTTTTAAGGAAAATTTTTATTTAAATACTATTTGAACTTGGGAAAGGACACATAGGTCATAAGGAAGGAATCTAGTATTTTGAAATGTTGTGTTTTTACAAAAATTCCCTTCAATTTATTTTTTTTTAAAAAGGAAAGAATCCTCGCCGGTGCTAGAGCTTCACTGGGAGGCACCACCATGCCGTAGACCGCTCGCCGGAGCTTTAGTGACAATTTGAGTAATGAGGTTAACTACTTGAGTATGAAGATTGACAACTTGAGCTTCCTAAGCCCTATCAAGTGTCATTAATAAATTGAATAAATGCAATGATAACTTAAGTATATAGATTAACAAGTTGTCAATCTCTATATCCAAATAGTTAATCACATTACTAAAGTTGACACTAGAGCTCCGATCGCCAGTGTCAAAGCTCTGATAACCAACTCGCCGGTGTGATGACGACGGCCTGCCGAGCTCTGGCCGGTGAGGGACCTTGCCTTTTTTTAAAAAAGGTGAGGGGGATTTTTGAAAATTAATGGTGTTAGGATATGTTTATCCTTTATTAGTTATAAGACTAACACACAAATATATAAGTTCCCACAAAAGAACAAAAGAAAAACATAAAATAGAAATATTTTTGAAAAATAAAATTTATTTATTATCAGAATAAAAAATATTTTTATAATTGTCTTCTTAACTTTATACTATATAATTTGATTGATTTTTATTTTTATTTAAAATTTATGTGGAAAAATTAATTAAGGTTGATTTTTAATATGAGTTCATTAATTTCTCTTGCAACTTAACCGGCTACGAGTATGGCGCCATATTCTTTGACGCTGTCAACTGACATATCATGAACTCTGAACACAAACTTTCACGTTGCCTTGGTCTCCACAACCACCTTCCTCAGGTGCCAATAAGCCCCTTAGAGCTTAACTTGTGGAGGGGATACATTTATTTGAATAAACTACAAAAAAGTCAATAAAATGGTAAAAACTACAATAATATAATTAAGACAAGGTAAAGTTAGAGCAACTTGGGGTTCATTTTTCCTTTTCTTTATTATTTGTCTGATCCTTCAATTTAATTAAATTAAGAAAATTAGTTCATATATTTTTTTGATCAGAGAAAATTAGTTCATATATATACCACTCTGGTCCTATTTATAAGTCCAGTTTGACCAAAAAAATTGGTCTTATTTATAAGTCCAGTTTCAAGTAATAAATGAGATTGTGACAATTTTACTCATATTAATTGCACATATGAAGATGGAGAGAGAAGAAACAGTTGAAAAATAGCCAATTATAAATTAGGGCAAAGTTGAAAATTTACCCCATAATCATTGTGTCAACTAACTTTCCTTGGTATGTGATGTGAAAGAGTCGGCTATCACCCAAGAGGGGGGTGAATTGGGTGTCTGATAAAAACTTTGGAACTTTGAAAATCTTTTAGCCTCTTCTAAATCAACAGTTAGATATTCAAATAAACATGTACTGAAAATATAAGAGATAAGGGAAGAGAGTATGCAAATCGTGATTTATACCGGTTCGGCCCAATCCTTGACCTACATCCATTCCCCAAGCTCCACTTGAGATTTTCAATCCACTATCTCCTTGTTTAACCGGGCACAAGAGAAAGCCTTTACAACCTCACAAGTTTGGTCGGGCACTTGTGTAGCCTTTACAATCTCTCACCGAGATATCCTCTTACGCACTGTAAGAATACAATTACCAACTCTGTAAACGAAGGATGATCCTCTCACTCTTGGACTCACTCCCCCTTACAAGTTGTAATTGATACACCCACACTTAAGGGTCCACAACCTTAAGATTTTTACAACTAGAAGAATTAATCGGTGTTTAAGAACTCCTCACTGAGTAGATGAATGCTAATCACTGAAGTACATAATCGATCATCTCACTCTCTACTGTAAACTATATAAACATTGAGAAACAGAGAGTAAGAGTTAAGTGTATATTCATAATGTCGGCATTTCGGCAAAGTACGCCGTATCTCTCTTTGTCCATTTTGAATCCTTCTCCTTTTATAGTTGATGGAAAGCATTCGACCGTTGAGAGGGATTAATGAGCCGTTGTGAGTAATCAATATGTCCGTTGTAAAACACTTGCTCTGTTTCCTCGTACGCTTTGACATTCGACCGTTTATTCTTCGTTGACATTCCTTATTCAAATTGTCCGTTGAGACACATTCTGAATATTGTATAAGGTATGGCCGGAATGCTTTTTGCTTGCTCGAAGGTTTCTTGCCGAAATGGTGAATGTCTCTACTTTGCATTTAATGCTTCGACAAGCCAAAGTGCTTTATTTTAATCACCTGGTAATTTGTGCCTTGATGATATGAAACTCACTAATACACCGGTTAAAAGCATTTGGTAAACTTAATAAACAATAATCATAAGCAATAAGATAAATGTCATCATCGTAGAATTTACGCAATGAAGCTTTTTGAGAACAGGGATGACATTGCTCGGGCAAGATTATTGGTTTGCTCGGCAAGCTCTTTGTATCATAGTGTAAAAACACTTTCTACTCGCTAGTGCTCGGGCAAGCATTTTCATTGCTTGCAGATTGCTCGAGCATGGTGATATCTATGCTCGGGCAAGCTCTTTAAGGTACTGGAAGTATTGTCTTCCAGATGACGTTGCTCGGGCAAGTCTTCCTTCTTGCTCGGCAAGGTTCGTTGCAGAGTCGATATTGAGAAGACATCCAAGGTTGCTCGGGCAAGCTTTTGTCCTTGCTCGAGCATGTTGATCTTCATGCTTGGGCAAGATTCCATGCGAGAAAGTGTTTCAGACGATGTTGCTCGAGCAAGCTTATATCCTTGCTCGGGCAAAGTTAAGGAGACGAATCCAAGGAGTTTGCTTGGGCAGCCTTTTTCTTATGCTCGGGCATATGCTATGGTATTTAGATCCTCGCTTCTATTTCAGTCTTGCTCGGGCAAGGTGTTGCTTTCAGGTGTTTCTAGAGGTTGCTTGGGCAGATGGCTAGTGCTTTCTCTTATCCTTCTTCAACATCCGATGTTGCTCGAGGCAGAACATATAACCTTGCTCGGGCAAGGTATGCTTTCAAGCCTTTTTCAAGGGATGCTTTCGGGCATGTTGCTTGTGCTTTCCTTCTTTCTTCAATGAGCTCGTTGTTGCTTGGGCAACATTCGCTTTGCTCGAGCATGACTTTCCAAATTGCAAATCTTCACTCGAACTCGTTGATGCTTGGGCATCATGTTCTTTGAAGCTTTTGATCATATGTGAATAAGCATAATACTCTCCAAAGACAAAGCTTCAACTTCCAGAGTATAGAGACTTTCAAGAAGCAATCATATTGACATTTCGATGGTCGAGCATAATGTCTTCGGCAAAAATCCAAATTTAGCAAATCATCTCATCTCAGAAAGATCTTCAAATATTCCTTTCATTTCAATAAGAATCAACTCCAAACTAGTTGTATTTCGTCCATTAACATCAGATGAGTGGAGGTTGATCTTATCCAGCGTTTTTGCAGAATCCAGAACAGACTATCAACTTTAAAAACATCATAACTCCTTCAATTGATCTTATTTTTCTGTGTTCTTGATGTTTTTGGAAAGGTATTTGAGTCTATTTTCCAATGGCACCAATTTCACCTCAATTGGATTTGTAGATTGTGAGATACACCCAAAACACCGAAGCTTGTTCCTGATTGTGACGGTGATATTTATGGCAACTTGTAAAATTCATAGATAATTCATCTGACATCATTTTGGCTTGGATTTTATATCCAAATGACGCATTGGGAGTCTAGTTTCATATGCCACTGGTTTCACATCAATTCGATTCCTGGTTTGGGAGATATCGTTGAATTACCGAAGGTCGCCAGAAAAGAACCTTGCTCTAGGGAGCTGAACAGAGTAGAGCGGGCTGAACCTTGCTCGGGCAAGCTTTTCTTTTGCTCGCCTAGCAAAGCGGATTTTGGGCGATTTTGGGAAATAGCTGAAAATTCACCTTGCTCCCAAACAGACCTTTGTTGTTGCTCGAGCATGCCTTCGAAACTCAATATGCTCGGATCAAGGAGTGATAGAAATAGCTGAAATTACATAAATGCCCCCAAACAAACCAATATTCACCTAGAAGCTTGAACTTGCTTATTTTAACTCCGAATTGAGCGCTCCAACTTCTATTTGAGCACGAGACTTGAATATTGATATTCTCATGATAATTAACAGGTTCTTCTTTCTTCAAGCTCCATTCTTGATCATTCTTCATTGTATTAAACTTTGTATCTACATTAAATATAAGAATTAGTTAAAGTATAGGATAAATGTAGTATGTAAACTTTTTGCTCTGAATAATGACATCAATATAAGACATCATCAAAACTAATCATAACTAACATTCTCCCCCTTTTTGATGATGACAAATACTTTAAGAAAAATATGTAGGAATATGAAGATATATTAAATGCTGCATATTTTTCTTGCCATTTCTCTCCCCCTTATTTGTCATTAGCAAAAAGTTGAAATGTAAAGAAGACATACTTTTGGAGAGATAAATATGAAAACAAGTTAGAAATGATCGTCTCTCCTTAATCATATTTTCATTCTAAATTTGAAGCAAGTTGAAATGTTTTTATGAAAACAAATTTGAAAGAATTTGGAGAGGTTTTCAAGAAATGTTTCACATTTAAAGCATATAGATACCAAACATATGCAAAATATTCACATAATATAAAGAGATAAAGTTCAGAAATGCTCATTTATATTTGGCATATTGAAGAATGATCTGTGAAGTCCATTTGCTTGCTGTATGAAATTTGATTTAGTTGTCGTGGCCTAAGATGAAGCAGTGATAGACTTTCTTCCTGTATGGAGCATAGCTCAGTTTCAATGTGGTTGAACATCAAAGCATCTTTCCTCGTAATAGTTTCTCCTTGAAGTGCATTAAGAGATATCCGCTTACGAATGAAATCTCCTGCTACAAATTGAGAACTTTCTTTGCAAGAGAGATTTGTCGGCAACCAAATATCAAAGTATCCCTTTCGATATGATATTTTCAAATAATGATAATGAAAGGAAAATATAAGATATTTTCAAATATGAAATTAACTCATCATCAAAACTAATAAAACATGGTGAGTACAGATGAGCAAATTTAAAAGGAATTTTCTTCAAATAAAGGAGATGAGCTTGTAAGATATAGAACACATGTGAATGTGAAGCTCCCCCTTAATGAATGCATGATGAAAAGAAAATGATGATCCCTTTAATGATACCAAATAATAATGTGACACAAAATGTTATAAGGTTTGGAATTCTTCCTACTCTAGTGGACACAACAAGGTATCTTATAATTAAAAAATTTCAAGTTCACTTGGGTGGACTTGAAATTGGTACAAAGAAATCACTTATGCCCCCTTTTTTAAGAATCATTTTGAAAATGAATGTGCTCAGGCTAAATTTCAAGATATAGAATCGAATGAATAAAATCCAGTTAGCCTAGCATGATTATGGTATATACGTGTTATTTCAAAATACAATACCTCACTCAAGTAATATTGTAATTACTTGAGTCATAATCATCTCGTAATCCATAGATGCATCACTGGTTAGCTATTATCTGATGATGTGATCAATACTGAGGGACTCCTAGATTTGATGCATAAGGATGAGTTTCTTGAGTGGTTACTCATGTGATGTCCATAACTCTGTAGCTATCACTTGTAGTTCACACGAGAAGACCTTACAAGCTTATCTTTCTCTGTTTATCCCTGTTTCCCAATGCAAGAACAGAGAGGATCCTACGAAACAAACATATACTTTTTGGTACCCGATGTTTCTTGGGTCCACACAAGATTAGACATGACAACTCTTATGCTCTTATAATTTAATCATATGATATTTGAACAAAGAGTAGAACAATCAAAGATCAAAAGCATAATTTTACCCAATCAAATAAACCAATGAATCAGATAGGGTAACAACTAAATGATTCCAAGAAGGTTATTTTTCAATGACAATTTGGAAATACACTTTAAGTAGAAATGATGTCATTGATAAAAATCTCGAATCCATGGATGAGATTAAAATTTCAAGAATGATAATGAAACATACAAATTGTTTCAAATCTTGAATGTTCTTTCAAATTGTGATAATGCATTATGAAATCAAAATTTTCATGAATGAAAGGTTCATTTTTGAAACATGTTTAAAATCGATGCTCACTCTAAACATGGTGGAGATCAACATATTAAAGAATATATCAGAATGTATCAGAATGCTTCAGTTTTGGAGAACATGTCAATCATTGAAGTTAACATGTAGAAGAATTTTCCCATGTGCAAAGATCATATGGATGATGCATTAGCCGAACATGCTTAACACAATAGAGATACATATGCATAATGACTTTACTATGACCAAGAGCATCTTGCCTCTTAGAATTGAATTTAGAAATATATGAATGGTCAAGGCAAGAATATGAATATACATCTATAGTTACTCAAAATATGGATGGAAAATGTTGATGTATTTGAGTAACGAAGGGGATACTAGGATTCATGTACGATGAGGCACAAACTCATTAGTCCAAATGACTAGAGTTCCAGAATGTCATCCTAGTAAGTTATTCCACTAATGGTTAATGCATTAATATTCAATGTACTAATGAACATTTATAAATCTTGGAATAACTTGGCCAACTAAGAAATTATGCTATAAGCATAACACTTTCACAAATTGATTTCTTTTCCAGAAATTAACTTGAAACTCGAGAGATGAATAACTTATTAGACATAAGGTCCAACTAGTCAAGAATAAAGAATGAGGAGTTCAAGTATCGCATTAAATACCAAAGAACAATATGTGAATGACGGGGAAAACTCAACTGGACAAATTTTGAAGCATATCTATCATTTAACATACAAAAAGTTGACTTCCGATTTAGAAATTCCATTTGAATGCAATCAAAGCATGGATATTTTTCAAAAGCATTTGTATGCATTTTTACAAAACAAAGTGAGTTGAAATCCACACAAATTTTAGAATTGTGCATTTCAAAAACATAAACTCGTAAAGTTATGCACAAATTCATTTACGGTCCATTTAGCAATTTGAAAACACTTTGAAAACCATAAATGATTTGATTGCTAATGGAATGCAATAATGGACAAGTATTTATTACCCACATATGTAATTCATTTAAGTGCAAAATAGGGTAAGAATTAGATATCACCGTAATTCCTCTTGTCCTTATAGTATTTTGCTTGGTTGAGATGGATTGATGCAGATAACTCTTTTTCCGACGTTCACCATCAACATCAACCATTGCTTCTTTGGCTTCCTCAAGAGTCGAATTGTTTCTCTATATAGTTGCATTCTTGATAAGCTTTTTATTTGATCCTACAGAGACATATAAACCTTTTTCTCCTATGGTATCCAACCATGCTTGGATCCAATCATCGTTAGCTTGTAGGAACCAAAAATTCACATGCTCTTATGAATATAATTAATTCAGAACAACTAAGCATAGTGAATAAAACATGACTCTATGCATAAATGAAATACTTTCTTTTCAAATCATCATGTATGCATAAAGAGTTAAACCTATTGAACATTTCAATTTCTCTCAAAAATATATCGAATGTGAGAACTCGGTTTTTATAGAAAATAGTTTGCAATGCTTATTCCTAAGGCTACAAGATATAAAACCTCAAAGAAAATTTCAGATGATAGCATAGGAGGTTTTACCATTGTATACCTTAGCCTTAGGTACTAGGAGGATCGACTTTGCTTACTCACGCTTCTTCTTCATATGTCTTGCCATGGGTATCTCGCAAAGCTCTCTCAAAGATATAGACTTCAAGAGTCTTTTCCTTTGATACTTGAGAGATTCTCCTCTTCTTGTTCTCCTCAAGATAATTGAATGATACTCTATGGTAGTCCATTCTTGAGACAAAGTGTATTCCTCTTGCTTGTAACCATTGCTTCTTTTGGTGTTTAGACCTTGTAGCTCTAGCAATGGGTGCCCGAGAGTTCTCTTGTTTGTTATAGATGCTATGATCTTCTTCATAGGTCCATGAGAAACTCTTGACTTTTCTTCATCTTTTCTCTACCTTTATGTCCATTTCTCTTCAAATTATCCTGCACACACGGAGAACTAGATGGACATTTTGGTACCCACTTATATTTGGGTCCTTGATCATTAGTATTGGACCTTGCTTGTCCTTTAGGAACCCAAAAAAATTTATTCCTCATATTAAAATTTCTTATAATATAGCACGAGTGAGAAATATGACCAGATTTACCACAATAATTGCAAACTATATAATGATGTGCATTATGAGATTTTATGCAAATATTGTGTCGATCGTCAGAGTGAAAATTCAAATAAATCTCATTTGAATATTCTTTCTTCCCAATAAACTTTCCAACATTATTTTTGAAAACATTTTTGCTTTTCAAATTAGAATCAATAATCGGTTGAAAGACAATTTTATGCAAATGTTCAAAATCATTTTTCTTAACTGCACAAGAAGAATTGGAATTGTTTACCCGAGATGTGCATCTTGAGCTCCAGATAATGATTTAGCATAATCATGCATAATGAGCTCCTGGAAATTGTCTTCCTCTTGTTCTGTGTTGACCAGAGCATGGAAGCATTTTCTTATTTCACCTTCTTCAATCTCAACTTCCGTTTGTTCATCAATCGTGGATATACAACTTATAGTCTCGATGAATCATCAACACTTTCAACTTCAACACAATTGTTAGAAGCATATATAAAACCAAGAGTATCCCATATTTCTTTAGCACTAGAGCAAGACTTGATTTTCTCATAATCATTTTCGGTTAAAGCACTATATAAAATTTTCATTGCTCTAATGTTCAACGAAAACATTTTCTTTTCCTTTTCAGTCAATCCTTTCTTGGTTTGAAATCATAGACATTTATAAAAACATTCCACATATCAAAATCAAAACATTTTATAAACGATGTCATTCTAGCTTTCCAAAACCAAAAATCAACATCTTTAAAAAACGGTGGAATGGTATAATCGAAACCTTCAAAAATGAACAACACCCAAAGACAGCCATTGACAACTCTTGAGACTGTTAAGTCCTTTAAACAAGAGCCCCGCTCTGATACCAAATGAAAGAGTCGGCTATCACCCAAGAGGGGGGTGAATTGGGTGTCTGATAAAAACTTTGGAACTTTGAAAATCTTTTAGCCTCTTCTAAATCAACAGATTAGATATTCAAATAAACATGTACGAAAATATAAGAGATAAGGGAAGAGAGTATGCAAACCGTGATTTATATCCGGTTCGGCCCAATCCTTGACCTACATCCAGTCCCCAAGCTCCACTTGAGATTTTCAATCCACTATCTCCTTGTTTAACCGGGCACAAGAGAAAGCCTTTACAACCTCACAAGTTTGGTCGGGCACTTGTGTAGCCTTTACAATCTCTCACCGAGATATCCTCTTACGCACTGTAAGAATACAATTACCAACTCTGTAAACGAAGGATGATCCTCTCACTCTTGGACTCACTCCCCCTTACAAGTTGTAATTGATACACCCACACTTAAGGGTCCACAACCTTAAGATTTTTACAACTAGAAGAATTAATCGGTGTTTAAGAACTCCTCACTGAGTAGATGAATGCTAATCACTGAAGTACATAATCGATCATCTCACTCTCTACTGTAAACTATATAAACATTGAGAAACAGAGTAAGAGTTAAGTGTATATTCATAATGTCGGCATTTCGGTGCACGCTCGTATCTCTCTTTGTCCATTTTGAATCCTTCTCCTTTTATAGTTGATGGAAAGCATTCGACCGTTGAGAGGGATTAATGAGCCGTTGTGAGTAATCAATATGTCCGTTGTAAAACACTTGCTCTGTTTCCTCGTACGCTTTGACATTCGACCGTTTATTCTTCGTTGACATTCCTTATTCAAATTGTCCGTTGAGACACATTCGAATATTGTATAAGGTATGGCCGGAATGCTTTTTGCTTGCTCGAAGGTTTCTTGCCGAATGGTGAATGTCTCTACTTTGCATTTAATGCTTTCGACAAGCCAAAGTGCTTTATTTTAATCACCTGGTAATTTGTGCCTTGATGATATGAAACTCACTAATACACCGGTTAAAAGCATTTGGTAAACTTAATAAACAATAATCATAAGCAATAAGATAAATGTCATCATCGAGAAATTTACGCAATGAAGCTTTTGAGAACAGGATGACATTGCTCGGGCAAGATTATTGGTTTGCTCGGGCAAGCTCTTTGTATCATAGTGTAAAAACACTTTCTACTCGCTAGTGCTCGGGCAAGCATTTTCATTGCTTGCAGATTGCTCGAGCATGGTGATATCTATGCTCGGGCAAGCTCTTTAAGGTACTGGAAGTATTGTCTTCCGGATGACGTTGCTCTCGGGCAAGTCTTCCTTCTTGCTCGGGCAAGGTTCAGGCAGAGTCGATATTGAGAAGACATCCAAGGTTGCTCGGGCAAGCTTTTGTCCTTGCTCGAGCATGTTGATCTTCATGCTTGGGCAAGACAGCGAGAAAGTGTTTCAGGACGATGTTGCTCGAGCAAGCTTATATCCTTGCTCGGGCAAAGTTAAGGCAGAGACGAATCCAAGGAGTTTGCTTGGGCAGCCTTTTTCTTATGCTCGGGCATATGCTATGGTATTTAGATCCTCGCTTCTATTTCAGTCTTGCTCGGGCAAGGTGTTGCTTTCAGGTGTTTCTAGAGGTTGCTTGGGCAGATGGCTAGTGCTTTCTCTTATCCTTCTTCAACATCCGATGTTGCTCGAGCAAACATATAACCTTGCTCGGGCAAGGTATGCTTTCAAGCCTTTTTCAAGGGATGCTCGGGCAGGTTGCTTGTGCTTTCCTTCTTTCTTCAATGAGCTCGTTGTTGCTTGGGCAACATTCTGCTTTGCTCGAGCATGACTTTCCAAATTGCAAATCTTCACTCTGAACTCGTTGATGCTTGGGCATCATGTTCTTTGAAGCTTTTGATCATATGTGAATAAGCATAATACTCTCCAGTACAAAGCTTCAACTTCCAGAGTATAGAGACTTTCAAGAAGCAATCATATTGACAGCAATTTCGAGCGAGCATAATGTCTTCGGCAAAAATCCAAATTTAGCAAATCATCTCATCTCAGAAAGATCTTCAAATATTCCTTTCATTTCAATAAGAATCAACTCCAAACTAGTTGTATTTCGTCCATTAACATCAGATGAGTGGAGGTTGATCTTATCCAGCGTTTTTGCAGAATCCAGAACAGACTATCAACTTTAAAAACATCATAACTCCTTCAATTGATCTTATTTTTCTGTGTTCTTGATGTTTTTGGAAAGGTATTTGAGTCTATTTTCCAATGGCACCAATTTCACCTCAATTGGATTTGTAGATTGTGAGATACACCCAAAACACCGAAGCTTGTTCCTGATTGTGACGGTGATATTTATGGCAACTTGTAAAATTCATAGATAATTCATCTGACATCATTTTGGCTTGGATTTTATATCCAAATGACGCATTGGGAGTCTAGTTTCATATGCCACTGGTTTCACATCAATTCGATTCCTGGTTTGGGAGATATCGTTGAATTACCGAAGGTCGCCAGTAAACAGAAATTTGAACAGAGTAAAGGCGAAGAAGAACCTTGCTTCGGGCAAGCTTCTTCTTTGCTCGGCAAGAGCGGATTTTGGGCGATTTTGAAAAAATTCACCTTGCTCGGGCAGACCTTTGTTGTTGCTCGAGCATGCCTTCGAAACTCAATATGCTCGGGCAAGGAGTGATAGAAATAGCTGAAATTACATAAATGCCCCCAAACAAACCAATATTCACCTGTGTTTCGAACTTGCTTATTTTAACTCCGAATCGAATTGCTCCAACTTCTGTTTGAAAGCACAGAGACTTGAATATTGATATTCTCATGATAATTAACAGGTTCTTCTTTCTTCAAGCTCCATTCTTGATCATTCTTCATTGTATTAAACTTTGTATCTACATTAAATATAAGAATTAGTTAAAGTATAGGATAAATGTAGTATGTAAACTTTTTGCTTTTCAATAATGACATCAATATAAGACATCATCAAAACTAATCATAACTAACGCGATGATTTGGTCAAACCTGACTTATAAATAGGACCAGAGTGGTATTTTCTAAAACACCCTAATCACATTTCTTTATTCTCTCATTCTCTTTCATCCTTGAATATTGCTAATGGTGCATCAATAGGAGTTAAAAAAATTGATAAATATAAAAGTTTTGTCTTATATTTAAGATAAACGTTAATTAGTACATAGTACTACATAATAATACCCTAGACCAGAGTCATTAATCTAGAATATCTATAGTCACGTTATTTCATACAATTAATCGTTTTTCTTTGAAATTTAGAGTTTGAGTTTGAAATATATTCCGGGTCATCGTCGACCAATCTCTTTAATGCGTGTAAGTCATGGTCAAAAAGGGAAGGAAGTAAAGAAAACAAATTACGTAAGCAAAGCAATGATCTCAGGCTCATGAAAATCCATATTAATTTTATATAAGTTTAGGCTAAAAAATATTTTGTATTATAAAGGAAAAAGTCCACAAAAAGAATTTTAAAAATAGAAAATGACAAAATGGTGTTTCAAATATTCATAATGTCATAAAAGTGTTACAACTCGATTTGTCATTTTGAAGTTTAAAATAAATAACACAAATGTAGTTATATATATATTTAAAAAAAAAAATTACCCCAACTAGCCACCTCTGGTGGCCAGCCCTCCAGCACGAATACACCGTTAGGAATAAATATTTCCAAAGTTGCAGGAGTGGGGTTTGAACCCTTGTTTGTCCAAAGATTGGCGGGTATTGACCTACCAATGACTTTCAAGGCTTGCATGTTTAGGTGTAGCTTTTGAAAAATAATTTTTATAATTTACGAGGTAAACATGGCTTTTGGAGAATGATTTTCATAATTTACGAGGTAAAAATGATTTTTGAAGAATAGCTTTTAGATTTTTAATAGTGTTTGTATAACTTCAAAACCTAGGTTTTGACAAAAGTTTGCCAAAACATCCCAAAATTGTTCAAAAGCTATTTTGCCCAAAACTTAAGTTTTGACAAAAGTTTGCCAAACACCCCTCATGCATTAAAACTTGGGTTTTGTCATAACGGTACCAAACACTCATTTTCCATCAAAATCTAGGTTTTGAGGTCAAAACCTAAGTTTTGTGAAAAGCAACTTTATTATGCTTTTTCTCTCTCCTATGCCATCATCAATATTTTTTCAAGATCGGGCCAAGATATCCTTAAGATATTTTTTAGTACCTTTCGTACCCTGAAATATTTTTTTCAAGATTAGTTATTACTTTGAAATATTTTTTTAATATCCTTTTTTTTTTCAAGATCATGAAATACTTTTTCATTATCTTTAAGTATCTTTTTAGTGCCCATTAGTACCCTGAAATATTTTTCTTAATATCCTAAAATAAACTTTTAAGATCATAAAATATTTCAGGGTACTGACTGGGACTGAAAAAAATACTTCATGGTCTTAAAAATTTATTTTGGGATATTAAAAATATATTTAAGGGTAATGACTGATCTTGAAAAAATATTTCATGATACAGACGGGTACTAAAAAGATACTTAATACGAATGGTACTGAAAAGATACTTCTCATGGTCTTAAAAATTTATTTTAGGATACTGAAAAAATATTTCAGGGTTATGACTAATCTTAAAAATATATTTCATGGACTGAATGATACTGAAAAGATACTTCTCTTGGTCTTAAGAATTTATTTTAGGATATTGAAAAAATATTTCAGGGTTATGACTAATCTTAAAAAAATATTTCAGGGTACTAAAAAAAATACTTATGATAATGACTGGTACTGAAAAAATGCTGATGACGGCAGAGGAGAGAGAAAAATCTTTTTTTAAAAAAACTTTTTTTCCAAAACCTAAGTTTTGGCTCTAAAACCTAGTTTTTGATGCAGAATAGCTTTTGGCAATATGGGTGTTTGGCAAACATTTGCAAAACTTAAGTTTGATGCAAAATAGCTTCGAAAAAAAAAAAAAAAAGAAGGGTGTTTGACAGACTTGTGACAAAACCTAGGTTTTGTTTCCAAAACCTAGGTTTTGGGAACTTCCAAATAGGCCATGTGCAAAAATTCACATTATCAGGTCATTCATAAGTTTTGTTAAGAAGTTTACAACATTTGATCATGTTTTAACAATTTTTATTTACCAAGTAAAAAATTTACACCATCAAGTCATTCACATGTTTTGTTAACAAATTTACAATTTTTGATTAGGTTTTAACAATTATTTTCACAAAGTAAAAGATTTACACTACCAAGTCATTCAAAAGTTTTGTTAAAGAATTCACCATATTTTATTAGGTTTTAACAATTTTAGTTTTCCCATAAAAAAATTCACAAGTTTTTAAAACATGATAGTGTGACTTTTATGAAAGTTGTTAAAGCCTAACCAAATATCGTGAATTTCTTAACAAAAATTGTAAATGACTTGATAGTGTGACTTTTTTATTTGAAAAATTAGACGAAAGTTGTTAAAACCTAATGAAATATCGTTAATTTCTTTACAAAATTTGTGAATAACATGATAATGTGACTTTTTTATTTGGTAAATGAAAGTTGTTAAAACCTAATGAAATTTTGTGAATTCCTTAACAAAAGTTGTGAATGACCTCATTTTGTGAATTTTTTTACTGTGTGAGAAAAAGTTGTTAGAATCTAATGAAATGTTGTGAATTCCTTAATAAAATTTGTAAATGAGTTGGTAGTGTAAAAGATTTTACTTGGTAAACGAAAATTGTTAAAACCTAATGAAGTATAAATTCCTTAAAACTTGTGAATGAATTTAAGTCAGACTTAAACAATCAGCATATATATTGAAAAGCATTGGTGGCCCAATGTTTTTGGCAAAACAAGTGGACAAGGTTAAAATCTCATCCCACCACTTTGAGAATATTTATTCTCACAAGATCTCCGCTGAAGGATAGGCGGCAGTCGCCCACAGCGGGCCGTTGTCGACAATGAGGGTTTTTTTTTTTGTTTTTTAAAAAATGTGTAAGGGCATTCTTGTTATTTCCTTTTAATTTCAAAATGGACAACTTGGGCCTAACACTTCTCTAAAATTATGAATATTTGAAATAATTTTTTATCTTTTAGCATTTTTAAAGTTCTTTTACTAGAATTCTCCCATTATAAATCTCATTATTTATAAATTATCAATATGGTATAACTTGTTAAATGAAAATTAAACAGTATGATACCCGAGATTCAGGAATTAATTTAAAGTATGTGGCTTTAAAAACCCAAATCATTTTTGCACGTATAAATGATTTGACTTTAGTTATTAATCAGTGAGGATCTCAATTTTTATGTAATATAGAGTCTAACCAATAAGTACTACTATAACTCATATATAATGTGACTTATTAGAGTTTTTATGCTATATATATATACAACTTAACTTTAGCTTGCAATTAGCTTAACCTTGGCTTGAGAGGGGATATTACTTCAATAAATAAACAGTTAATAGGTCTTTATAGTAAGGATTGGAGCCTTGGTGGGAGTATGTAACAACTTAATGTCCTATGAGGCCATTCTTTATGTTAGTTTTTTGGACTTTTTCAAATGCGCTTTCATTTTAATATTTACGTTCACAAATATGCATTGGTTTTTAAAACATCCATTTGAGATTGAATATGGTTTGAATTACGAAACTCGCATGATCCAGTACACAATGTATTTGGGCCCAATATAAAATATTCTAGTTTTATCAGAATTGTCCCTGCACATAATTATATTGGACCTTTAATAACTTAGGTATCGAGTTCAAATGCTTTTTTTCCCCATCTTAAAATGTGGTCTTATCTTTCTTAGCATCCACCCACTCATTTAGGGATTTGAAAACTCTCACAAATGGAGAAGGTTTGAATCTTGACACCTTCACGATCAAGCTGGGGTGGAGGTATGTGTACTCTTAATCTTATATCCCCATGTAAAACAAACTCAAACGCCATACACTTAGAATATAGGTGAGCCCAACCTCTATCCTAATATATATATATATATAATTCTTTCATAGCATCCAAGTGTGCATATCCAATTACTATATGACATGTGGTGCCTTTGGAGTGCTATGTCATGTGTCACGAGAAGTTTCACATGTGTGTAATTGTTCATGTTATCATCCCTCTCCATTATCCTCTATAATTTCCTAGAATATTTTAGAAGGTTTGTTGGGCCTCTAACTAGATCGATGAATGCTCATCGGCCTTTAAGTCATCCCTATTGAACGCATCTTGGTATGCTATCATTTGGTTAACCTAATCCTTTGAATCTGACTGGTAATCACGTGGAGTTTTTGGATGTTACGCTTGTAATTACCTTCGGGGCATACTTGAGGCTATAATGCAAGCATGGATTTTTTTTTTTTTTTTTTTTTGGGGTGGTGTCAAGCTTGTTTGACATCACATGGCTTGACGGTGTTTGCAACAAAGCCTCTTTTTTATTTTATCAAGAGTGCAATCTCTTTTGAGGCTTAGAATACAAAGAGTCTTTGTCCCTCTTAATAAGTGTACTTACGGGATTAGAACTTGTATTCTTCTTTTTTATGAGAGTGGAGCCACTTGCCACTTCAACTAACGGTTTGTTAGTTGTGATAGAGCTTCTTTAATTTGTCAGGAGATTGTCAATTTAGTTGTCAGTAAGAATTGGTTGATGATGAGCATTATCTAATTTGCAGTATAATTAATGTTGAGGGATAAAGAATTTACATGGGAGGAGGTTTCATTGTATTATCTCAGGAGGTATGATGACTCTTGCTTGTTATGTTAAAAGTCTTTGAAGCTGATGAGTCTCATGGTAAGGCACTTGCAGTGGTGGAGCCAGGATTTTAGTTTGTGGGTGCATAATTAGTGGTAGGATTCGGGGGGCTGCCCCCATTTTTTTTTTAAGGAAAGTTTTAAATGTATTAAAAAAAAGAATATAAACAATAATAAAAAAAAAACGTCAACTTAACATAGAAAAATAATAATCAAGAGTCAACTAACCTTTACATCAGAACGATTACAAAAACATTCTTCGATTCTTCATTCCTTAAGAATATTGCATTATATTTTCATCATCGATCAATCGTATCAAATATATCACGTTCAACATAAGTTAGCATGCATCAGAAATTTTTAATTGTCTTTTCCTGCCTTTTTTCCTTATTGTTTGATAATGTGTAACTTTCGAGCAAAAAAAAAAAGATTATGTGTAACTTTTCCTCATATATTTTTTATTTGAATATGAGCACTTTCTTGTCCTTATCTACTGATGCAAGGTGGGTTATCACACAAATTATGTGTAACAGATCCGCTTGCTTTAACCAAGCAAGTCCATGCCCAAAAAATAATTAGGAGAGTTGTCTGCTTGTCTGAGTCTAGTTCGAACAGGGGACCTCGTGTATGTGGAGACTAAGGTTATTACCACTACACCACCTAGACAATTGTTATGAGATCCCTTCAATATATATATATATATATATATATATATATATATATATATTCTAAAACTTTGTGTCTGCACCTGCACACACAGACACAAGTGTGGCTCCGCCACTGGGCACTTGTCATAAACATCTTCAAGCTGTGGTTAAAGCCATCGTGCTATCAAATATTGCAGCATGATCAATTTTTTGAGGGAATTAGACAATATATGATTGGTTTTAATGAGATTGAACAAGCAAGGTAGATAGAATGGGCAAGATTTTCGTAGCACCTTCACATGAAGAAACATGGCACAAACATGTTTATTAAATCTCAAAGTCTAAAAAAAAAAAAAAAAAAAAAAATAAAATCCGCGTCAACATTATTAATTATAGTCAGATTTCTTCAAACTTTCCAACATAACCTTTTTTATGCAATTAATATGAAAAATAAGGAAATCTAAATTAATTAAGACCAAAATACCATGTACGCACCTGGTCAAACTTTTTTAAAAAAAATAAAATAAAAAAGTTTAGGTGGGGTAGACATTGGTAACCTATTAGGGTCAGGCACTTGGCCAAACTAGTCAAGACACACTTTTTGTGCGTAATAAAAATGGGTTAAGGTGCATTTTTACCAATGAACTATTGGTGGTAGGAGCGTCAGATCGCTTACCAACAGCTCATGAGCGTCCTTTCATCGACCAAGGCCTAAGGTGCATATTGGCCAATCCAATTTTCTTTCATTTTTTGACAAAAAGTTTTACTCGGACCTTTTAAATCTTACTAAATTAAATAATTTTTTTCCTCAATTGTCATTATTACTTGTATAGATATATATAGACTTATTCTTTTCAATTTTTTTTTTTATAATAAAAAAATTTTTAATTATATGATTTAAATAAAACCAAGGTGTTTTATAGTTTAATTTATATGTTAAACTATATATATATATATATATATATATGATTTATTTTTAATGGATATCAATATTGATACTTAATAATATAAATCCGGCAACTTGATGATATATTTGTTAATTAAATGATCTATTGATTATTTGTGACTTGTTGACAAAAAGAAAAAGAAAAAAGAAAACTTAAGAGGCTTGATGAAGGAGATTTAATAATAGGTTAAAGAGCAATTTTAATGGGTTAAGGAGCAACTTGACATACGTTTCAAATAATGACAATTGAGAAAAAAACTTATTAAATTTAGTAAAATTTAGAATTTTGTTGGCACATGGCCAAACTAGTCAAGGGAGAGAAAGCAAAGTTTCCGTAGATGCAGTTTTTGTACGTAATAATAGAAGCCTGTCATGAATAGGCCTTATGGAAGGGGACTGTGAACCCAAGAGCAATGGGCCACGAGATAAGATAATGAGAAAATTTCAACTAGCTGCCACTGTAGCTAAATATTTCTCAAAAGCCCCTATAACTTTCTCTAATGGGGGCAATGAGATTAATTATACGAGGGAATGGACAAAAAGGACCCTAAAAAAATGACTAGCACTTGTGCTATTTTAAAGACAAGATAGAATTTACAAGATAAGTGTGATGCTTGACAAGATGGACATGTGGATTTACTAGACAAATGAGACAATTTGCAAGATCTACAATTGAAATCACAATGACACTAGTGATATTTATCAGGCAAGAGGGCATACACATAATAAGTGTGATATTTTACCAGATTCATCATGCATGTGCAAAATTTACAATACAACTCGAGCTAATTTGTAAGACCTACAATTAAAATGACAATAATACTAGTGTTATTTATAAGAAAATAGGGACTTCACAAGGCAGCTATGACTTTTTACAAGATACATGTATGAATTTGCAAAAAAAAAAAAAAAAAAAAAAAAAAAAAAAAAAAAAAAACTAATTTGCAAAATCTACAATTAAAATGACTGAAATTTTTGTGGGGGTCATTTTTGTCAATTCCCTCATGAAATTAATTTCACTGCCTCTATAAGACCACAATGATGTTTCAGAAAATTATAGGGGTTTTGAAAAAATATTTAACTAGTGAAGTTAGACGAAATTTTCCCCAAGATAATTAGGATTGGATGGGGTGGATAGCCTCTACTAGTCTACTCTCGATATATCTTGCAATTATATTTGTTAAGAACTCATTATAAATTGTACCAACAAAAAGAGAACTCATTATAAATAATGATCATTTTAAAACCCCTACCACAAGAAAAATATAAAGTTTAGGCTCGAGTTTGCATATAAGTCTTTTTTTTTTTTTTTTTTAGCTCTAGCTTAAGCCTTCAAAATGCCTAATGTAGAAATGTCTTTTTAAAAGCTTGCTTAATGTCAGCATTTAAATAAATTTAAAAGTCTATGTCTCTAAGACTATATATAACCTTTCAAGCCTATTTAAAACTCACGTTATGTTTTAACGCGTTATGTTTTAAGGTTATAAAAATATTATATATAATTTAGTTATTTAAATAAATATAATTTAAATTTACAATAAAATAAAAAATTTCATATCTCAAAATTTATAATTACACATATAAGATAATTCTTTTATAATAAAGTATAAAATTAATTTAGATTATATTATATATAATTAACATGGCAGTGATCAAACCCTGGATTGGCCAAAGCAATAGACTTGTGTTTAATATTAGTTGGTTTTTACTTCGTGCTGAATCATTTATCCATTTTCACTATCGCAACTTTCATGCGTCTTGTTTTATGTCTTTAGCGTTTCATCATCTGGTAGCTTGATATCTTTTCTTTTCTTTTTTTAGTAAGAAGTGTGCAAGAAAACGCGTATGGCCTGGTTAGTTAAAGGAAGCCTATGAATGAGATCTTCTATAAAAATCGCTTTATATTTCGCTAGAATAACATTCATGGTGACAATTTTACTATTCATTTGATAACTTTGATGAACTAAAGAATTGACAAATCAATTAACATCCGGTCGATTTCTTGATATTAGTTGGTAAAAGAGTTTGTTTGGGATAACGGTGGCATAAATGACTTTTTTTTTTAGATGAGTTTTTTTTCTAGAAAAGTCAGATTGTATATATGATTCATGTTTGAGATAGCGAATACGGTGTTTTTTTTTTTTTTTTTTTTTTTTTTTTTTTTTTTTCTGAGATGAACTTTTGTTTGGATGATTATTTGAGATGAAAAATGACATAAATCTTATTAAATACTATATATGAATATGTATGTGTGTGTGTATATATATTAGTGGTATATATTGTGATAATTGAATATAAAAAATTTAAATTAAATTTGATTAAAAAAATTACATAACTCTAAAGTACTTAATTAAATATATTATAATAGATAAATTAGAATGTATACAATGTATGTTTAATAGTATATTGAATATTATATCACCTATTCCTAATTTTTTTTAGAAGCTGAAATAAGTCATTCTAGAAATTGAAAAAAAGTGATTTCTCGAAAAAAAAAAAATCACTCTTTTTTTTAGTAGCCCATTATCCATAAAAACTATCACAAACGCCTTTTTTTCTTCTTCCTGTAGCCATGCCAAATAGGCTATTTGATGTTTTGAAAGATTGGTCTGACCCTAATAAGCCGAAAAAAAGAAAAACAAAAGCTTGGACTCGAGTTAGATCATAAGTTGAAATTTGAAGACTGTATAGCTTCACTCTTAATTCAATCAAACTAGGTACTGTAATTGTGTTTGAAATTTGTCTACTTTCTTTTAATTCTTTCGATGTGATTTCATTAATTTGGTTACTGGGTCCACTTCGTTGGGTTTGACCATTGTCTACTTTCCCTTAATTCCATATATATATATATATATATATATATATATATATATATATATATATATATATATATATATATATATATATATATATATATATATTGTTTGAAATATCAGTGGAAAAAATAACTTATGGAAAAGTCGGATTGTGAAAGGTGATTTATGTTTGGATTGATGGTTGCGTAAATAACTTTTAGGTTCAAATAAAAAGTTTTTACTCTATAAGCTAAGAAAGTGACTTTTTTACCTCATAAGTCCGAATCGGAAAATTTCTCATCCAAACAATTTTTTTTTTTAAAAAAAAAACCTATAAACCCGATTGAAATAATAAATAAGCCGGATTGCCCCTCCTAAAAACCATACCAAACGTACACATGATTGCATTAATTTGGTTCCTCGCTTTTCGTCATTTTTCAATGAAAATTTTCCCCAATTCCCCTATTAAAATATGTATGGTCTCTCTATCACAATCACAAGGGATTTAACTGTGTGTTGTCTCTAAACGACGCTATACTTTCCTATTATTCCTCATCTCAAGACATTCCATATTTATGAAATTTCAAATTTTACAAACTAATCTTTTTTGTGAACTTTTTACTGCATCTTTTTCATAAGTATATCTAATTTTTAATAAAAAATCAAATATATCCCAATACTGACCTCACCATATCTACAATGACAACTCTACGACTTTCATATTCTGTACAATTTCTTTCTTGTTCGTCATTTATATACTTATTAAATGTATTATATATCTAATCATAATCATAATTATCACAAATAAAAAAAAGGTTTAAATTTCTCATGTTGCATGAGAAGAAGAAGATTCCTACATACACATGAAATGGTGAGACCCACATATATATATATATATATAATAATTGGGAAAAACACTTCTCATGTTGTAGGAGAAATGTATTCTCATATCACACACACATAAAATGGTGGGACCCACATATACATATACCACTCTGGTCCTATTTATAAGTCCTATTTTGACCAAAACACACATATCAAGGAGAGGTAGTTGGCTTAATGATTATAAGGTAAAATTTCAACTTTACCCTCATTTATGATTAAGTATCTTTCAACTCTTCCTTCTCTCTATATCTTTATTGGTATAATTAATATGGGCAAAATTGTCACAATCTCATCTCTTTCCTCAAAGAGGACTTATAAATAGAACCAATTTTTTTTGGTCAAAATGGACTTATAAATAGGACCAGAATGGTAATTAGCATTATATATATGTGGGTCTCATCATTTCATGTGTGTATGAATCTTCTTCTTCTCATACAACATGAGAAGTTTAAACCCCATAATAATTATATATATATGTGGGTCCCACCATTTCATGTGTGTGTGACATGAGAAAACTCTTCTCGTACAACATGAGAAGTATTTTTCCCATAAAAAAAATATCATATGGGATCCATCTATTGATAAATGCAAGAAAAATATATATTACCTCCAATCCTGAATATATGACAAAGTTTATAGTGCAATTTATATTACAAACTTTGTCTTATAAGGCCGGAGGGAGTATATTTTATGTTGGGATCCGTACACGCAGCGGAGTTAAAAATTTTACGAATCCCAAGAAGAGGATCGCTCAACCGCGTTTAAATCAAGGTTAAAGAGTCTGAATCATACCTATGCGAAATTCTGAGCGTTTCTTACGTTCGATTTGATCACGTGGGCTTCCTCTCGATCGCCAGATCGACTCCTAGAATCGGCTTCCTCTACTTTGGTATCCACACGAATAATCCCGAACCCGATTGTGGCAGCGTGCTAGCGCCTTTTGAGTTTTGCGTCTCTCTCAATTTCACTTTAGGGTTTCTCGCGCTTTCGTAATACGCTTGACAAAAGTCCCATAGGTTTTCTCAAACCCAATCAGCGTATTATATTCGAAATTAATCCTCATTAATTTTTGAATTTCAAATTTCAAATCTGGATTAAAATATTTTAATTAAATCTATCTAATAGATCTAATGTAATTTATTTATTTAATCCGAATTAAAAGCCGATCTGAAATTCGAGTTTTGAATCTTTGATTAAATATATATTAATTAAATCTATCTAATAGATCTAATCTAATATATTTATTTAATCGAATCAAAAAGCCTTCTAATTTAATTTATCTCTATAAATTAAATCCGAGAAATGATATCCATCTATTTATTTAAATTTGAGATACTATATCTCAATTTAAATTAAATAGATATATGATATCTTTATTCGAAAATTAAAACATGAGATACAATATCTCTATTTGTCTTAGATATTTAATTTATCAAATAAATTAAATACTAAACAAATATTATAATCTTTATTTAATATTATTATATTATTTAATTTCAAATTAATATAATATAATATATATTATATTAATATATATAATATTAATATACATAATATTCACCCCATAAATACAAAGATTCATTAAATCTTAGACGTATCTAAGATTCAATGAATCGACACTTTTAGATTGAATGAATCCTGACACTTTCTTCGTGTTGACTATTCTTATGTGTAATGCGACCTTATAGCGGCCACGTGAGATTGCGATGGGCCAATACTCTACTTAGCCCACAAGTCGCAAGCGGCCTCTAGCAAGACATTGCGACTACCCAATTCATATGGGGATTGATGATACGATACTACCTATCGCACAACCATGTCACGTCCCTTTTGTCACGATAATTTGGTCAAGGATGAGGCGTGGATAATGTCAACTTCCTTTACTTGATCATTACTTTCTCGATTCTCGAGTAGTCTAATAAGTGAAATAGAAACTCTTTTCCATCACAAGATTTGCCGTGACATTTCTTAGACTCACTCATCGAAAAAATTGAAGATTATCTCTCTACAAATGTGAGGGACAATTCCATCTTGATCATTCACATTCCTCTCCATGAGAACCACTGATCCTGATCCAAGCCTTTATCATCACCCGGTCAAAGGTGACTTTTGACTAGGTCAAAAACGATGACTCATCATGTAGGAATCCATGATGATCTCGGTCATAGGGCGTTATGTGACGCGGTTATACATGAGAAAAAGCTTATGACTTAGTCCACGCAGAACTCTCATAGTGGGTCGGTCCGTGACATGATACTCTTTACAGTCTTTTTATGACTTTGACTTCGTATCTCCATACTCATCAAAGTCATATCGCCTTATTTCATCTTATTCGCGTAGATGACTAAGCCAAGACATTTAGGATAATCTATAAGATATATCCGGGATCATTATTACTATAAACATGCAAATGAAGTGATAACTTGATGGAGAATGACTTGCCTCTAGGACATAATTTTCAACATTTTATGCTTGAAAAACCTTTTAAACCACAATTTTTGAAATTTTGGCATCAAAATATTCAGCAATTATACACTTTTTCAAACACCAAATATAATTGTTTGAAGGATCTTTTTTTTTAAAAAAAAAAAAAAATCTTCATAACACGGCCCCAATAATCCATCCATTACTAGCCCCCATGTTTGAAAAGTACTGAACATATAAAGCGTATCAAAAGGGAGAATACACACACATATATCACGGCAAAAAACAGTAGAATATATATAGAGAAAATGACAAAAAAATGGGAAAATTACGTGTAGGTCCCAAGGAACAAAAATAATACAAAAAAGTCCATTGAAATCACCAAATTATACAAAAGTCCCTAAGGACTTTTTTTTTTTTGTAATTATTTGTATGAAAAAAATCCAGATTTTTAAATGTTATTGTAAATATGGTTTTTTCTGTTGTAAATGGAAGATTTTAAATTTTGTTGTAAATATAGCATTTCCGTGTTGTAAATATAGCATTTTGCTGTTATAAATGAGTTTTCTACGTTCAAAATCCAGGTGTTTAAATGTTATTGTAAATATGGTTTTTTCTGTTGTAAATGGCCAAATTTTAAATTTTGTTGTAAATATAGCATTTCCTGTTGTAAATATAGTTTTTTCTATTGTAAATGATCTTTCTACGTTCAAAATCCAGGTGTTTAAATGTTGTTGTAAATATGGCTTTTTCTGTTGTAAATATGATTTTTTTCTCGTTGTAAAAATGACCAAATTTTAAATTTTGTTGTAAATATAACATTTCCCCGTTGTAAGTCTATACTTTTTCTGTTGTTAATACAAATAATATCAAAAAAGCCCCTTGGGACTTTTGTGTAATTTGGTGATTTCAAGGGATTTTTTTTATAATTATTTCTGTTTCTTGGGACCTGTATGTAATTTTCCCAAAAAATTCTAAAAATTACAAAAGGACAGAAAGGTGCACTAAAATTCACTAATGACAAAAAAAGATATGAGATCCCAAAATGGGATTTTTAAATTATACAATAAAGACAAACTACAATAAAAAAAACTGAAATGCCACTTCATTATTTTAAAAAAATAAATTCTCAACCACCTCTCCGAAGAATGAGTTGTAATCAAAACTAAGGAGTTACCTCTTTTTTAGGTACATATAGTTAACTTATATTTTTTGGTGCACATAATATAGACTATTGAAAGTCATTGTTTTTGGCATGCAAGTGCAGTGAGATTAAATGCCACTTCCACCATCCACTTGCCAAAATAATTATTCCTGTTGATTGGAAGTGGTTGTAAATTCTTTTCATAAAAATAATTAAAGGGTGTTTCAGTCTTTTTCCTTGTATTTCGTCTTTATTCTCCAATTTCAAAATATCACTTTGGGATCTCGAACCTTCTCTGTTATTAGTGAATTTCGGTGCACCTCTCTATCCTTTTATATTTTCTAAGTTCTTTTTGCATCGTTTTTTCTCTCTCTCTCTCTCTCTATATACGTTCTCTAATCCTTAAAACAAAACTCGGTTGATTGTTTTATAATCTAAATAAATTATTTAAATTTGAATGAATGAATGAGGTGGCGACTTGTTGACTTGACTGCGAAACAAACTGTAGAAGCCTAGAAGGTTCATTTCCATTTGTCTTGCGCTTAATACACGTTGACAAAAATAAAGTGCAAAAACATAACATAACCCACCAGAAAAAAAAAACGTTTTCCATTTTCTTAAATTGCATGTTTGAAATCACATCATGTGAATTTTTTTTAATTAAATTATTCGGTTAGGTACCCTTGCTGAATACTTGTTTTATTTATTTTTTATTATTATTATTATTTTTATAAATTTTAGGAAAGGGGTTAGGTTCATCTTCGATCGATCCAAGGGCAGGGCGAAATCTCCCTTCCTCCAAGATTATACGATGTTGGGCAGGGTGAGTCGTTTATTACCCTCAGGGGCGTTCTTTAGCGTCATGAGTTATGATGTCTCCTCCATGTTTGGCCAACTTTCCGGATTGAACTCATTTCTTTTAGTGAGAGTGTCCGACCTCTCCGGTTAAGCCAAAAAACGAGGGGTCGCTGAATAGTTGTTGATAATACATAATCTGTTTCAATTTCTATTTTTTCCATCCTTCATAGTGTGGAAGGAGCCCAAGTCGAACTCGCAACAATACTTACGAAGTGAGTTGAACCAAATACCTTTGATATATTAACCAAGTCAAACACATGACATGTCAGGTTATCCTTATTTGGGTTCACATTAGATGCTTCTTTTATGTATTGTTTATGTGCTCGTCCCTCTAATTTTAAGGTAGAGGCATTTTTTATTTAGATTAAATTATATACTCTATCCTGAAATATTTTTTGCATATAGTATCTCAAATTAATTAATTTTCAGTCTTGATTCAGAAATATTTTTCGTGTGACACCAGTATCCCGGAAATTACTTAATTTAAGATACTTGGTGTAAAAAATATTTCAGGATCCAACTTATAATTAAATCTAAGTAGATAAATATATATAAAATAAAAAAAAAAAAAAATAACCACACCCTAAAATTATAAGGATGAACACATAAGAGAGAAACACCTAATGTGAACCAATCCTTAATTGGTTATGGGACTCACACACAAACAGATAAGTTGTCAAATAAAAATAAATATTTTAAAGTAATTTAACTAGCTTCATTAACCTCTCTAAAAATGTTAAATTAGTTTATATTTAGGATTGGAGGTATTATAATAATTCTGTGGGACAGAGACATTATTCTAGAGTCACATTATTTCATATTATTAATCGTTTTTCTTTGAAGATTAGAGTTTGAGTTTGAAATGTATTCCGCGTCATCGTGGACCAATGCCAAATGCGTTTTCTAAAAGGGGTAAAAAAATCACGTTATTCTCGTAAGGGGGAGAAAATAAGAGCAAACTTTGATTGTTCTGTGGACATTATTTACAAAGTTTAAATTTGAGGGCATTAGTACTATGCCCCTTTTCCAACCGCAATGTTATTCCTGATCCTCATGATGTTGCCACCGCTCATTATGATAACGGCTTTTATGTATATGTTTGGATTGACGTTGGAAGCTACTTTTCTAACGTGATTTACTATTTAGAATATAAGTATATGAGATAAATTTTATCTCGACTAGCATGAACATACTTTTTGAACGTTAACTCAAACAGGCCCCATGATGATGATCCTGGTTCATCGTTGGTGGTGGCATCATCATCATCCTTGTTTTAAAGGAACTGATTCCTCTCCAAATGACTAGTAATATCCCTCATTGCTTCTAATGTTGCCACATTCCCAGTTTGAAGAGCTTTTTGTTCATGGATGAGTTTGTTGAGTGTATATGCTAGATTTTGAGGTTTGTTGAGGTTGTGGAGTCCTCTGGCTTGATTGGTGAATTCTTTTAAATTTCTGTGTCTCTCTTTTTATTATTTTTTTTTTTAATGATTGTTTAAGTATTTTATTAATCTTATTTGTTTTTAAGTGCAGAAAAATGGAAATTAAAGTTAATAACAATCGCGATTCTATCAAATATGTTGGCTGTTCAGGTCTCTACACTTACTAGTCATCTTTGTGAATATAAAATTTTGGATGTTTAAATTATTTTTCAAAATAGAAACAATATCAACAACCGTGATGCGTTATAGGATGTCGTTCTCATCAATTATGATTTTTTAAAGCTGGAGGAAAACGAGTAAAATAAGAAGACGAAAGCTACTGTATATAATCCGTTGTATTCATATATATGTTTTTCTCACTGTGGACAGTGACTATACATTATATTTATATGGTTACAGAATTTTTTTTTTTATAGAAAAAAGTTTAGATGAGGGTAGACACCTCTTGCACTTCACTGGGATCGCGTCTCCAATGTTTAAAGAAATACTTACAAAGATATTTACATATCACCCACTAATGAGACCCAACGGCACTAACATCGACCAATCGATAAGTATTGAACCACTCCTTCCATTTTGAGGTGAAGACCGAGATATGGTTACAGAATATTCGACTAGGGCAAGCTGTGCAGGTTTTTTTTGGGATACAGGGCTGTGCAGGTTAAATGGAAAAAATATCTCTAAATTAGGCTTGGGCCTTGTGCGTGTGTGAAATGGGCTTGTGATGAGCCTTTCTTGGTTCTGGGTTGTTGTTGAGGGTGCGGACTTATTTTTTATGGGTCTGGGATTGGATTTTGAGGTTTTTCCCACTTTCTGCTGTGAAAAATAAATAAATAAAAAGTCAATAAATGATAAATATGAAATATTTAAGTATAAAAATAACATAATACTCGTATTTAGGAGAGACTATTAGGGTGTGCATGGTAACACTCCCAGAATGCATTTTTTCTTAATTTCTGTGCCCGGAACAAAAATATAGAATTGTGTTTGGTAAAGCTTGGTTTTTTTTTTCTCCTGGGATGAACCGGTTTATTTTTTATGCTGGGGAGTAAAAAAAAAGAAGCTAAAATTTTCAGCTTCTCTTTTCCAGGGCACAGAATCAAAATCATTTTTCTCCAAAAAAAAAAGACTCATTACTCTTTGAAGCAAAAATTTATCCTAATTCACCACCACCACCACCACCACCACCACCCCACCCCACCCCACCCCACCACCACACCGCCACCGCCCCGCCACCACATAAATAATTTTTTGCATATAAAAATTACATAAATAATTTTTTTAGGAAATTTAAATTTATTTGTAAAGTATAATAATTATATTAATTATTAAAGAAAAGGACATTTTGGTTAAAATATGAATTATATTTTTTAGATATTTTTTGTTAAATATGAAATGTTGGCATTTTGGTTATTTTTTTTTTATCGTTGATGAAATTTGTAAACAAAAAAAATAAAGAAATAGATTTGTATTGTATTAGGTAATTCTAATTCTCGAAAAAAAATGTGTTAAACGTAATTCGATTCTCGGAATTAAAAAAAAAAAGTGTTACCAAACGTAATTCGATTCTCGAGTAAAAATAAAATGGGTTAACAAACGTAATTCTAATTTCGAACTCTTCCAAAGACAATCGGAAAAAAAATTGTTTATCTCGTATCTTAGGAGAGACTATTAGCAGCTCCGTAAAGGTTTTAACCCCTGTTTAGTTCTCTCTTATTAAAACCTTTGCCCCTCCCATGAAACCACCTACCCATCTCCACCTTCAAAGGTAGTGCTCTTTTTTTTTTTTTCATTACTTTTATGTATGTTTGCTACTTTGCTTAAATAATTATCTTATTAATTAAATAGATAAATATTTAATCAAACATTGATAACAATAAAGGAATAACAAGAGAAAAAACACTATATTCTTAGCTCATAGACGTGATTGGGTGGCTTTGTGAAGGGGTGGGGTATTTTTTGTTTATTCCCTTATATATATCGTACTTTTTATATATATTTGACCAGAGAACAAGGATGCTTTTTATTTAATATGATTAAATGCATTCATGGGAAAATAATAATTTCTTAAATACTTTTTTATTTGAATTTATATGCCACATGGTCTATTTAATTTAACTCCTGCGGCAGATTTTAGAGGCATAACATAGAGCTGCATATAGTTCCAAAACAATCAAAGTCCTTTGCGAGGGAACGAGAGCGCGTTGACCAAAAAAATAAAAAGATAAGGAGAGCGCAGGATGAGGGAGAAGGAGAGGAAGAGACAATACGGTGAAGATTCCAACAGAGAGGATGTCATGGCTTTAAGAAATAAAAATAAAGGTGAGGGATAATATGGTCATTACATGTTTAAGAGATTATAAAATTGTTAAAGTTTAATTTAGAACTTGTTAAATTTATAACCCTAAAGCTGGATTTTGTTATATTGGAATTTTTGTTTTTTTTTGTTTTATGTTTTAGAATTTTATTGGAAGAATTTAATTTTAAAAAGAAATTTAGATTTATTATCATTATGCTTTTTGTTGTCATATTTTGCAGTAAATTGTTTTATATGTGTTATCAGTATTTTTCCCTACAAAAGTAAAAATTTTCAAAATTCAAATAGCTTATAAAAAGAATTCAGTCCAAAAATATATAGCTTATAGAAAAAAAAAATGAAATTCAGATATCAAACTCAAAAATCCACATCAAGTGAGCCTGACCTTACACCATCATAATCTCACTCTCAAGGCCTCATCGCTCAACGCCTCACTACCCGCTTTTGAAAATTGGCAACGCTTGCTTTCAAAAAAAAATTGGACCTCTATTGCCCCTCACGGCTTTGAAACATGTCCAAAGGATTATGTATTCATATCTTTATAAGACATCATTCATTCACAACCCACCCAATGTGGACTTCACTCTTTAGAATTTCAAAAATTGTAATTTCTTCTCATAAGAAATATGTTATTACTATTTTTAGAAGCTTTTCTTCATATAATTTCCTTCCCCTTATCTTCCCTAACTTTTTGAGTTTTTTCTCCACGCCAGTGTGTCTTTTTATTATTATTATTATTATTTATAACAAAACAAAACGATATTAAAGCAACCGAAGTTTACGAAATAGACAAACTAAGTACAAAATAAACAAATAAATAAATACTTTTGAACCCAGATCGGATAGGAGCCACGTCTATTTTTCGGAGGTATCCAAGTTTTATGGACATTTTCGTGCCTTTTTTTTTCTTTCGTTTTTTTTTTAAAAATTTTATTTCAAAATCTATCATTGATCTTTAGTTAATAATATATAGTATTTTACTAACAAAAGCGTAATATATTATGTGATTATTCTGTACATTTTTATTTATGTTTCAACAATAAAAAAAATATGCATAAATATGGTATTTTATTTCATGTATATATTAAAAAATTGTTTTCTTTAAAAATTTACAAGCAATTTTAATTAGTACCCACGTCCCACGATGCGCCTGTCCCTATCTCTCTAACTTTGAGAAACGCGATTTGTCATTACTTAGTAGGACTTGCATTAGGAAAAACCTTGTTTGTTTCCAAAAATAAAAAAGTTAGATATTAATTCAATTTATCTTTATAAAACAAACAAAAGCTTATAACGAGAATAATTATAATTCTATTATAAAGATCTCCACAATCTAAACTTAACTTCAGCTTCAAGCAAAAGAAATTATAAAAATAGGAAACTTTGGTAAATAGGAAATAACATGATAAATCTAAATCCATTTAAAATTATTTATTTAAAAGATAATCTGGATAGATTATAATTTTGTATAGTTTTTTTTATTAAAAAAAAAACTTTCTTTAATTATTTTCACCGTCTATAAATAGAGTTCAAATAATATCTCGTTCTTGTTTAATTTTTTGTTTGCATCCCAGACTTTCTTATACACGAAGCACAGAGAGAGGCTTTATGAAAAGCAAGACTTTTCTTTCCAAACAGCAAAAGTATTGTCTTTTCTTACTCACAACCTTTTCCAATCATTATCATCTTCTTGTTCAACAAGTATCGTCTCTAACATCATATTCCTTTCTTTCTTTTTCAGACTTTGAAATCCAGAATTGATATACCCAGAAATTCAAAAGGGACACAGAAGAATGTGTCACCCGGCAGGTTCTCTTCTCACAAGCAATGATCATGGAAGAAGGGTTGTGTTGCAGCCACCACGGAGACCGGCGGCGGAAGCTCCAAATGAGAGGATTGGTTCAGTCAAGAAGTATTGCATATGCTCACCGACGCAGCATCCCGGATCATTCCGGTGTCGCCACCACCGAGCTGATTATGTGTGGCGTGGCAAATCAGTTAAGTAGTAATAACTAGTCAATTAATAAGATACACGCATCGATACCAGAATTAAAACTAGTTACATTTACAATGTAACTACAATATATTTGATACTATAATATTATCTTTAGATTCCAGCTTTTTTAGAATTTTATTGGAAGAATTTGATCTGGAAAAATTTAGATTTATTATCATTTAGTAACCTTTTTTGTCTGATTTTGCATGAATTTTTACAATTTAATTAATTATTGTTAAAATATTTTCCACACAGATATAATTATAAAAAACTGGAATTCATATATCAAATTGGAATAAAAAAATTAGTAAATTAGCTGGGGAAAAGTTAGTGAAACAATAATAATATAGTTGAGCAAAAATTTAGTTTTTTTTCCAACTGAGCAAAAAAAATTGGCTTATTTCTTCCCGACAACTATTTAAATTCGCAACCATTATTTCATAAATGGGCATAAACATTTATAATTTAAATTGCTTTTCATTTTTTTTAAAAAAAATACTCTAACTAATTATACCCGTGCATGGAACAGTCTTTATTGTCCATGTCATATTCAAATTCAAGGATTTTTTTTTTCTTGCTTACTATAAGATGAGTATTAAATTTTAAGAAAAAGTTATTGAGATTTAAAAAATTTCTATTTTTTGGGGAAACATATTAAAATTGCCTTGTAACCTGTAAGAGTTTCTAACCGCGCGCCAGTGATAAGTGTATGCCACAAATATATAATTGTTCATTATAATATGAAATCAATCAAAATCTGGCATTAAAAAAGCTCTGCAATGCATTTGGGAAAAATCTTTGTCATCGTGTTAAACCGCTCAATTTAAAGCCTCATAATAAATTCAATATGTTAACCCGTTATTTCCTTACCGTTTCAATAATATAATAAATAGATAGAATATATTTAAAAAATGTGACTGGTAATTAAATATATATAATGTGGTATTTCAAGCATCTATAAATTCAAAAAAAAAAAAAATAGTCACTGCCTTGGGTATATATTTCGGAAGTAACCAATTTTTATTTCCACACTTTTCATTATTTATTTTTCTTTCGTGTTTTTATTTAACCCAAAATTTATCTTTAATTGAATCTAATAATTTACTGAAAAATTGAGTAATATACTGTCGGATCAGATAACTTTAAAAGCCTCTGCTTTAAGCAAATGCCAAATAGTAACACCTTAAACATTATATTATACACATTAAACTCGCAAGTTGATCCTCTAAGTTTATTGTTTTTATGTTTCTACCTTACAAAAATTGTTGAATCACTTTTAAATTTATGATAGTTGTAAATTCGGTTAAACTTACGAGTTTAAATGCCGAGTTTACTATTTTTATATTTCTAGCTTACAAAATTATATTAATATGCTATTAAACTCATGCTAACTTTTTCAATTTGATTATTTTTAGTGGCTTTATATATATTTTTATAAAAAAATCTTTTTGAGGTGATAAATTATGCATGTTTATGAATTTAATTTCAATTATTTGGATTAAAAATATCTTTAAATCAAATTCTTGTCATTTTTATATTTTAATTATTTAATTATACATTATCAATATATATTTATTAATAAAAGTAAACTCTTATGAGTTTACAATTTGAGCCTATATGATACGCTTTTTATGTCACTGACATGAGTTTGCTTAAACTCCTGAATTTGACAACTTTAGTTAAACGGTAGACACGCTCAACAAAAAATTTTAAATTAAAAGATTGCTATAAAATGAAAAACTTGTAACAAATATACTATGCATAAACAATGAATAATGGAAGGGAAAAGAACGAATAAATACCATTTGAATTTGTAAAACTCCATAGCCTACCGAATTTGTAAAAAGACTAAGAGGTGACAAAGACTTGTGAGGGTTATGCAAATTTATGCAAAATGACCATAATACCCTTCTTCTTCTTCTTCAGACATTCACAGAGATTCAGCAAACCCAGATTCATTCTCAGTCATTGTCAGCGAAGCGCACTTTCGCCCTCTACCGTCGACGCCCACTCGCCGCACACTCCCGTCTTGGACACCGCACCGGATGACTAGGGGTGTACATCAAACCCGATAAACCCGGTCTGACCCGGTCCAACCTCAGTCCAGCCGAAAAAAGGGGGAAAACCCTTAACATATTCGGGTAGGACCGGGTTTGACCCGAAGTTTGGGTAAGACCAGGTATCGGGCTAAGGTCCACGACCAGTAAGCCCGATCCTACCCGGATCATTATAGCCTTAAGGGAAAAAAATCCAACCTAAACTTAAACTACGTCGTTTAGGGGGAAATATATATGCTTAATTTCTGCCCTAACTCCCCCATTCGCTCATTCAGCCGAGCCTATGCTCTCTCTCAACAACACTCTCTTTGTCTCTATCTCTCTCGCCATTTTCACAGAGCAAAGAGAAGGGCTCGTTTTTTTTCTCTCTAGATGAAGGAAGTTAATGTTAAGGCTGAAGGGTCTAAGGAAACTTCAAGGCGAAGTGTTGGTGATGGGAATCTGAGAGGAAGAGCAAGAATGGGATCTTAGTCATCGGACATGCACAATACATCCTTGAAGATTTTCTGAGCAAGGGGATCTTATAATGGCTACAAGCAATAACAAGAAAAGCCCTCCAAAATCGAACTCCTTGGCTAGTATTTGTACGACTTCTGCTTCTATTTTGTTCAAACCGTCCTTGTATCTGTCATTTTCCCTCTCATTATCAACCAGCTTTAGCAATTTCCTCAAGATTTGGCCAAAAACCACCCTGATTTTTCATGTTCTCACAAGGAGATCACATTGTAAGTTGTCCCCCCCTCCCAATTTTCTCTCTTTAGATTTTCCAAATTTCGACACACATTTGGGTTTGTGTTTCTAAAAGTGTGTTCTTGTTTGATTCTTTTGGTTTTGGTTGTTGCATCTAAGAAATTTCCATTGAAAAATGCTTTCAATTTTTTTTCAAATGGGTTTCAAAGGCAAGTTTTTGTTTTTAAAAGTGTGTTCTTGTTTGATTCTTTTGGTTGTTGCATCTGAGAAATTTCCATCGAAAAATGCTTTCATTTTTTTTTTCCAAATGGGTTTCAAATGCAAGTTTGTTTTTCCCATTCTGAACTGAGCAAGATGGACTGGGTTAGCTAGACCACTAACCCGGTCCAGTCTGACCCAATCTGTCTAACCCGGTAATGATCGGGTTTTTCTCTGGGTTGGACCGGGCTTTGGGCTGGAATGTCCAGCCCGAACAATCTTCCGGACCAGACCACGGGCTAATGACTTGCTCGGTCCGGTCTGGTTCATGTACAGCCCTACGGATGACGGTGAAAAAGGAAAAAAACTAAGGACGCCAAGTAAATTTTTTGGATCAATTGAGAAGATGATTTAGATATGGACGGTGACGGCGTGGCGTGAAGGAAGAAGAGAAGGAGGTAAAAAAAAAGTGTTCACTCGAGTTCACTTTCGAAAGTGTTCTCTCGAAGTGCACTGGGATCGGAGTGCACTTTCAGTGCACTCCAATGTTCCACAAGAACGAAGCACAACAAAACAATTTGTAAATGGCGATGGTAGATTTGTAAATAGCTATGGAAATTTTGTAATAATGCATTAAGTTTATGTTTTCATTTCAGAGGCAAAAATGAAGCATAACAAAACAATTTGTAAATGGCGATGACATATTTGTAAATAACGATGGTATATTTGTAAATAGCGATGGAAGTTTTGTAATAATGCATTAAGTTTATGTTTTCATTTCAGAGGCAAGAATGAAGCACACCAAAACAATTTGTAAATGGCGATGGTAAATTTGTAAATGGCGATGATAGATTTGTAAATGGCGATGCAAGTTTTGTAATAATGCTCCTAAGTTTATGTTTTGCATTTCAGGGCAAGAATGGAAAACCCAAAAATAAGTTGTAAATGACGATGGTAGATTTGTAAATGGCGATATAAGTTTTGTAATAATGCATTAAGTTTATGTTTTCATTTCAGAGGCAAGAATGAAGCACACAAAAACAATTTGTAAATGGCGATGGTAAATTTGTAAATGGCAATGGTAGATTTGTAAATGGCGATGCAAGTTTTGTAATAATGCTCCTGAGTTTATGTTTTTCATTTCAGGGCAAGAATGAAAATCCAAAAATAAGTTTTAAATGACGATGATATATTTGTAAATGGCGATGGTAGATTTGTAAATGGTGATGGAAGTTTTGTAATAATGCATTAAGTTTATGTTTTCATTTCAGAGGCAAGAATGAAGCACACCAAAACAATTTGTAAATGGCGATGCAAGTTTTGTAATAATGCTCCTGAGTTTATGTTTTGCATTTCAGGGCAAGAATGAGAAACCCAAAAATAAGTTGTAAATGACGATGATATATTTATAAATGGCGATGGTAGATTTGTAAATGGTGATATAAGTTTTGTAATAATGCATTCAGTTTAAGTTTTGCTTTTGCACTTCAGAGGGCAACAATGAAAAACCCAAAACAAAGTTGTAAATGGCGATGATATATTTGTAAATGGCGATACAAGTTTTGTAATGATGGTGTTGGAAATCCTTCATTCAACTATACACCCTTATTTACAAAATTTTCCCATGGCAAAATTGGTAAACCTGAACAACAAACTCAAACTCATAAAATCACTTCAAGCAATGCCAATACACAATTTGTTATAAATAATCTAGTTTTTGTTAATCTCATATCTCACTTTACGTCACTTTACATCCCTGATTTACAAACTTCTAGCACAACAAAATTGATGACTATCAATACAAATACATTTATGTAGAGCACCACAAACGTACAGAGATTGGGTTCTATCCTAAAGTACTAAGTGTCCAAATAATATATTTGTTCATCGAGCACTGTGAGGGAAAAGATACGGTGGAGGTCCCCTTCTTCTTCTCATGTGTTCCTTCTATGGCTCTATCAGTGTATGTTTTCCTCTCATCTACACTCAAAGCCCTTCACGCCTTTGAGAACTCCGTATTCATGACATTCAAGTCAGTGAATTTATTGTCTTTCATAAACTCGTTGCGAAACAAAATGTACCCATTACTAGTGTACATTTTGCTCGACTTTTGTTTTGTTGCCCGACTTGTAGATGTCATTGTTCACGATGTATAAACCTGAAAAATCAAAATGAGAGGACAACAATTAAGAGAGTTCATGAACCACATATAACAGCAAATACTTTTACTCATTTAGCAAACCTAGTTCCCAAAATTTGAATCCAATAATAGCAGCAATAATAAGTAAACTCAATACACTCTCAGAGTGTATCTAAATAAAGAATAAAAGACAAAGTAATATTCTAAGAGCATATAAACCAAATGAACAGCTTGTTGCAAAAGTAGGTGATTTGTCCTTTGAGATAATTAAAGTAGTAATGAGTAAGAAAAGTAATGCACATCATTCTCCTAGAGTATGCAATATGTAAGCATTACTATTGCAGGATACATGCCAAAGTTTGTGAAATAATTAAAAGAAGGAGGTAATTAGCAACAGTGTCAAGCCATAAACAATTAAACTTGGAAGAAAAGTTTATCTCAGCATAGGTTTGAAATTGCTAATTATATGCAGTTAACCAGAACAATAGTAATCTGTCACCACATTGGTGGATGAGATGACAAAAATAGTAGAAATATGAATTCAAATTGAATAGAACATCTTCGTACTCTAAATCTTTTAAAGGAATGTTAGAAAAGTCCTTCAAATAAAGCTATTACAAAAAGAATAGTTCACCCAACACTAGCAATTGTAGGATGCTCACCATTAGCCATAATGTGAGAACAATGTGAAAACGTACAGAATTTGAAATTTAATCATTATTTTTTGCAGGATTTGGTCCTTGTCAATGATACACCAAGAGTGAAGAGGATCAACGAAATTAAAGTTGCAGACTTTAGAAAGGATTTACATGTCCGAGGTGAAATATGACACAATCTAGACTAAATTGCACAGTAAGAGGATGGAAAACAAACAATCATTGGGTGCTTTGCATGAAACAGTCAGCATTCCATGAAAGACAGAAAATGTTCTTTTTTCTTTGCTAAGACATATACTAGGCTCTGAAGCTTGAATGTTCAGCATACACGCTACTTCCCTAACTAAAAAGGGACTACTACATTAATGAACTTACACAACGCAACACTGACACAAGGCAACACTGGCATGGACATATAATTTTCCTTCAAGATTTCATGGATTATAACATTTGACAATCCCAGAAGTGATTGACAGTTGAATTAATGAACAGTGAAAACCTTCCAAAGGGTGATAACAATTAACAATGTCAACGTGTCAGAGGAATTTGCTCATTAGCTTATTTACGAAATAAAGCTTGCTATGTCAAACTTAAATACTAAATCTGCACATAACCAACCTACATTTAGTCTAAAATAGTGATAACCCCTAATCAGAGAACGCATGAACCTTAAATTAACCAAAAAAATAAATATAGATCTTCTTTCCATCAAGTTAGGTATGATGATGAACATATCTAAAAACAAATGCCACAAATTTAAAATAACAGAAGCAGTAGAACGAACACAGAGTACTCAGACGCATATATATACTTACATTCCAAAAGCTGCCAAGATGTTAACGAATCCTCGATATGGATAAGCACTCAAGCCTCACCAATTGACCCACAAAGGAGGGAAAAAGCAAGCAAATTACAAGTTGCAACAAAGAGATATTTACCTTTGAAAACTTCAAGGGTAGCGACGAAGAACGAGCGTTGCTGGATGAAGACGGTGAAGAACCCTCAAATGATTTTCGTGTGGTAAAGAAAGAATGATTGGCCGGCGCAATTTTCGTCCAAATTCGCTGATTCACGGCGTCACCAGGAAGAAGATGCAGAAGGAGAGTCGCGGCGGAGAAGAACACTAGGGCAGGGCAGTCGAATGAAATGAGTTTCAAATGAGAATGGAGTGTTTCATAGTTAATTAAGGGCATTGTGGTCTTTTTATCTAAATTTGCATAACCCTGAAAGGTCCATGTCACCTCTTAGTCTTTTTACAAATTCGATGGCCTTCTAGGGTTCTTACAAATTCAGATGGTATTTTAATGAAATTTTCCCATAATGGAACTTGTTATAAATTACACCTACGCAATATATTATTTAATTATAACGAATGTTACCTTAACGTCCAAAAACACTTATATATAACATTAAATTATAAATTTTAGGTATATTAGTTTTAGGAAAAAATTAATAAATACTAAAGATAAAATGGATTGAGACTTCATATTTAAGATTAAAACCAAACCACTAACTTAACTCATATTTAGAACTTCATAAGTATTATTTATATATAACTTAAAACTGAAAGAATTTATGTGTTTTGATCCAACTTTAGTAAATGTTCTAACAATAAAAAGTTATGCTTAAAATATAGTCGTACGTTCTCGTCCCCACGCATCCTGTCTCTATCTCTCTGAGAAAGCCGGTTGGTCATTGCTTAGTTGGACTAGCAAGTGGAAAGACCCTTTTTTTCCGAAAAGTTACATGTTAATCGTTAAGCTACTTTTTAAAGATAATATAAAAGAAAATTGTAGACCAATTACTTAAGCGATTCCTTTTTTTTTTTTTTGGGAATGGCTAGAAGGTCCCAACGTAAACAAAAAAAAAAAAAAGCGGTGAAGGTGCAAATTTAGGGACGAATTATTTTTTGTATAGGCACCAAACATAATTAACTATTTTAGGGTGTAAATATGGACATAATCAATTTTTTTTGTAGCATATATAGCAACGTCGTCGACCCTAATTAACTTCCTATACTTTTTACACTATGTGTACTACTAGTCTTTTCACTCTATATTATTTTAATATATTTTTAGAGGACAAATGTGTAAATTTAGTAATAAATTATTTTGCCATGACAAGATTATTAAACTCGGACCGGCGACTGAATCGGTCGAAGTACTGGATCAAGGATCGGTAAGTCAGATCAAAGTTAAACCAAAGTTAACCCAAGGTTAGATCGGTGAGGAAGTGAAGATTTCAAGGTTATTTACATGAAATTCTGAATAAAATTTTAAGAAAACAAATTAATTTAATCTCAAAAAGTTTGAACTAGTCATTGGTTTTACCAGCCAGATCGGACCGGTTGGCCGATTTCCTGCCTAAACCAGCCTATCTGGGGTTCAATTATGATAACATTGCCTATGAGCACCCAACACAATTATCTTTTGTTGGGTCTAAAAGTATACATAATTTTTTTTTTGTCTTATAAATGCTCATATTTATCTTGTAAATTCCCTTATTTATCTTGTAAATGACCATATTTGTCTTGTAAATTTTTTTCCCTCCTTGAATTCTTTTAAATCCATTTATTTATCTTATGAATACCCCTTATTTGTCTTGTAAGTGCTCTTATGAAAAAAAATAAAGTAGGGGCCTTCTTTTCTTTTCATGGACAAAAACTTAATTTTCATTTTGATCCAAGGGGTTGCAATAAAATTTCAGAATCTTTTAGAAGTTGAGTGAAATAAAATTGCTTTCATGTGGACCAAGTGATATTTTCCCATTAAAAAGGCACATATTTCTAAAAATATATTAAAATAATATAGAGAAAAGACTTATGGGCCCCATAATGCAAAAAGTAAAGAAAGTTATTCAGGGTTAACGACGTTGCTATATATGTGTGCGCAATTTGAGAGAAAAATATTATTCTGAATCCAAAAATAAAAGATAGTTTACATATGAGCCTTTATATATAGACAAATCCAAAGCTAACACTATAATCTAATTTAATCTAATCAAATTAAAATAAATCAAAATAACTAAGATATAATATCCTAAGATACAATATATCCATATATAGTTCTAAGATATACTAATATTAAATATCAAACTTAATAATAAAATAACAATTAATCTAAATAATCCAAAATAAATACATAATATTCTCACACTCCCCCTTAAGTTGGATCATAGATGTTAATCATGTACAACTTGCTTAAACAACTTTTAAATGCAGGTTTGAGCAATCATTTTGTCAACACATCCATAGCTTAAAGATTTGTCAGTAAATATAAGACATACTACGAGCGTCATTTTCATTAAGATAATAGAGGCCATCAACCTCTTTTGCACTCCCAATCATAATCCCTATCAACAGATCCTCTTTTGACAACCGTGGCAGTGGCCATTGTGTGTGCTGCAGTGTTGCTAACATTTCCATAATTTTGCTCAGCTTATTGCTTTGAGGAGATGAGTCATCACTATTAGATGACTTAGAAACATAGTGTGCTTTCCTTGCCCTTTATTTGGTTTCGTATCAACATGTTTACCATGTAGATCCTAACATTTATCTTAAGTATGTCCCTGCTTCTTATAATGATCACAAAAAGGTCGGCCTTTGGAATTTCTAGATTATGTAGTGCGAACAGCAAGGGCCGAGACTTCAGGAGATGCAGGAGCTACGTTGGAAGCATTTTTTTAGCATAGATTTTCACATGCCTTCTTCGTTACGAAGAATAGAGTAAGTTTCACGGACAGAAGGTAAGGGTTCTTGGCAGAGGATCCATGATTGAGTATCATTATAGATCACATTAAGTCCAGCTAGCAATTCAAAGACTCTTTCTTCTTCTTAGGTCTTGTGTTCTTCAACAGCATAAGCATGACAATGTGGACTTTGTTTTTTAAGGCATCCAATTCTTGCGAGAGAGCATATTTTTCAAGATAGTAGTCATTGATGGAGTTGTGATCTTGTTTCAATTGCCATAGTTTTTCCTTAATGTCAAATATATAGGACTTGTTCCCTATATCACTATATGCCTCTCAATTTGCTTCCCAAATTTTGCGAGCTGAAGGAAGGAACATGAAACTTTTCCTGGTTGATGGTGATGGCATTAACTAGCCACGAGGAGACCATAGCATTCTCATATTTTCATACTCACAGTGGTTTGGTGTATGATGATGGAAGCATTTTAATTTCACTATAGATATACCCGATTTTGTCCCTCTCATCAATAGCAAGAGACATGGATTGAGCCCACTCCCTATAGCTGTCACTAGTAAGTTTCTCAGAGACATAACAAGGACCAGACCTTGGCACCAGAGACGAGACTTTGTGATCAAAGGAAGTAGTAGAAGTCATATTGACCTGGGCACCAGAGAGAACTAAGTCATATTGACCTTGGCACCAGAGAAGAGACTTTGTTACTAATCAAGTAAAAAAAAAATAAGTAAGAGGTTCTGGGAAAAACAATAATAGTGATCGATATTGGAAGATAGGGATGGCAAGGAGGCTCTCTATTGTGACTGCGTTCACGAGAGGAGAGGATGACAGACTGGCGATTACACTTGGACAAGATGGCGATCGACAATGAGTCCACAGAAGCGAGCTATGAAGGAGTCTATTATGGTTGTAGTTGATATATTCACAGGGATGGACTGACCTGTGACGATAGGGACGGTGAACTCTGATGGCACCGATGATGGTGAGAAGGGGTCGACTTGATTAGTAGTTAATGCACTTGTGTAGCACAAAGAGAAAGACTGCATATTGAAGTAAAGATTATCGGATGTTTTGGGGAAACAACTATGATTGTCGAAATTGAAACTATCACTGGGAGCGATGATCACAAACCTAGAGGTCAAACTGATGGACTACTCTATTTGTCAAGATTGAGACCATCATTAGGAGCGATGATCACAGACCTGGTGATCGATGTTCACGAATTGGACGAACAACCACCACCTTAAACTTTGACGAGTACAGACTAAAGGGCGCTCAATGATGACGAACTGGCGAGCCGAACTACCAATACCTAAAGCTTCAAACGACACTGCCAAACTTGAGAAACACCGATTCCGAAGCTAAGAACGACGTTGTCGAACTTGAGAAACACCGATTAATTCTCTAGGCAATGGATCAAACGACTGGATTCTATCGGGTTTGAAGAGGGAGAGAGAGAGCTAGGATTCAATTTTTCGTCTCTAATACCATGTGGACAATTTAAGAGAAAAATATTATTCTGAATCCATGAATAAAAGAGAGTACGTATAGTCTTTATATATGCAAACCTAAAGCTAACCTTAGAATCTAATCTAATAAAACCAAAATAACTAAGATATGATATTCTATATTTAAGATATCCATATATAATCTTAAGATATATTAAATATCAAGCCTAATAATAAAATAACAATTAATCTAAATAATTCAAAATAAATACGCAAAAGAACAATATGGTACTAACAAATATTGATTTTGTTTACTTTTGGACCCTAAAATAGTTAATTTTATTGGGTGCCCATATGAAAATAGTTCATTGATAAATTTGTACCTTAAACCAAAAGTCCAATAACAATTGAAAGCCACACAATAAATGTTACGATTGAAAAAATGACAACCTGTTTATGCTTTTCTCAATCATTGAGATTTTTTTGATAATTAAGTCCATTCTTTGGAACCTCATAATAATTCCTTTTTAATTCCTGCTTTTTATCGGAAGATTAGATAGTGACCCATCAACCACACAAGATGCTGACACTCAAATCCAAAATGGGGGAAATTCCGTAATTAATTCAAATTCTTCCTGAAGAGGCTACTTCCACCTTTATACTCTCAAGCAGTGGCGGAGCCAGGTTTTTGAGTTTGTGGGTGCACAATTAGTGGGGGGTTCGGGGTTCAGGGGCAGCACCCCTGAAATTTTTTTTAAGGAAAGTTTTAAATGCTTTAAGATTGTATCGTTGACATTTTTTGGAAGAAAAAAAGTTTGACAAGATTAGGGAACATGTTGCAACCTATAAGCTAGCTCATCTCAATGCTTCCTCTATCGAAACCTATAAGATTGTATCTTTTTTCATACAAGGACACTAAGCAACTGAAGCTATAATTTCCAATTCTAAAGCAACTCGACCACAAGAAATCAAAGAATGAAGAATTATAATAACTATAAGGTGGGGAAGCAAACCAAAATGCTGGCTTTATCTTCAATTCATCATAAAATAAAATCACAAGGTGGGGTATTACCTTCAGATATTCATCTACATCAGCCTTCATCTGCTTAGCCTTGAGTGCTGCTGCATCAATCTCCAAAAATATTTGAGGGGATAAAGTTATTTCTTGAAGTAAATCAATCTACAAAAAAATAAGAAGAAAAGGAAGCTGTGTCATGCCAATATTCAATACTGTAACCAAGAAAGTAGACAAGATGAGTTATAAAAGACCTTTAGATTAGGCGTGGATGGATCTGGTAACCTCATACTACGAGGAAATGCACTTAAAATAATATTTCGCATTTATATGCAGCTAGGAGGAATAACATCACAGAAGGCAAAATGATAATCACACAAGAACTCGGGGAAGTCATGAAGTAGCACTAGGAGCACCCTAAGTGTGCCTTTATGAACCTGATAAACAAAAAGGAAAGAGAAGACAGAAATATATACAAATAAGACTCATTATCATGCTTTCACCATAGAGCAAAGGAATAAGAGAAAGATAGTGACAAACCGGCACTCCAAGTTCAGCATGCCTAAAAAAAGGCTATCCACCAGAGAGCACGACTCTTTCAATAGGTTCAACACCAAACACCTACATAAAGGAGGAAGGAAAACAATGAGAACACAAATGCATTAACATAGAAAAATAATAATCAAAAGTCAACTAACCTTTACATCAGAACAATTAAAAAGGCATTCTTCGATTCTTCATTCCTTGAAAATATTGCATTATTTCTTTATCATCAATCGTATCAAATATATCATGTTCAACATAAGTTAGCATGCATGAGTTAAACCAATCGTCACTTATCTGATTGCGCAACTTATCCTTAACAAAAGTCATTGCAGAAAATACCCGCTCAACACTAGCAGTTGCTACCGGTAGAACGAGTGCCAACTTTATCAACAAATAGACCAGTGGATAAACAATATCCTTTCTCTTCTCAACCATCTTCAAAGCAAGGTCAGAAATTGTTTGCAAATTGACAAAATCAGAATCAGCCCTCACATCAACAATAAAATTACTGAGACTTGAAGACAGAAAAGGAATATATGCAAGCTCATCAAACTCCGAAGGATAGAATCTAGCAAACTCAATCAACTTTTCTTTGTTAAAATTAGCAAATGAATCACGAGGATCAAGACAACTCAAACGGTCAAACAACTTCATATTGACATTATCAAATCGATCATTCAACTCTTGAACCTGAGTATCTATCACTGTATTAAATAACTCCACCTTAAAGTAGTGGAAGACTGATTCTAATCTCCATCTCGATCTCCCTTTAGGACAATAAACATCATTCATATTTGGAATGTCAATATCATATTTATTGGAAAACTTGTTCGTTTCTTGAAGCAATTCATCAAAACCATTATTTCTCACCTCTTGTAAACGAGACTTGACTACCTTCACTAAACCAATTGCATTTAAAAGGTCTTGATCTTTTCTTTGTAGTGCTTGTGACAACTCATGAGAAATCTCCAAGATCAATTTCATAAGATGCAACAAGAATGCAAATTCAAAACCCTCCATGGCATACAAAATGCAACCTGCATCGGTTCTTGCAGCATCATTTTTCGGCTCGTCTTCAATAATTTTCATCAAGGAAATTATTGGAGAAAATAATGAGATAACACTTGTAACCGTACCAAAATGGGAACCCCAACGAGTGTCTCCAGGTCGCTTTAAGGTTGTCTCTTGATTTAAACCTTTTCCAGTTGGTATTTCACCACTAGCAATTCTTTCAACTATTAGCTCATACTGATTCATTTGAAGAATTTCCTTCCGCTTGCATGAACCCCCCACAACTGTAGCCATCTTTTGAAGCATGTCAAAAAATTCTTGAATCTTCTTGTGATGTTTTGCAACCTTCACAAGTGCCAATTGTAACTGATGAGCAAAACAATGAATGTAGAATGCAGATGTGTTGTCTGTCAAAATCAAACTCTTAAGCCCTTTGAATTCACCCCACATATTACTAGCACCATCATAGCCTTGACCGCGACATTTAGACAAACTTAAACCAAGTTTAGAAAATAGCCCATCAATAGATGTTTTAGTGACTGTGCAGTAGTATCTGAAACATGAATTATGCCGATAAAACGTTCAACAATGGACCATTTTTTGTTTACATACCGAAGTACAACCGCCATTTGTTCTTTAATTGCAACATCACGAGCTTCATCAACTAGCAAGGCAAAGTAATCATCACCAAGATAACTAATTATTGTTTTAACAGTCAAATCAGCACAAGCTTGAGAAAGATCTTTCTGAATCATTGGTGAAGTCAATTTGTGATTATCGGGGGCATTTTGCAAGACCACATCACTCATCTCTTTATTTGGCTCAGAATAAAACTTTAGAAGTTCAAGGAATAAACCTTGTTGATTTGAACTTGTAGATTCATCATGTCCCCGAAAAGGCTGACCATTGCGTAGTAGGAATCTAACACAATTTAAAGAAGTTTTCAACCGAATACGATAATCAATTCTTTGTTGTTCAGAAATATTTGAAAAAGCAATATCAATACGTTGATTTTGCTTCATCAAATCTTGACAAGTTTGATAACATCTATTGTGAACACTCTTATGATCTCCAACATGAACTTTAATTCTATCCTTTTTATGCCAATTTGTGAACCCGACACCGACAAATGCTTCCTGCGTCGAACCACTACCTCCAACCTCCATATCAAATAGATAACAATACAAGCAAAAACATGCATCTTTTGATACACTATACTCAAACCAGGAACCAAATTCTTTATACCACTTAGGATTGAATCTACGCATTTTTTCATACAGTTCCGTTTGAGGGAATGGTTTAAGAATTGGTTGAGTTGGCCCCTTAAGCAAATAAGCTCTCCGAATATCCTCTCTTTCTATAGGATTTGATGTCATTGAATAAATTGAAGGTATTTTTCCCGGATCTGCTTCAAGATTTTCTATATTAACTTTTGATAAAGGTGGTGATTGAAAACTTTGAAATTGAGATGCTTGTGGTGGTTGGGAGGATTCTTGGACTGTTGGAATTGAAATACTGTTTGAAAGTTGCTTACTTTGAGGTTCGGGTTTTGCACTTATGGGTTTTAGACGTTTGAAATAAGATTGTATCGTTGACATTTTTCCCTAGATAGCAAAGCAAAACCAAATTTGATTAGGTCATGTTAAGACAGAACTTAGTCTAGATCCTAAAATCAAGGGATATGATCTAGATCTTAGAATCAAGGGATTTTCTAACAGAAAGTATAGCTATCTTAGCAAAACTTAGAATTATATTATTCCAACATCTGCAACTCTATTTCAATAACTAGCATGAACTCCCATGTGCAATGAATGGGAGAATTCAATACCATTGCATATCATTACATTTAAAGTTTGGCAATACGCATTTGTAAACAACAATTGTGCACTTTCAGCAATGTCAACCAAACTCTATGACAAAAGAGTAATGAAGATTCTAGTAGTTGACCAAGTTCATAGGTGAATCTCTGCTAGGAATCAAGTATTGAAGCTCAATTAAGTCACAATGCACATAAATTTGGCCAGTAAGTCAAAAGCTGCATTTAAAATTAAATGGATACATAAAAATTGATTGACATGTGCAATTATATATGCATATAAACCGTAATGCATGGGTGATTTCAGATTCTAATCAGGCATCTGATAATAATATCCTGTATTCCTGGTTAAAATGCATTAACATATCATTAGGATAAAAGAGTAAGATAAATTAATTAAAAATTTTATGAGTTGGGAAAAAATTGGAGAAGTGAGGTTATAAAATTTTAAAAAAGAGAATATGTAGGATAAAAGAGTAAGATAAATTAATTAAAATTTTTAACCCCACTTTTCTAATTTTTTTAAATCCAACCCCAAAATTGTTTTCCTTTGGCTCACTTTCCCTCCCCTCCCCCAATACCAAACAACCCTAGAGCTTCAGAAATGTTCAAGACTCTAGGCCAAAGATGCGTGCATTAATTATTGGTTTGACCATTTGAGTGAAAAAAGCTAAACTTGGATTTGCAAAACAGAATATACGAATGACTAATAACTTGTGTCGACACCTCATCTAAGCAATTTGTTAGGTATATAAGTTGGGGAAGCAAATTAAGGGTCAAATCTTCCCGATCTTTCCCCTTCATAAATTGATCCAACACATGCAACACAATTAGGCTCCCACTTGAATTCACTGCACTGAATTCCTAAGTGTACCCCCTAACTCCAGACCAGTGCAAACTCATGAAAACAATATTCAACAAGCCACCACTCATAATGGATGTTATTGCTTTACCTGACCAAAATTCGAGTCAAGTGCACAAGTGATGTGAATCAGACATTGAACATAGCAAAATTCAATCGGAAATGTGCAGAAGTTCCATATTAGTTCAGTGAGATGAGGTAGAATTCAATGAAACAAAAGATCAACTCTACAATCAATGAATTTATCTCCATAATAGCCAACTGTGCTACAAGTATATATGAATATGGCATCTGAACATGCACCAGAAATCAGAGATATTTAGTTCAAGATTATATTTTAAGAACAAGTAGTACAAGAAGCAATAGATGTTCAGCACACAACCAACTCAGGGATAATTTGACCGAAGTAAACTTAGTCAATGCACCAATAACATTATCAGAATGCCAAGCTTGAAATTGTAGCCTCAAGTACAATACAATACAACTAAAATGCCCAAACCACTCCGACTAAATCGAATTGAATCGAATCGAATCGAATTGAATCGAATGCAAGCAACTCAAGAGGCGGCTCAGTGAGTGAGAACTGAGAACAATGACGCCTAAGACAGAATCAAAAATTACCTCGGAGGAGCTAGAAGACGCCAACGACGGAGGTTTGGAAGCCGAGAGCACCGTGGGTGAGAGCCGTGAGTGAGAACTGAGAACAATGAAATTGAAAAGAGGGGGATCGGTGAGTGAGAACTGAGAACAATGAAATTTCAAAAATTACCTCGGAGGAGCTGGAAGACGCCGACGACGGAGGTTTGGGAGCCGAGAGCACTGTGGGTGAGAGCCGTGAGTGAGCCGAGAACAATGAAATTGAAAAGAGGGGATCGGTGAGTGAGAACGAGAACAATGAAATTTCAAAAATTACCTCGGAGGAGCTGGAAGACGCCGACGACGGAGGTTTGGGAGCCGAGAGCACTGTGGGTGAGAGCCGTAAGTGAGAACTGAGAACAATGAATTGAAAAGAGGGGGATCGGTGAGGAGAAAGGAAATTTCAAAAATTACCTCGGAGGAGCTGGAAGACGCCGACGACGGAGGTTTGGCAGCCGAGAGCACCGTCGGTGAGAGCCGTGAGTGAGAACTCTGAGAACTGAGAAAATGAAATTGAAAATAGGGTGAAAAAAAAATACGAAAGGATGAATGAGCCGTTCGAACCCGGGACCTTGTACATGGATGTGGAAGGTTTTAACCAATTACTCCAATCAGCTAAGTTGTAACAAAACTCCTTTACAATATATATATTTTTAAAAATCTTTATGTCTGCACTTGACCACATGGGCACTAGTGTGCCTCCGCGCCTGCTCTCAAGTAGATTAATCCATTGTCACATCTTTCTGCCATAAACTTCCTTTTTTTGACTTGATAAAATACTATAGCTTGACTTTTCATTGCAGGAGACTAATGTAGTTTTGATGCATCCATAAAGCGATTACTGTACAAGAGTTTTGAAGTGGAAGATTCTTGCTCAACTAAATTGGATCCACAAGTACTTATTTACAAGGGTTTGATTCATTATTTCGTATACCTAATAAATAAGTAACAGTCAATTTACACCACTGCGTGCCGTGAAGGATGCAATAAATTTGGTAATAAACAAATATTACCAGCACCAATGAGTCGGTTCCAGTGGACCATTATCAGGCTGTGAATCCTTCATTTTCAACCCAATGGCTGAAGCAGATGAATTAGCATCTTTTCCTTTAAGTTATCGTAGCATAATGTGCACCAAAAGAGACGGGACACAAAAAGAAAGTACAAAGTGAATGCTTCTCTGGTCCTAGAACTGCCAGAAATTGATTCCATGGGCCTCTCACGTAAGCATTGAAAAAGAATAAAATGGGTAACCAACTTTAACGGCAATGCATGCTAGTTGAAATAGTAGCTGAGTGGTTTCTCGTTCAATTTTTTTTATCAGTTTAGCTAACAATAAGTTATGTGTAATACATTTTATTCCACAAAGCTATCAATACTACATACTTGTCTATATTTAACATTTATTTTTACTTCTATTTCGGTTTTCAACTATTAACTATTTGAGTGTTAAATATTTATATTTAACAATTTTGAACCGTTTAATATTAGGCAATATATTTAACAGTTTTTCAAATACGAACGTTATTTATAGGGCACTATATTTGACGGTTGTAAGACAATGATTGTTAATACAATGATGTTTTTTTGTTAATAACCGTGAAATATTTTATACAATACTTAACAGTTAAAATGATGAACGGTAAATTATTGGTCACCAAAGAGAGAGGTTCATTTGAAGGTTATTTGGAAAAACCATGATATATGTTTAATACTTGACAGTTATTGGTGAATAACCATTAAATATAGGGAAAATCCGTACGGAGGCCCATTTAACCAAAAAAAGACAAAAAAGGCCCTATCATTCTGCTAATCCCAGAAAGGGCCCTGGGGCCTTTTCTGGGATGCAATTGTAAACTGAAATGACAAAAAGACCTACCACTAACGCTGAAAAAAGGATGGGAGGAGAAATTGAAAATTCAGTCAGTCTCTCTCTTAACCCTCGTATCATGCTCTCTGCTCTCATCCTCGACACCATTTTTGCTCGTGTCGGAAAGGGAAAAATGTTAGCCACCGTCGACCCTCTAAAGCGAATAAAGATTAAGTATTGGTTAAACCTTCTTCTTTTTGTTCGAGATGCCTTTTTCTTTTTTCTCATTATCATTTTCTTCCTCTTCAAAATCAGAATCACCCATCTTAGTAGTAGCAGCATTTTCCGCCTCTGCACCTTATTTCTGTTCTTTTTTTTTTCCTAACAAAACTCTATTTTTGTTCTGCACTTCAGCGATTTTACCTTTAACGCTCATTTCTAGATCATGTTATGAACCCTCGGAGATTAAAAATTTGGTCAAATCTGGCATGCGTCCATCGAGCTTGAATGATTTATATTGTGACTATAAAATGCTTCAATTGGACGATCTAGTTAAATGGGCCCTCAGAAGTATTTTCCCATATACAAAAACCAAAAGATAGGTAATTTATCTTGTATTGGTTTTTGGGTTTAGATATGTGATGCGGTTCTTTGTTGCGAAGATGCGAATATGATTCTTGTAATCCCATACCTTGAAGTAAATCCTGTTTGGCGGGATTCAAGGTACTTGCAGGGGCCTTCATTCTGTATTTGTTTTATTAAATATATATCCCGGATAGTTAGTGATTTGATGTTCTGAGGTTGCTATATTTCTTTACGGCTCCTTCGGGATTCAAGGTATTATTGTTTTGAGTTCTTTCGGATGGCTTAGGTATGCAGAATCAAAACTACCTCAACAAGAAGGTAAGCCTTAGTTGTTGAGAAAGAGGCAAACTTTGAAACGTTGTAGTTTTGGTTCCCTCTGGTTAATGTTGAATCTTTGAGATTACACTTTAGTTCCTTTGTTTACGCCTTTGTCTGCAATATCTTATTAAGTTCTAGGTTGCCCTTAAAAAGAGCAAGTTTTGCATTTTTTTTTTATTGTAAATCCTTGCTTGTAATCTCATGTATATAAATATCTTAAAAGCTTGGTTCTGAAACTGATTGAAGTCCAGAGTTTGCCTATAATGTTAGTATGGGTTTTGCATAATATTTTATACATGACTTACCCATTTATTTGTATTTTTGAATTTTGCTCGCATTGTTCTGTATGCGGCATATATTTTTGAAATTTGAAGCATCCAGTGTGTCTTTGAGAGTTATGGTATCTTGCTCGGTTATCTTCCACGGTCTTCTCTTTAACTCTAGGTTAGGTTGAAAGCTTATTAATATCCCTATTTTTTGGTGTTTGGTTGCAAATTTCTTTATCAAATTCAAATTTGGTCACTTGGCGTAGAAATGTAATCCTAAATTTTTCAGTATGCAGATTTTTTTTTCAATTTTTTTCATGTATATCTTTAAATTAAATGCATTAAGCCCTATCTCTGTTAATATGATAAAATACTGACTGATAGAGTTCACCTACTTGTTTGTAACATTTTTCCATGTAAAGTGGTACTGATGGTTGAATATGTGAAAATGTAGCTCTATCTGGTATACGTTTATACCTTTATGTCATGCTTATACCACCTCAAATATTATCCAGTTGATGCTCTTCAAGAAATTATTAGCACAATGGGTAGCACCCACTTGGAAGTTTGTGGCGACTCTTGTCAAATTGAAATGGTTGAATTTAGAAGGATTTCTCTTATTAGTCAATTCATGTGGTTGAATATTTAGTTTAATTTTGATTTATACTTAATGTAGTTATTTTCCTTTTTACATTGTTGTTGCGTTTATACTCCATTTGGTTGCTTGAAATTAAAGTCTATGAAGACAAGATTGGTTTATAGTGTGCACGGTATAATTAGCTGAAATCTAATGCAGAAACTGGTTTTAGCTATTGAAGCTACACTCAGTTGAATTTTGGTGTGTATATTGCTTTGGAATTACACTTTGAGCTGCATAGTGCTTTTTGGTCTATTAAAATTTTGACTTCTTACCATTGTACATAGTGAATTGCATTTTAAAATGTTTGCAGTGCACCTAAATCTTAACTATTTTGATTTTGGATACAAAACTTCAATTTCAAACTTGCTGCTTTCACTCTTGTTAATAAACCTGAATGTTAAATTAAATTTCTTGAAAACAACTTGCATGTGTTGCGTTTTAACACATTAATTTTCATATTGCAGTGCTGATGTCAACGCTTTGTTCATCAGTATTCCATTATGGCAAAACTAATAGCTATGAATGCTAATGGACTCACATCAATGTTCCCTCTGATCTTTATTCTATCACAATACTGATCCATTTAGTTTCATAATCATTGGAGCAGATACAATATATCTCATGAAATCCTCGATACTCTAATTAATTGAGTCTTCAAACTAATTTGATGCAATGAATTATTTGTGAATGAGGAGATCATGCGAAATCACACGAAAGACGAGAGAATGGTGGAGCCACGTACATCCATTTTATTTTTGTTTTTCTCACATTTGTTTGTATCATTGCTTCTATATTGGTATGTATGCTATTGGATATATACACTAGTATTCTTTTCTTGCTACCAATGTCACTACTCTAGTGCAAACTTTCAATGTAAATCATATAGAATAGTTGCAACCTTCATGCATTATGAAATACTTTTAGTAAAATTGCTGCTATCTTGTTCTTGAGTGTCCCATCTCCTTTAATTAAATTTAGATTATTGTCTTCACCTATACAATGGACTGGGCTCAAATTCATTCATTTTGATTTGCAGACAATTGGTGTGATTTCTGTCCAACCATTGGGAGTAGTAAAATTTGGATTCATACAAAAGGTTAGTACTGTGACTGAACATGAAGTTTTTTTTACTGATTTTACATTAAGTGATCATTACATTAAAGTTATCATTATCTCTTAATGGTGTTGCAGATCTTGGAAAGAGAGGAAGTTTTGAAACAAACACAAAGATTGTTGTTGATGGAGACTAAAAGATTGGATATTGTTGATGTATCATGAAGTTTTGAAACATACACAAGAAAAAGTGTTGTCTTTGGTCGAGGAGTCCCACACGGAAGAGGAATAATTAGGCGAGAAAACTTGTTTAATATTTAGTAGTTAGGATGACTTGTTATGGGCAAAAACATAGTGATTGTATTTAGAAGACATGTTTAGTCCATCAATTTTTGTGTAAATGTCAACTTGTATTTATGACAAAGTTGTGAACATATTATTTTTGTGAGAAGGTGCATTTGTATTGATGAAAATGCCCCCTAATAAATTGGTATTGTGTAAAGGTTCTTATGTTGTATCGATGCTAACAACACAATTTTAATTCAATGACAAGAGCAAACTTTTCCTTTTGTTATGATTTTTGTTGTTAGTGGTACTGATTTAGTTGTTAGTGGGTGCGATTTTGTTGTTAGTGAGTACTAATGTTGTTAGTGGGTCCTGATGTAGTTGTTAACGCACATGATATTGTTGTTAACAGACCATGATATTGTCGTTAAGGGACTCTGATATTGTTGTTAAAGGACCTTGATACACTAATATTGTTGTTAAAGGACCCTGATATTGTTGTTAAGGGACCTTGATATTGTTGTTAATGTACTCTGATATTGTTTGTAAATGATGTTGAAAAATATATGTAGCTGGATTTTGTTGTTATTAGGTGCTGTTATTGTTGTAATTTGGTGCTGTTTGTGTTGTTATTAGTTGCTGTTATTGTTGTAATTAGGTACTGATATTGTTGTAATTAAGTGCTGTTATTGTTGTAATTAGGTGCTGATATTGTTGTAAGTGACCCCTGATATTGTTGTTAGTGACCCCTGATATTGTTGTAATCACCCCCTGATTTTAGTGTAAGTGACCCCTGATATTGTTGTAAGTAAGTAACCCCTGTTATTGTTGTAAGTGACCCCTGATTTTGTTGTAAGTGACCCCTGATATTGGCGTAAGTGACCCCTGTTATTGTTGTAAGTGACCCCTGATATTGTTGTAAGTGACCCCTGATTTTGTTGTAAGTGACCCCTGATTTTGTTGTAAGTGACCCCTGATTTTGTTGTAAGTGACCCATGTTATTGTTGTAATCGCCCCCTGATTTTGTTGTAAGTGACCCCTGATATTGTTGTAAGTGACCCTTGTTATTGTTGTAAGTGACCCAAGATATTGTTGTAATCGCCCCCTGATTTTGTTGTAAGTGACCCCTGTTATTGTTGTAAGCCCCCATTAACAACAATATTAGGGTCCATTAACAACAATAACAGTACCCATTAACAACAATATCAGGGTCCATTAACAACAATATCAGGGTTCGTTAACAACAATATCAGCCCCTATTAACAACAATATCAAGGTCTGTTAACAACAATATCAGTGTCTGTTAACAACAATATCAGGGTACATTAACAACTAAATCAGTACCCACTAACAACAAAAATCATAACAGAAGGAAAAATTTGCTCTTGTTATTGAATTAAAATTGTATTGTTAGCATCAGTACACAACATAAGAACCTTTACACAATACCAATTTATTAGGGGCATTTTCATCAATTCAAATTCACATTTTCACAAAAATAATATGTTCACAACTTTGTCATAAATACAAGTTGACATTTACACAAAAATTGATGGTCTAAACATGTCTTCTAAATACAATCACTATGTTTTTGCCCATAACATGTCATCCTAACTACTAAATATTAAACAAGTTTGCTGCCTAATTATTCCTCTTGCGCTTGTGGGACTCCTCGACCAAAAACAACACTTTTATTGTTGCTAACGCCCCATTTTATTGTTGCAAACTTTGTCTCGATGCGTGTTGTTTCAATGACTGACCAACTACAACAACATGCCAATCTTCAGTTCCCGAAGTTCATCCATGGAGTAGGAAGGCGTTGCGTATCCATCCTCTTACTCCATGGCATCCCACATTTGCAACCAAGAAAGCGTTGACATCAGCACTGCAATATGAAAATTAATGTGTTAAAACGCAACACATGCAAGTTGTTTTCAAGAAATTTAATTTAACATTCAGGTTTATTAACAAGAGTGAAAGCAGCAAGTTTGAAATTGAAGTTTTGTATCCAAAATCAAAATAGTTAAGATTTAGGCGCACTGCAAAAATTTTAAGATGCAATTCACTATGTACAATGGTAAGAAGTCAAAATTTTAATAGACCAAAAAGCACTATGCTGCTCAAAGTGTAATTCCAAAGCAATATACACACCAAAATTCAACGAGTGTAGCTTCAATAGCTAAAACCGGTTTACTGCATTAGATTTCAGCTAATTATACCGTGCACACTATAAACCAATCTTGTCTTCATATACTTTAATTTCAAGCAACCAAATGGAGTATAAAAGCAACAACAATGTAAAAAGGAAAATAACTACATTAAGTATAAATCAAAATTAAACTAAATATTCAACCACATGAATTGACTAATAAGAGAAATCCTTCTAAATTCAACCATTTCAATTTGACAAGAGTCGCCGTCAAACTTCCAGTGGGTGCTACCCATTGTGCTAATAATTTCTTGAAGAGCATCAACTGGATAATATTTGAGGTGGTATAAGCATGACATAAAGGTATAAACATATACCAGATAGAGCTACATTTTCACATATTCAACCATCGGTACCACTTTACATGGAAAAATGTTACAAACAAGTAGGTGAACTCTATCGATCGTATTTTATCATATTAACAGAGATAGGGCTTAATGCATTTAATTTAAAGATATACATGAAAAAAATTGAAAAAAAAATCTGCATACTGAAAAATTTAGGATTACATTTCTACGCCAGTGACCAAATTTGAATTTGATAAAGAAATTTGCAACCAAACACCAAAAAATAGGGATATTAATAAGCTTTCAACCTAACCTAGAGTTAAAGAGAAGACCGAGAAGATAAGCTGAGCAAGATACCATAACTCTCAAAGACACCTTTGGATGCTTGACCCAAAAATATATGCCGCATCTGAACAATGCGAGCAAAATTCAAAAATACAAATAAATGGGTAAGTCATGTATAAAATATTATGCAAAACCCATACTAAAATTATAGGCAAACTCGGACTTCAATCGGTTTCAAACCAAGCTTTTAAGATATTTATATACATGAGATTACAAGCAAGGATTTACAATAAAAAAAAAATAATCAAAACTTGCTCTTTTTAAGGGCAACCTAGAACTTAATAAGATATTGCAGACAAAGGCAGAAACAAAGGAACTAAAGTGTAATCTCAGCATTCAACATTAACCAGAGGGAACCAAAACTACAACGTTTCAAAGTTTGCCTCTTTCTCAACAACTAAGGCTTACCTTCTTGTTGAGGTAGTTTTGATTCTGCATACCTAAGCCATCCGAAAGAACTCAAAACAATAATACCTTGAATCCCGAAGGAGCTGTAAAGAAATATAGCAACCTCAGAACATCAAATCACTAACTATCCGGGATATATATTTAATAAAACAAATACAGAATGAAGGCCCCTGCAAGTACCTTGAATCCCGCCAAACAGGATTTACTTCAAGGTATGGGATTACAAGAATCATATTCAGTATCTTCGCAACAGCAACCGCATCACATATCTAAACCCAAAAACCAATACAGTATAAATTACCTATCTTTTGGTTTTTGTATATGGGAAAATACTTCTGAGGGCCCATTTAACTAGATCGTCCAATTGAAGCATTTTATAGTCACAATATAAATCATTCAAGCTCGATGGACGCATGCAGATTTGACCAAATTTTTAATCTCAGGGTTCATAACATGATCTAGAAATGAGCGTTAAAGGTAAAATCGCTGAAGTGCGAGAACAAAAATAGAGTTTTGTTAGGAAAAAAGGAACAGAAATAAGGTGCGGCGCGGAAAATGCTTTGCTACTAAGATGGGTGATTTTTATTTTGAAGAGGAAGAAAATGATAATGAGAAAAAGAAAAAGGCATCTCGAACAAAAAGAAGAAGGTTTAACCAACACTTAATCTTTATTCGCGGAGGGTCGACGGTGGCTAACATTTTTCCCTTTCCGACACGAGCAAAAATGGCGTCGAGGATGAGAGCGAGAGAGCATAGATATGAGGGTTAAGAGAGGGCCGATGAATTTTCAATTTCTCCTCCCACCCTTTTTTTCGACATTAGTGGTGGGTCTTTTTGTCATTTCAGTTTACAATTGCATCCCAGAAAAGGCCCCAGTGCCCTTTCTGGGATTAGCAGAATGATAGGGCCCTTTTTGTCTTTTTTTTGCTTAAATGGGCCTCCGTACGGATTTTCCCTTAAATATATGTGACAAATATTTTTAAAAAATGGAGGGCCTCACTTTCGATCAGCCCCTTGCAAAATAACCTCCAGAAACAACACATATATACCAAACACCCAAAGAGATTTAGTTTTGTAGACAAAATAACTAATTCCGACCAACAAGTGCCAATAAATGTACTTGTGCCGAAATTAGGTAATTCACACCTTTCCAAATTCAGCCGACTAGCATGCTGCCCACATCCATCTCCTCATGTTTTGTCCAATAGGTATACAACTCTGATCAATTCCACACATCACTGAGTGCAACTCACAACTGTCAGGATCAACACGCTTCACAACGTTATACTTGCACAAGGGCAAACAATCATACCGCAATCTCAACACTATTACGGATCGCAAATCTCATGAAATCACCCACCCATCTCAGTACTCCTTTGATAGACAATTGGCGGATATTCATTCTTTATTTGTACTCTCCATTTAAGGCATATTATGTATGTAGAGAAAAATGTAATAACATACAACAACTTAACAAAATCTTTCAAAAAAACAATATTTCCAGAAAATTTATTCAAATTAATAACTAACAAATAAAATTTTTAGTAACAACAAACATTTAAAATTAGTGGAAAAACTCTATGCACGTACAAAATCATTCAAATTTACATACTCTTTACTCAAATCAATATTAAAGAAAAAATAGAGCTATATATGATTGAACAACCATCAAATAATAGTTTAGTTATAATTGAACGACGGTGGTTTATAAACAACTGTCATATAAATGATACCATTTGTTTCCAAAAAAACCAAACTAATATATCACAATTGTTTCTAGTAACTTTGCCGTGCATATTTCTCGGTTTCACTAAAACCGTTAAGTATGAACGTTAAATATAGATAAATCTAAAGTAGTGTATCTATGGCAAGGCATCCTCTCTCATGTCTGATTGCTAATTGTTAATGGTCTTTGAATAATGTAATTAAATAAAAAAAAATTATATCTTTATACCGATTTGGCGATTTCTATGGATTCCATGTGGATTTTCTTTTTTGTTTAAAAAAAAAAGTTAGTTATTCATTAAATTTATAAAACAAACAAAATCTTATAACGAGCATAATTATAAATCTATTATAAAGATCTCCACAATCTAACCTTAACTTTAGTTTCAAGCAAAAGAAATTATATAAATAGGACTTTGTCAAATAGGAAATAATATGATAAATCTAAATCCATTTAAAATTATTTTAAGAAACTCTGGATAGATTCGAATTTTACATAATTAATCTCATAGATATCCATAAAAATGAGTTTTTATATAATCTATGAGATTATAAATAAAATAAAGAGAAAGAGAGAATATGAGAGTAAGAAAAAATAATTCTTATTCACTATCAAGGTGTATCAAATACATTATATATGCCCTATATTTATTGGCACAACTTTATCATCTATACCAGATATATCAATATCTACGGATCTAATGATAATAAAGGATAATAGGGATAATGAAATATTTTTTAAGATAATTGGTAGATATGGACATCCATACAAATATTATATTCATAATAAAAATCATAAAAATCACTTCAATTTTTTGTTCCTAAATTTTGTTTAACTTTTATTGGCCTTCAAGAAGGAAAAAGAAATAAATACGATCGTTTAGTTGGAATAACAAATTAAAGCTACGTAGTAAATTTAAAAATTGAACTTTAAATAAAATTTATACTTTTATGTGTCGATAAAATTTATAAAAATTTATTTCATCCAAAATACTTTATTAGTAATTAATTTTTTCTTGCCTTGAAACTTTATGAGTAATTAATTTAATTTAGAAAGAGAGTGATTCAAATTATATCTTCGTTGATATATAATAATTGATTCTTATAATCATTACAAGTAATAGAACAAATAAATCTTTTCTCCCGTGAATCAATTTCCATATTTATATATTTATTCAGTATTTTTAAAAAAAAAAAATCACCATCTATAAATATATCTCAAATAGTTCAAAGAATATGTTTTTCTTGTTTAATTTTTGTTTGCATAAGAAACTTTCTTACTCAAGAAGTAGAGAATCTTTGTGAAGTAAGGCTTTTCGTTCCAAACAGCAAAGTCTTTTCTTTTCTTACCCACAACCTTTTCCAATCATCTTCTTCTTCTTCAACAAGTAATGTCTCAAACATCACATTCCTTTCTTTATTTTTCAGATTTTAAATTCTAGAAAGCACAGACGCCACGGATATAACCATTAATTCAAGAAGGAGACAAAGAAGAATGTGTCACCCAGCAGGTTCTCTTCTTACATGCAATGATCATGGAAGAAGGGATGTGTTGCAGCCGCCACCGAGGCCGGTGGCGGCAGCTCCATGTGGAAGGACTGGCTCAGTCAAGAAGTATTGTATATGTTCTCCGACGCACCATCCGGGATCATTCCGGTGTCGCCAACACCGAGCTGATTATGCGTGGCGTGGTAAATCAGTTATGTAGGAATAACTAGTCAATTAATAAGATGCATGCATTGATGCTAGAAAGAATACAAAACTAGTTACATCGTAGAATATATTTGTTAGCATCTTTAAATTCCAGCTTTTTTAGGTTTTTATTGGAAGAATTTGATTTGGAAAAATTTAGATTTATTATTATTTTATACCTTTCTCTGTCAGATTTTGCGTGACAAATTGACAAGTATATATTCCTTGTTGTTCTTATTATAAGGCACAAACTAACAATTCTCACTAATCAATGAAAATAGTTGTTAAAGTCAATAAAGTTGTCCTATAATTTAACTTAAATAACTTCCAACATTACCCCTACTAATTGCATTAAACTCTAATATTATATTAATTAGTACTCTCACTCGCTACCCTTATTAATTATGGCATACATGGAAAAAAAAATTAATGCACTTTGAAAATAAGCAAGGTCCTTATAAAAATGACAAAATACAATTATTAGTTAGGTCCTTATAATAAGGACAAGAGGGAATACATTTTACAACTTAATATTTTTTTTGTCATAATGTTTTACACACATATATACTTATAAAAAATGGAATTCACATATCAAAATTAAATTTAAAATATTAGTGAATTAGTTGGGGAAAAATTAGTGAACCAAGAATATAGTTGAGCAAAAATGTAGCTTTTTTTTTTTGCCAATTATGTCAAAAAATTAGCTTAGTTCCTACCGATAACTATTTAAGTTCCCAACCATTATCTCATTCCAAACTTACATGTTTTCATGAGTAAACACTTTTGTCAAACTATTACAATTCTTTTCAAAGCGATTACTAAACTTGTTAATCTCATTACGGATTTTAAAAAGCCTGTTTTATGGTTCACATTATTCTTCCTCCAACAACATCAATTTCAACCTTCCTCTACCTTTGCCTCTCTTCCTCGCCAGGGGCAAGTTTCATCTTCACCGTCGCTAGCGAGCTCCGATCCACTACTAAAAATTTCAGTTTTTGCTACGGAAAAAATCCGTAGCAAAAATCCATTTTTCCGTAGCAAAACGTATTTGCTACGGATTTTGTCCGTAGCAAAATATCGCGTCGCAATTGCGACGGATATTTACATCACGGACATATATCCATAGCAATTTGCTACGGATTGTTTGTCCGTGGCAATTTTCTACGGAATCAAATTCCGTAGCAAATTGCTACGGACAAAAAATCCGTAGCAAATTTGAAAATTTGCTACGGATATTTTTTCCGTAGCAAATTTCACAAATTCTAAAATTTGCTACGGATTTTTCCGTAGCAAATTCCGAAATTTGCTACGGATTTGTTTTTCCATAGCAAATTTCGGAATTTGCGGAGATTTTTTTTCGGTAGCAAATTTAAAATTTTTTTTAAAATTTTTTTAATAGAAAATTGAATACAAATAATAAAATAATGTACCATGAATATATTAACGATAAAAAAGAGTTTACATAGTGAAAACACAATATATATATAATCCGTAGCAACAAACAAATACAAAAAAGTAGGCTAAACAAGACAGATCGTGATCATCATCATCACCCGGCATGGTCATCATCACCCCGAGGATTCGACCGGAACCTCTTTGTCTTTCATAAGGGACATGATTTGAAGCTGCATCGCCCCATCATCTTATTCTCGCGAGTCATCTCCCCGTCGCATCATCGCCGTTCTGCTGCAACGCCGCTTGATCGATCCCATCACGAATCATCTGTTTGCCTCGTCATCTCTCCGTTTCTGAGTCGGCCGGCTCATAATCTCCCGTTCCTGGGTCATCTGTGTTGCTTGCTCCTCCACCAACGCCTTCATCTTCTTCAGCTCATCTACAAAATTGATTAGTACATTTATTATTTGTACTTCATTTGAATGGACAAGAGAATGAAAATTATCAATATCAAATGTATTATGTTTACCTGAAGAAACCCCTCCAGTGCGAGATGAGAGGCGCTTTGTCCGCTTCGGTCGGGCCGCGGACTCACCGTATCCAAAGACCCTCCCGTTCTTGTCAAATCCGCCGGTAGCCTCAAAGAACGGACTCTCGTTGTCGGATATAGAGGATGAGGGGTCGGTCTCGCGGCGCGAGGCTCTCTCCTGCGACGAACTTCTCAAAGTTTTCCTACAAGCAAACAAATACATACAAATAAGACATGTAAAATGAAATAAATATGGTGGTGCATAAAACAAGTAATAAAGGCAATAAATGTCTAACCGCTATTTGTTGCGCCCTTGGATTAATCCATTGCCTCTCACTCCCACTTCGGATCGGGAATGGGTCCGGCGAAAGGTAACCCACTCAACCGATCCAGTGGAGCTTCCCAGAATCTATCTCGCAAACGCAAATGATGACCTTAATTAATTACTTCAAAGTACAAAATATAGAATACGTAAATAGAAAATAACGTGTACTTACAACTTTGCGTCGATGCTCACTAATTGATATGGAGCCGCCGGATATGATGACGGTCCTTCCATTTTGGCCCTATTTTCCTTATTTTTCGCACTTATGGCCTTAAACTTGTCATTGTTTTCCCAATTGCCAAATAATTCATCCCTAGTGTCTTGTGGAAGCCAATCTGTCTTGCCTCTCGACCTTCTCAATGCATAGAGCTTTCGACGCACCATCACGGTGGCCCTGTGGTTATAAGCTTTTTTCATATTTTCAAGATGCTCAGGCAACGTCATATGCTTATTCTGAAAATCAATAACGAACAATTAGTGCTCAAAATTTTAAAAGTACTTAATTAACACGCATAAAAAAATAACTTACCAAGAACTCCTTGAACCACCTGTCTCGTTGCGTCTTAGGAATCTTTGTCCACGCGGTCCAAGCTTGAGTGTAATTACGGAATATTTGGTCCGACATGAAAGTCACCACCGGAGTATCAGGCACAAATCTGAAAACAGAGATTATCATGCAAATATTAGCATACAAACCAATTAGAAAAGAAAATTGTAACATTACGGGTAACTTGGCATGACTTACTCGTTGCCGTCGGGACGGATCCAAAGAAACCCCGTCTCGGGATCTCTTGAGCCCAGTTGGTACCTACGAAGAACTACCTTCTTCCCCGACGTGGCTACGAGGCGGCGCGGTGTGCTAAGGAAGAAATGTGAAATATTGAAGATGTTTATACATAGATGGTTTCAAGAAACTAAACAAATGTAAATCAATCGAAATGGTAAAGTAAACTGTGGTCCTCCTTGCTTTGTGCATCGGGGGGTAGCCGCCGTGACGACGATGTATAAAGTGACGGTGAAGATGACAAATATCCCGACGGTGACGACGAAAAATCAAATAGTGGCACCTGGGAGAAGAGCGAGCCCTCGCCTCCATATGGAGCGGTTGGCGTCGCCTACCCCCTCTTATAGTACGGGGTCGGGCTCGACCACCGCCACGTCCACTACCCGAACGTCCTCCTGGATGCTCCATCTACGAACACTTATAGACATCATGGCAAAATATATATATATATATATATAATTAGTTAATATGACAAAGAGTAGCAAAGAAACAAAGTATGTAGTATAACATATCGTCATAAACAAAACTAACACAAATCAACCGGACGATTCTGTTCATCGACATCTACTTGCATGTCTTCATCGAACTCTCATAGTCGTCGAACTCGGATTCGATATCGAGAAGCTCATTTCGCCTCATCCTCATCGTCGATTTCTCATCGTCAATTTGTATAGGAATCAACTCTAACTACGCACGAGAATCAAAGAGATTGCTTGGTACTTCGTCATCGAAGATGTTTATGGGCGCACATGTTCCACATCGGCTTGGAAAGGTTCGGCCATCTTTGTCATTTGATTCCGGCTCTTTCGACTTTGGTATAATATTTCGTGCTTTGGTTTTAATAACTCCCGTCCACCCTTGGCGAGATGTAGAGTATGGTGTATAGTAAACTTGTTCCGCTTTGTTGAGCAAGGATGAATGTGTCATAACCAACCGTATATCTCCTTGTCCGGTGGATCTCAATATTTCCATGTTTGTCCACTTTTGTCCCACGCGGACTGTTATCAAACCACTCACACTTAAAAAGGGTCACCACCTTGTCCCATTGGTAACTCAGCTGAATTATCTCAACTAACTTCCCGTAGTAGTCAGTCTCCACCCATCAGATGGATGCGTCACAAAGTTTTCATCCCTACGATGCTCCCGGTGCCATCTCATGTGAGCAGCTATTTGTTCGGATGCATACAATCTCGTAAGTCGGGCACCGGAGGAAAGTACCACATCTTGCTTAATGCATGACGGGTCTTTTTCCTTCCTTTCCCCACAACTTTATATCTGTCATGTCCACGAATTTGCAATTTGTCGGCTCAACATCATCCTTGTAATACAACATACATCCTCTGCGGGCGGCAATGAATTTTTTCACATCCAAGCCCAAGCTCTTTCACCTTTTTTTTTTGCTTGGTAAAAGTCCTTCGGAAAATTATTGTCTTTGGGAACAACCTTACTCATGATCTCGCATCATTTCGTTGTAATTCCTCTCACTCATATGGTGATCGGTCTTCAAGCTTAGTGTTGCTAGGGTAGCCGATAGCAATGAATATTCACTATTTTCAAAGTGTTCGCAACCTTCCCATAACGGACGCCGTGCTTCTTGAAGCATTTTATAGAACCTAGCGGCTTCGGATGAGGATCCTCACCCATGTGCAATGGTTGAGGATGTGTACCGGTCTCTCTCCCATGTATGACGGTTCAGCATAAGTAACGGGATCAAAATATTGGCCGATCGACGGACCCGCGGCATCCATAACCAACTGCTCATATTGATTAAGGTTTTCTCGATGACTACTGTCCCCGTAATAACCACTCGGTGTCTGTCGGACTTCGCCATGAAATTCCCAACATTCATAATCTCTAATGAATCCCTTTTGACACAAATGAATTCTGACCGTCTCCGCATCTGTAAATCTTAAACACTTACATTTGGCACACGGACACTGATCTCCCTTCTTGAATTATTTGAATTCGCCAAAGCAAATTGGACGAACACTTCCAAACCCACCAAGAATGCTTGCGTTAGTTCTCTTCTATCAGTTAGACGATTGTACATCCAACTTCTATCATGGTTGCCTTCCATACTTCCTAGCTAGTTCGATTACTACCCTAATTAACTTCTCAACATACCACAAATATATATATATATATATATATATATATATATATATATATATATATAAGTCGCCTCTTATGCCTACCAATTGCCACTTAATCAAGAAAGTGAAAAACAAACACATGCATTGAACAAAGAACATATTTCAACAAAGCAACCGAGAGAATGAGGATAGCACACCTTGAGAACATGGTATATGCATGTGGAGGGGCAAACAAAGAATAGAATACTAAGTATTTTGGAGTTTCTAACATATATGGGCTAGATCAAAGAGATTACTTAACATTTAATCAAATTTATTGTATAACTTGTTAAACATAGATTGAAATAAAAAATTTAAATGAAATATTTTTTAAACAAATTACTAACAGATCATTTTTATAATAGCCTAAATAGAATAATAAATTCTACTAATTTTTAGAACACATACAAATGTGATTATTCTTCAATGTCACACCTTCCTCCTACCAGTTGACATTAATTAATTAATTGTCTTATCCCTAAATTTTATTTCCAAACACTTCACTTTTCTAGTTTCAACATCATCATATTTAAAGATTTATGTATCAATACCAACTAATACAAAATCTTAATTTTATCACACCAAAATCGAATTGAAATTTCTAAATTCCTAAAAAGTGCTAGATAAAAATACTTCACATAAAAAAACGATTTCAACTCATGTAATTGATAATCTTCTACCAACATACATATTTTCATTATTGCGGCTAAGCAAACATAACATAAATATCATATAGTGATAAAAAGAAAATATACTTCAAGCTAACTGCAAAATAAGAAGTGCTAGGATTTGTTTGTGCGGAAGTGCTGCACCAATGAAAGTACTTAGAAGTGTTTGAAAAAAACAAAAATGGAGGTTAAAAAAAACCTGCAAAAATGGAGGCCAAAAATGAAAACAAAACAAAAAAAAAAAAACACGCAAAGGAGAGGGTCGGGGGAGGAGGGGGAGGGGGGCGGAGTTGAGGGTGGTTGGGGGGATGAGTGACAAAGGGGAAGTGTCCGACGGAGGGGGGGTCCGACGGAGGGGGAGCGAGGGAGGGGGCGGAGACGGGGGATGGGGGATGAGGGAAGGGTCGGGGAAGCGGGGGAGGGGGGCCGGAGACGGGGGGTCGGGGTCGGGGAGGGGGATGAGGGGAGGGTCGGGGGAGGAGGGGAGGGATGCCGGAGATGAGGAGGGGGCCGAATGAGTTCGCGAGGGGGCCGGCGAGATCGGGAACGGGAGAGATGAAATTTTTATTTAAAAAAATGCGGCTTTTTGCGACGGATACGTGATCCGTCGCACAAAGTGCGACGGATCCATGATCCGTCGCTAAAAGCCGCAAATTGGCGGACTTTCTGCGCGCTTTTTTGCAACGGATACATGATCCGTCGCTACTTTGTGCGACGGATCACGTATCCGTCGCAAAAAAGCGGACGAAAAATCCGCCAATGCGTCCGGATGACGTCATCCGTCACAAAAAGGCGGACTTTACGTCCGCCCGATTTGCGACGGATGACGTCATCCGTCGCACTATTCGACGCCCACGTGGTCCGTCGCTCATTAGCGGACCAAAATGGTGCCGCCATTTTGGTCCGCCCCATTGCGACGGATGACGTCATCCGTCGCAATTTTGCGACAGGCGAAGTAATCCGTCGCAAATTTGCGACGGATGACGTCATCCGTCGCACTTTGGCGACCAAAATGGGCCGCCTTTTGCGACGGATGACGTCATCCGTTGCAAAATTGGCGACAGATGACGTCATCCGTCGCAAAAAGTGCAAATTGGGCATTTTTTGCTACGGAATTACAAATCCGTAGCAAAATCCATTACCATTGCTACGGAAAATGTTCCGTAGCAAATTCCGTAGCTATTTCCTATTTTTCTAGTAGTGACCACCACTCCGCCATAACCACCAACAATACCACAATTTCAACCGAAGGGAGACAAATGTGTGTGTGTGTGTGTGAGAGAGAGAGAGAGAGAGAGAGACTCCATGTATCATCACCACCTCACATCTTCACCATCTTAGGCACCACCACCATCGTTTTTCCCTTCTTTTTTTTTTTTGTGAAACTCCGTCCTTTCTCCCTCTCTTCTTCTTATTTCCTCAACCACCATCATCTCTATCTTTATCGCCGTACCTCCATTTTTTCCGGCAACAATTCAAAAAGTGCCGCGGACATGTAATATCATAATTTAATTTTAGGAAAAAAAATTAAAAAATATAAAAGAGTACACCCTCCCACTGCACAAGATAGTGGGAGGCCATGCCTCCCACTAATTATTATTATTATTATTATTATTTTTAAAAAAAAGTGTGTGTGGGGGATTTAGTATAAATACCCCCACACTAAAACACTTACACACACACAGTATGGTTAGGAGAGGAGAGAGCGACAGTGAGGAAGAAGGAGAGGAGGAAAAGGAGTTTGGAGATATTTCAGTGTATTTTTAAGGTTTTTTTATATAAGATTATTTAGGTAGTTGAACTGGCTTCTTTTCAATAAACTTTCTTCATGAAAGTTATTCTATATATTTTTCTCTTTCTAATGAAAATAATATTGTGTTTGTTAGTAAAAATTTTGGGGATAAGATTTTGGGAGAGTTTTGAATTTTGACAATAGAAGACTATATATATGTTGTGGATGATTAATAGTAAATTTTCATCAGTTTATATTTATTGTTTGATTGTTATAGGAATTTAAAATGAATTTTTATATTTAAGAAGTTTAGGATTTATGTGCTATAAAATGTTTTTACCGATTAAATGTTATGTAAATAATTTATTCGAGTTAGCGGAGATATTATGGGAATTTTAATCGGTTTAGTTTTGATATATGAAAAACCAAACTATCATTTCTAAAAATTTTAGGACTAAAATATCATTTTTGAAATTTTGGGACTAAAACATCATTTTTGAAATTTGTGGGACTAAAATGTCATTTGTGAAATTCGTGGGACTAAACTGTCATTTTTTAAATTCGTAACACTAAACTGTAATTTTTATTTTTTTTGTTATAATAATATATTATTATTAAAATTTGTATATTTTTGAATTATATAAAATTATAAGTTCTAATTTTGATTATGTAGAGTTTTGACGAATGATTAATGGTTAGGAAATTGATTGTGGTAGATTGATTTTTAACGTGTGTTTGAACTCTTGGATTAGGAGCGTGTGATAATAATTTGCTTTGGCAAGAGGTAACCACTTTCCATTGGTTATGTGTATTGATATGTTGTTTGTAAGTACGTTGTGAAATAATTATGAATATTTTAATAGAAATTTCCTTGTGGAACCTTATGATTTGAATTGTGAAATATATGCATATATTTATATATGTATAAGAATTGAGAATTGAGATATTATGACATGTATATGAGAATTATTTAAATAATATGATATGAACATGAAAATCTTGAAAAAAATCCTGTTAAGCTATTTATTGTGATAATTATGGTAATGGTTAAATTGGGAATAAATGGAGTAGTTTATTTTACCATGTGGTATAGCCTCCATTGGTGCACGATGGTTGGCTCTCTACATCCCACTAGTTCAATGAATGGCGCCTCATTGTTTCAATGAGGGCTTGCGACACCTCACTAGTTCAATGAGAGGAAAAGACTCACGATGCAGGACATGTGCTTTCGGGGATTTTTGCCGATCCTCATCACATGACCAATGAGCTTTTGAGTAGCCAGTAATATGGATAGTAACTTAGCCCATGGGTCTAGTCGGCGAAAATAAGGCGGTTCGATTGGATTGAAGGGAGGCATCTGGGGAATTGTGTTAGGAAAATTTTGATACAAAGTTCATGATATGAAATTTGTGATGTGGATATTGATGAATTATATTTTTAATACTTTGTTATATAAATTGTTCCATATGGCACCTTACTCGCACATATTAGTATTCGTAATGAGTTGGATTGATGGGTACAACATTTTTCAGGTGATAGTTCCTGTGCGGGTCCATCAGGGAAGACTTCGGATGCTTAGGCTACTTCTACTAACAGTAGTGCTTTCATCTTTTGGTATATGTTGTATGATTGTATATTGCCACGTTATGGCTCATTTTGCATACTCGATTTATTTTGGATATTTTAATAAATGATGAAACATTATTAAGTTATTGATCAAACTATTATATAATTATTATTTTAAGTAAAATGGAGGATGTTACGGACACACACGAACACGAGGGCTCTTTTTTTCTTATTTATTAAAAAACTAAGGGTATAATGGTAAATTCATCAACATTTTAAAATCTCAATTTAATTATTGTCATCTTTATGTCCTTTACAAATGTTAACAGGCCGTTTGGGGCTTTAAAATTTAATATGGTTTTTATCTGGTATTTTCCCTATTTTAATTCATGCATTAAATAAATTGTTTTCTTCATATGCTACAATTTTATAGGTTTAAGTCCCGACGCATCTTGTCTTATAGCCGTTTGAGATAGCGGTGGTAGGAGTGGCTTTTATTTCTGATGGACTTTTCCTGATGTGATTTGTGTTTAGCATAGGTTCAAGTCATCTGTGAAGCGGAGAAGATCCAACAATGAGCTTTAAAAAAAAAACCCCATATCAAACTCAAAAGCCCATCAAACACTAATGTTATCCCAAACACTCAATTATCAGCTTTTCCCTCTTGATGAGCTTTTTTTTTTCCATTTGATGGACTTATTTTCCTATCAGATGTACATCTTTCAGATAGCCAATTGGTCATTGCTTAGTAGGGTCTCCCCCCGGGGAAAAGTTACATGTTAATCGTTAAGCTACTTAGTACATAAGAAAATTGTTGACCAATTATTAGAAAAGTATAATAATAATTGATGGGCAACGTTTTTATGCTTAAATTTATTCATTAGAACCTCATAATAATTCTTTTTTTAATGAATTCAGAATATCCCTAATCATTTCATAGATGAACCTAATCTTTATTAGCTGAAAACGGTAAGATTAAAGCCTTCCCATCAAATGCACTCCCTTATATTTAAACTTATATTTTCTTTCTTACACTCCCTTATATTTAAACTTATTTTTTTTCTTTCTTACGAAGACGCCAAAACGATCTCAACAAAACTTTTTGATATAATAAATTCCCGTTTTTTATCGGTAGATTAGATAGTGACCCACCTACCACACAAGAAGCTGACATTCAAATCCAGAACGAGGGAAATTTCGTAGTTAATTGAAATTCTTACTGAAGAAGCTACTTCCACCTTTATACCCTCGAGTAGTTTAATCCATTCTCACCTCTTTCTGCCATGAACTTTTTTCTTTTTTTTTTCTTTTTCTTTTTTTTACTTATCAAATACTATATAGCCTGGCTTTCTTTTTAGTAGAAACTAGAATTCATTGCTCAAAAGGCAAAAGTACAATAAAGAGACAAAACAACCAAGGTTCCTTCATCATCTTCCCGCTCTTGAATGGGAGGTGGAGGATGATCAAAGACACAAATTCCCTATAATGCTTTGAGAAAGTTTACCTAAACTGTCAGCGAGAGCGGTTGTATAGCCTGGCTTTTCATTGCAGGAGACTAATTTTTGTTCATCACCCACAAAACATACATACAAACACCAAGGCGTCACACTTCATAATTTTTAGTTTTGGTGCCTCCATAGAGCGGTAGTACAAGAGAAGTGGAAGATTCTTGCTCCACTAAATTCGATCCACAAGTACTTATTTACAAGGGTTTGATTCATATTTCGTATACAGCACAATAAGTAACACAGTCAATTTACACCACTGCGTGAAGGATGCAATAAAATTGGTAATGAATAAATATCTCCAACTCCAATGTCCCTGCTCCAGTGGACTATTATCAGGTCGTGAATCCTTCATTTTCAACCCAATGACTGAAGCAGATTAAAAACAGGTGAATTAGGTGAATTAGCTTGTTTCCTTCAAGTGATCATCATAGTATGCATCGAAAGAAAAAAACCAGGGCACAAAAAGAGAATACAAACTACAAAGTGAATGCTTCTCTAGTTCTAGCACTGTCAGTTTGATTCCATGCGCCTTTCACATAAGCATGAAAAAAAAAAAGGGTAACTGACTTTAACGGCAATGCATGCTACTAGAAAAAGCAATTGAGAGGTTTCTCATACATTTTTCATCAGGTTAGTAAACAATAAGTTATGCGTAATATATTTTATTCAACAAAGCTATCCATGGCAAGGCATCCTCTCTGAACATGTCTAATTGCTATCTATACTGTAAGAATTTCCCAATTGTTCAAGCTCTTTGAATAATGCAATTTAATAAAAAGTTTATATCTTTATACCTACTTCTATGGATTCCATATCTTCTTCTTTTATAACTTACACTGCAGCTAATGAGCTTGCAATTTCAAATATCAAATTTCTAACCAAGGCCTCTTAAAGATTTATGCAGTTGCATGCTATCCACAAAAATAGGATGATTTAGTTAAAATAGTAGGACAGTAATGGAAACAGACTGTTCAATAGAAAATGTATGAGAATGTGACAGAAAGGAATAGATTTGGTAGGGAGCTAAGAGCTGCAAGAGTTAAATAGAGTATGTGGTATGAAACCCAAATACAAAGCATTTAAGAAATTATTAGCCCATGAATGAATTGGAAACAAACATGCAATTGCCAGAAGCAGTTACAAATAAATAATTTAACCCTATTGGAAAATGAAAGGCATCTTCGTTCCTTGTTCAAAAAAAAAATATAAAGATGCAAAGTATGATGCATAGAAAAGCATAAATAAAACGCTAACCTCAGGGTAGCAATCTTGCCGCATAACAGTCTGGTTGCTTGTATCCACATAAACTAGGCACAATACCGTAGCCTGAATAGAGCATACAATGTTTTAGATAGATGGCATCAAAGAAGTGAATAACATGCATATGTTAATTAATCATGTCCAGCTAGGATGATTGTTCAATGATTGTTAGTTTAGGGGTTTTGCTGTTGTACCAGTGACTTCTGTACTGCCACTCTTAGTATATATTTCATGCAATAAATCCCCTTTTCACTAAAAAAAAAAAAAAAAATTAAGATCATGTCCAATTAAGATCATGAAAACAACCAGAGATGCAGTGCGCTAGCAGATAAAATTCAGAAATATCCTTTGGCAGGACATTACTATGACTATGCAGACTCCTCGCATACATGTGCTTCATAGAAAGATGTAAAAAAAGCATTTTACTCAACAAAGTTCAGATCCAAACTAAACACTTAGGATCGGCATGTCTAGAATATAAGTAGACAAGCAAAACTCAAAGTAATTTGCAGCAGAAAAAAATATGATAAAAGCTATGGTTACTAACTGAAATAGCCATAGTTTTACCTTACAAATTGGTATCACAGAATATATTAAATTAACTTAGGCAACACCTTATTATGACCCAAGAATTCACATCACCTTATTCTTGGAAATGGTAGAATTTGTACTTGTAACTTCATCAGGCATCTTATTGTTCTCAAACAGATTTTTCCCATCACAATATCCCACCACAACTAATCTATTTTAAACTTTATGGTTTCTATGATACCACAAGCAGGACCCTGTTCGTTAAATGAGGCAGTAGAACGAAGTTTATTAACAAGAAAAATCTCATTACATGTAATAGAGTAAGAAACAATCCTACACTAAAGTGCTCTGCCTTCAAACAAGAGAATCCCTATTCCTGGTACAATTATAAAGACCAAATATTTAAGTTGCTGACGAACAAACCAACAATCAAAATTTTCATACCCAAAAAAGAAGTGACCAATGAAGCCAACGCCAAAACCACAAACAAAATTCGGGAAAAGAATGAGCAACAAATCAATGAATGGATAATTTTCTTACAGTACCTTCAACGGAAAGTTGAGAAAGAGCAGCCTCAAATTCCCTTCGACTCGCGTTTCAGTATCGAAGGGGATGACACCCTTAGCCAAATCTTCAAGCAAGTAAAAGACGTCATGGATGACCTGAAATCCATCAAGATCAAGAGTGGCGTTCATGTAGGACGAACCCCTCGCTCTGAGGCGGCCACCGTTGGAACTCACACTCCCGAGCTCTCTCCCTCGGTAACCCACAGAGATGTCAATGTAATCATAAGAAAGGGAGAAGAAATTTCTATTCTTGACCTTAACGGTGAGGAAGAACGAAACGTCAAGGACGAGTTTTGGCGATGTCTTGATCCCAATGTGGTTGAGATGGATTCGGACGACCTGAATATCGGGATCCGACGGGTAAATGAAGAAAGTAGCGGCGGTCAGGAGAAGGATGAAGAAGAAAGCGCCGGAGCAGCGGAGATACCAGCTGTTGCGACGGCTGTAGGGAGGACGGTAAGCGGGGAGGACTACGACGACGTTTTGATTTGATGGGGCAGGGTTAGGGCTAGGGTTCGCGGGGAGGGGCGAATACCGAACGAAGTCGCCCTTCCCTGTCATGTTTTGGTGCTTCCACTGGGTCTCTGTCTCATTCCGCAGCCTTTTTTCTCTGCTTGGGTTTTTTCACTGCTTTGGTTTGGACTTTGGACTCTACATTTTGGATTTTTTGCCGTATGCTACTCATTTTCTCCTATGAAGAGTTGGCATTTTACATTTTGGGAAAATCCTTTATAAAGCCCATTAAAAATACTATACTAAAATATATTTTTAATCCTTTAAATTTATATTAGATATATTTTTTTTTTAATTTTATAAAATATCTTTTAATCTTATAATTCTAACACCATTAATATTGCTACTGGAAAATGATGACACAGCAAACTCAAGTAATAACGATGTAAACTCAAGGGATGACGGTGTAATTAAATGCTATTAATATTAAATTTAAAATATTTATAAATTGAAAAAAAAATCTATAAACCTAAAAAGCAGGCAATATCAAAACCCCAATTTTCCTAAACTTCCAAGAAATAAAAAAGAAAAAATCTCACTCAACTAGAAATGAAAATAGGTTAAGACTCTAACAAGTTACATGAAAGCTGGCTTAGCTATTTAGTAAATAAGTCAAATTCTATTTAAATAAATAGACTAAACCTATTTTCACAAAACATAGCCTACAATCCCATAGGTGTGGCCTATTTACCTTTTTTAACTTATGCTATTATATAAATATATATAATATCATCTAAATAATTTTATAAATCAACCATAATCTTAAGTCTCACATCTTATTGCCATTCACACACACGCATACCTTGCATTCACATCAATTATTCACTCTTACCTCTCTTCTCTTTGATTGCACAAGATGTTAGACCTGGCTATGATTAAAACATGTGTAACTCCCTTTAATGATACCAAATAATGATGTAACACCAAATGTTATGAAGTCTGGAGTTCCTCCAACTCCAATGGACATAACATGATATCTCAGAATTAAGAACTTTTAAGTTCACTAGGGTCGACTTGAAATTTATATGAAGAAATCACTTATGCTTATGATGATAAAAGTGTTTAAAGCATAAGGGTCATTTTAAAAATGAGTGTGCTCAGGCTAAATTTCATAAAATAAGATGGAATCAAGTTAGCCTAGCATGATTATGCTATATGCATATTACAATACCTCACTCAAGTAATATCGTAATTACTTGAGCCATATTCCTCTGTTGTTCATGAATGCATTTGCATGTCTCAGTGTGCAGCAGTGTTACTCGAGTAACATCCATGATATACTTGAGTATACATGTATCAGATTCTCTGCATCAATGTTTTTTCTTGATCTTACTCGAGTATCCCAATTCCAATAATCGAGTACATTCTTCTAAAACACTTACCAAACATATTAAACTCGATATTACTCGAGTACGAGTACAAACATCACTACTCGAGTATGTTTCATAAGAATGCATTTATCAGAGGTGAAATCGTTCAACATTACACAAGTATTGCTTTGTAATATTCGAGTATTACTCAACTAAACTTCTGATATAAGATGCAACATCCCAATCAAAGAAATTCAATCCAATGAATCAGATAAAGTAACAGCTGAATGATTCTAAGAATGTTATTTCTCAATGACAATTTAGAAATACACTTTAAGTAGAAAATGTCATTGATATGAATCTCATGTAATTCATGGATGAGATAAAAATTTCAAAAATGATAATGAAACATGCAAATTGTTTCAAATCTTGAATGCTCTTTCAAACCATGATAATGCATTATGAATTCAAAATTTTCATGAATGAAAGATTCATTTTTGAAACATGTTTGAAAACAATGCTTACTTTTTAAAAAAAACATGGTGGAAGTCAATTGGTTTAATGAATATATCAGAATGCTTCAGTTTCAGAGAACATGTCAGTCATTGCAATTAACATGTTGAAGAATTTTCTCAAAAGCAAAAGTCATGAAGGAAAATGAATTATCCAACAAGGCTAAGTAGGATAGAAATATATAGGAAAAATGACTTTGCTATTGACCAAGAGATGATCTTGCCTCTTAGAATAGAATCTTGAAATATATGAACATTCAAGGCAAGTATTTGAATATATAGATATAGTTACTCAAAATATGGATGAAAACAAATACTGATGTATTTGAGCAACAAAATGGATAGTACGATTCCAAAATATGTAGGTCACAGAGGAATTATCAAATCATTGTATATGCATAAAGAGTCAGACTATTGAATATTGCAATCCTCATTCCTATAGTTTCACAATATAAAACCTCAATAAATATTACAGATAATAGCATAGGAGGCTTTACCATTGTATACATTTACCTTAGATACTTGGAAGATTGACTTTGCTTACCCACTGATTCTTCATTTGTTTTCTTGTGGGTGCATACAAAGCTTTCTCAAAAAAAATATAGACGGCAACAGTCTTTTCCTTTGTGCACGAGAGATCCTTCTTTTCTTATTCTTCTCAGGATAGTTGAATGGTACTTCATGGTAGTTCACTCTTGAGGTAGAATGTATTCTTCTTATGAGTGTCAATTGCTCCTTATGGTTTGACTTTGTAATTTTAGCAATGGATGCTCCGAGAGTTCTCTTGCTTGATATAGATGCTATAATCTTTTTCATTGGTGCATGAGAAACTCTTGGCTTCTTCTTCCTCTTCTCTGTACCTTGATGTCCATTCTTTTTGGAATCAATCTACACACACAATGCACTATATGGACATTTTGGTACCCACTTATACTTGGGTCCTTGTACATTAGTATTTGATCTAACTTGTCCTTTCGGAACCCAAATAAATTTATTTCTCACATTAGAATTTCTCCTAATATAACATGTGTGAGAAATATGACCAGATTTACCACAATAATTGCAAATTATATGACGATGTGCATTATGAAATTTTATGCAAGTATTGTATCAGTCGTTAGAGTGAAAATTTAAATAAATCTCATTTGAATATTCTTTCTTCCCAATAAACTTTCCAGCATTATTATTAAAAAAAATTGCTTTTCAAACTAGAATCAATAACTGGTTGACAAACAATTCTATGTGATTGTTCAAAAGCATTTTTCTTATTTACACAAGAATAATTGGAACTTTTTACCATAACAGCGTCTTGAGCTTCATATAGTGATCTATCATAGTTGTGCATGATGAGCTCTTCCTGGGAATCATCTTTCTCTTGTTCTTCTGTGTTGACTGAATCGTGGAAGCATTTTCTAATCTCACCTTCTTCATTCTCCACTTTCAATTGTTCATCAATGGATATGCAACTTATCGTTTCATATGAACTGTCAACACTTTCAACTTAAACATATTTGTTAGAAGCATATATAGAATCAAGAGTATCCCAGATTTCTTTAGCACTAGAGCAAGACTTGATTTTCTCAAAATCATTTTTCGGTTAAAGCACTGTACAATATATTGATTGCTCTAATGTTCAACGAAAACATTTTTGTTTCTTTTTCTGTCCAATCCTTTCTTGGTTTGAAATAAAAAACATTCCACATATCAAAATCAGTTGCTTTGATAAAATTAATCATTCTAGCTTTCCAAAACCAAAAATCAATATCTTTTAAAAATGGTGGAACAAAGATAATCGAAACCTTCGTAAAGCAAGCAATACCCAAAATTAGCCATTGTAACTCTTGAGACGGTTAAGTCCTTTAAACAAGAGACCTGCTCTGATACCAAATGTTAGACCTGGCTATCATCCAAGAGGGGGGGTGAATTGGGTGTCTGATAAAACTTTAGGAACTTTGAAAATCTTTTCGCAACTTCTAAATTGACAGTTAGATATTCAAATAACCATATACTGGAAATGTAAAAGATAAGGGAAGAGAATATGCAAACTGTGATTTATACTGGTTCGGCCCAATCCTTGACCTACATCCAGTCTCTAAGCTCCACTTGAGATTTTCAATCCACTATCTGCTTTCAACTTGATTACATGTTCTGTACTCGAAGTAATCCTCTCACTAGGATTCACTCCTCCTTACAAACTGTAATCAATACACCCGCTGATTACACACTTGTATCAAGTAATCCTCTCACTAGGATTCACTCCCCTTACAAGCTGTAATCAACACAATGTGTTTCCCTCCCAAGATCACCCAATCTTGAGTAACTCTCAGATAAAATGTTTACAAATAAATCTTCTCTCTCTCAGAAGTGAATGAATAAACACTGAAGAACATAATCGATCATCTCACTCTTTACTGTAGACTATATAAACATTGAGAAACAAAGAGTATATGAGCTATTGAATTATCGACGGTGAAGTAGTAAAATCATTTCATTGGCTTCGTCGAGTCATTCATTAATCGTCTCTTTTTGGTTTGAAGACTTCACAATTTATAAGTAATTGTGTTTCGACCGTTGTGAGTACTCGTCCGTTATGTGTCTTGCAATATGACCGTTGTGAATAGTAACAATTTTGAATATCGGTCCGTTGGAGAGATAGCCGTTGACAAATTTAAATGTTTTGTCGTTTTGCTTGTTCCGTCAAGTGTTTTGCTGGATTTATCAGTTTCGCGTCCTACTCAGCTTCATTGAATATCTGTTGTGGGATTCGTATATGTCCGTTGGAAAGATTTGAATGTAGCAATGTTCAAATATCCGCGTCTTCCATTAGCCACAATCGAGTGTCTGCTTGAGTTTCTTTTCAGTTGTCTTCCACGTGCTTCTGGTTGGAGGATGACTTAAAAATAATATTCAGATGCTTTTGCTGGTATGGGCACATCTTGATAAGAATAATTTTGTCGGCCCTGTTCCGCAAAAAATCAAAATACTTCTTATCCATGAATTGGCTTTACAATGTTTAACTCAAATTAATAATTTGCAACTCACTCAAGAATATGATTAGTAATAGCATAAATAAGATTGAGTGAGGTAGAAGAAGAATTAATTGAGTAATCAAAAGATTCATATGATGTTTCAGAGAAGATTTGCGACAGCTAATAGTTCATACTCGAGTATACTTCCTGAATACTTCCGGAATACTTGAGTATTCATGTAGAACTTCTTCACAGATGCTCATATCCCGACATTACTTGAGTACCATACTCAAGTATGCTATATCCAATACTCAAGTATCATTGTAGCAAGATCATATCAGAGACTTCACATCGTCAATACTCGAGTATCATATTCTTCATACTCGAGTATATCTCAACCCGAGAGCAAATAACATTCAGAAATTAACATACTCGAGTAGCTCCTTATCAGTACTCGAGTATCACCATTTTCCAAAGAATCGATTCCCGATATTACTTGAGTATTGATGTTTCATACTCAAGAATGAGTACCAAACTCGAGAATTACATTGTGTACTCAAGTATGACTTCAGGAATCTAACTGTAGCTTATTTTAACTCCGCCATTTCAACTTCCATTTGATCAAACTTCAGCACATTAATATATCACTCTCTCTCTCTTCTTTGATTTGTGTCGTATAGAAAAGCATAATAGTTGCTATAATTTTATTTTAGTGCCAAATAAAATATTATAATCTTAGTAAGAGAAGTTTGTTCCATTTATATGGGAAAAGTAAAAGGTAAAATTTAATTTTACTTGTTGTTTGTTATGTTTGGACGATTTTATAAAATATCTCATTAGTCAACCGACATTAGATTAGTTTTTTTATTCTTACTTACTTTGACAACTATTGTCACTAGGTTTTATATTCTTTTCCTTACTAAGTCCTTATATTACGATGAGAATGGATGTTAGGCTTTTAAAATAAAATCTAGGTTTGTAAACCAGTTTGAAGAGTCATGTATAAATTTTGAGGCATAAATTTTGATAGTTGTTTAAGGGCATGTTTGGTTTGAGGGGAAGGAGTGGGAGGGAAGGGAGTGGAAAGGAGTAAAATGACCAAATTGCCATTAATGAGAAGAATATTCTTTTTTGTTGAGAGTATATTTTTGGAATATTGAAAAGTTTCTATGGGCAATTTAGTAAAGAGGAGAGTAAAAAATTTCTCTCTCCCCTCCCACTCCCTCCCTCTCCCTCAAACCAAACATGCCCTAAATTGTTATATTTTAAGCAAGTCTTTAAACATGTTTTAGACCTTTTGAAAGGTCAGGCTCAAACATTAAATAATAATTAAAAAAATCTATATACAAGCTGAGGCTTTAAATATCTATTATGTGATGTTTGGCCTAACCCAGCCTATTTTCAACCCTACTCTCAACTACCAATTGCTCTTCGGCTTCAGCTAATCACATTTGCAATCACAGGCCTAGTGCGTAGATTGGTGTTTATATCCTCTGCAGCTGCAAGTCTGGTGCGTATATCAACTTCTCTGTAGATTGGCTTCTTTGGTTTTTTTCCTAGTATCATTTCTCCTACAAATATTTGTTTATTAAATATCAAGCAAGTACAAAAATTATAAACATAAAGCTATATTAGAACATAACCCTAGTGTCCCTCCTTCACTAAAGAGAAGTTCTATACAAACCTCAAAATCTGTCTCATCACAACCTCCTTCATGTTTCCCTACTCTCAAGCGAAACCCTTCCTTAGATGCCTACATAATTACTGCTAATGTAAGTATCATTAATTACTTCTTGAAAAAACTAGCTATCAGCATCATCATACTTAGTTATAATATACTCATGCTCAATTCAAAAGTTGCGATTCACAAGATATTTCCGATTCCAAAACTTAGTTATAGTGAATTTCATCTCCTGCTCAATGCTTTCAAATTTCAATTTTGAAATTTGAATGTCCCCCTATTATAGCCATCCTCTCTCTCTCTCTAGTATTTTTCATACTCAGCTTAAATGTTCAAAAGACATCTACATTTCTTCTTCCTCATCCACAATTTCTTAATTGTTGAAAGTTTCTACTCTGATCCATGCTTCCTTCATTATTGCATACCATCATCAAATTCGCCCTCTCCTAAAAGGTGGATTTCTCCATACTGTTTTTCTCATGCATTGTATTCCTTTCTTTTTGGGCCCTAAGGCAAAATCGCTAAAGGGTTGTACTATAAGATTCTGAAAATAGGTTTGCCTTTGTGGATGACATATCTCCTTTCATCTCGTGGAAGTCGAGGAGATTAATGGTAGATGAAATAGCGGCTAAAGGTTCTCTCTTATGTGGCTCAAGACATTATGCAGCGAGTTCTCTTTCATTTCTTCTCCATAAGTGTCTTATCCTACTTCTAGATTATTTGATGTGATATTGACATTGCTGTTAATAAAGAAATTTTTGTTTCATAGAGTGGTTGGTAGATTTGTAGAAGTATAGAGAAGATTTTCTACATCAAATCTTTGGATTATGTGTTCTTATCAATGGGTTAATTGTGTATTCGCTGATTTTCTCTCTCTTGATTTTCTCCTCTTTTGTGGGAAGAGTTTGTTGGCGTTTTTTATTTACGAACTTGGGCTAAAGGGTTCTTCATGACTAATGAATTTATAACTTAGTTTTATGGAGAGGTAATTGCCATAATGGAGTTAACCATTGATTGAATATGATATTGTGTAGAAATGGTAAAAATCAATATCATAAATTATAAGAATTTAATTAACAGTATAATGACTGTCATATGGTAGTTATTGTAGGTTGCTTTTCCCAGTTTTTTTAGGGACGGTCAACTTCGACAATATATTATTTTTAAATGTTGGATGTAGTTTGAATTATGGTTGTTATTCAATCTTTAGTAGGTTAGATTATTAGATGGCAACAAATCACGTCTCCTTGAGATTTTTCATTTAGGAGTTAACCATTGATTTTATATTACTCTCTGCATAAACGGTAAAACTAGATCTTACATCATAGTATTTGGGTATAGATACCATGAGACTATTTGATATAATTTGATTATTGTACATTAATGGTATATTTTTTCATGAAAAGAGTTTATTGGGATTTTTTATTTACGGCTTAGCTGAATGGTTTCCCCGTTTTCATTTTCAATTATGTTCTAATTCTTAGGGGATTGGCTTCTTTAATGTTTGCCTATATAGTTTTAATGCATTATCAGTGTGCTTTGGTTAATTCCTTTTGCAGGAAAATAAAAGAAAGAAAGAGGACAATGGCAGAAGGGGGAGAAAAGTGAGAAGTTGCCCCTTGGAATTTTTCAATTTTTTTTGTTGACAAATGTTTTGATAAAAATCAAGATACTGAAGTATAGGAATTGGGTGCAGATATGGGAGCAGCGATTGTGGGATAATTTAAATTAATTTGATTATTATATATTAATCGCATATTCCCTAAATTTTATCCTCTATTTAAATTAATTTGATTATGATATATTACGCATATTTAAATTATAGGAATTGATAACAATATATCCTAATTTATAGGATTCGGGTGTAGATATGGGGGATTATTTTATTATATTTAACTATTATACATTAATGGGATTTTGTAAATTATATTTACACATTAGTAAACCTAATTTTTCAAATTGTCTCATCAAGTTACAAATTGTAGTCACCTTCCTATTATGGGTCTGTTTGGGTTAGCGGTAGCTTAAAAGCTATTTGACTTTTGTAAAAGCTAGGTAGGAAAAAAAGTCAGGTTGTAAATGTGACTTGTATTTGGATTGGTAGTAATAGAAGTGGCAGAACCCACGTCAAAAAGCTAAGAGCAAAGCTAAGAGCTTTTTTCCAAAAAGCTCCCTCATTGAGCTTCTGCTTAAAGTGGCTTTTTTTTTTTTGTTTTGAAAAAAGCCTAGTGGGAAAAAATTCAATTCAAACACCCACTGAGCTTTTTTCTCTAGCTTTTTTTTTTTGACTTTAAGTCAGTTTTAAGTTGATTCCAAACAGGCCCTATATCTCTATGTCTATTTCTTTTTCTTGGCTAAATGACTATAGCATACCTTCCCACTGTATCTCTATGTCTGTCACTTTTTCTTGGCTAATTGACTATAGCATGCTTGAGAGAGAGAGAGAGAGAGAGAGAGAGAGAGAGAGAGAGAGAGAGAGAGAGAGAGAGAGAGAGAGAGAGAGAGAGAGAGAGAGAGAGAGAGAGAGAGAGAGAGAGAGAGAGAGAGAGATATATATATATATATATATATATATATATATTAATTTAAGCTATTTGATTGATGACCATGTAACTCATGCTTCCATATGATACTGTTGAAAATGTAATTAATGGAGCTAATAAACATCCCACAATAAGCATTAATCATCATACTTGATCGTTATTTACTTATATTGTTGTGATGTTTTTAAGTCTATTAAAATGAAATAAAACTATTACTGTTTTTGCCCAAAAAAAAAATAAAACTATTACTTACATAAGTAAAATCATCATGTGCATATCAGGACACATTGCTTATTAGTTTTGTTCTAAGAATTTCAATAATATATTCTGCACAAGGTATTTTTTTCCCTTTTTATTTGTCAAAAAATTCTTTTTATTTATTTAAGTAGAAAATTTTTATTGCTTTTGAAAGTTGGGGGATTGATAATTGAATTTAATTTAACTGCATCATTCTTGCTTTCATTCTTTTGTACTTTGCAAAACAGCACAGAGGATGAGTTGGCACAAAAAGTGAATTGCTCCAACCAACTGGAAATAGAAATGTTGATGTATCAGTGGTACATGGCCTAAACTATTCGTGTCCTTTTCCTAAGATATAGCTTGGGATCTACATACTATGGTTACTTTATTTTCCCCCTAAGATAAAGCCTAGGGTCCAATGCTTTCAAAGATCAAAAATCATGAAGTGCATAATCTTTTTTTTTTCCTCCTTTATGCGTTCAGTTTTGGTGGAAAGCTGTGTTGCAGAAACAGTGACCGAAGACATGTGGCTTTTGGCTAGTGCAGCTATAGGAACTTGAGCATTTACAAATAATTAGAATTGGACAATAAAAATAAAAAAAGTAATGAAGTATTTATGGTCATTTATTTCTTTTTGGTTTTCTTACAGCAGGTCAAGTTTCTCAAAATTTTCTACTTGACTATCTTGGATGGGTAAATTAAATAATGACAGAACATATTTAAGTACATTTTTTTAAGTTGGAGTTAAACTAATGTGTTGTCAACTTTTCATTATTCATCTCAAGTTATCAAAATCAATATACACTTAAAAGCAATAGCGTATTAAGATATTGTCTTGTTTTTTATCTCACAAAACATTATTGTTAAGAATAGTGAAGTGCAGCTCAATGTTGGGCTTCGTGTTCATATGAAGATTTGTTTCAATGTTGGTTTTCAAATTCAAATTTCTCATTTTCACATTCTAATATTTAATTGGGAACTATCTTGGGTTTGATTTTCAAAATTTAAAATTTCACAACTTCTACACATCTGTAACCTCACTCGTCTTCCATCCCTCCAAAATTTTCAATTCAAATTTCAAATCTCCAATATATAATCACCGAAAACAAAAAATCTTTCATTCATTTTTTCACAGCCTCACAGATCTTTTACAACAATTCCAATTCCAATTCCAATCCCAATATATAATCACCAAAGACATAAACAAAGTTCCATGCATTCTTTCACAGATTCCACAGATCTTTCTTTTCGGTGAGGAGAAACACCATCCAGAACTTACCACGTCAGCACTGTGGACATGTATTCATCTTTCCCGTCGCTCATACGTCCGACTTCAGATGGAGCGTTGGTTACTTTGGTTTTCCAGAAATGGGTCCTTCTTCATCTTCATGTCTCCTTCATCCGTCACTACAGATCCATGATCGACACTGACCTCTTATATTTTATATCGCTTCTTCCGGCGATATAGTACATATTACCTTTGACCATGTGCAGGACAAATAGCGGAGCAACATCATCATCACAGCTGCTTCCGGTTAAAACATTTCTTATTCCTACTCTAAATAACACTCCTTTAATCACCAAGTTACCTCAACCAAATAATTTTTCCCTTCTTTTTCATTTCCCTGTACACCCGCATATATTTTTTTTTCTGCTCTCCTACTTTTGTAAGCAAACTTAAAGCTTACAAACTTACTGTTTGGAATCTTTATGACGCTTCACCTTCTAATTTACCTGTACCCTTCACCTTTACCTTTCCTTGGAATTGGTTACGTTTTCATCAGAGCCGCGCTCTCAACAAAGACCGGTGCTGATTTACCGTCATCGAACGTCGCAGATCGAAGGAGAAGGAGAAAAGAAGAAGGTGTGCCGGTGAAGAAGATGGAAGAAGAGCAACCCGGTCATGCCTAGACGCATGAATGACAAAGAGGCTGACAAAACTAAATGAGAGTGTTGCTGGTGAAACAATAATCATTTTTTAGTGTAGTTGTTCACAAATGTAACGTTGTGGGTCAATCTTTATTTTATTCGTGTAATATATACATTTATTGAAAACCACTTTCGTTTGTCGGCCACAACATAATTTAAAATAATGCTCTTTATTATATTATACAAATGTCAAAAACACTCCACAACTTTTAACTTAAAACGTGTATCCCTTTGCGAGCAAAAAAAACGTGTATCCCTGCAATATATTGAAAAAAAAAAAATCAATATCATACCTATTTCCCAACAACCCATCCAAGACGTTGTTCATCGGATTAAGAGTCTTAATCCATCAAGCAAACAAAAAGTTCCTCCATTTTTTTTCCTTCCCTCGCCATAAGCCAAATTATAACATAATTATTATTGATCCTCTCTACTTTGAACCAACTAATACAACTAATAGCAATTCATGCCGCCCATCAACTTAACATTATGTTCTTTTTATGTTAACTAATTAACACAACTAATTCATGTTGTCAATGAGGACGAGCAGGGGTCTGCACCCAGCTTCATTCTACAATGAATGAATGAATGGTGAAACTACATTGAAAAAACCAAAATCAAAGATATCAAGCGCGTTGTAGGTGGGTAGTTTTTAGATTATATTATACTACATATTATATTTTATTGTAAGTGGCAGGCAGCGACCCAAATGTTGGCTGGAAGATGTAACATTCTTATCTCAAATCTCACTATTTATTTGTGGGGATAATTGAATAAATTCAATAAAATAATTAAATCATGACACTATCACAAATTTAAAACCCCACCACCTTTTTTTTCAACAACAACTACAGCACTTTTGTCTCAAATAAAGTTCTTTAGTTTATGTTTCAATTCAACATCTTACATTAAAACAAAATGTTGCGTTCTTTTATGAAATTATTAGAGACTTCACCACTTTTGTCAACAACCACTTCACTACTTTTGTCTCAGATTGGGTTTATTTAATTACAATTCAACTTCACTACTTTTCCCGTGTAACCAATGTTAATAATAATGATCATTAGGTGGCAGAGCAAAGTTTTTAACAATGTAAATTATACTCTACAACTCATCATATAATTAGTGCCCCACTAAGTACATTCAATAGACAAAAAAAAAAAAAAAATTCATTGACTTTTTTTTTGCTCGAAATTCATTGATTCAATTACATTCAATCACACATTACAATTTAGAGCAAAACAAAATCACACATTACAATAGTTATTGACCTTCTTTCAAAGAAAAAAATTTACATTCAATCACACATGCAATCCATAAATATCTCTCAAATTTAATGTAATTCTATGAATTCTCGCAAAGTGCTTGCAGTTTTTTTCCCTTTTTTATTCTGCTCAAATTTCATGTATTCATTTGATAGCCACTTTGATGGATAAACATAGATTCAGCATCATTCATATTTCGATTTCAAAAATCACTATTTCATAATATTATAAAGAAGATAGTGCAGTAATTTTTTTAAAATTAAATGCAATGACGCAGGACCCAATAATATAATACCATTATAAATTATTTAATAATATTTTATACTGCTATTATATATATTATTTAACAAAAAAATTTGGGTTTATTCAAACGACCATTTTTTTTTTTCTGTCAACAAAGATTTGTGTTCAATCAAAAACGACCATTTATTTGTCAACAAATATTTGTGTTTAATCAACAATGACCATTTGTTTTTTGTCAAAATATTTGAGTTTATTCAAAACAAAAATATGTGGAGGATTGTCCAGTTTTTTTAAAAATCAATGCAATCATACAGGACCAAATAATATAATATATTATTTAATAATATTTAATAATCATATTATATATATTATTTAACAAAAACGTGAAATAATATTATATAAATCATTGCACCAAATCCAATCAAGTAGCCTTTGGTCCAATTGAGTTAATTTTCAAATAATTAGTAGGGGTGGTTAGTTAGGATAATAAAAAAATGGTTTTTTTTTTGGTCGAAGGATAATAAATAAATGGTTCGAAAACGCCATGTTATGGTCAGACCTATTAGCAATTTGGTGCTGCATAACAAATGCCTACCACACCTGACACATCACACTTCAGTACACACAAATGTTTCCCCACAAAACAATGCACTTGCTCAGCACCAAGTGTTTTCTCAAATCAATGCCATGTTTCTGGCACTAGTATTAAATTTGCATTATATTATTTTAAAATAATTCACAATTATTAATTATTGAGCAATTTGTATTCAATCGATTTTCAAACAATTCAGCATTTGTATTATTATTAGCTTTATGTGATGAGGGATCCACATGGCAAAAGCATTGTGATTAACGTCATTATCCCCTCCCTAACTACGTTGTGGCAAAAGTTTTGATTGAATTCATACCGTTTTTTTCAACATGTTAATAGTTAATTATTAGTTAACATTAACCAAAACTTCCACTTACCTAACCCGGATTACGTTATTCAATTATCATCCTTTCCAATAAATTATAAAACTAAAAAGTTTTTCGACACACTATTTTAAATGACTGCACATTAGGAATTGAGGATCAAGTTTACTAAAATTGGAAACATTTCATTTTAATTTTAGGGTTGGCCGAACTGACATTTTAGTAACAGCATCTTTTTCCCTTTCGGGTCGGAAAATTAGAGTAAATCATATACGAACATTTGATTTATCACAAAAAAAAAAAAAAAAAAATCATATGAAAACTATCAATTTTATGAATCACACCTCCAAATTAACAACATTTGATCCTCAATTCCTAATGTTTTATTTAATACATTATATTCGAGAAAAAAAATTGATAGTTTTCATATGATAGCATTATTGAAAATTTCCGTTCAAGCAAACATAATTATTACTTCCATCAAGCAAACTAATACAAATTATAACATTATATTATATATACCCTGTCCCTTTCTCATAACATTATATAATATAATCAATAATATATTAATTAACCCTGATTATGTTGTTTATTTAGTACATTATATTCGAGTAATGAAATGTTTAATTTGTTGTTTGTTACAACTGAGCTTTTTTTTTCCTCGGAGTTACATCTCATCTTTGTCCAAAAAAAAAAGATCATAAACCAACAGGTTACATATTAATTAATATAAACCTACATCAGTTTTTGCTCCACAACGTTCAATAACTTACACCCAGATGGAACTAATTATCTATCCTTGCTTATTTTACAAAGAGCCTTCATAAAATTATCTATCCTTGCTTAATTAATATTATTATTATTAAAATAAAATAAATAAATAAATGTTTTTTATTGTTGCGGGTGTTTTCTACCTGTGTCCGAGCTCGGTATTTGCAGGTGTTCTTCCACTTCCTCTTCCTTTAAATCTTTCCATCTTTGTTTCAGGTGTTTTTTACCTCTGTTGTTTTAATTTCCGAATTGTTTTTATTTTTATTTCCAGATTATATGGGGGAAGCTATATATTTTTTAAGTTACTATCTCATTTAAATATTTAAATAGTGCTTATAAAAATAATATATATGGTTTAAAGCTCTTCAATAATATTTAAATATACAATATCAGTTCAACTCGGTACTTCCTTAACACCCCGACGCTTTCAAAAGCATTCAAACATACCTCCCGACTTGTGGAGTGATTTTGTACAATATATTTTTTTGGAATACCCAACGTTTTGGATGGGTGGTTAGGATCATGTTTTGTATTTGTAAATTAAATATTTTCAATATAGTCCAGATGATACACATTTGAAGTTGTCCAGAGGATACATATAATAATATATGTGTGTGCAGTATATGCAGATATGAGAGCTTTTTTTTTTTCCTCCGATTGTGGAGAGCATTTGAACAATATAATTTGGCGGAATACACGGGTCCTTAAATTTAATTTTCATCCTGGGCCATTGGCTTTCATTTTTTCGTAACTAATTTTCAAACGGACCATATGAATGCACGGTTACCGACGTGTTGATAAATTGCACGTGGGGTCTCATACCTTTATTTTAAAATATCATTATAACATAATCAAATATTTTATTGAGAAGGAGCCCCAGGGGGGATGGAAGAGTTTGGATGTATGTGCATGTGTGACTCCTTTGTGCCTCTATCCGAAAATAAGTGGGTTGAGTGGCAGGAGCCATAAAAAAAAAAGTGTGTATGAGCAAAAAAAATAAAAATAACAGTGTGTTGAGTGGGTTGTTTACCACTATGAATTAAATGAATTAATTATGACAAAGACTCTATGATTGTTAAGGATAATTACTGTTTTTTGTTCATAAAAAGTTGTTGGTTTCAAATGACAATATAAATAGTAAATTGCAATATTGTATTTTATAAAAACATGAGACCAATAATTTTAATATTTGAAGCAGGAGCGGTTTTCATGGGGAAATCATGCACTTTCAGTGAATATATTTGGGGTCCATATATGAAGCAAAATTGGAAGAAGCCAAAATGAAATTATAAATGAAGGTGTCCCACATGCAAAAGAAATAAAACAATTTTCATTAGGACAAGTGCAGTGAACACTTAATAATTGAAGAAAGTAGTGCTCAAATAGTAATATTAAATAATGAAAGGGGGCCGTCATATTTGATATCAGTAGATTTTTTTATTTTGTTTGCACAGAATATATCAGTAGATATATGTAGAAATGGAATCCAAGAAAGCATAGTCGATTCACAAATAATTGTCATTCACTCCTTGAGATCTGACTCATTCATTCATTCGTCTCACTGCATGGACTCCTTAACCTTTGTATTATGATATTCAAGCTTATGCTTGCCACGTGTATTAAAAAAAAAAATTAACACATGCAATCATATTTTTCCTGTGATAATTTAGATGAATAGATTATATACATCCCGACAACTTTAAAATTGTCAACAACCACTCTACAATCTCAATTTTGTCCAAAAGCACTCTAGAACTTACTTCATATATATATATATATATATATATATATATATATATATATTTTGTTAATCTACTTCATATATATTATTTTTTTGTTAATAAGGGACCGATCAAGTAAGATCAAGGAATATTACAAACGAGACGAGCTCGTGCGATCTACCTACCATCCTCGAAAAGATTCATAGATCCCATCCCAGTGGGTCCATGTAACAAATTCATAGATCCCATTCGGTGATTCATAGATTACAAAACCTGGATCCACCTCCAACTCTCTGGATGCCTCGAGTTCCTCCCCGAGCATCACTATTGCATCCTTAGATATATGCGTGCCTAAGGGTTTCTGCGGACTTTCATACTCTTCTTGGCGGAATTTTGGAGTCGATGCCATGTGGAGGTTTTGCGACGCCACCCGATGAGGTGCTTGATTCTCCTTTCCTTCTGTCGACCTTCAAACCACAGCGGTACGGATAGTACTTGATTGGGACTATTCGGCTCGTTAGGTCCACCCACGTCCATCAAGGAATCCTGTCATTTAACTTAACAACCGTATGCTTAGAGCTATCCAAAGTCGATTTTACCACAATGGGTATAAAGGCCGAGCTCTTAGCGAGCAAACCCATGGGACGATCACCTTCCGTGGTAACTTCATGCACTAAAACGGGCCCCACTGGCTTAGGATTAGGGAGGTCTATCGGACTTCTTCCTCCACCAAGTCCCTTGCTTCCATGGACTAGGTTCACTGGCCTTGTGGGCCCTGCATTTAGATCTTTGTAAGCCAAATCAAGGGCTTGAGCTACAGGGTCCGTAGCAGGTGCTTTCTTATGATACTCCCGGACCTCCTTCATGGACTTCTTATTTGTTTTCTTTGGGCCCATGATTTGGGCGACTAGGTCCTCCGGTCTCCCAGATGGGCCCCCTCTCTACTATCTCTACTCTCGACCAATTCCTTGGTCCTCCTATCCCCTCCTAATCCGCTTCCGCCTTTATCGCCCGGGATTTTGCTAGTACCTTCCTGCACCAAATCCGCCGCAGAGTCCTCATAATCAAATAAAATATTATACCGAGATCCACTATTACTTGTCAAATCCATTGATTGCGCTACTTTCCCATGATTCATCTTCTTTCCTTTCCTCGGATACCGCACTTTTTGCATCCACGACCCATACGGTGTCGACCCCGTCACGTCTTAGGTGGGATCGATAACTTCCGGTCACCGAGGAGGATGGGGTCGGCCTGTTCACATGGGGGCGTACTAGACCCCATATCTACGTCCTTAGTTACGAGATGTGTTGTTCAGGGGCCCATTCCGGCACTTCTCTTTTGTATGTCCGTATTTGCCACAGGCAAAGCAGATAAGTGGTAATCCTTCATACTCCACTCCATACTCCTTTCCATCGACCTTAATTCAGGGAATTAATGGTTGCTGTAGATCAATAAGGACAGCGATACGAGCGTACCTTCCACGTCCCCGAGACTCCGTCATGTAGTCAATCTTGACTACCTCTCCCAATAATTTTCCGATTGCACGTAACGTACTCTTGTGATAATATCTGAAGGCAAGACCGGGGACCCTAACCCATGCAGCAATAGTGGAGATCGTCGTAGTAGCCGGATCAAAGTCAATCGTCCATGGTTGCACAGTGAGATACACACCAAATACCGTCCACGGTCCCCGGTGAGAACTTTGATATAGTCTTCCTCCGGATCGAAGGTAGCAAAATAGAAATTACGTTCCATGTCCACTAACGATATGAGCCTTTGGTTTTCCATAGGAGCCATGTTCTATGCATCGATCAAGATACATTATCGACTTTGCCCGGAGGCTTAATAATGAGCGTCCTTTCCATTCCTTGCACCAGAATTTCCCGAACCTCTCTGGAGAATTCAATAGACGGAACATCTCCTTTCAGGTCTATTAGGTAGTCTTTTTCCGTGACCACCACCTCCCTCTGCGAACAATTATCCTTGCTCCCACACCCCATACTGAGAAGCTTACTCCTGTACGAGACTCCATCCTGGGGGCCCGCCTCCTCCATGCATGTATCGTGCCCCTTAGAACCCATACTCCCCTTCTCCTGTTCTTGCAAACCTCCAGAACCCACACACCCCTTCTCCTCACTCTCCGCAACCCCATCAGAACGGATGCGAACTTTCTTGGTCGATCGAAGACTGTCCTCCGGTAACGGCGGAGCTCCATCCTTCCCAACCAGAGCCATTGTTGTGTCGAAGTGCTCTTACTATTTTGAGAATCTAGAGAGAAGGCAGAGCTTCTCTCCAAAATCTTTTGTTCTTTCAAAATCGACAAAATTAATAACTCTGATTGATTCATTTTTTATTTTCTCAACTGCAGAGGGAAACTAACAAATATGAGAACAGACTTAGCCTGAAACTATTGATGCTGTCTTTTAAATTATAGGTGACATTAATGCGCTTAATCGATTTATTTAAAACTCTGATTATACCAACTTTTTTTTTAAAAATTTATACCAACTATGTTATATAATATTTTTTTCACATTAAGATTCACTAACATTATAGTGCACTACATCAATATGATTCATTTCGACAAAGCTATTCTTTAGTTTGTCATAAATATATTTGTTTGTCCTAATATAAACTACATTTGATGGTGAATTACTAAATTTGAAAAATTGTGATGTTTCTTTCACTGTGTAGCGAATTTCAACTCTCCCTTATCTACTACTGCGTTTTCTTTATCTTCGATTATTGTCTATACTTTTTTTTTTATTTATTTAACGAATATAAAGAACAGGTTTATCCAATCAATTATTCAATTGCATGTGTGCCTTGGAAATAAATCATTGTCACCTTTAGTAGGTAAGTTTTGAATGCTATTGTGTGCCTTGAAAATAAATCAGTGTCACCTTTAGTAGGCTTTCGATTTCAAACGTGGTAGTAGATTAATATAAATTGCACCCGTGGAAACAAAAAAAAAATCTATTTCACGTTCACCTAATATTAATCCATGATTTCAATATGATGACACGTTATGCTCAATTCATTACCTGCTACTACAACCTTTTCTATTTATAATATTTTAATTCAATCATATTATGCTCAATTCATTACCTGCTACTACTACTTTTTGTAATAATATTTTAATTGAATCATATTGATTTTTCTTATCTCAGAAAAATCATATTGATTCAAATAAGCATGATTCAAGTACTGGATTATTTGAGAATAAATAAATAAATATGATTCAATTAAAATTTGAATAAATCATTTCCTTTCAGTACATGTTTCTTTCTTGAGGTTTTCAAATTTGCCTTGTGGGAAAGTACATTGCATTAGCTGAATTTGAATCCGTCATCAAATTCTGGATAATATAATAGAGTTTTTTATTTAATTTTTTTATAAGATCTTAAATCAGAATTTATATTATAGATAAAGAAAAACTTGAATCATAAAAATACAAAAATCGCATATTCATAGGTGATGATATTGTCAATTTTACCGTCATATCGTTCAAAATGAAGAGGTTTTTTTTTTCCGACTTCGTAAGTTTTTATATATTCAATAAATATTTTAAATACTCTTAATCCCCTATTTAATATTAACCATATTTTTTAAAGTATAACAATATTACCTAGATTTTTAATCTTTCAAATTTGATATTCAAGAAATATCTACAGGGATGCATATCACTCTGTAGACAGTTCACATGTTAATATCAATTGAAGCTACATTTTTACTTCTTCATGCATGCTCTTCCCTAAAATCATTAAACAATGATACATTTTTAAAAAGCACTCAAACTTTACATTTGTCAACAACAACTCCACAATTTAAATTGTACAAAAGCACTCCACAACTTTTTTATTCAAGGATCTCCAACCTGTTATGATGTTAACCCATATGGATCTTCAAATTCATGCCCCCTATACGCATGCCCCCTCTCTCATTTTTTTATTCATCAATTGTATTCTCTAGTTTTTTTTTGGGATCATACGACCACATCCTGTGATATGGCATCTTAGGTTTCAACCAAGAGTTCCAAAATTTAAAATTTGTAATTCAATATTGAAGGTTCGCTTTGTTGTTTCTTTTGGACCTTTCCCTTAAATCTTTAGTTCCTCTTGGAGTTGAAATGTCGGGATGTCCCGCACAACATTTATGGAAATGGAGGTGCAAGTTATCGAAGCTCTTCTATTTTTTTTGATTCAGTTAAATCTCCAATTTAAAGTGTGCCTCCAAGCTCTTCTATATTTGGTATTACCAGACATTTCACATCAATCTATCTTTTTTTAAAAAAAATTAAACCAACTACGTTATATAATATTTTTTCACATTATGATTCACTAACATTATAGTGCACTACATAAATATGATTCATTTCGACAAAGCTATTCTTTAGTTTGTCATAATATATTTGTTTATAAATATATTTGTTTATCCTAATATAAACTAAATTTGATGGTGAATTACTAAATTTGATAAACTGTGATGTTTCTTTCACTGTGTGGCAATTTCAACTCTCCCTTACCTACTACTGCGTTTTCTTTATCTTCGATTATTGTCTATACTTTATTTATTTATTTATTTAACGAATATAAAGAACAGATTTATCCAATCAATTATTCAATTCCATGTGTGCCTTGGAAATAAATCATTGTCACCTTTAGTAGGTAGGTTTTGGATGCTATTGTGTGCCTTGGAAATAAATCAGTGTCACCTTTAGTAGGTTTTGGATTTCAAACGTGGTAGTAGATTAATTTAAATTGCACCCGTGGAAACAAAAAAAGAAGTTCTTTTTCACGTTCCACCTAATATTAATCCATTATATCAATATGATGACACGTTATGCTCAATTCATTACCTGCTACTACTACCTTTTCTATTTATAATATTTTAATTCAATCATATTATGCTCAATTCATTACCTGCTACTTCTACTTTTTGTAATAATATTTTAATTGAATCATATTGATTTTTTTTTCTCGGAAAAATCATATTGATTCAAATAAGCATGATTCAAGTACTTGATTATTTGAGGAAAAAATAAATAAATAAGATTCAATTAAAATTTGAATAAATCATTTCCTTTCGCACATGTTTCTTTCTTGAGGTTTTCAAATTTACCTTGCGGGAAAGTACATTGCATTAGTATTTGTAAGTCCATGTCCCAACCCCTTCCATTTATTCAAACATTAAACAATTTGGTTTTTTTGATTAGAATAACAATAAACAGTTATTAACCTAATCTATTAACATTTATTGCTTAAAACGATGAATAGATAACAATAACTTCATATATCTAATCATAAATGCACCAGTCAAAAACTAATTTATTGTTTCAAATGATTGTCACACAATTTTCTAGGCTCTACCTAAACCGTAGAATCAAGTTTGAAAAAACGCTCTGATAAGCAAATATATATTATATGCATGTTTGCCAACCCTTTTGCTTTCATGCTTTGTCGTGGTTGTCCATCCCGTTCTCAATATTATCATCCTAATATTCTCACTTTTCAAGATACTAACCTGCCACTTTAATCTTGAGAAAAAAAACCCCACTTTGATTAAACAACAATAAACAAACGTCATTTGCAATGTACAGGAAAAGTTAAGTTGTAGTTGGTGCCGCCACAATCAATGCAAAAATACACACAACTTCTCCACAGCACTAGACTACTCCTATCCCCTGCCATTACATTCAATATAATATTTTAATTGAATTCCATTTGCACTATAAAAGTGTTTATAATTATGACCGGGAGGAGTACCTTATAAAAATGACCAAACACATTTACATTCAATACCTTATAATAAAGAAAAAAAAATTAATATTTCTTTATTACAAGTGAGTTTCTATGGTTCCGATGTTTTTCTATACCAAAATTTATCTTTAAATAGTCATAAGGCTTTCTTTTCAATTATTTTTAAAAAATCTAAAAAAAATTATGACTTGCACTTCAAAATGACTTTCCAACCAAATAAGTTGTTAATTGTTGTACTATTTTTGTTAATGTCATTACTGTTATTGTCAATAAAGTTTTACAATTCACTTGGTAATTTTTCTATCATTTTCTCAATTATTTTCCTTTATTTTATATATTACAATAATTTTCTCTATAGGAAGAGACAATTACTATGAGGTGGCAGAGACAAACCTCGTGAATCTTATGCAACCACTTACGCCTCAAGTCTGTTATTAGAAAATGATGAAGATTAGTTTAATTAATCACTATTCAATTCGTATTTTATAAAAGTGATATACAAATCAAAAAGTGAACAGGTTTAAATTATGAGGCCAAAAAGGACAATTTTATAGGAATTATTATACACATATCTAATCTGGGAATAGTTTTTCCTCTCAAATCTTTTGTTTCTTTGTCTCTTACCAATGTCATATCTAGCTACCTAACTCGTCCTTCTTCGCCATAATTTAATATTAATCAAGGTTACGAAACCCTGGACCGGTCCTTTGACAGGTCGGGTCTTGGGTTAAGGGTTAGTGGGTCGACCGAGTCGGCTGAGTCAACCCGGGCCTAGACCGGTGAGGTATAAAATTTTAGAAAATAATTAATTTCTTAGCATATCAACCTAAATTTGACATACTATATATCATTTCAATATTTTGGATCAGTGGCAAATAATCATATACTCCAATACTTGTGACATATTCAGATATTCTTAACAATTTTCTTTACAACCTACATTTGACATCCACTAAGCAGAGCCAACCGAAAACAGAGAAACCACAATAGCTTCAGGAAAACCAAAAAACAAATTCAAATCAAATCCATATGACATCCAAAAGTGAAAAAAGGGAAAAAAAATTGAGGGAGAAATAAAAAAAAAAAGTGAAGGAGATTTTTTTTTTTTTTAAAAAAAAAAAACGGTCTGACCCAGTGACCCGTCCGGGTCACCCCGGGTTTACCGGGTCAGACCGGGTTCACCGGGTCAGTCCGGTTTTGCACGAAACCGGACCGGTTTCACGGCCGGTTGGCCGCTTCTCGGTCTGAACCGGCCGGTCCAGTCCGGTTTCACAAACCATGATATTAATCATTTCTTTTTCTTCTTATAGTGCAAATCATGTTCTCAAATAATGGACGCTTGAACGTGAAGCAGAAGAGAGTGATAAGACAAACACTTTGACAAGCACAAGGATGTTACCAAAAAAAAAAAATTATGACTACAAGGAAGAAGCCAAGAGGAGTGTATTTGAGGAAATTACAAATGTAGTGAGTCGTGACCACTCACCATTACAAGGATACAAACGTCATGGTATGAGACTTTTTCCATTGTACAATAAGTCAGCTCAAAAATTGTCAATAAAAGTTAGATTCCAATTTTAATGGATTCATGCGAGATGAGCTTGATTTAAAACGGTAATATTCGCCGTCGAAGCAACAAGTTCAGCTCATTGGAAATAAAATCAGACCAACGTAGTACTATCAACAATGGCTCATCGATGACTACTACCAAATTCTTTGATGGATCGCCATTAGTTACACGACAACTGGACTTCAATTCAGTTTCATCACTTGAAGGTAATTTATTACTACAATCTTGCAAAAATAGTTCGTTTAAACATGCCATTTTTCAATGGCCTATTTGACACCATTTTTAAATCAATTCTACACACATTAATATTAACGGTTTGACAATGAGGTATTTAGGTATAGTTTCAAGGTCAAGTACACAATGTCCGAGAAAAGACACTACTTGTGGAACAAACCAATCCACAATTACAAACCAGACTTTGCTAGACAATCACCCCCTTCAGACATATGCAAGTACTTTGTTTATATGACTTACTGTAACAACATTAACTGTGACAATCGTCATGAATCGTTTAAATTCGGTCCGTCGTTAACTCATCAATAATCATTAACACATCTTCTCTTCATGTTTAGATCCGGACAGATATTACCAACATCTTCACTTTGAATATAATAACCACTTGGGTTCTGATAATGACAGAGATCCTGAAGAAGAAAATACAGAAGAGGGTAAACTATCTGCATATTTCTTTGTTTGGCGAAACAAGCTATTTGCATATTAATTTAACCTTATTCTGCACTTTATTAATATCAGTAATTATATTCTTTGTAAAACATTCAGATTCTGAGCAAACACTAAATCATGCTGCCGCCAGGACACAAAGTTCAAGGCAACCAACAGGAAGGAAGAAAAAACTAATTATTGGTACATACCTAAAAAGTAATTTTTAAAAAACAAAGAAACATCATACATGTCGTTATTTTGTGACCAATAAGAATATATGTTGTTTCTCTTTCAAGAGTTAACAATATTGCAGGATTGAAGATTCTATTAAAAGACGGGACTACTTCTGGAATGAATACAACTACTAATGTTGTATACAGGGAAATCTTCAGGAATGTTGAGTTACATAAGTAACATATTGTCGGTGACTATTACATGAGAATTGTTTACAGTGTATGCATGTTTAAATGCTGTGGATGTGGTCCTTCATAATTACCTGTTGTTATATTTTTGCACCTGCGCAACGCGCGGGGGTAATGTTGCTTGTTTTTACAAAAGTTAATAGCTTTAGCCTTTAATTAATTAGTCTTTTGCTTTTTCTTTTAGAATGATAATGATTTTATCTTTCATTAATATTTAATTTATTTAATTGAAATCAACAAAACTTTCCCCATATCATCCTACTAACCATCCTAGGCTACATATTTAGCTTAATTCAAAAAATTTGTTGTATGAGTGTCAATTAAGGAGAATAACATGGAATATGAAAATAAGTAGATGTCTCTCGCGAAACATGCAGCTTATTATTATTATTATTATTATTTGGGGGGAGGGGTGTTCGTGCTTGACATATTTGAAGGAATTTTAGTTGGACGATCGTATGTAAGAACAGACTATTTGACTGGTAAAATATATTGATGTAAGTTCACATGACCCCACCTCTTGCATTGATAGACATTATTTTCAATTTAGAGGCTAATATTGTGTATCAACTACTTGGCACTTATGAATTATGTCATGATTTTTTTGGTATAACCAATGATATATCAAATTACGTTAGGTCACAAAGTACTAAAGAGTATAGTTTTGTTTTACGAAGCCATAAAAAAATATGATTTGAAAGCCCAAAGCTGTATATTTAGGGTAATTTAAAACACATATCTGTTGTAGGTGAAGAGAACTGCAAGAAATGAAATATAAACTGAAGTAAATGCATCACACGCAACGCACGGGAGAGTGCATGGTTGAATGCTTTTGAAGGAGGCTATGCTTTTGAATGCGTCGGGGTTGTTAAGAAAGTACCCAATTGATAAAATCTTTAGACATGTTTAGCAACATATGTGAGATGTTGTCGATTCATGTTACATATAGGAATATTTATGTATGATAGGTAGCATTTTGAAGTAATTGCCTTTTTTTTTTTTTTTTTTTTTTTTTTTTGCTTTTGAGCTGAGGCAAAAGTTGTTAAACATATAAGAGTATAACAACCTATGTGGTTGTGATTGTAGTTCATGTTAGTGCCTATATTTTGTTGGTTGATTTGAAATCCAAATATTTTCTTTTTCTTCTTTTGTATTTTATTCAATTTTTTAATAATTTAGATGAGTAAAAAGTTAAGATATGTTTTCATATTGTGAAACTGTTGCAAGATATCGTGGGAGTTTGTGCTTGTTTCAAAAATTGCAAGTGACGCCCAGATTTAATTTATTGCTTAGCTTACAGTTTCCCTTCCCATGTTGTTGTTTCCGTGACGAATAAAGCTGTAACAGAGTCAGGTTTTTCTCAACATCCTTTTTTCATTATCCCTCATTATTTTTAAATCACATCCGTCTAATCAATATAAAATATCACAATACGACTTTATTTTTTTTTCTCCTCTTTTAACTCAACGGTCCAGATGAGATAAAGAGAGATGAGAAGAAAAAATGCTTATGAGAGGATCTCCTTTCCTAAGGTTTACATTACGGAGGAAAGTGTGATTTAAGATGGAACATGCCATAGGTAGGTAGGTGGCAGGCCTATATTGACATTGTTTTTTTTTTTTTAATATGCTTATATTGATATTGCGTCTCTTTGGGTTGGCGGTTGGAGCGGTGGCTTAAAAGCTATCTGACTTTAAAAGAAGCTCGGTGGGAAAAAAGTCAGGTTATAGATAATGATTTGTGTTTTGATTGATAGTGGTAGAAGTGGCGGGGCCCACGTCAAAAAGGCTGAAAGCATTATGAAAAAAGCTTTGGGTTCTAGAGCTTTTTCTTTAACGGGCTTTTTTGAGTTTTTTGATGTTAAGTCCGGTGAACTTAACGTCAACCCAAACACACACAATGTTGAGCTTTTCTCCAACACCCATTAACTCTACCGCAAACGCTCTCCTAACGTTGATTCCAAACAGGCACATTGTTAGTTCTGATCTATGAATACACTTTCCGATAATTGAAGGAAAGTTTTAACTTCTTTTGTTCTGTTCCCTTCTTCAACCTCATTCGTGAAGACAACACACAAATGGGGAGATTTTTTTTCCCCCTCAATCGAAAAAAGCAGGGAGATTTTTTTTAAAATAGAAATGCTAAAATGCATCATCATTAGTCTTTTAACTTCACATATTAAGTAATTAAAAGTAGGGAGATTTTGTGTTATTTATTGGTCATTCTATTGGATTTTTTTATTATTAAACTAGTTTATTAATATAATAACATATTAAGTAATTACAAAAATAATGCTATATCAGTTATAAAAAAAATATAAATAGTTTTTTTTTTTTTCCATTTCTTTCTTTCAAAACTTGTTTTAAGAAATTCTAGGTATCAATTGCTTGGAAATACGTACCTACACCTATCTTCAATTATAATTAAATATCTGTGTGTTTTTACTTTTGATTAAATCACTAATTTTTCTTTTTATAACTTTCTATTAGTAATGTTAGCTTCTATAAAAAAAAAAAAAAGTAATGGTATCAACGGAGTAAAATTAAAGCATTTTATTAGAAGAAAAAAATAAAGTAACAAAATAAAAAATTGAAGAAAAGTACCTGTATTTGCAAATGTGTTTTGCCTTTAATTACTTAATGATGGACTAAAAACCAAAAACTACTCATTGTCAACAAAAATCAACGGAGTAGAAGACCATCCTCAACCCTCAACCTGACTCAATTGTGTGTTGTCTTCTTCTATCATTTAATAATTTGGAGCCAACCCACACTACTTTCTTATTTTCTTATATCAAGTCATTCCATTTTTGTTAAATTTTGCAAAGTATTTTTTTTTTTTTTAAAGAATCCTATTCGCTCATTTTAAAAGCAGCTTCTCTGTAACTATTCATGCAATAGATGAACTAATCGATTATCGTGCCCCTCTCCATATATTTGCAGCAGTAAAAACTCCAATTATTATTTAGAACAAACATAAGACGAACCTATTACTATTTATGTTAAAAGAAAAAATAAATAAATCTTACTTTGTTAACATTGTGACCGTCATCACTTAATTTTACTTTGTTTGTATTTTTTGTTAGTAATTTTAACAGTGTTAAAGTTTAAAAACTAAAAATATACATTTTAAATATAACGGACTAAAATGATATTTCATATAAATTTAAATAACTAAAAGTATATTATAAACTTTGCTATATTTAAAATGAAAAGTTTATGGATGAGGTGGAGGAAAAATAAATTTTGAATTGATGTTAATTATAAAAGATATTTTGATCCAAATAAAAAATGTCAAAAACTAAAATAAAGAAACTTCAATCTCCCATTGATTCATTTTAACATCATCCTCAACTGAATTTATTCCAATTTTTGGGACCGCATTTCAAAGTGTAAGGTCATCAAGTTTTAAAATTCACAAGTACTAGTATTATAATTAACTTGGTTATTTATCTGAACTGTTTTTTTCACCTACTACTCACGTGACGTGACGTGACACAGTCCCACACCCTCATTCCTTTTTATGTGACCTGACACCCTCACACCCACTCCATCTCCCCTCAACCTCGCGTCCGTCAACCGGCTCATCGGCGATCAGTCCTCTCCTCCTTACTTCCTCGCCCCAATCTCGCTAACCTCGCCCTAAATCTCTTGGCCTCTGAGATCCAAAACCTTCCGAAACTCGACGGAGGAGACGCTCTCCGTCTCTGACAAGACGACGGAGACAAAGAGGAGTGAGAAGACAAAAGGGGACTTGAGAGGTACAAATTCATTTGGCCACCGGTTGTCTCACCTTCGTTAATGGAGCGGTAAATTTGATCGAGGAGGGAAGAGGGGAAAGATGGGGTTTTGGCGTGGCTGAGGAATCTGTCTTCTGTGAGTGCCTCCCTCTGCTTCTCTTCTCAATCGACACCTCTCCCTCTTGCTTTCTTTTTATTTTTGAAGTCAAAGTAATTTTTTTTTTTGGCTTTATCTAGTGGGAGACGCTGAAGAGGAGTATTTCTTGTTTTTTTTTTAAAAAAAATTTCTTCAGTTTTTTTGGTTTAGTTGTGTCTATCTCCTCTCGTTCTTCAGTTGGTGTGAACTTTAAAAAAAAAAAAAAAAGAGATCGTGGACTACCAGACCAGTCCACCAGTCCGGTGGACCAAGTCTGGTTCGGCCCTTTTGTACTACAGCTTTCATAATATACAACTTTCACTCTCTATCTTTCTCCATCTCCAGTGAGATATTTTTTTTAATAAAATTTCTTTTCTATAATAATAATTTATTCTTGTTTTCAGGAAAATATGGCTGGGCAGAAAGTGGAAGTTAGAGGAACGGTCAGTGATTCAAATGAGGAGGCTGCTTCTGCGCTTCAGGAGACATACCAAGTAAGGACTGTGGAACCAACAATGTCATTGGGATAAGATTTCACAGAGGTCCTAGAGGTACATGTTTATTTTATTTCAATTTGCTTATAAAGATAGGGATTCAAATAAAGAGGCTTACCTTCAAGCTGCTGCCCTGCCCGTAAAGTTAACTGGGTCATTGGCTGTGTTCTGGGTGATGCTGGTAGCTTAAATGAACGATTTTTGGTTGGCAAGAAAATGTTCTTGAAGATTGTTGGAAATCAGACAGCAATTATGACATATCAGACATCAATTATGGCATATCCCTTTAGTTATAGATTTTTTATTTACTTTATTCTTAGTACTGCACTATCTTTTCTTTATTCCCCACTAATTCCTCCACTATCTGCTCCACTCACTTTACTTTATTCCTCCACTAATTCCTCCACTATCTGCTCCACTCATTGCTGAATGTTCACACTCTTTGTTTGGAGACTATATATACCGTAGCAATGTACTCATATTAATTAATCAATAAGAGTGAATTCTTCCTCTATTTATCATCATGGTATCAGAGCGAAAAGAGAACCGGCGTCATTAATACTTCCGTTACGGAAAACAATCCGAGAATAATGGAATTCTGCGATTTTCGAGCGTCAATTCCAGTTCGACGATCCGAGTTTTTCGAGCAAACAATCTAGAACATGGATCCCTCTCAAATCCCTCCTCGGTTCAATTCCCGATTCACGAAAATGCATGCGAACCGGAATGATTCCCAAAGCTCTTATGTCCTACAAATTAAAACTCCAAACTCTTCAACTTCGAACCACCAAACCAAACAGTACCACCCGAAGCCACAGAGATGCCACTAGATTTCTCAGAAAATTCAGTACCACCCAGAATCACAGAAATGGTACCAGATTTCTCATAAAATCATAGTATGGTCATTAACCATAAGTTTAATGGTAAAAACTATCTCCAGTGGTCACAAAGCGTCGAGGTATATTCGTGGTAAGAGAAAGGAGAAGTACATTAATGGGCGGCCCTCAACCCCCCCCGATGCCCCCGATTTCGACACATGGTTTCTTTGAAAACAACCAAGTCATGACTTGGTTGTGCAACTTGATGACTTTAGAGATCGGCGAAGGATACCTACTTGCTCACACAAAAGAAAGGAAATATGGGATCTTTCGCTCGAAGAACCTACTCCTCACTTGAAAACACCGCCTTAATTCACCCGAAGAGACAACTTCGGGATCTAAGACAAGGTAACATGTCTCGTGGATCGAATATTATAATACTTTGCTTTGAAATTGTGGCAACAAAGAAGATTTATTTGAGTTTCATCCTTGGAAAAACCTCGAAGATGCACAATTATATATAAAGATCGTGGAAGAAGGACGGATACATGACTTCCTCCTAGGCCTGAATGACACTTTCGAAGAGGTAAGGGGCAGAATTATGGGGTTGAAGCCACTTCCTCAACTCTTTGATGTTGTTAACTTTGTGCAATTCGAGGAAAGTAGAAAACTCTTGAATCGACATAACCCAATCGAAAGCTTAGCACCTGCAACCCAGGGATCACATGGGGAACGAAGGCCTATCAAATGGTGCAACTATTGCAAGAAGAAAGGCCATAATAAACACGAATGCTGGAAACTTCATGGAAAACCTTCCAATAAAAAATCAAACTTCCAAAGTCACCGACTACATTGAATCTAAGGTTGAGAATGATGGTTGCCGAGTCATGAAGAATTACGGATGCTTCGCGGATACTCGACAAAGCGGAATGAGTCAAACTCTATTCCCAAAATTTGGTTCGATCGTGTAATTCTATTGTAGCCCTCAACGCCGTGATGACTAGTACCTAGATTATTGACTCGGGAGCTACGGATCATATGGCCAGGAACAAAACATTATTCAACAACCTAAAATTCGTCATGAACACCTCAAAGTCAAAGTAGCTAACGGTATATTTACAAGGGTAGAGGGTATTGGCACAGTCACATTATCTAATCAGTTAACCATACAAAATGTCCTGTTTGTACCTGAACTCACGTGTAACTTGATATCTGTGAGCAAATTGACTAGAGGTCAGATATGCCGAGTGTTTTTTGATGATGGTTTATGTGTTTTTCAGGATTTAAAATCGGGGCGGACGATTGGGACTTCTAGAGAATGGGATGGATTGTTCTACCTTGAAGGCTTGAATTTGAAGAATAAATATGTCCAGACAGGAAGGCGGGCACTGGTTAGCTCGAATTCTCAAAACAATGATGTACTTCTGTGGCACTGTCGATCAGGCCACCCTAGCTTTGATTATATGAAGCATGTGTTTCCAAATCTATTCAATAAAAATTCTACCCCTTTTCATTGTGAAACTTGCCAATTTGCAAAACAAACTCGTTCTTCATATCCCAAGCAACCCTATACTCCTTCCTCACCATTCACACTAATTCATAGTGATATTTGGGGCCCTGCCAGAATAACTGCCCTGTCCAATACTAGATGGTTCTTTACTTTCATCGATGACCACACCATAACAACATGGGTTTATTTGATGAAAGACAAATCGGAAGTATCCAAAGTATTTCAAACCTTCTATACGTTTGTGCGAACCCAATTCAACACTTCCATTAAGGTCTTACGAAGTGATAATGCTAAGGAATACATGAGCACGCCTTTAAAGAATTTCTTGATCAACAAGGAATTCATCACCAAACGTCCTGTCCTTACACCCCTCAACAAAACGGAGTGGCCGAGAGAAAAAATCGTCACCTGTTGGAAGTAACCCGAGCCTTGCTAATGAAGCGAAATGTCCCTACCATCTTCTGGGGTGATGCCATCAAAACAGCAGCCTATCTCATTAACCGTATGCCATCCAAAGTTCTCAATTATGACACCCCAATTCAAAAACTCCTTGGATTCTTTCCAAATTGCCCTCTAATCAATTCTTTACCTCCTAAGGTATTTGGTTGTGTTGTCTTTGTGCACAAAAGGGATGGAAACAAATTTAGTGCTCGAGCTGACAAATGTATATTTCTTGGCTACTCTGCTACTCAAAAAAGGTACAAATGCTACTGTCCTTCTTCCAAGAAACTTATTGTCTCCCGGGATATCGTATTCTTGGAAGAAGAAGCATATTATCCTAAATTACCCATTCAGGGGGAGTATTCTGATGTTGAATGGCTAAACCTGGAAACATCCAATCCCAGAAGCTCACCTAACTTATCATCACCATCACAGCCAAACCTTATACCCACACTTGAATCACTTACTCCCACAAACCAACATATTCCACCTCAACTTGCACATAATGAACTGGAAACACATGTTGAGATCAATTCAGGGATAGATGCTGAACCACGACAAGAGGTAGAATCCAGATCACAAGTTCAAGATGAACAAGATGAACCGGTTCTTAATGGTAGGACTATCTCTCCCATTCAAAGGAACGACCATGAATCCAATCCGGGATTAAATCTGAAGAGTTAGGATGGCCAATAGCTTTGCGAAAAGGGGTAAGATCGTGTACTCAACATCCAATTCAGTGCTTTGTCTCATATGGTAATCTATCTGCAAAAATGCAAAGTTTTGTTGTGAACAGTGCACAGATAACGATTCCAAACTCTTTTCAACAAGCTATGGCTGATCCAAATTGGAGGCAAGTTGCAGAAGAAGAGCTACGAGCACTCAGACAATAGAACATGAGAGATTACAACTCTTCCTAAAGGAAAGAAAACAGTGGGATGCAGATGGATTTTCACCCCAAAATTCAATCCAGATGGGAGTATCAACAAATACAAGGCAAGACTTGTTGCAAAAGGATATACCCAGACATATGGAATTGACTATCAGGAGACATTCGCTCCAGTAGTCAAGTTCAATACCATCCAAGTATTATTATCAATTGCAGCAAACTTGGATTGGCCATTACACCAACTAGATGTGAAGAATGCATTTTTGAATGGAAACCTAGAAGAAGAAGTATACATGGAAGTTCCAGATGGAGTCTTAGCTCCCAACAACTCTGTGTGTAAACTCAGAAAGTCGTTGTATGGTCTCAAACAATCTCCCAGGGCATGGTTCGGTAGATTCACCAAAGCAGTGAAAATGCTTGGGTATACTCAGGGACAAGCAGATGACACATTATTCATCAAACGTGTTAATGGAAAAGTCACCATATTAATTGTCTATGTTGATGACATAGTCATTACAGGAAATGATGAAGAATCTATTGCTCAACTAAAACAGGACTTGTCGACTGAATTCTAGGTGAAAGACCTTGGACAAATAAGGTACTTCTTAGGCATGGAAGTGGCAAGAACCAAGAACGGTATCAATGTATCTCAAAGAAAGTATACATTAGACCTATTACATGAGACAGGAATGTTGGGTGCCCAACCGGAGGACACCTATGGAGGAGGATGCCACTTAGAAATCAAGCCACAAGGCGTTCCAACCGATCGAAAGATACGTAAGATCAGCGGTGGGAAAATTGATATATTTAACCCACACACGTCCATATTAGCTATGCGATTGGAATAGTAAGTCGGTTATGCATCAACCACGGGAAGAACACATGCAAGTCGTATACGAATTTTGGGCTATCTGAAGCTTAATCCTGGAAGAGGAATATTCTTTAAGAAAAATACTACCAGAAACATCGAAATCTACACTGATGCAGACCATGCAAGGGATAGAGAGACCATGAGGTCTACCTCAGGGTACTGTACATATGTATGGGGAAATCTAGTTACATGGAGAAGTAAGAAACAAACAGTCGTGTCAACAAGTAGCGCACAAGCAGAACTGAGAGCTGTTGAAAAAGGAGTATGTGAAGGAATCTGGGTTATAAGATTGCTGAAGGAGTTGGGAATTCAACATGATGGACCAATGCAACTTTGGTGTGACAACAAGGCCAGCATCGAAATGGTCAAGAACCCGATATCATGATAGAACCAAACATGTTGAGATAGACAGACACTTTATTAAAGAAAAGATTGAAGCAGGCATTATGACTCTGTCTCATATAAGATCTGTAGACCAGATTGCAGATATCTTAACTAAGCCACTAGGCAGAACGAAGTTTGAAGGATTTCGAGGCAAGTTGGGAATGATTGACATATATTCTCCAGCTTGAGGGGGAGTGTTGGAAATCGAGACGAATTATGACATATCGGACATCAATTATGGCATATCCCTTTAGTTATAGATTTCTTATTTACTTTATTCTTAGTCTTTGCACTATCTTTTCTTTATTCCCCACTAATTCCTCCACTATCTCGCTCCACTCACTTTACTTTATTCCTCCACTATCTCGCTCCACTCATTGCTTTGAATGTTCACACTCCTTGTTTGGAGACTATATATACCGTAGCAATGTACTCATATTAATTAATCAATAAGAGTGAATTCTTCCTCTATTTATCATCAAAGATGAAGCTAAACAGTTACAACAAGAACCACCCGAATTCGAGTGTCTCAGTCACAACATATGCTGAGGCAACTGATCTTATTGTTGCCTTTGACGCAGCTGCCACTGAGGTTCAGTGTTTTAATAATTACAAATTTTAACTTATGCATTTAAATTTTTTTAAACCATCCTTACAGCTCTCACTGCTTTTCTGTCTAGGTTGTCCAACCGAGTATATGCCAGGACGAAGAAGAAGAAATCATTTTACTGAGGAATATCACTGCTAAGGATAAGGGACCCTCAACAGCGGAAGCATGTGTTTCACAATCGGAAAGCTTGGGAACAATAGACATTGATGACATTTTCCTTTCTGATGACATCCAAGTTATTCCATCAAAGGGGAAAAGGAAGGTTGCAGCCAAGAAACAAGCTGGACATGCTTTGAGCTCAGCCACATATGGCCCATCATCTCCAGCATAGACACCATCCAAGCCACTCAAATGGATCAAGAAGGAACAAAATTGAACCACTTCCTCTATTTGCATCAGTTTATTAAGTAGTTTTTTGCTGTATTCGTTGTATTGATCACCTTGCTTGTGGTCTCTAGATTGTAATGTCGTCACATATCTGACTAGGTAACAATGACTGCTTATTAGGATAGAAGTTGGTTTAATGTCAATTCTGTGGTATCCAACTAGCTCTATGCTTGAATGAACCTTTTTGTAATTGCTTTTGTTATGAATTATATCAAGTTACAACATAAAGGTGCAAACATTCACCTACGAACCAACACATTTTTTTGACTATCCATACACACAATATTATGACCAGCCAAAGCATGAGTGGCAAATACTTACAACCCTGCCGGTCAAAACTCATTTACAAACCACTGCATTATTGTTCCTTAATATTAAGGGAACTTTCCCATATTATGACGCAGGGAGGATGTCGGGCTTGTGATATGCAATTCATGATGCAGCCATATTGTCAAAACTCCTTTATGCCACTGGTGGTCAAAACGCACAGCCAACGAATATGAGGAAAATCAGGTACATTTATGGCATTTGATCTGTTCTACTGGACTGCTACATAGATTCATTGACATAAAACCTCATAACCTACTGATATGTCTTTTCGGAGCAACTAATATCAGTTTTCTTCACTATATACCTTTGTTTTCCTAGATTGTTGAAGTTTCGTCTTTGGATGAATAAATAAACGTACGGCTGGATCTAATACTTTAAAAAGGAATATCCAAAATTGCAATACTGCATAAGTGCCATAATACCAATGGAGGTAAACAATATTACCAATTTTCAATAAAATTGGGATGTCTAGAGTAACGTCAAACATTACAATGATTAGTTTATTTTTAGGTTTTCATAGATGAAACATGTCATCATTGTTTATAACTTTAAGTTTGTCTGTTTTTTTTTTAAAAATTTATTATTTATCTATAATAGCAAATATCAAGCAAATCCAAATCCTGAAAATCCGGAGTGGGTATGTCTAACTGGTGTACTTAACTGCATTGTCTATCATTCACACTGTACTTAGAAATCATTTACTTACTTTTAATCCAAATATGAACAGTTCATCCAGTGTACGGTTTGACCTTCACGCCTTTGTTATTAGGAGATACAGAGGTTAGGTGATTCATAAGTCATCAAACCTGAATAAGTATACCAAATTAAATCACCCTTAACAGTGAGCACTTTTGAATTTTTAACACCGGGGACATTAACAGCTACAGTGAAATAAATTGCACAACTTATCCTATCATTAATATCTTTCAAAATTTCAAAAACTTCATTCATAACATTATAGTCTTTCAATTCTTATGTCCTTTATGTTTGAGCTTGTAGTCTTCATAGTAGAATCATGTTCTGATTCCATTAAAACTTTGGCTAATTCTTATCATTATCATACGACTGGGCTTCACTCCGCAACAAATGTTTGCATTTTGATGTAAACTCTTTTGTGTCATCTATTCTCTAATCAACATACCTGTTTGCACTTTTTTACTCCAAAAAATGCAATTACTAATTTCCGATTCAGGAGACTCTGTTTCTTATGGGCAAATTGTACATACACCTATGTAAATACAACATCATCAGAATTTCTAAACCCATTTCCAGTCGGGTACAAGGTACACACACCATCTCTGTTGACTTAATATTGGATTTGATGTTGACATATGTGTGAAAGTTGGTGAATTCTTGACTTTCAGAACAGACCTATGTCTCAAAGTTGGTGCTTCCCTCATTTCATCATGTATTTGATAAATATTAGATAGGTTGTTAGTCATAGGTAAACCTAGGTGTACTGATAATACTCTGTAGTATATTGATTATACTGCCTTCCTATATACTACAAAGTAGAGTATGGTCCTATTTAATAAATTTGTCTCCAAACAAACAAAAAGATTTATCTCCTTACAAGAAAGCAGATTTACACTTTGGATGTTTTTTCCTCAAAGAAAAGTCTCTAGCGCCACACTGCAAACATGAAAATGCATCAACCCCATGACTTCTTCTTACTCCACTGCTAATGTTTCAAGTCACTTGGAAGGTCTAACTGATGCCTCCTGTTGCTAACATTACTTTCCTCTTGGACACCAGATAGATCCCACCATACCTGAGAATAGGTTTTGATGAAGATGGTGAGAGCAGCTTGATTAAGATATAAGTTAGACTATCTCTTATCTCTATCATACAATAGGGCTTTACTCTGCACCAAATGTGATATGGTCAGTGTAAACTCTTTTCTGTCATTCATTCTCTATTCAACATACATGTTTGCATTTTTTAATTCCAATTATTTCAAGTAGTAATTTTTCATTCAGAACCCTCTGTTTTGTTATGTTCATTCATACATACACCTATGTAAATACAATATGATCAGAATTTGAAAATCCCTTTCCAGTGGCGTACAAGGTACATACACCTTCTCTGTTGACGTAAAATTGGATTTGTGACAGCTAGTGATTACTTGATTTTCAGATCTGACCTGGGTCTCAAGGTTGGTGCTTTCCTCATTTCTTCAAATATTTGTTACAAGTTATATAGGTTCTTAGTCATAGGTATACCTAGGAGTATTGATAATACTATGTAGTATATTGGTTTTGATGCCTTACTATATACTACAAAGTAAAGTATTGTCCTAATTTATAAATTTGTCTCCAAACAAACAAAACGTTTTATCTCCTTACAAGAAAGCATATTTACACTTCGCCTGTTTTTCCCTCTCAGATAATTACCTCCAGCCACACTGCAAACATGAATATGCTTCATGGCCATGTCTTTTTCTTACTCCCCTGCTAATGTTTCAAGTCACTTGGAAGGAGTAAACTGATGCCACATGTTGCTAACATTACTTTCCGCTTGGACATCACCTGTGCAGGATATAATATCAGCACATGATTTTATCACTTAGGTAATACATGTGTTTTCCTATTCTTGCAGTGATGGATTCTTCAATTGTCTTAGTCTTGGCTAGATCAACAGGGCAAGCAAAATAAAAATTTTCCTAACCTTACCAAGTGGGATGGATCGTGTGTTATCATTTCACTCTGAATTTGCACTTAGGGATCCTGTCTGTGTTTGTTGTCATGGGATCTATTATTTACTTTATTGCTGCTGCTTAAAATTGACTTCAAATTTTCCATCCTTTTTCCACAAAATTTTATATCTCCTCCACATTTCCTCCCATAATAAATTCCCTACCTCAGAAGCCTCAATTTTGCGTTAGTCCATTGAACAAAAGAGCAAATTGTAGTTATCTTACCATTCCATGTCTATATAAATGTTATTGGAATGTGTCTATATATATATTATAGTTATCTTACCATTCCATGTCTATATAAATGTTATTGGAATGTGTCTATATATATATTATTTGAAGGGAAGACGCTTTTAAGTGTATAAATGGGGCATTTAAGTGTAGTTCAGTTATATCTACCAAATTATTTTGTTTGGTATTGCTTGTCTAAAACAAAACTTATATTTCCCATACTGTGTCCGGAAAAAAAGAGTATTAATAATTCTGAATTCTACAACTATGGCTTTTAGCTGCTCGATGTTTTGTATTTCCTAGTCTTCGTTTGATAGGTTCAAGTTTTGTCACTCTATAATGTCATTTGTGTTGTAAATCTAACCTAGCAAAATAGTAATAATGAGGGGTTGAGGTAAGTAAAATAGGTGAAATGGATTGTTTTTATAACTATCTTCATTCTGTTAAATATGACCTTTAGCATTTATGTATTGTTGTCCCTACAGTTCAATCATTAGAGTAAATTAGTGTTCTTTTGTCTCCAGATTTAGATAATCTCTTTTTGTGTTTTGCAAACCAAAACTAATCACTTATTTAAGCCTACAACTTATTCAAAACATAAAACTCCATCTACTTCATGCCAACTGTTTTTTGGGTGCTGTTCTCTTCTGGGCTTTAACTGTTGCTGATTTATCAAAACCATCTGACATACTTGGCCTAGCTGGTCACGTTACAACACTGTAATAACTCCAATAAGTTCCTTTTTCCCTTATACATCTTGCTTTCCAACACAATGTGTATATTCCCTTATTTTTCTTCATTCCTGTTATGCTTCATCAATATACCTATCATATAATTTACTTCTCTAACATAACAAATCAATTATTTGATGGCATTTATAATGATTCTCTGAATATCATGCTGTATTTTAAATGAGAGGAGCATGGTGCGGTGGCCTTAATCCAATATTGCAATGAGTTGATGTTATGGCATTTTACATGATACTAGACCATGTTTCCAACTTGAAATCTTGCTGATTCGTACATTTTTTTTAACATTCATTCTCTGAGCTTAGTCATTGTCACTGATTTCAATGAGCAAAGAATTATGTCATCTTAAGTCATGCTCAAAAGATTGTTTTACCCCGGGGAAATTGTGGGTGTGGCTATAATGATTCTTCGTGTTTACAAGAAGCAGTGAGTTCTTATTCTTGAGGATCCAGTGACAAGAAGGTCAGTAAGTTTAAGTCAGTTGTGTTTTGCCTGCCTCATTTTTTTCTCAAATGAATGGCTACTAAGTATTTTGTGATATTACTTAGCTCCTTGCTTTCTCCAACCTATTTAATTTAGAATGTTGAGTGAGTGTGTGTTTGACATTTTTTTTTTAAGGGTTAAGGTGCAAAAATAGACATGTGATTTTCTCTGAGGAGCGCCCAGTAGCAAATGCTTTTTTTAGGTGCAAAAGTGACTATGTGGTTACAAATTAGGTGCAAAAATAGCGTTTGACCGTTAAGTTTGACTTTTTTTGCTGATTGGATGATGACGTGGCATTTCAAAGGTGCAAAAATAATTTTATGATCTTAAAAAATATTTCGGGTATTGACCTACTAAAAGGATAATTAAAAAAATATTTCGGGTCTTACCGGTACTAAAAAGTATTTTCGGATATACTTGATTGGTACAAAAAAAATATTTCATAATTTTGAAAAACTATTTTAGGATCTTGAAAAAATATTTCAGGTATTGACCGGTACTAAAAGGATACTTGAAAAAAATATTTGAAATGCCACGTCATCGTCCAACAAGAAAAAAATCAAACTTAACGGTCAAAGTCAAACTTAACGGTCAAACGCTATTTTTGCACCTAATTTATAACCACATAGTCACTTTTGCACCTAAAAAAACATTTCTTCTTTTAAGCGCCCCTGGAGATAAGCACATGTCTACTTTTGCACCTTAACCCTTTTTTTAAATTGATGGGAAGTTTACAGACCACTTATTATTTGAAGTTCTAGGGATTTATGTGGAACCCTCTGTGTTGGGTGATGGAGGTAGCTGCTATAATGATGATAACACTTGCCAATGGAAGGGTGAGTATATTATTTACCATCTACTTGATGTCCTTTATGCATTTATTATAGATTTTGTTCAATATAACCCATTTTTATTAGAGACTTTCTGTAGTCTATTCTTCTCCCTGTTATAGCTGATTCTAAAACCTACATGTGGCAGTTTGTTGTTCAACGATTTGGCTTCAGTGTCTTGGTTTATCCCTCTCAAAGTTTGTGAATAACTAACAAAAGCAATCTTACTATTTTCAGAATGTAGAATACAATGCCATTCCCAGAAGAGCTTGATACTACAGTCGAGATTCATCGTTTTGCATCCAACACAAGTCCCACTATGGTTGACTTATTACTTTCTTCTTCTTCATAAGGTTACATTCAATCGACTCTGGATAGGTGAGTGGCGACGTAGTATAGCTCTGTATGCTTAAAGTTGATTTGTTTTTTGGGTTAATTAATTAGATTTTTTTTAAAAATAATATTATTATAATTGAGGTCTTCCGCTTAGAAAGTCCAGTACGTAGGAGCTAGCTGGATATATCAGGCTATATACACCAACCTTTCTTAAAACCGAAAAGAGGCATATTTTATGTTTATACATATCATTGAGATCGTTAGTGTGTAAACTTCTTTTACCTCATTAGTTGAAAGTAGTTTTAGAATAAAAATAATATATAGTTGTTTTGCCATAGACTTATTTCACCAAATACATTTCTTTAGCATAAAGTAGAAATTTTTTACGTTAATTTTGTTTTTCCAAGTAAAAAGACATAGATCAAATGTCAACCTTTAATTATCCATTGGAATGATGTCACTGTCTTCATTATTCACGATGAGATTACTATAAGATGTTGCTTTTATATGTTGTTTTTTGTCCCCTATAATTGTCGAGATCTTATAACAGGAATCTTAATTGCTAAGCTTCTTCCTTTTTTCCATCCACACGTATATATAACATTTCTCCGATATTAAACAAATTAATTAAAATGTATCATAAAACTTTTACATCTTTCGCGGCGTCAATAATAATATTACTCTTCACACAAGTCCCACTATGGTTGACTAATTACATTCAATCCCAACTTGGTTGAATGTTTTACTTTATAAAGGTCCCTTGGATCACTCAAGTGTCGTCACCACATGAATTTAATAGTGAATCGCATTCCTCATCTAACCATATTCAACAAAAACAACTGTATAGAATTGTCATCATCATACCTAACTACCATCCAATACAATGTATCTCACGTTCACCCCTTAAATCTAACTAATTTTTTTTTTCCCTTATGCTGCATCAGTCTTTTATGTTAGTTGTTTGTTCAACATGCCTCCCAAAAAAAAAAAACGGCACCTCAATAATGGAGTGAAAGTTGACTACAAGGAAGAAGCGAGGAGAACTGTTTTTCAGAATATAACAAATGTTCATACAAATGACAAGTCACCATTTCATTCTTTCAAGAGTCCTGATATATCATTATTCATCTTGACATCTATCATATAGTGAAAAATGGTAGGTTACTAATTACATGCATTCATTCAGATGAGATGGAGTTCAGGAATAGTACCAATAGATATCGAAGCAAAAGGTTTTGTACAATGGAAATTGACTCTGAACAACATAGTACATTTCTTACTGGATCATCAACAACCGTACCCAAAATTTTTGATGCCTCCTTGATCACACGACGCCTTGAATTTGAAGTTGACACATCACCTACAAGTAAGGTAAAATTACATATCATTGCTGTTGTTTGAAAAGAAACCATCCATCATTCACCTCTTACTCAAAAAGTATTCATGTTGTTGACAACAACTTATTTCACCTCATTGGCATGCATTTACAAGCCCACATGTTTCCACCTCGCATGTTCTTCGTTCGCCCAATTATTCTCAATTTGTCTCTACAGAAGTTACTCCTTCAAGCAATAAGTCCACAGTAACAAAGCAGAAATTGCCACACCATCGACCCCTTCAGACATATTCAAGTAATGTTTTTGGGATACTTGCTTTATCGAAATGAACTTTTTTAAATGTGTTATATTCTTCATTAACAATTTTGCATGTTCCCAGTTCATTGCTATTCATTTAAAAAAATCTATCTTCATTGTTAGATCCTGAACAATGTTACCAACATATTGACTTTGCATATGATGATAACCCGGGTTCCGACAATGATGACAATCAAAATGAGCCACATCCATTTGAGGGTCAGCTATTTACATTTGATGTAAAGCTTATAATGCATTTTAATAACGTACTTATGTATATTGCTACTTACCCTTTCAGATACTAAAGTTGGAACCACGACACAAAATACATCTCAACCATTAAGAACGGAACTTCCATTCAATATTGGTATATAATGATTAAAAAAAAATCCCTATAATATCCTTCACTTCACCTATTTTTCGTTTACTCAAATTATGTTTATAATGTTGTAGAGTACTTAGATGAAGGAGATCTTACTTATGAATGCCACATATGTGGTGCAAACATGTGGTTTAATGAAAGGGTTCAGAAACAACGAAGTTTAGCTGCACCTCTTTTTACAATGTGTTGTCAAGGAGGAAAAAGCCGTCTCCCACAAAACATTGCGCCTCCAACTGTGTTGCATGACCTATTCTTTGATAAACAAGCAGTCATGTCTAAGAATTTTCATGCAAATATTAGAAACTACAACATGTTCTCATTTACTTCAATGGGTGGCAAAATAGACCATGCCAAAAACAATGGTTGTGGGCCTTACACTTTCGTTCTCTCTGGACTAAATTACCATCACATAGGGAGTCTTGTGCCAGGACATGGAAAGAAGCCTGTGTATTTGCAACTTTACATATATGACACCGAAAATGAAGTTCAAAACCGTATTTTTGCTGTAAGGTACACATAGTACATCTTTTGACATTTGATTTATAATGTATTACCTGTTACGAATAACACTCCAAATCTAATACTTATGTATTGCTTTCTTAACAGCAAGCATTTGAAAGACTCCAGCATCGATCCAATAATTGTTGAACGAATTAAGGACATGTTGGAAAAATTTAACCCCTTCGTGAAACAATACCGTATGGCAGGTTCAATGATTAGTAGGCCTCATCCTGGTGGGTTAAAGCTTCGTTTGATTAGTAACAGACAACATGATGGACGAACACATAACTTGCCTTCCACTTCAGAAGTTGCAGCATTGATCATGGGAGATATTGATATCAATTTCTAGCGGAGGGACATTATTGTTGAGGAGTTGTCTGGTACACCTCAAAGGATACACGAGTTACATCCATCATATCTCCCATTGCAGTACCCTCTTTTATTTCCAAGAGGAGAGGATGGTTACAGGGATGATATCAACCATTTTGCTGATGATTTTGATTCTAATAAATCAAATAAACGAGTTAGCATGAGAGAATACTTTGTCTATAAGTTGATGACTAGAAATGATGAGGTGTCAACTATTTTACATGCTGGAAGGCTTTTTCAACAATTTGTGGTGGATACATACACAATGATTGTGGCTCAAAGGTTGTTATGGGTTAGAACACATCAAAAAGAACTACGTGCCGACATGTACCAAGGATTATCTGATGCTTTGATCAGTGGAGAGAGAAATGCATCCGCTATCGGCAAAAGGATTATCTTACCTTCTTCATTCACGGGTGGAGCACGTTACATGATTCAAGTCTATCAAGATGCGATGACAATATGTGATGAGGACATAGGAGGCGGCATGACCAAGGCAACAAACTTGGAGGACATACAAGGTCTTGGAGGCCCAATGACAAGAGCAAAAGCTAAAAAGGCTAAAGAGGCTCTAAATCTCTTGGTGACCACTTTACTTGAGACAAGCCCAAGTTTAAAGGAAGAAGAGACCGAAATGATACACTTAATTCAGATTGAAGACCTTGAAGAACAAGCCTCAATGGATATGCATAAAGGCTTCATTTTACTTGGCCCAAATTCTGCACTTAGTTTTATTTTTTATTACGTTTAGTTAAACTTTTGTAATAAGGCTTATTGGGCTGGCTTATTGGGCCCTTTGTGTGTAAGCATAATTAGGTTAAACTCAATATGGATGTTGTCCACTATATAAGGGAACACCATAGCCTTTTAGAGGGGGCGGAGAATTCAAAGTTTACCTTTTTGGTGAGAGACAAGCTTCTCTAGGGTTCTTTTGAGAATCTTTGAACTTATCAAGGGCTTCAATCCTTGTGGCGTTCTTGGGCTTATCAATTCTTTGGAATTGTGGCGCCTACCTATAATCCATAAACTTCAGTTTTCGTTCTATATTTCTTGGTTTCGTATCTCCAGATTTCCTTATCGTTTTTCGGTGTTTCTTGAGCCAAAATCGTGTTTCGGAAAGCCATATTTCACCTCGTTTTGGAATCACTCAAATCCGAGGTCTATAGCGCGAGATAAGTCTGCGTTCGTATCGAACGTGTTGGCGGCTGAATTTTCAAGACGAAATTCCATTCCTAGTTGATCCAATCATCCTTTTCTTTCGGAATCATATCATCTGGTATCGAGCACGGTTCTAGGTTTGGAATTGGGTTATCTTTTCTCCATTGTTTACATCCAATCGGTCACACATTTGGTAACCCTAATCCCTAAAATTTGTGTTTTTGATTTTGAATTGTGCAATTCTGTTTTAGTCGTTGTTGTTTGTCCCTAATTTGTTCTTTCAATCTTTTGGTCGTTGTTTCTTTCAATTTCTTGTTCAATTCTCATATTTCTGCACTTGGTTCTTGGTGTTCATCCCTTGTTCATCAATGTTCTTGAATTTTAATCCTTTCAATTCATGTTTCTTGAGTAGTATGTTGTTAGTGTGTTAAATAATAGCTCAGTTTGTGGGGAATTCTATCTAATTTAGTTCTGAATTAGTACAATTTCAAAGTTTGATTCCAAGATCACAAATTCCTTTGGTTGAAGAATCAGGTGTTATAAAAAAAAGGAAAGAAAGACAAAAAAAATAAAAAGACAAAAAAGAAAGAAAAAAAAAGTACTATACAGCACCTTGCTATTCAATTACACACACTACTACTACTTGTGAATCAAGTCCAAAGTGTCTTCCTTGAATAATTCCTCCAAATTGTTTTGGTTTCCTTTGTCTTGTCTTCTTTGACATCTTTTTTCCAGTTTGTATTGTGAGTCACCACCAATTCTTGAGTTTGGGATTGTACTCTTAAGTGTTCTTGGAGATTCTGTTAAGAACTTAAAGAGAGCTATTGAGTGGTAAAAGGCAAGAGAGCATACTACACAAAAGCCTTATAGAGAGCAACAAACACGAGTGATACATTTTTAAGAGTGTAAACACGTGAGCGAGTGGTGAGGTCCTATTACTTTTATTCTTGTTCTATTCCTTGAATTATGACAGGTGTAGGTGGTGAAGATATTCCTCCTCCTATAGGAGATAATAGATTGCTAATTGAAGCCATTACAGCTCAAATGCAAAGGATGATGAGGGAACACACAGAGGCCTATTTAGAGTGGGAAATGAAAATTGAGCACTTATTTGCATGTCACAATTATGCGAAGAGAAGAAAATGAAGGTGGCGCCATGGAGTTTAGTGATTATGCTCTCATTTGGTGGGACCAATTGCAAAAGGAGAGGGTGAGATATGAAGAACCATTGGTGGATAGTTGGGTGGAGATGAAAAGGCTAATGAGAAGAAGATTTGTTCCTTCCCATTATCATCGAGACCTTCATAATAAACTTCAAAGGCTCACACAAGGTAACAAGAATGTAGATGAGTATTATAAAGAGATGGAGGTATCCTTGATTAGAGAAAATATTAGTGAAGAACGGGAGGCTACTATGGCACGTTTCTTGCATGGGTTGAATAGTGAAATAAGGGATGTTGTGGAGTTGCAAAATTATGTGGAGTTGGAGGATTTAGTGCAACAAGCTAGTAAGGTAGAACAACAACTCAAGAGAAAAGGGTGTCATGAGGAAAAACTCTTCAAATTTTAATTCTTCAAGCTGGAAGGATAGAAATAAGAAGGAGTGAGGTACTTCATCAAGCAATCCCACTGCTGCACCTCAAAGGACTCAAACTAAATCCAATGAGAACCCTAAAAGACAAGGAGTAGTGAAATAAAATGCTTCAAGTGTTTGGGGAGAGGTCACATAGCTTCGAATGTCCAACTAAGAAGACTATGTTACTTAAAGAGGATGGAGAGCTTACTAGTGAGTCTTCTTCAGATTACGCCTCACATGATGATGAAGATGAGTATATTGAAGAGATAATTCCAGAAGGAGATTTGTTTATGGTAAGAAGGATGTTGGGTAGCCAAGCAAAAGACATGGATGATAGTCAAAGAGAGAACATCTTTCATAGTAGATGCCTTATCCAAGGAAAGGTATGTTCTTTAATTATTGATGGAGGAGTTGTACCAATGTTGCAAGTGCTAGAATGGTGTCTAAATTGGGCATGGAAACCAAACCTCACCCGCTGCCATACAAGCTTCAATGGCTTAGTGAGGATGGTGAAGTGACCGTAAGCAAACAAGTGGAGGTGAACTTCTCCATAGGAAAGTATGATGATACCGTTTTATGTGATGTGGTACCAATGGAGGCTTGTCATTTGCTTCTTGGGAGACCTTGGCAATATGATAAGAAAGTTATCCATGATGGTTACACCAACAAGTTCTCTTTTGTACATAAAGAACGCAAGACTATTCTTGCACCTTTGATACCAAGAGAAGTTAGTGAGGATAATTTAAAAATGAGAGAAAAAAGAAAGCAAGAGAGAAAATAGAGTGGAAGAGAGCAAGAAAAAAAAAGAGAAAGAGAAAGAAAAGCACCAAACTTGTTTATAAAAGAAAAAGAGGTGAAAAAGGCAATGCATTTGAAAAAGCCAATGCTCTTACTTTTGAGTAAAGAGAATAATTTTACGAGATGCAAGTCCTACTAACTCTCTTCCAAATGAGGTTTCTAATTTGTTGCGGAATTTAAAGATGTTTTTCCTAAAGAGGTACCTCACGAACTACCACCTCTAAGAGGCATAGAACATCAAATTGATCTCATTCCAGGAGCTTCATTACCTAATAGGCCAGCCTATAGGAGTAACCCCCAAGATACCAAGGAGATTCAAAGACAAGTTGGAGACTTGATGCAAAAAGGGTGGGTGCAAGAAAGCTTAAGTCCATGTGCGGTTCCGGTCATTCTAGTACCTAAGAAAGATGGAACATGGAGGATGTGCACTGATTGTAGAGCCATCAATAACATCACGGTAAAGTATAGACATCCCATTCCTAGATTGGATGATTTATTGGATGAATTGCATGGTGCTTGTTTCTTCTCTAAAATTGATTTAAAGAGTGGATACCATCAAATTAGGATTAGAGAAGGGGATGAATGGAAAACAGCTTTTAAAACTAAATATGGGCTGTATGAATGGTTGGTTATGCCATTTGGTTTAACTAATGCTCCTAGTACCTTCATGAGATTAATGAATCATGTGTTAAGGGAATTTTTAGGGAAGTTTGTTGTGGTGTATTTTGATGATATTCGATTTATAGCAAATCCTATGATGATCATCTTGTGCATTTGAGGTGTGTTACGGAAGCTCTTAGGCATGCGAAATTGTATGCTAACATGGAAAAATGTGTGTTATGCATAGACCATGTAGTTTTTCTTGGTTTTGTTGTTAGCTCCCAAGGAGTGCAAGTTGATCAAGAGAAGGTGAAAGCTATTCAAGAGTGGCCAACTCCTAAGAATGTAAGTGAGGTAAAAAGCTTTCATGGCTTAGCTAGTTTCTATAGGAGGTTTGTCAAAAACTTTAGTACAATAGCTACACCTTTGAATGAAGTGATTAAAAGGCATGTTGGTTTTAAATGGGGAGAAAAACAAGAGCAAGCCTTTGCTGCCCTCAAGGAAGAATTAACCAATGCACATATTCTTGCTTTGCCTAATTTTGCTAAGTCATTTGAAATTGAATGTGATGCATCCAATGTGGGGATAGGGGTTGTTTTGATGCAAGAAGGACATCCCATTTCTTATTTTAGTGAAAAATTGAATGGGGCTGCTCTTAATTGTTCCACATATGATAAGGAATTGTATGCATTAGTAAGGGCTTTGCAAACATGGCAACACTATCTCTTGCCCAAAGAGTTTGTCATCCACACAAGACCATGAATCCTTAAAGTATTTAAAAGGACAAGGCAAGCTTAACAAAAGGCATGCCAAATGGGTAGAGTTCTTGTAGCGGTTTCCCTATGTGATCAAGCACAAGAAAGGTACGTCTAATGTGGTTGCGATGCACTCTCAAGAAGGTATGCTCTATTCTCTACTCTTGAAACTAAGTTCATTGGCTTTGATCATATTAAGGCATTGTATGAGCATGATCCAGACTTTGCACAAATCTATAAAACTTGTGTGCATGCTGCTCAAAATGGATTTTTTAGGCATAATGATTACTTGTTTAAAGAAAAGAGATTGTGTGTCCCTAAAGGTTCTATTAGGGAATTACTTGTGAAGGAGGCACACGAGGGGGGACTAATGGGACATTTTGGGATCAAAAAGACTCTAGACATGCTGCATGAACATTTTTATTGGCCACACATGAAGCGTGATGTTCATAAATATTGTGAAAGATGCATTGTATGTAAACAGTCTAAGTCGAAATCATTGCCTCATGGGTTGTATACTCCTTTGCCTATTCCGTTGCCCTTGGATTGATATTTCTATGGATTTTGTGTTAGGACTACCTCGGTCTAAAAATGGCAAAGATTCTATTTTTGTTGTGGTGGACAGGTTTTCTAAGATGACACATTTTATCCCGTGCAAAAAGGTTGATGATGCAATCCACATTGCTGATTTGTTCTTCAAGGAAGTGGTAAGACCCCATGGGCTTCCAATAAGCATTGTCTCCGATCGTGATACTAAATTCTTAAGTCATTTTTGGAGGACATTATGGAGTAAGTCAGTCTGGGAACTAAACTTCTCTTTTCTACTACTTGTCATCCACAAACCGATGGCCAAACCGAGGTAGTGAATAGAACTCTTTCTTCTTCTTTTGAGGGCATTTTGTAATGAAAAAGAATATCAAGTCATGGGAACAATGTTTACCCCACGTTGAGTTTTCATATAATAGGGCTGTTCATAGTGCTACTCATTATTCTCCTTTTGAAATTGTTTATGGCTTAAACCCTCTCACTCCTCTTGATTTGCTACCTTTGCCTAACAACTCGTTTTTCAGCATAAAGATGGTAAGAGTAAGGCTGAATATGTGCGGAAACTACATGAGAAGGTAAAAGCAAACATTGAAAAAGGTAGAGAGTTACGTCAAGCAAGCGAACAAAGGAAGGAAAAAGGTAGTGTTTGAACCAGGTGATTGGGTTTGGGTTCATTTGAGAAAAGAGAGGTTTCCTACCCAAAGGAAATCTAAGCTTCAACAAAGGGGAGATGGTCCTTTCCAAGTGCTATCCAAGATTAATGATAATGCCTATAAAATAGATCTCCTGGTGAGTATGGTGTAAGTGCTACTTTTAATGTGGCTGATTTATCCTTTTTTGATGCAGGAGAAGAGGATTACAATTTGAGGACAAATTCTTCTGAAGAAGGAGGGAATGATGAGGACATAGGAGGCGGCATGACCAAGGCAACAAACTTGGAGGACATACAAGGTCTTGGAGGCCCAATGACAAGAGCAAAAACTAAAAAAAGCTAAAGAGGCTCTAAATCTCTTGGTGACCACTTTACTTGAGACAAGCCCAAGTTTAAAGGAAGAAGAGACCGAAATGATACACTTAATTCAGATTGAAGACCTTGAAGAATAAGCCTCAATGGATATGCATAAAGGCTTCATTTTACTTGGCCCAAATTCTGCACTTAGTTTTATTTTTATTACGTTTAGTTAAACTTTTGTAATAAGGCTTATTGGGCTGGCTTATTGGGCCCTTTGTGTGTAAGCATAATTAGGTTAAACTCAATATGGATGTTGTCCACTATATAAGGGAACACCATAGCCTTTTAGAGGGGGGCAGAATTCAAAGTTTACCTTTTTGGTGAGAGACAAGCTTCTCTAGGGTTCTTTTGAGAATCTTTGAACTTATCAAGGGCTTCAATCCTTGTGGCGTTCTTGGGCTTATCAATTCTTTGGAATTGTGGCGCCTACCTATAATCCATAAACTTCAGTTTTCATTCTATATTTCTTGGTTTCATATCTCCAGATTTCCTTATCGTTTTTCGGTGTTTCTTGAGCCAAAATCGCGTTTCGGAAAGCCATCTTTCACCTCGTTTTGGAAGCACTCAAATCCGAGGTCTATAGCGCGAGATAAGTCTGTTCGTATCAGAACGTGTTGGCGGCTGAATTTTTAGTGCGAAATTCCATTCCTAGTTGATCCAATCATCCTTTTCTTTCGGGAATCATATCAATATGTAGATTTGCTGGGTACCCAGATCTATTCATAACATTTACATGCAACCCATCTTGGCCTGAAATATCCAGGTTTTGTGCAAGAGAAACTCTAACTGTTTCAAGTAGGGCTGATATCTTATCTAGGATTTTCAGACTCAAGCTCAAAGCTCTAATGAATGTCATAAAAAAAAGGTTATTTGGAAACGTCCGTGCAGGTACTCAAATTTGATTTTGTTTGTATTATCTATTCTTAGTGCTATTCATCAATCCAACTATATATATAGCTACAATTAACTAACACTTTTCTATCAACTATTCTTTCTCCATCACAGAAGTTTACACAATTGAATTCCAAAAAAGAGGCCTCCCACATGCACACATCCTTATATGGCTAGCAGAACGTGACAAGATCAAAAAACCAGATGACGTTGACAAAATTGTATCCGTGGAAATCCTAGATCCAGATTCTGATCCTCAATTGTATGAACTAGTGCAGAAATTCATGATGCATTCTCCTTGTGGCCCTCTTAATCCAAAAGCACAATGCATGGTGGATAAGAAATGCAACAAATTCTTCCCAAAAAAATATAATCCACACACAACAATAGACCATGAAGGATTTCCTACATACAAGCGAATAGAAGATGGCATGTCTATTCGTATTAAAGGCATTGCATTGGATAACAGGTTTGTTGTTCCATATAATCATACATTGTTGTCTATGTTTCATGCCCACATAAATGTCGAAAAATGCAATCAGTCAACCGCAATCAAGTACCTATTCAAGTATATTAGCAAAGGGAATGATCGTGTCGTTGCCTCGATTTATGAGACAGAACAAACTGGCAATCCACATAGAGCACTAGATGAGATTGAACAATATTACAACTTCCGATATATATCCGCATGTGAGGCAGCTTGGCATATATTCGGATTTGATATCCAACATAGATTCCCACCGGTGGAAAGGTTAAGCTTCCATCTCCCAGACCAACAATGTGTGATATACTCTAACACTGATGACGTTGTTGAGATCCTAGCAAAGCCAAGAGTCAGTGAGTCTATGTTTTTTGCTTGGATGAAACAGAATAAAGATGATGATTTGGCTAAAACACTGTATTATTATGAATTTCCACAATATTATGTGTATCATCGTAGCAAGCGTATGTGGCAAATAAGGAAAATAGGATTTGCAATAGGCCGACTTACTCATGCTGCACCTTCATCAGGAGAATTCTACTACCTCAGGATTTTGTTGACTAAAGTAAAAGGGCCTTCATCCTACAAAGCTATTAGAACTGTTGATGGTGTCATATACCCTACATATCGTGCTGCATGTATTGCATTTGGATTGTTAGACGATGACTGTGAATTTGTATCAGCTTTAAGGGAAGCATCTATGTGGGCAAGTGGCCGGTCATTGCGAACTATGTTTGTGAGTATGTTACTGTGTTGTTGCCTTACCTGGCCTGAGGTCGTTTGGAAGGAGACTTCTCGAATATTATCAGAAGACTTATTATATATTGCACATCGTGACCCTATGTCATCAAGTATGTTCATATTCCTCTAACTTTTGCCGCAGTACCCTTTTTAACTAGCAACTTTTGTTAATGCTTTCTATTCCTTCATGTAGCGATCCTTATATCAGCATCAGAAAAAGAGCAAGCTGCCCTTACTGAGATCGAAACTCTACTGCAGCAAAATGGTAAGAGTATCTCTGATTTCCCATCACTGCCACGACCATCATTGAGTACCCATGCCAATGTTGATAACCATTCAATTCGCCAGGAATTAAATTATGACAGGGTTCAGCTACAGAAACAGTCGGAAGAGATAGTGAAATCATTGAATGTAGATCAACATGTTATCTACAACACAGTCATGTCAAAAATTAATTCTGGTGTTGGTGGATTTTTCTTTGTTTATGGATATGGGGGAACGGGGAAAACATTTTTGTGGAACGCATTTACCTCATCACTACGTTCCAGAGGTGAAATTGTGCTCACTGTTGCCTCTAGCGGTATTGCAGCCACATTGCTACAATCTGGCAGGACAATACATTCAAGGTTTGCAATACCAATTGCAATTAATGAAGACTCAATGTGCAATATCAAACAGAACTCTTTGCTGGCTGAATTGATTAAAGTGACCAAACTGATTATATGGGATGAGGCACCCATGGTCCAACGTTTTTGCATTGAGGCATTTGACCATACTTTAAAGGATATAATGCATTGCAACAAGCCCTTCAGTGGCAAGGCTGTATTGATGGGAGGTGACTTCCGCCAATTGTTACCCGTTATTCCAAAGGCATCTAGAGCTACTATAGTCAATGCTTGCATCACTTCTTCACTTTTGTGGGATTCATGTACAATTTTCCATCTCACAAAAAACATGAGACTGTCATGTTCTTCTAATCAAGAATTTGAAGAATTACAAGTCTTCTCAAAATGGCTTCTTGATATAGGAGATGGTAATTTAGGGTTTCATACGCACGACGGAAATAGCACAAAGTTGAGATTCCGGACAAATACCTCATTCATAACCTTGACAATCCTATGCACGCTATTGTGTCAGCCACTTACCCAGGTTTGCTTCAAAATTTAACTAACTCAGCTTACTTCAATAGTAGAGCTATTATTTGCCCAACAATTGAAAGTGTGAACCAGATAAATGAATACATGTGCTCTTTATTACCTGGTCAATTGATGGAGTACTATAGTTGTGATACTATTTGCAAGTCATCTCAAGACGTTGATGGATTTGAAGATCTGTACACTCTGAGTTCTTGAATACTATCATTTGTTCGGTCTCCTTTGCATGTTCTTATTCTAAAGGTTGGTGTGCCTATAATGTTGTTAAGGAATATTGATCAAGCTGCTGGCTTATGTAATGGAACCAGACTACGCGTCACACATCTTGGGAAGAATGTCATCGAAGGATTAACACTTAATGGGTCGAATCCAAACCACAAGGTTTTAATCCATAGGATGGACATGAATCCTTTAGACAGCAGTCTACCATTTAGGATGAAGAGACGGCAGTTTCCTATTACTTTATCCTTTGCAATGACAATTAACAAGAGTCAGGGTCAGTCATTACAAAATGTTGGGTTATATTTGTCGAAGCCAGTCTTCACAGATGGAAAATTATACGTTGCTTTATCAAGAGTGAACAATATTGCTGGTATGAGGATTCTTATACAAGACGGTTCAAATGGTGGAAAATGTACAACCACCAATGTAGTATACAAGGAAATATTTAGAAATGTTGAACTGAAATGATTGCAAGAAATTTCCTGTTCACAATACATGTTCAAAACTTGATGTAGTTTAATGTCTACCATGTTCATGTACTTTTGTTGAAGTTTTTAAGCTGCAACATAAATTGCACAACCTATAAAAGTACCCCACCCTCAAAGACAAATTCAATTCCATTTCTCCAAATATTTAAAATGCAATTCTTTTCTTTTAGAACTTCATTTTTAATTCAATTACTTGAACATTTCAATGAATGGATGGTCAGAATGCCCTGTACATTTCTTAAGCTGTTGCACCGCGCAACGCACAGGGGGATGACGTGCTTGTTCAAATAAAGAGGCTTACCTTCAAGCTGGTGCCCTGCCCGTAAAGTTAACTGGGTCATTGGCTGTGTTCTGGGTGATGCTGGTAGCTTAAATCACGTGAACGATTTTTGGTTTTCATTAAACTCGTTCTATACCCAAAAAAAATGATTTTCAATGTATGGTATTAAATTATTTTTTTTGGAATAAACTAAATTAAATTATTTACACACTATAACATTATGTTAATTTCTTTTACTGTATATGGTATTTTGCTCTAAAAGCCACTAGGTCGTGGATCAAAGGTGTAGTGATGGATTGTCTAGTTCTTTTTAGAGTCTTTCAGGAGCGCTTTCAGATGTGTTAGTTGTGGTCTGTTAGTTCTAGTTTATGAAATCATGCATGAACGAAAGCTTTAACTTCTTTTGTTCTATTCCCCTTAAACCTCATTTTTGTCATGTCTCTCTCATGCGTTTGTAAACTCTGAAATCATGATTTCATAAGCTAGTTTCTATATGTCGAAATAAAACTCTTCTCACATACTTCGCTCATTTGTAAAAACTATTGGATCTCCAATAGGTAATCTAAATACTAAATATTCAAAATTATGCATTGCCTTTTAAAATACAAAAAGTTTTGTACTAAAGGTGATGAAATTTGGTCAAAAAAGAGTGAAGGAAAAAGTTATACATGAAAATATGTTATAACGTGTGAATAATAAAAAAAGGGTGCATTCGTGGTTTTTAAAAAATACTTTACACTCTACGAAATCTTTGCAAATAGACACCCCATGAAGTGAAATCGGGAGATTTTTTTTTCTCAATAAAAAAAAGTAGGGAGATTTTTTAAATAGTTTAGAGAAAAAATGACAAATATAAATATTTTAAAGTCAATTAATTAACTTCCTTAATTAAAAGGAAAAAAAAAACCTTTGTTTTATATTTAAAATAAGAGGGGTGTGTGTGTCTCTCTCTATATATATGTAACACCTTACGTGTTCCAAGTCAATGAACAAAAGGACATATATGTTTCTTTGGTGGTTTTTTTACATTTGGCGGTTTCACATTAGGTGTTTTTCCCTCTAATTAGAGGGATTGGACATTTTTTTTTTATATATATTCTATTTATTTAGATTAGATTAGATTAGATTATATGTTGGATTCTGAAATTTTTTTACATCCAATATCTCAAATTAATTAATTTTCAGTCCTACATTCAAAAATATTTTTTCTGTAACCCCAATATCCTTGAAATTAATTAATTTGAGAATCTTGGTGCAAAAAAATTTCAGGATGCAACATACAATCTAATTTGAATAAATAGAATATATAATAAAAATAAAAAAGGTGTTAATCCCTCTAATTAGAGGGAAAAACACCTAAGAGAAAAGCACCTAATGTGAATTCACATTTGACATTAGAAGTTTAATGCCTGATTTGATTGGAACCTATCTGTCTATTTTATTTCAGAGACTCTTGTGGAGTTTATCTGCTTTCATGGGTTTAGATGTGGGATGGTTCAGTGCAAGGGATACGTACATAATGCCATTCTACTCCATGGACGAAATTCATGAATTGAAGGTGGGCTTCTTGTGGTGGCTGGTCACCCATTCTCGCAACAGCCATCGCCAAAAAGTGTTGTCTTTGATTGAGGACTACCACAAGCAGAAGAAGAGACATTAAGGGCATACTTGTTATGACACATTGTAATTGACAAATGTGTATTTATGACAAATTTGTATTCATGAAAAATACCTTCATCATTTGTTCTTTTGTAAATTGTTTACTTATGCTAACTTCACAATTTTTATTAAATGACAACAGTAAATTTTTGCTTATGTTTTGATATTTGTTCATGGAATGAGAACATCAAAAGAATTGACAGATTTGTTAAATTTTTGCTTATGTTTTGATCTTTACTCATGGAATGAGAACAACAATATCAGTCATTTATATAAGTCATATCAGTCATTTGTATCATGATATCAGTCATTTGTATAAGCCATATCAGTCCTTTGTATTAGCGGGCGTTAGTAACAATATCAGTCCCTACTAACAACAATATCAATCTCTACTAACAACAATATCAGTCTCCACTGACAATAAATCAACTAACAACAATATCAGTCCCCACTAACAACAATATCAGTCCCCACTAACATCAATATCAGTCCCCACTAACAACAATATCCGTACCGACTAACAACAATATCCGTACCGACTAACAACAATATCAGTCCCTATTAACAACAATATCAGTCACCAGTAACAACAATATCAGTACCTACTAACAACAATATCAGTACCTATTAACAACAATATCTGTACCCACTAACAACAATATCAGTCCCCACTAGCAACAATATCAGTACAGACTAACAACAATATCACTCTCCACTAACAACAATATCAGTACCCACTAACAACAATATCAGTCTCCACTAACAACAATATCAGTCCCCACTAGCAACAATATCAGTACAGACTAACAACAATATCACTCTCCACTAACAACAATATCAGTACCCACTAACAACAATATCAGTCTCCACTAACAACAATATCAGTCCCCCTAACAACAATATCAGTCCCCACTAACAACAATATCAGTCCCCACTAACAACAATATCAGTAGCCACTGACAACTACATCAGTAGCCAATAGCAACAATATCAATACCTACTAACAATAATATCATTCCCTACTAACAACAATATCAGTGGGCGTTAATAACAATATCAATAGCTGCTGACAATATCCAGCTGCATATTTTTTTCAACATCATTTACATTTGTAACACTATGAATATGTGCACATAAATGAAACTTGGATACAATTGTGTATTATATCCAAACTTTATTTACAACACCAAGTGCATCTACAAATTTATAATGACAACATTACACACCATCTCCAAAAATAATATGGTGTGGATTTCTATCTAAAGCCATATACAACAAAAGAGTGTGAGACGCAATGCCCAAAAAAGAAACACCCAAGGCACCATTAATGATCAGCTTGGATTTGGATTCTTGCAAGTCTTGACGGAGTGTCCTGGCTCATGGTATCTACCACAATGACAAACCTTCTTGTTTTGGAACTGAGATTCCCGTCTTTTTCTTTTCGGCCTTGTAGTGATTGGAGGCTCCAAGAAAGTCTCTGTTAGCATATGTGTCACCGTCGGCGCATCAACATGTGGACAATCGTGTGTTACAACTAGCCGCATGCTATGTGCATAAATTTTCACTTGTGCTGAAAGTGTAAATAATCATCTACAAATGTGTACACATTACCATTAAGTACCTTAATTGCTGCACATGCATGTGGGCAAGGTAGTCCACTCATTTGCCATGCTAAACAAGAGCATTCTTTTGCAACCAAATCAACAACAACATAAATTAAGGCATCACCGCGTCTAGTTTCAACCCAAAACTAGTTCTCCCCATAATATGTAGCATGCATATTTTCTGCAAAGTTCACATGCTGCATCAAATTTTTTTTTTTAGGTCCTACACCATTTTTCCAATTCGCAAAAGTCATCTTGCTTGCAAGCAACTTTGTAGCCGACTTCTCCCTATGCTCATGTATTAGTGGTCAAGTTATCCCACCTTTTGAAAGGAAATTTGCTTAGAGCCCATCGATCAACATCCCCACGAGTCTCAACCCATTATGGCAATTGTGGATTGAACAATTTTAATTTTCTCATCGCAACAGTGAAGTCTCCAACCAGCCTTGCATACGCAATTCCATCGAGGAGGTGCAATGCAGTATCCTTGCTATTCCTAGAGGCACGTGTCACCCCTCTATTGATTTTGAGGAACTCTACACTATAATTTTCCTTCACATGCCTGTAACAAAATGCATGTCTCTTGGTGCCAAATATATCTTTTACAGCACCAATAATGAAATTATTCCAATCAGACACAATTGTTATCACCATTGATCTTGTAATCTGTTTTACATTATTTCGAAACCAAGCTCAATCATCATAGGTCTCACCGCTAACAATGCCATATGCTAAGGGAAACATTTCATTGTTTGCATTGATCATATACACAAGCTGACAACATGGTTCCTTATAAGGACCACTAAGATGACATCTATCTATATAAAGTATTGGCCGACTACCATCTATAAAACCTTTAATAGAGCAACCATATGCAATAAATAGCCTCTCAAATCTGTTATCGGGTGACCATTCCCATTTTGCAACTATGTCGGGATCACTCTTTATGAGTCTGCCACACATATAAGGAATAACCTTGCAAGAGTCCTCTACTCGTCCGTGTAATTGCCTCACCACTCTTTCTTTTGCCCTATATGCCTGACGATAGTTCAGCCGTACCCCATACTCGCTATATAAGTCAGTTCGAATTTCATTAGCTGTCTTCTCAATATTACATCTCAAACCATCAATTACAATCGATGATGTCAAGCTACACTTGGGTGGACAAGATACAATACGGCTATCCTGTGCATGGTGTATGTGTTCACTTCTGTATGTTCTGATGATTAGCAACTCGGTATCTTGATGTTCTCCCGCTGAATATGCACACATGTACCAGGACAACCATCAACCTTGCACTTCATTACTAGAAAATACTAAAATAGCGGCGTAGAAAAAAAATCCGTCATAATTTACAACGGAAAGGAAAATCTGCCCCAAATTACAATGGAAAAAAAAAATTTCATCGCAATTTGCGACAGAAAAAAATTCCGTCGTAAAAATTCAAAAAATAAATTCCCCATTTGTGATAGAAAAAAAAATTCCGTCACAATTTTTTTTTTTAAAAAAAATCCTCATTTACGACGGAAAAAAATTCCGTCTCAAAAAAAAAATTCTCATTTGCGATGGAAAACAAATTCTGTCGCAAAAATAAAAATAAATTCCGTATTTACGATGAAAAACAAATTCCATCAGAAAAATGAAAAAAAACATCCCTATTTGCAACGGAAAAACAAATTCCGTGGCAAAAATAAAAGAAAAAAATTCCCCACTTATAAAAAAATTATCTCCTGCGGTTCCGGCCAATTCCCTAATTCCTTTGGCCGCCTTTCGTTCATCTCGGTCCTCTGTCTCTCTTCCTTGCCGCCACAGTTCGTCAGTCGCTGTCTTTCCATTCACCGACGTCTCCTCTTCTCCATTACCGTCGTCGCCATCTATTCCCTTCACGATCTTCATGCTGCGAGAGAGAGAAGATCGGAGAAGATGACATGGGGAGCTGGAATTTTTGTGGCCGATGGCAACTTGGTGGTGTTGGGGAAGAAGGTCCTCAATCAGGTTCCCCAAAACGTTGTCGTAAATCCCTCAAGAAGGTTGACATTGTTGATTCCAATGTTCGAAGAGATTAGGGACAGCAAAGAGGCGTCACCTGAAGAGACCTTGAAAGCTTTGATTTCCTTCCAGGGAGCTTTAGAATCGGCCAAACAACTTCTCAGATTCGGGAGCGAAGGCAACTTCCCCTTTTTAATTCCTTGCTTGGTAAATTGTTCTTCCATGCGATTTCATTATAAGTGGTTTGATTTGTGGATATATTGATCTTTTGGTGATGTTATTTGTAAACGCTATTGAGAAAGCAACTGCGGGCTCACTTGCTTTATTAATTTATACGCCACCCTGAATTAATTTTGTTTCAGGCTTTTCCGTAAAATTTCAAAACGCAGTCAATTGAACCAAAGTATGGGTTGTTGATTTAGGATGCTTTTGTATTTTAGTTATTCTTAATTAGTTGAACAACATTTGCACAGTTAAAAACAAAAAATTAGCTGAACAAAATAAATTTATATTCAATGGTTAGTTGTTCTGGGTAGAACTAAAAATATCTGTTGCTAATACTTGGTGCAAATTTGAAATTCTAAAAAGAAGACTGCTATGGATATCTGACATTTCACTCACTAGATACAGTTTATAATTGATGATGATTCCTTTTTCCATGTAGAAACTGCATTTACTATAAATTTATGTTCAAATTCTAGCTCTTTTCTGCTTATCCAGATTTGCAATATATGGTTGTGTTTGTGTTTTTGTGTGTACATTTATGTATGTGTGTGTGTATATATTATAAAGTAGAAGCTTCTTATTTTGGGCCCTCTAATACAGTCTTAGTCAGTTAGTAAGTAGGATCGGAGTGGTCGCTGAAGAGCTGGGAGTAGAAATATATCCAGGATTTGCTGCCAGTGAGGTATTTCTGGTTTCGTTTTACTGTTACCAGCAATTTTTGTGTTCATTGTTTTTGTTTTGGTCAGATATTGTTTGATGCAAACAACAAAGTCATTGGCATTGGAACTAATGATATGAGAATTTCAAAAGGCGAGAGGTGTGAAGTGAATGACATAAATGAGTGAGACTATGAGAGTGATTGAGTGAGTGAGTAGTAGGCAATCGGGCAGGCAAGTAGCTTCCTTCATGGCTAGACTCAGTCAACAAGGGAAATGGGCAACTACCAACTGGGCATGTTTAAAAAACAAAAAATTAACGGGCCTAACAGGGCTGACCCTTAACCCTGCAGAATGACCGCTTTTTGTGCCTCAAGACTTACAGGCGGGCCTATCTCATTCGGCCCACTTTATTTAAAGGTTCCATTTTATAAGTCCCATCCCATAGGACCCGAGCATGCTAAACTCAACTTTACTGATTTTCAAATCTATCCATAGTCCATCTCTATAGTCAAATCGCTCTCCTTTCTCTGTCTTCCTACCTCTCCTCTATCTCTTTCTCTATCTCAACTCAAATCTACACCTTCGCTTTTCTTTTTCCCATGGATATTTTCTAAATCGGTTAATGAAATTTAATTTTTTTTTGTCATTTCTAAAGTTTATTGTTTATTTAATTTTAAATTGTATTTTATAAATGATTTGTGTGCTTTAAATCATATTTCATTTTTTAATCAAATCATTTTAAATCTATCGGCCTTCTTAACAAATTAATATATATTTATTATACGGCTTAAGAAAAAGGAGAGGATGCTATCATTTTCCTCTTTTCTTTTTCTTCTCATAATTCCATCTCCGGCCTTATATCATGAAATAGATTATTTAGATTTAATATTTTATGATATTATTATTATAAAATATTTTATAAATTAAAATTTATTTATTTATTTTTGTATTGAGTCATGAACTATATAGATAAGATTTTAAATTTATTTATTTATATGGTAATAATTTTATAAAATATTGAATCTAACCTTTCTTTTATTTAATGGTAGGTATGAGATTATGAGAAAAAGGGAAATGAGAGAAATCCAACCATCTTAAAGATTAAATACTTGATGAGGGACATGCTTGCTATACTTTGGGCATCCATTGCTCAAAGATTAGTTATGATGATTTATATATAGAGAATTATTTAATTTCAACAATTTAAATGAAAAGGTAATATTAAATTTAAATAAGAACTGAGGTTGATTCAATACTTTGAAATATGTTTTTATGTGCGCCTGTCAAATAGTATTCTTTTGGTTCATCAAATATTTTGAAGTGTTTTTTTAAGTAGCCAGTATTTTAAAATATTTTATAGTACAAATTAGTCTCAAAATATTTTCTGAATTATTTTTTTGATCACTATTTTTTTTTTTTTTCATATTTTTAGTAGAAATCTTCTATTTTATTGGTACTCATTTTAAAACTTCTAATAATTAGTTTTACAATTTTTCCTATAGTCATCTTAAATATCTTTTAGAGTTATTTTTCATGTCTGCGAAAATAATTTTTAATTATTTTCAGTATTGAAAACATGGTAGATAAGTACATTCACTTAACCGTTTGTTTTGAGAGTTAAAAGCAAGATTAAAATTGCTCCTAAAATATACTTTAAATCAAATTTAAACTATAAAATACCTTACTGTACTATACGCACATTATGCTAAATAAGCATAAAAAATTCTTTAGTGAGTGTTGGATGAACAAAAAAAAAAGGATATTGGACGAAAAAATAGCTCGGTGTTCTAGATCAACCTCAACCCTTTATATAATTATAATTAGTAGTTTTCTAAATTAAATTATTTCGTTAAAAACAGATAGTATCATAAGTTATATAGAAACTTAAAATAAATTGTATTTGAGAGGTGAGAAAAGGATGGTAAAAACGAGAGGGGCAGGAAAAGATAATAAAAGGACTTAATTAATTAATTTAGACATTTTTAATTTAGTAAGTTGCGCTCATGTCTTATGCGTGTGGGATTTCAGATTTGTGGGGTCACTGGGGTGAGACTCTGAGGAAGGGAGATAAGAAGAGAGAATAAAAACATATAGATAGATAGATAGGTAGGTAGGTAGGTAGGTAGGTAGGTAGGTAGGTAGGTAGGGAGGGAGGGAGGGAGGGAGGGAGGGATGGATGGATGGATGGATGGATGGATGGATGGTGGATGGATGGATGGATGGATGGATGGATAGGGAGATAAGAAGAGAGAATAAAAACATATATATATATATATATATATATATATATATAGATAGATAGATAGATAGATAGATAGATAGATAGATAGATAGATAGGGAGATAAGAAGAGAGAATAAAAACATATATATATATATATATATAGATAGAGAGAGAGAGTGACCATTTTGATCAGAAAAACAAGGGTGAAGGTGCAATTTTACACATGAACTTTACCTCAAGGAGCGTCCAAAGACTACGACCTTTTTATGAACTTTACCTCGGGAGTCGTCCAAGACTACGACCTTTTTTTCTCAGAAGAAAAATACATAGATAGATAGATAGATAGATAGATAGATAGATAGATAGATAGAGAGAGAGAGAGAGAGAGAGAGAGAGAGAGAGAGAGAGAGAGAGAGAGAGAGTGTGTGTGTGTGTGTGACCATTTTGATCAGAAAAACAAGGGTGAAGGTGCAATTTTACACATGAACTTTACCTCAGGGAGCGTCCAGCACCACGACCTTTTTTATGAACTTTACCTCAGGGAGCGTCCAGCACCACGACCTTTTTTCTGTAGCAAATAGATAGATAGATAGATAGAGAGAGAGAGAGAGAGAGAGAGAGAGAGAGAGAGAGAGAGAGAGAGAGAGAGAGAGAGAGAGAGAGAGAGAGAGAGAGAGAGAGAGTGTGAGTGAGTGTGAGTGTGTGTGACCATTTTGATCAGAAAAACAAGGGTGAAGGTGCAATTTTACACATGAACTTTCTCGAGGGAGCGTCCCAAGCGCACGACCTTTTTTTTCGAAAAAATACACACGACGTTACGTTTTTGGGAGCGCCCGCCACCATGGTTAGTTGACCAAACGGTCAACGTTAACTTGGATGGAAGTGAACGATGCGCGGGTAAAATTACACTTTTGCCTTTAGTTTTAGGTGAAATTACTCTTTTGCCCTTAGTTTTAAATATTAAAAAAAAAACTAAAATACCCCTCGGCCACCGTGGCATGCGGCGACCACCGCCGGCGGGGGGTGGCCGGTGGTGGGGGGCCCACCTAGGGGTATTTTAGTTTTTTTTTTTTAAAAATATATTTAAAACTAAGGGCAAAAGAGTAATTTCACTTAAAACTAAGAGGCAAAAGTGTAATTTTACCCCGCGTTATTGTTCACTTCCATCCAGTTAACGTTGACCGTTTGGTCAACTAACTACCGGTGCCGAACGCTCCCAAAACGTAACGTTGTGTGTATTTTTGCCGTAAAAAAAAGGCGGGCGCCCCCAAAAAGTTGTAAAATTGCACCTTCTCCCGAAAAACAAAAACTAGGTGGAACTGAGGGAGGGGAAGAGAGGGGGAATATTGGAGTCCAAATTAGGTGCTAATACCTCTAATTAGAGGTATTAGCATATTTTTTTATATATTGTATTTATTTAAATTTAAATTAAATGCTGCTTTCTGAGATGTTTTTTGCACCCAGTATCTCAAATTAATTAGTTTTCATAATACCGGTGTTACCTAATTATAAGCACCTAATTATAAACACCTAATGTGGACTCGGAATATTGGTGGTTATTTTGGGGGTTGAGAAGTTAGAAAAAGGGAAAATACATTTCAAGTTTCCAGAGATAAAAAAAGATATTAAAAAAATCCTAAGAAAAATTCATATATTAGAAAAGTTCCGTTAACAATTTTTTCTGTAGGATTAATAATTGCTATATGTGGGATTAACAATTCATTAAGACTTTTTTGATATTTGAATTTTTTTTGGTCTCTTAAAGGAATTTTTCCTTAAAAAAATACACATAATTTTATTTTTTTGCCAACACCAAAATACTGGTAAAACAGTGGGGGCAAGGTACCATGAATCTGATATTTACTTGGGTTTCACAAATTGGGCTCATATTCATGTAGTCCCACGAGTCTTTTTTGGTTAGGCGTGTGTCTCTCTCTTTTTCTTTTTTCTTTTTGATTGCCTATCCGGTATCCAGAGCTTTGCCGCGACTAATTCAAATCCGACCCCAAGTCACGCACCTGGCTATGGTGGGTGAGTCTCTCCACGGGGGCTTTTCTTCGTATTCACAAGGCTCGAACTTGAACTGGGTTCAAGCCGACAAGCCACTTACCACTTGTGCCAACCCCCAGTGTCCCTCTTTTTTTTTTTTTTTTATTAGAGGTGATGTTGTTTGAAGTATTAATAGACACTAAATATGAGTTCATGTCAATATAAGTAACTCTTAGAATTGTTTGATCGAGTTAAGGAGCAATAATACACATCAAGTTTGCCCCGGAGGCGTCCAAAGACTACGAAGTTTTTTCTGTTAGAAAAGTACACACGAAGTTACGTTTTGCTGAAATAAGCTTTCAAAGACCACTACCAAGTTAGTTGACCGTCAACTTGGATGGAACGCTGACATGACGCTAATTTGGACTGACACGTTGACGTGGAATAAAAAAAATTAAAAAATCCGGAAAAAAATTAGGAAAATTAAGAAAAAAATAGATAAAAATTCAAATAATTCAAAAAAAATTTAAAAAATTAGAATTTTTTTTAAAAAAGTAGGAAAAAAATTCAAATAATTAGAAAAAAAAATCAAATAATTAGGAAAAAAATTCAAATAATTAGAAAAAAAAATTATTATTTTTTTTAAAAATTCAAAAAATTCAAATAATTAAGGAAAAATTAAAATACCTCCGCCAATGGGCCCCACCACCGTCGGCCCTGCGGCGTGGCCCCTTGCAATGGCGGTTGTCGGATGATTTATTGCCGTCGATCAGCCCATTTGGCATTTGCGGATAACTAATCAAAGTGGAGGAGGAGTTGTATATACACGCCGGTGCGGTTGTTGAAGATGCACTAGGGTAAAATGCTCATTGAAAAAATATATTAATTAATTAATTAAGATAATCTTCTTGTCAATTCTCTCTACAGAGATAAATCTAATCGATGTGTGAAGTCGACTAAAAATCGGTGGGGCCCATCAAGCGGGGTATTTTAATTTTTTTTTCTAATTATTTTAATTTTTTTCTAATTATTTGAATTTTTTCCTAATTTTTTGATTTTTTTTTTGAATTGTTTCCTATTTTTTCTAATTATTTTAATTGTTTTTGAATTTTTTGATAATATTTAAAACTAAGGGGCAAAAGGGTAATTTCACCTAAAACTAAGGGCAAAAGAGTAATTTCAGCCGCGTTACTGTTCACTTCCATCCAAGTTGACGGTCAACTAACGGCCGTGGTGCTGGGCGCTCCCAAAACGTAACTTCGTGTGTACTTTTGCTCCAGAAAAAACTTCGTGGTCTTTGGGCGCCCCTGCAGGGCAACTTGATGTGTATTATTGCTCCTTAACCCTTGTTTGATCCATAGTACTTCTAGAATCTTTCACAAAAATCAAGAAAAACTTTAAATTTTATTAACTCCTCTATAAAATTTAATAATTTTTGAACTCTACTCTTATTTAATATATAGTGTATCTCATGGAAATAAACTTAAGGCTAAAGTATGCTTTTAGTCCTTTAAGTTTACATGAGGTATACTTTTGGTCCCTTAACTTTATAAAGTATATTTTTAGTCCTATAATTCTAACACCGTTAATTTTGCTAACGGAAAATGCAAAACCGAAGTGATAACGGTGTAAACATAAGTGATGATTGTGTAATTAATCTATTAATCTTAAATTTAAAAATATGGGTAAATTGAAGAATTATAAAATTTGTGCAATTAAATGCTATTAGTCATCACTTGAGTTGACTGCGTCAGCATTTTCTGTTAGCAACAGTAACGATGTTAAAATTTTAGGACCAAAAGTATACTTTATAAAGTTAAAGGACCAAAAGTATGCCTTATGTAAAACTTAAAGGACTAAAAGTATACTTTAGCCTAAACTTGATATAATAATAAATTAAGGAAAAAATTGTACATTCATATGAAACTTTTCTCCCTTTGCCCGATAAATCGGATCAAAAAAAAAAATCTCTCTACCTTATATATATGACCAAAGGAGTATAACTTATGAAAAGATGAATCAAAACTTATTTATCAATTCTAGTTATTGCTTTTCACTCCTTCAACATTTAAAAAAGGATAATCTAAAAAAATAATTAAGGGTTAAGAGGCAAATTTGCTTAGGAAGTTTTCGCTGATGAGCAATATTGTTCTAAAAGTTTTTTTAGGCTCAATGTCATTATGGAAGTTTCAAAACGTAGCAAATTTGTCTCATACCATTAAAAAACTAATGTGACCGTTCAAAAAATTAACGTTAATTATTAATTTTTAACGCAAAAAGGACAACATTGCTTCATTTAATACTTCTGGAGCCATATTAAACATTTAAAAAAATCAGGATAACATTACTTCTCAACGAATACTTCTAAAATAAATATACACCTTAACCTTATAACTAATATTCACATGGCACTTGCAATATAAAACTCATAATAAAAATGGGAGAGAGCATACTATAGTGGAGTAGCATTTATGAACCTGGGGTAGGTGGTGCCCACTGGCCATGGGGTGGGAGTAGAAGTAAAGAAAATTGTCTTAAATTCTACTTCCTCGTGTCGATTTTATAAAATTCTTTTAACTAAAATAAGCAGGTTAAGAAATGGGTCAAAATTAATTAAAAATAATAATTATATAGTAAATGAATATTTTTTTTCAAGTATGTATTTATTTGTAAGGGGTAAGCAAGAGGCACAAATATGGTGACTGGTAAGACAAAAATGTCGAAAAAAGAGAGAGGAGAGATTATAGAGGCATGTTTGGATTTAACTTTTAGATAGTAGCTTTTGGGATTTACGAGGTAAAATGATTTTTTCAGGATAGTTTTTTGCAGAATAGATTAATGAAAACAATGATTTTGATATAATGTTTGAGTATTGTTATCAGAATAGCTTCTTCAGGGTCAAATTTACCAAAAATGACATTAGCTTTTGGTATAATTACATATAAAGGATAATGTTGTATTTTAAATATTTTTAACATTAAATTTCAAAATAATTAAAAACAATTACATAAATTTGTGTAGAAAATTAAAATACTTCAAGATACAAACTGATATTGAAAAAATACTTCACGATCTTCAAAAAATATTTCAGGGTATTGACAAGAACTAAAAAGATACATAAGGCTACAGATTGGTGCTGAAAAAAATACTTTATGATCTTGAAAAAAAAAATTAGGATGTTGAAAAAATATTTTATAAGATCTTGATCGATCTTGAAAAAATATTTTTAGGGTATTGACAAGAACTAAAAAGATATTTAAGGGTCTTGAAAAAATACTTCATGATTTTAAAAATTTATTTTATGATATTGAAAAAATATTTCAAAGTAATGATTGATCTTGAAAAAATATTTCATGATACTATACTAAAAAGATTCTAAAGAATACTAACTGGTACTAAAAACTACTTCTCATGATCTTACAAATTTATTTTATGATCTTAAAAAAATATTTTAAGGTACAGACTAATCTTGAATTTTTTTAAGGTATTGATAGATACTAAAAAAATACTTAAGGATACTTACCTGCATGATCAAAAAATATTGATGATGGCAGAGGAGAGAGAAAAATCTGAAAAAATAGTTTTTTCCTAAACTTAGGTTTTGGCCCTAAAACCTAGGTTTGGCTGCAGAATAACTTCTGGACATTTAAGGGCTGTTTGGCAAACTTTTGCTAAAACCTAAGTTTTGAAATTTTCCAAACAAACGTTTAATTAGAGGTAAAGCTGGTAAAAATGATGGTAGGGGGTACATTATTAAATGTAATATGCATGGTTTGTGAAACCGGACCGAACCGGCCGGTTCAGACCGGGAACCGGCCATGAAACCGGTCCGGTTTGGTGCAAAACCGGACTGACCCGAACGGGTTACTAGGTCATACCTGTTTTTTTTTTTATTAAAAAAACACATTCTCCTTCAATTTTTTTTTTTATATTTCTCCCTCAATTTTTTTTCCTTTTTTTTCACTTTTGGATGTCATATGGATTTGATTTGGTTTCGTTTTTTGGTTTTCCTGAAGCTATTGTGGTTTCTCTGTTTTTTTCGGTTAGGCTCCGCTGCTTAGTGGATGTCAAATGTAGGTTGTAAAGAAAATTGTTAAGAATATCGAATATGTCACAAGTATTGGAGTATATGATTATTTTGCCACTGATCCAAAATATTGAAATGATATATAGTATGTCAAATTTAGGTTGGTATAATAAGAAATTAATTATTTTCTAATTTTTTATACCTCACCTAGTCCTAGGCCGGTTGACTCCGGATGACCCACTAACCTTAACCCAAATCTCGACCGGTTCGATGACCATCCGGGTTTTAACCTTGGTAATATGCAAAAGGTGATCCGAGATGAAGTTTGGATGTGTTTTGGAGCGTTTGAATTAAACTTTTGGAGAATAGGCTTAAAAAAAAAAAAAAAAAAAAAGGTGGTAAAAATGCTTTTTCGAATAAATTTTGTGAAAAAAGTGATTTTAATAAAATGATAGTGTTTAGATATTATTATAAGAATAACTTTATTATGATTAAATTATTAAAAAAGACATTAGCCTTTGTGATAATTGCTTATAATTAAATGATAAGGTTTTATTTTAAATATTTTTAATTTTAACAATAAATATTGTTCCACTTGTATCCTTCAGCCACCAGCTCCTCCCCCTTCCTGCAGCACCCGTAGCTAAACTCGCTTTATGGGCGGACTAAGCCGCCATCGCCGATTAAGATTCTACAGTGACCGGGTTCGTCTTTATTGTCCGATACGCTTCTCTTATGTGCATGGCTAATAGGAACCTCAAAGTCTTCGTCAACGAAATACTCAAATGACCCAATGGAATTAAGAACTCGACCTCGCACGCGGATCTTTGGCAACGTCTGGTAGTGCCGATCCACAGCGGATGATGTTCCCAATTTCTAGTCAGAAACTATTGCTTCCTCCACCGTCAGCGAGTGACAATTGGAGAACCTTCATTAGCTCTGAATCAGAGGCAAAAACCGCAGATTGGACCTTTATTGGAGATCGAAAGAGAAAGACAGAGCAGAGGGGGAAGGTGGGAGCAGCAAAGGAGAGATGAGAGAGAAAAAGCAGAAAAAAGAGGGATCCACATTATGACAGTGAAAGGGCAGTGTTAGGAGGGAGAAAAGTAAAAAAAAAATCAACTTTTTCCAAAACCATGGTTTTGGCTCTAGATTCTGGCCTTTTTACTGGTGTTTGGCAAATTTTTTACGAAACCATGGTTTTGTTGCCAAAAGCACTTTTTTTTTTTTTTTTTTTTTTTTTTCAGTTTGCGAAACTGGCAGTGGTCAAATAAGAGGTCATTACAGTCTCATCATTTTCCATTAGCGGAAGCTATGATGAGATTGGACATTCAATATAATTTTGTGCTCCTTCTTTGATTAAGGTCAAGGATGACTCATAAAATAATTTAAAAATAAATATAAATACAAATATAAAATTAGCTATTTATATGACATAAGTAAAAAAAAAATCTGTTGGCAAAAAATATCAGTAAGAAAAATCTATTGAAAAATGAGTTGTAAAGAAATTTAAATTTGGTTTGCAGCAAGAGTGCACGCGTTAACCACATTAAGAAAGGGGATAGCAACCAAAACTCATAAAATATAAGAGTAAAACTACTTTTAATGATTTTTTTCGTTTCGGTTTCTATACATTTAACAAGTTTTAGTTTTGGTCTTCATACTTCTTATACCAAGTTCTTATAAAAATATAAGAATTAAGAGTCACGATTTGAAACTATATATAAACTAAAACCAAAATTTGATAAGTAAAGACTAACAATAATTTTTATGATATCCAGATTATTTTTTTTGCCAGCAACATCCAGATTTCAACTAATGAATGTTGTTTTTTTCTAAACTAATAAGTATCTGGATTATTATTTCAAAAGTCAGTTGATATGAAAAATGACTGAAAAATTCATAAATCATAATGAATACTACATATATAACATGTAATATGATTAAACTGTTAGTATTTAGGTGTCCTAGAGGCAATCCATAAGGACAGATCAGCACCTTTTTCTATGTTGTAGTATTTCATAAATGAGCATATTTTATCTTTATCATATTTATGTCTCACCTTTATTTTAAAGTAAATATGTGTTTGAAGATAAAAGCCCTAGGAATAGAATATATGTTAATCTCGAGGATCAATAATAAGAGATCATGATCATGAGGACTCGAGAACACTGTATATTTATTACCTAAAATTTGATCCTAGTCTTGAATCACCAAGAAAGGGCATTGATGATCTCAATAAGACTAGTACGACATCGTCTACTTGTATAGAGATACAAGGTAGGGACCTCATGGAATACAGGCATGGTGATGCCTTAGGCGATGTCGTGGGTGGATCTGTTGGAGAACGAGATAGACCGAACCGACCCACCGAGAGACTCCACAAAGATTCATTGTAGAGAGTATCATTGGATATGTAAAGTTTCTCATCGTTTGGTAGCGCGGATCATCCTAGACTTAAGGATGTCATCGAACACTATGGCCTAGGGTTATACTTTAACTGTACAACTCTATCCGCACTTTGAAAATGGGGAGAAACGAGATACTTTTGGGTGTAACTCGAATACATAAGTATAGATGGATATCTTTGAGAGGACTCACGGTCCCCTACAAGGGATTAGTCATTCACAAGACCGGTAGAGCTTAGATAGCTTCTAATTAACTCGGAGTCTCGATAAAGAAGTGATCATGAAGAGTCATGATCTATTGTAGAGTTAATATAAGAAGATTCCTAGTTATGTGAATTAGCTACATTTAGTCAATTAAGAGAGATGATACTCTATCTTTGCTCTCGACTAAATGTGAATGACGATGTGAGGGATGATGCACACACGTTATCCAAATATGAAAGGTAGATCACTTGATCAACTCAATTAGTTCTGGGGCCACGAGCATTGCTAGTGTCTTATGAGGTCATTAAATAAATTGGGCCGAGTTAAAGGAGTTTTAATTGGTTCAAGTTTATTTATGTCGTGACTAATTGGGCCTAATGGGCCACACACAAAGGTTATTCCGCTTGTTTAAAATTAGCAAACTTGGACTAATAATTGTTATTGGGCTTTATCAAGAGTAAATGTGTAATTGAGTTGGAGTGGGACTCAAGCCCAATGAGGAAATTTGAATTTTAATTCAAAAAGGATAGGTTATAAAAGATAATTCTGAATTATCATATATATATATATATATATATAAAGATCCAATAATGATTGGATGAAGATAGGAGAAATAATAAATGAGGATTGATTTAAAATGATTTTGAATTTTAGTTTAAGAGATGAATGTGATTCATCATCTTAAATTATTATTCAATATTCAAATATGAATTTAATTCATTACGATTTGGATTTTTCAATTCAAGTTTGGATTGAGCTTTTCTTGTGAGCACTTAAAATAGGGTTAGACTCTTATAAAGTGCTGATTTTTTATATGCCCTTTTTATGAACCTTTTTTTAAAGAAAAAAATGGGAATTTAATATGACTTGGTTGACAAGATATGAATATGATTCATCATATTAAATTCAATCAATCAATCAAGATGTGAATTTAATGTGACTTGGTTGACAAGATATGAATATGATTCATCATATTAAATTCAATCAATCAATCAAGATATGAATTTGATTTATCATATTAAATCCAATCAATCAATCAAGATATGAATTTGATTCATCATTTTAAATCCAATCAATCAATCAAGATATGAATTTAATTAATTGAGAATAGGATTTTCCAATTCAAGCTTGGATTGAGCCTTTCTTGTAAGCACTTAAATTAGGGTTAGACTCTTATTAAGTGCTGATTTTTGGTGTGCCTTCTTCTTGCACGTTTTTCTAGGAGAAAAACAAGAACCCTTATGCTCTCTAAATTTAGGTCTTCACCAAAGGTTTAGAGAGGAAAATGCACCATCCATAAAAGGGTAAGGTTCCAACCTTATTCATCCTATCCATAACCTAGTTCCAAGAAACCATCACCTTCTTGAAAAGAGTAAAACCCAAGGAAACCAAACATCAACCTTGTCTTTGCCTAGCAAGCATTCAAGGAGTGAGAGGTTTCAAGAGAAGGAGTTCTCGTTGCAATCGGGAGGTAGCCGTGTGGATCAACGTTAGAGGACATCAACAACATTGAGGTCTTCAAGTGATCTAAGGTAATCCTAATCTTTAATAGTTGTGTTGTCAAGTTATCCTAATCCCCAATAGTTGTTTTAATGAGTAATCCCAAAGTTCATGAATATTATAAATTGTTATGAATCATCATGAGCGCCGTAAAGAGTTACAGATTAATAATTATTAACTAATTAATGTAATGAGTTAATGTTAATAATTCATGAGAACCGTAAAGAGTTACGGGTTTCCGCAACGATTAAACAAAATTTTTGTTTTCAACTTCATGAACCTTTGCATGAAAGTCATATAATAGGAAAAATTAACCATCATAAACAACTTATTTTGATTCCTTAATCCCTCTAAAAAAATCCACATCAGTTTGGGAAAATCTCTGGATGAGATTATGTATAATAAACTAATATATAATCCCTCTAAAAATGTCAACTATATCTTATATTTAGATTCAGAGGGAGTACTCTATACATATTATATATTATATTGTGATAATTGAAGATAAAAGTTTAAATATAAATTTGATAAAAAAAGTTAAATTATTATTAAAATAATTGATATAACATGATTTATTTGATGTAACATATTTTTGCCACATCATTGTAAATCAATTTTCAGAGTCTTCCCCTTTTTGGCATTTTGTCATTTCTTCAGGTGATTCTCTCTCCCTCCACACTCATTCATATACAGTACAGGAGCTATGAATTTCTTCTCAACAACAAATAACTCCTTAGCTTTCTGGAGATCGTGATCTTGGATCCCATGACCACCTTCACTCTCATCTCCTCCATCATCTTCATCACTTTGATCCTTCTGTCGATCCACCAATGTCTCCCCCCAATCTCTCCATCCTTGCCGTCCGATCTTCACCACTCTCTCCGGTCCCTTGCATGAAAAAGAGCCCATCAGAGAGGCAGCTCGACCATGGTTCATTGAGAGGCAAATGAGCGTCTGTGTGAGAAAAGGGAAGAGGAGATGAACCATAAATGCAAAGGACATGAAAGATTTCGATCGACACGCCAACGCCCACCTAGCTTCAACACAAAAGCTCCTTAGGTGAGCTTCTTTTCAGAAGCTACTTTTGCGGTAAAGCCCATCTGTCAGGACGCCATCCCAAACGGTAACAGGGCTACGTAATGCTCCCTACTGAGCTTTTTTGACAAAACGCTCACCCCACCGATTGCTCTAAACAGGCCTAATATAGAGTACAATGTTAGAATTAGGTAAACACATTTGAATCAATTGCATGCCATCTTTATTGTGGTAGTGGAAAATTAAAACAACATTTTCTTTAGCCTGTTTGGGAAAGCGTCATGCAAGTGGTGAAAGAGTGTTCTAAAAAAGATCCCAATGGGAATATTAGTAAAAAAAAAAAAAGCCTAGTTAAAGGTGTTTGTGGTAGCTTTTCACCTACTGGGCTTCTGAAAAAAAAGCCCTGTTTATTGGAAGCTCGGGTGTGGAGCGTTGGGCGGTGGAAAAGTGTTAGTTCCCTATTTTATGTTTTGATGATGATTAACTTTGGAAACAATACATGTTGAAAGATCTAAGCCAAATAAATTTGAACTTAGTAAAAAATATGGATTTATCAGTAAAATACTTTTTATGTCAGATTGGCTCGAGCCAATGTTGCAGCCTTGAGTCAATCTCTTCTCATTTATTGCTAAATTGACATATTGCCTTGAGCCTGTGAAAAGTGTGCCTCGAGTTTGTGACTAGACTCGAGCTAGGATTTTCTAAGACTCGAGCCAATGGTCTTTGATTTTAAAATGGTTTCAAAATCGTGGCTCTCTTGCCTCGAGCCAGAAAGAGTTGATCTAGCCAGGATCTTGACCGTTACATTTAAAAGTCAAGGTTGAATCGAGCCTATACTTGATGCCTCGAGCCAGAGACTTGTTTATCGAGCTTCAAATGTTTTCTCTTCACGATGACTCTGTTGGTTATGATTAGTTTTGATGATGTCTTATATAGATGCCATTCTTAAGAGCAAAAAGGTTGCATACTACATTGATCTTCTACTTTGACTAATTCTTATATTTAATGTAGATGCAAAGTTTAATAATGAAGAATGATCAAGAAAGGAGACTCAAGAAAGAAGAACTTGCACTATATGTGATATTGGAAGTCTCCATGATCAAACAGAAGTTGGACTGAAGCTTCATCATATTTGAGCTACAATGGACTACACATGAATAAGTGCTAACACAGAAAGCCGACACAAGATATTCTTGAAGAAGTTCAGAATAGGATCGGCTTTACGAATATTGAAGAAGGTAGAAGGCTACGAGAGAATAATGAGCCCAAGTTAAATGATAAAGAACGATCAAGTTGGGAGATGGAAAAAGGAAGAACTTGTTGAATGGAATGAAGATATCATTATTCAAGTTCTTATATTGATGCTAGAAGCCTCCAAGATCATATGGAAGTTGGATTGGCTCAATTCGAGTTAAAGTCGCAAATATGAGGTTCTCGGATGAGCAAACTCGAGCCTCCAAGTATTAAACTCAAGTTTACTACCTTGTCAAGTAATTTGCCTTTCTCGATATGTCCAAACTCGAGCTTAGCACTCTAAACTCGAGCCTATAAGTGTCTTCGGCAGCTTTGGTGTTTCGGACTAGGCAAACTCGAGCTTAGCACACCAAACTCGAGTTTACGGCGGTGATCAACTCGTTTCACGTTCAAAGACGGCAACGTCGGTAATTTGATGATATCTTTCAAACCATAGATCTGATTGAGGTAAAACCAGTGGCATATGAAACTAGACTCCCAATGCGTCATTTTGATATAAAATGAAAGCCCAAAGGAGTTCATATCACGGAGCTATAAATTGTGGAAGTTGACAGAGAAATTCATGCCACACGAAAACCAAGCCTCAATATTTTGCGTGTAAATCACAATCTACAAATCCAATTGAGCTGAAATCAGTGGCATCTGAAAGTAGACTCAAAGAGCTTTCCATCAAGAGTTGAACCAACCAAAACGAAGTTCCGACCAGGGAGATATGGCCCTCGAAAGTGGACGAAGTTGCAAGCTCGCTGAACAAAGTCCAAAATCAGCCAGGCCAAGTTTACAAGTAGCAAACTCGAGCTTACAAGTAGCAAACTTGAGTTTACGGGTTACGAGTGGAAATGCTGATTTTGAAGAAGTCCAAAATCGAGCCGAAGTTACAAGCTCGAGCTCGAGAGTTCCGGAGAAGAAATGAACTTTTGGAAAAAGCCAAACTCGAGCCTATAAGTGACCAAACTCGAGTTTAGCTCGGACGAGAGAGCAAGCGGTCCCGATAAACACCCAAACTCGAGTCTATAAGTCACAAGCTCGAGCTTGAGACTTACAGAGGCAAAAATCCAAGTTCAAAAGAAGACCAAACTCGAGCTTGGAGCTCCGAATAGATTTACACATCCGATTCGAAAAACACCGGATCCGAAACATCATCATGAACATCCAGATGATTACTCAAATGATTTATACAACTTCTTAACATCATTTATATCATTTGTGTATAAGTTTCAGGTGATTAAAGTTTGAGATTACATCAAACTCGACAGAAATCAAAATATGTCATAAGCATGAAGATAAAGGTTGCTGCTGATTTTCAGAAACAACAAAGAAGGCAGAATTGAACGAGAAACTTGAAGAAACAAAGTTGAATGCTGAATGTTAATGTTCTTCAATGGGTTCGAATGTTCAATGTCCTTGATATGCTTTAACTTCAGACTTGAGAAGATTTGAATTTGCTTTAAAGTCAAATAAAGCAACTCCATGAGCTACTTGTATTATTTTATTATATCTTCTCAAACAAAGCAAATGGAAGACACTGGAAAGAAGACTAACCATTCTTCAAGGCGATACAACAAGGCTCCCACCAACAAAAGCCGAACATCATGGGAGACATTCTTGAAGAGCCAATATTCAAATATTCAAGACTCGCAAATGTTCCCAACAGCTATATCTCAACGCCATATTCACAACAACTATAATTTCGAATGGATTCATGCCGAACGGATATGCAACGATCACAAGCTTCAATTAGTATAAATACCCGAAGATTTGAAGACTCCAATACGAACACGAGTACACGGAAGCGAAAACGCAGAGACACAAGCCGACATCTTCAAGATGCTAATACTCTAATTTTCATATCATTTACTCTCCGTTCTTAATGTTTACATAGCTTATCATAGAGAGTGAGATGACTTGTAATTGTGCTTCAGTGCTTATTCATTCACTTTTGAGAGAGAGAAGAGTTATTGTACACATCCTATCATTCTATCTGTGAGATACTCAAGATTGGGTGATCTTGAGTGGGAAACACATTGTGTTGATTACAGCTTGTAAGGGGAGTGAATCCTAGGGAGAGGATTACTTCGAGTACGAGTGTGTGATCAAGCAATTGGTTACGGTTGTAAGGGGAGTGAATCCTAATGAGAGGATTACTTCAAGTACGAACGTGTAATCAAGTTACAAGAAGATAGTGGATTGAAAATCTCAAGCGGAGCTTGGGGACTGGATGTAGGTCAAGGATTGGGCCGAACCGGTATAAATCGTTTGCATATTCTCTTCCCTTATCTCTTATATTTCCGGCATATATATATACGAATGTCCATACATGTTTGAATGATTGACTATTGTTTTATCAATTATTATTGTCATTCAAACTGCTTTCAATAAGTTGCGAAAAGAATTTCAAAGTTCCTAAACTTTTATCAAACACCCAATTCACCCCCTCTCTTGGGTGATAGCTAGGTCTTTCAGACTCGAGCCTGTTTCTTACCTTGAGTTTAGAGGTTGACTCGAGCCTCACATTTCACCTCGAGTTAAAAGTTTTCATTATCTTTGGATGATCTTCTGAGCTTGACTCGAGCCTTGTTTATTGTTGACTTGAGCCTAAGCCTAGACTCGAGCCTATGCTTTATGTGCCTCAAGTCACATAGTATTTTCAAATCTTCTCTTTACATTTAACGATGGATAGACTCGAGCCTGTGATAATTTTGACTCGAGCCAAGTATGTCTCTGTTTTTTAAAATGGTTTTCTACAATCTGAAAATCACTAAGTATGTTTGGACTCTTCATATCATCTATCATTAATGTTCCTAACTACATTTAATCAGTTTGTTAATGAGTTCCAGATGATTAGAATACGGATTAACTCTGGATTTTGAATAAAGCAATCCGACGTGTCAGAGCATTTAATGCACTTACCTATTCGAGACTCTCAACCAACAAACATGTCTCTGAGCATCCGAAAGACGTTTTGGGCAAGATTAAGTCATTCTCTTTGTTGGGCCTCCAACGGTCATAATCGCAGGAACAAACGAATAAAAGAATATTGTGACAGTGAATTATACAGACCTCTCGTGCTTCATCTCTAACAAACATTTTAAAGAGTCTTAACGGATATTTCATCAAGCTTCTCAACGGTTATAAATGCCATCATCTATAAATACCAGAAGCTTTGAATTCACTACCTACCGAAACGTTGTGCAATCAATTCAACTTAACTACTTCTTGTTGTTTCATTAACTGAGCTAATATCTTCGGATATTTTCATTGTATTTCAGTGTTCATTTTTATCTACTCAGTGAGGAGTTAAACACTACTTGATTATCTTAGTTGTTCAAATCTTAAAGTTGTGGAACCTTAAGTGTGGGTGTACAATTACAGCTTGTAAGGGGGAGTGAGTCCTAATGAGAGGATCATCCGAGTACAATGTGTAATTATAATTGTCTTTGAAAGTTAGTGGAAATCCCAGGTGTTCTGGGGACTGGACGTAGAACGAAAAGTTAGACCAAACCAGGATAATCTCTTGTGTCTTTCTATTCTTCTCTTGTCTCTATCTTTGGTGTTTTTGATCTCTTTGAGAAAGAATTTTTGTAATTACCTATTCACCCCCTCTAGGTGATATTCAATCTTCAAAAAGCTCTAGTCTCGTCCATTTGAACTCTAGCATTGCGCTTTCTATTACTGCTCACCTCGACCTCTCTTCTCCTCCTTCATCGTATTTCTCTCTCTAAAGTCTCAGAGGTAGGGTGGCCTTCAACAAAAGCTCCGGTGTTCAATTTCAGGTTTGTATGCCTAGTAGATTCGAGCAAATGCCGTCTATAATTACTTGCTCCATCATAATTGTTTAATGTTTATTCCTTGGTCCTCTTTTGCGTCATTTGGCGGTTTTTGATCAATGTTTTTTCTGGATATTATTACCCAAGATCTTATTCGTTTTTGGCGTGGATTGTTTTAGGGTTTGTCGTGTTTTTGGATATCTTTAATTGAGTTCATTGGACTGGGAACATAATGTTGTTATGTTATGGGTTTAATTGAAGGATTTTTTAATCTATTTGATTGATTCTGAACTTAATTTCTTACTGTTTTGGCACTTTTTTGTCATCTACAATATGATATTTATTTTATCTTACTTCTACAAAAAGTTAGATTAAAAATAAGTCACTTTTTCACCATTAACCCAAACGGGCTATAGAGGCAATGTTTCACATGGTAGTATCCAATATCAACACTGAACACTCAATGCAATATGGCGCCCACCTAAAGGAATTAATGGAGATTCAACATAATTAATCCTTATCTGGATTTTTTTTTCCTTCTTGAAACCATGTTTTTAAATAAAAAAGGTGCTTTTTCTTTTCCTTTTACATCTAAACACAAAAATTTTAAATGTCTTAAATGTATTACTCTCTCTGATCCTAAATATAGAAAAAAAGTTTGTAGTGCAATTTCTACTATCAAATTGCACCTTTACTTTCTTTATGCATTAGACCATTCTGCTTCCATCGTCCCTTGCAATATTAAATGAAATATGCATAAAGTTGGTCTCATATGAAGTTGGATGCATTTCATTTGTAGATTTTGACCAAGGACCTTCTTCTTCCTCCAGAGACAGACCCGAGAGACGGACTAGAGGGACCAGCTGGTCCGATTTCTCCATTAAACATACTACCACGTGTTCCTCCTCTCTCTCTTCCATTCTCCATTAAACACACAACGCCGTTAAAAACAGTGAGGGAAGATGATAAAGACGGTGATCATGTGTGGTTTTGGTGAGGACCAGAGGGAAGGAGGCCATCGTTCGTTCTCCCTCTCTCTCTAGCTTGAAAATATGCCCCTCCTATGATCTTCAACATTCGTGTCACTACTATGTTTCTCTCTTTTTCAGGTCACCGACAATGGAAGTGTGAAAAAATGACGGTGAGACAAAGAGTAGGGGATCATTGGTGGTGATAGTGGTAGTGAAAAACAAAGGTTGAAAGTCGGCGGAATATGGAAAGAATGAAAAAAGAGAATCTGGAATGGGTTGATGGTGGCTGGAAAAGAAGAGGGTGATGGTGGAGGGGAAGAGTCAAAGGTCTGACGGTGGTGGTGTTCTTCTCTCATCGTTGATTTGTAATATCCTAATTTTATTTTTAGGATTTAATTGTAATTATGAAATAATTATATATGATTATTATAATTAAATTGCAATTGTGGGAGAAGAAAAAAATGAATGAAAATGAAAAATGAAATTTAAAAAAAAAAATGAAGGGAAAAAAATCTGAAAAAGGGCACATTAAAAATAATTTAAGAGTGTGTGTTGCACACGCTGTTGACAATTGTGGAGGGGATATTATTACGCCCCCTCCCTCTTTTTATATGTGTGTGTGTGTGTGTTGATGTGTGCCAGTGAGAGTGAGGAGGAGATGAGAGTGAGCGAAAGTGAGAAGGAAGGAGAAGAGAAGAAGATCCGGAGATTATTTCGGTTTTCTAAGGTAAATAATTTATCTTATAAGATCATTTAGGTAATTAAATTAACTTCTTTTCAACAAAGTTCCTTCATGAAAGTTGTTCCACATATTTTTCTCTTTCCAATGAAGGTAATACTGTGTTGGTTAGTGAAAATTTTGAGGTTAAGATTTTGGATAAGTTTTGAATTTTGACAATAGATTACTGTATATATGTATAAGATGATTAATAACTAATTTTAATCGGTTTAGATTTGTTGATTGATTGTTGTAGGAATTTAAATTAATTTTTCTATTTAAGAAGTTTATGATTTACATCTTACGCGATATTTCTACCGATTAAATGAGGTGTAAATAATTTATTTAGGTTAATGGAAATTTTATTGAAATTTGAATTGGTTATTTTTGATATTTAGAGGGCTAAACGGCCATTTTTAAGACCTAAACCCCAAACTGTCATTTTCAGTTTTTATAACAATAATATATTATTATTATAATTTGTGTACTTTGAGTTATATAAGTTATAATTGTGATAATGTAGAGCTTTCTTGTGACCAGTGGTTGTTCGTGTTTTACTCCTTAAGATAAGGTTTGGCTTGGAGTTGAGGTAACCATAGTTAATTTATTTTTTATATGCTTGTTTTGGACTGTAAGGTGTTTTATAAACCTTACTTTCACATGAACTACTGGCATGTGTTTTGAAAAATTATGCGTGCATCTGAATATGAAATTATTTCAATGAAGCATTGTATTTTCCTACACACACACACAAGTGAATATTGTTATTGAGATTGTGATTGTCGTGATAGTTATGATGTTTGTTATGGAATGTTGTATATGGAAAAATGAATTTTGTAAGATATTGCTGTTATGATGTTTGTTATGAAATGTTGTATATGGAATAATATATTGTACGATGTTTTTGAAAATTATAGTGACATATTATTTATCTGCTATGGGATATGTTGGGTTGTGTGGAAGAGATATAGGGTGAAATTATGCCCATTGGCTCTTTCATTCCTTGTCCGGAATTTGAGTTGAGTGTTTTGGACGGACACCTCCCTGTTATGGTATATCGATAGTAGCATAGGAGGGAATAATATTCTTGAAGTGACTAGCTAACCTTGACTAGGTATACTAGCACTGATAGGATGTACTATGCCCAGAAGATATAAGGAGCAGGATGAATGAGTGAGAATGGTTCTAATTATTATGTATTATTTAATTATTGTTGATATTATAATTATGTTAGTAAACGGCTTCTCTGACTTGAAATCATTTCCTACACATTTGATAAATTAATTTTGGTTACGGAGACTTTATGTTTCACCCAATCATTATTAATATTTTTCAGGCAATACCTCTAATTTTACTAGAGGCCAAGGGAAGCAGCAAGAGGCATAGAAGATTGTGAACTTTGTAAGCCTCTTTTTGGTATTGGTGTTGTATGGATTCCTATTTTGCCATCCCAAGACACTCATGTTTTTGTAATACTATGACTGTTTATCTGCTATTAAACCGAAGACTTTATTTTATACACTATAATATTTTGGTGAATCCACAATCAAATCGTGTGCGGAAAATGTTTTGTGTAGACCCTGTGTTGTGGGATCAATATTGAAAGATTTGTGGTCTATGTATTTTTCTTTTTGATAATTATGCCTTGAGTTATGAATTTTCAATAGTGGGTTTGTGGGTGGAATTTGTGCCCTAGACTCCGATGTGTGTTTTACAAAGAAAAAGTGATTTTCCCATAATCACTTGTTAATCCGGTTTTGTGAAAATATTATGGTTAATTATTGTTTAGTGAGGAAGGATCTTTTCAACTTGGTATCCAGAGCCTTCTATTTTTCATTTCCTGGCCCTGTTGTGCATTGCATTTAGTGTATGACAATATATGATCTTTACACCCATGCTTCCGTTTTGTGTTATGTTTTGTTTTGTTTCTTGTTCTTATTATTTGACATCTTTGGTGGTTTGACCCTTAGGTGGGGAGAGATGGTGAATACTAGGCAAACAGAAATCGGTGACAACGCCTGTACAAACGTCGTTAACAACGATCTAGTGGGCCCCAGAATCAATTAAACAATGCTGAAATGTTTCGACATCTGTATAGGTGGATCCGTACAACAAAGGAACGATTGAGAAGGCTCGAGGAGGGTAGAGCCAATAAAGAGCCGAGTTGGGGAAGGAAGAGTCATACCCAAGAGGTTCATGTAGAAATGGAGGAAGAAAATAATGCTCATTCTAGGGAGCCAGTTCTGGATCCACCAAGCTCTAAGCTGGTGGAGTTAACAATGTGAAGGGTTGCTCTTGACATGCTTACAGTATGGAATCATTTAGATCGTTTGTATAACATCCTTCCAAATTTACCATTTATATAATTATTTTATACCTAAACATATTTAATTCCGGTCAAAATAAATCATTTCACATTAAACATTATATTAATAGGCTCTGTTCATAATTATAAGATTTAGTTTCAGTGAAATTCTCAAATTTATGCAACGTACCAAAAAAGGCCCTAAAGTTTGGCAATATACATCAAACTATGCTCATGTAACAAAAAGAGACATACAAGATTGATAACTTAGATCAAGTCTCGGATGCCTTCTTCCCCTTAGTATTTGCACCTAAATTTTCGCCTGAAAAATAAATAAAGACGGGGTGAGTCACGAAGACTCAAAAACCACATATCCAATTTAACAAGTATACAAGGAATTATTACAAGATAGTTAAGCGGGCCAATTATTCATTCGTATATCAATAACTCTGAGTAATTTACCAAACCAATTAATAATTCAAAATTATTCAATATGCATGTAACTCCCTCAACCATCCTTATAACCTTCTTATAACCGCTGACAGAACTCATGAGCTACAATATAATAGGTTTAATCTCTTTGACGAGATTATACCAAGCTCACCAATGATGAGGTGTAGCCCGGCCAAAGGCTACAGAACTCATATCGGACCATGGGTTCCCTTTCTCTCGAATATAGAAAGGTGTCACTATCCCAAGGGCTGACCCTTATCCTGGTCAAAGGATAAGGATGATACCAAGGGTCCTGAAAATATTCGGCCATCCACTGTGCGCTCAGTGGCGGAAATACCACGTGATATAAAATCAATCTCCTACCATCACATCTCATCTCAATCTAGAACACCTCAATATGCAGTGCAGTATCACAAATTTTCAACATCAACAATTCACAGTTATGTTCAATATTCAACACCATGCATAAACTTTCATAATTATAAAATAAACAATTTTAATCATAACAATATAAACAATTTTATGCCCACTTAACTAAAAACTTACCTTCAAACAAATATCTTACACATATATACATTTTTATAGGTAACAAACTGTAATATATTCATATCATTTAAATATATAAGCATACGATCATAATCACCTCAACAAGTATACAAGATAAATTGGAAAGTGGTTACCTCAAGTTCTTGACATGACACTAAGCGTAAGAGAAATCAGTCCCCTTTAAAAATAAATATATAATTATATGTTAATAGAATTAACAAAGATAATCACTAATACTATAATTAAATAATTAATTAAACTATTATCTCACTTTAGTTTTCCTAGAAAAATGACAATTTATCTATTCCTCAATTTTTAACCTAATACTAGCTTTTATAAGTATAACCCAATTTATTAAAAAATCTCCAAACCTCCAAATACTCAAAATCATATCAATCTCTAATTTAAAATCTCAAATCCCAATTCATAATTTCATATAGTTTAAGATTTAGCAAAACTAACCGATTAAACCTTAAATAATACCTCTAATAATCCAACTAAATGCTTAAATTTGCATTTAATCGGTAAAAATATCCTATACAACACAAATCCTAAATTCTTTTAGATAGAAAATAACTTTAAATTCCCACAGCAACAAATTAACAAATCTAAACCGATTAAAGTTATTTATTTATAATACTCTTCATATATATAGTCTTCTATTATCAAAACTCAAAACTTTACCAATATTTTAGTCCAAAAATTTCAATAATCAATACTATTTTGCCCTTATTAGAAAGAGACAAATATGTAGAACAATTTTTATAAAGAAAGTTTATTGAAGAGAAATTAACTTAACTACCTAAATAATCTTATAAAACAAATAACGTACCTTAAAAACTCAGATAAACTCTCTTTCTTCCTCCTTCTCACCTTTCTCTCTCTCTCTTTCTCCAAAGTCCTCTCTCGGTTCACTCTAATCACCCACACTAATACATAGGGGTGAGCAAATCAAGACCGAAACCGAAAACCGAACCGACTAATTCGGTGTTCGGTTTTTTCGGTTCGGTTTTTAGAAGTGGCTTAATTCAGTTTTCGGTTCGGTTGTGTAAAAATTATTTCGGTTAAAACCAAATAACCAAAATTAATTGTATATGTATATATATATTTTTTGATAAAATATATGTATATTTTTTTAATCGACCCGCACTCATGAGTCATGACCTCAGCCCAACTCTGAAGGCCCAACCCAATTCTTCACTTTCACAATTCCTCACCATTGAAAACCCTAAAATTAACTATACTATGGATTGTCTCTGAGGTAGTGAGGTTAACACTCTCCGAGTGAACAGAACCTGTGAGAGACCCGGTGAGATCCTCGGCGATCGCCCACTGCAGCCGCTGCCATAGAGTGGTCTCTGGTTATTTCCTTGGTAATCGGGGACGGTGAGGCGGCTAAGTGTGAGAGGAGTTTCAAATTGTTGCTATTTCCTTCAGATCCAGGGAATCCGACAAGAGTGAATGAACAGTTTTGTTCCTCACTCTAGATTTGGAACAGAGAAGATACTACCAGTGGGCGAGTGGATCAGAGGAGGCATACATGTGGCATTCTCTTAGATTTTGTAGCAGTCACAAAGCTGTTTCGCAAAACTTAGAATCTGGGTTCGTCATTCTCGCACGCAAGAGTGTCGATCTGAAGCTTCGAAATCGCTGTAGATCATATCCAGTTTGGAAACGAAGAGATTGGATATGATCTACAAAGATTGGATATGATCCGAAGTTTTTTTAGTAACCAAAGCAACAAATTCCAGCAACCAATGAGGATTTCCACCATGTTATCTCCTCTCAGATGCCCCGGCAAGGCCTCCGCTTTCTTTTCCTTCTCGTCAAGCCCTAGAGTTTTGTTTCCTTCCGAAAATCATCTTCTCTCAAAATTCCGGTTTCAATCAAGCAACACCGATATCTCTGCATTTCTTTGAGTGCTAGGTCAGAATATGAACCTCAGAGATCATCGATTTAGGTTCTTTCTCGGCTTAATTTTTAGGGTGTTTTTTTCCCCTGCAAAACGAAATGCTTTTCTCTTGATTATGTTGAGGATTCTGACTTTCAAGTACTTACTGAGCTCTGGATAATACAATATACGAGTAATTTTTTTGATTCTTAATTGTGTCATATATATAGATAACATTCTGGATTCTGAGTTCTCAAGTTTGATTTCTCTGCAGGGAGGGGAAGCATTTTGCAGGAGTGTTTTAGAAGGAATGGAATCAGTGAATTAATTCGGTTACGTTCAGCTTTCCCTTCCACTGTGAACCAACAAGGACGCCGATCCGGTCTGCGTCGAGATCTAGGGCTAAGCTTTCTTTCTTTTTAAACTCCGGCCAGATCTGAGAAGTGATCCCGGGTTATTTTCGTGGTGATTGGCAACTTCTTCTTCATCCTTTCTTCGTCAAACAGCAGCAGAGATTGAGATATCTGATGAAGACTATAATATCTGTCATTTAGTGCTTATTTGGAACTGTATATTACAAATATGTTCACACAATCCTCGAAGGTTCTGCGCATAAGGATTGATCGTCCATGGTTTTTCGGTGTTCAATTTGTAACTGTGTGCTGTGTTTTTCGGTGTTCGATTTTTCAATTTGTAATTGTGTGCTGTGTTTTTCGGTGTTCAGTTTTCCAATTTGTAACTGTGTGCTGTGTTTTCGGTGTTCGGTTTTACAAATATATTACAAATTTGTTTTGAATTTCTAGGACAAAGTCAGAGCCTTAGAGGCCCACAATAATGCCCAAAGCCCAAAAACCGAATTAATTGCAAAACCGAACCGAAATAATTCGGTTAATTCGGTTCAGTTTTTTAGTCACTTCGGTTTCGGTTCGGTGGTGAAAATGTATGCATTTCGGTTGTTCGGTTTTAACCGAACACCGCACCGAAAAACCGAATGCTCACCCCTACTAATACACACTTAAACACTACAAATGCCTATATATATATATATATATATATATAATAAAGGCGGTGGATTGGAATTACCTTTATTTATTAATTTATTATTATGTTTTTTTTATATAATGATACTCCCTCTCTGCCACACCCAAATGTGGCAGCGTACCTGCCACACCATTGTACATATATAATACTTTTTTTTTTTTTTGCGTTTTTTTTTTAAATTTGAATTAATTAATTTTTCTCTTTGAAATTATTTTAAAAATGTTATAGTTTCCATCCTGAGACTTTCTGAGGAGGAGTGCCAACAGAAGCTGAAAGTTGGATAGATCAGCTAGAGTTGTTTTTTGAGTCAATCTGCTGTGATAAATATCAAAAGGTTATAGCTGCAAAGACTTTATTAACAGGTGGTGCTTTGGATTGGTGGAACACAATAAAGCCTGTTGATGGACATCAACTGGATTGGGATGAATTTAAAAGAATGTTCTTTGATTACTACTTCCTTATTATGTTGAGACATCAAAAAGAGGTTGAGTTTTTTATTTTGCGGCAGGGGGAGATGGATGAGAATACATTCATATCTCGATTTATTAGGTTGGCTAAGTATGTATCACAGTTGGACATAATAGACGAGGACCAGAATAATTGGTTGGCGAGGCAAATGTTTGAGAAATGCAATGATGATGTCAAAGCAAGAATGGGGGGTCTATGACGTCACTACTCTCGAGAGATTATAGCAAAAAATCGAGAGGTCTGTAGAAGGTATAGAGAAATTCGGAGATATGTGAGAAGGGATTCTCAGGGCCGATTTAGTGGTAATGTGGGAATATAAAGGGGTATTAGTAAAAAAAATTACCCTTTGAGTTTTCATGGATCTAGAAGTAGAAGGACCTTTCATCAAGGGAGCTCTCAACAGAGGAGCCGTTCTCCTATGAGTCAAAGCCGCAGGAGCAACACTAGAGTAAGTCAGAGCTCTTAGCATGGATCAGTAGCATCAGCTCCTAGTGTAACTCAGTGCCCTCCTTGTACTTGATGTGGAAGCTCACATCCTGAAGAGTGTTGAACTTGTTTCAATTGTGGGAAGAAGGTTCATATTGTAAAGTATTGCTATAAATGAAGGAATGAGGACTAGACATCTAGACTATCTAACTAACAATGCTCTCTTGGTCTTTATTATTAGGCACCAACTAACAATTCTCACATACCAATAAAAATAGTTAAAGTCAATAAAATTGTCCTAAAATTTAAGTAACTTTCAATATTACCTCTACTAATTACACTAAACTTTAATATTATATTAATTATTATTCTCATCTACTACCATTATTAATTATGGGCATATATGAAAATAATAATAATTAATTTGTTTTGTAAATAAGTAAGTGCCTTATAAAAAATGTCAAATACACTTACTAGTTCCTAGTTGATACCTTATAATAAAGACCGGAGTATAACTTTTGGTTAAAAGGTTACTCCTGTGGTTAACAGATTTAAAGGTATAGATAAATGTGTTCACAAGAGTCGATGCATCGGTGAATGTGTGTGAGAGATAAAATACGGGAAAAAATATTTATATTGAAAAAAGACGATAGGTAAGGCAGTAAGAGAAATAATACTGACCTACGAAACTACAATATTACTCCGGCCCTTTACACAAAAAAATTTGGTCCTATTTATAAGTTCTTTTTATCAAATAAATAACATTGTGACAATTTTACCCATATAAATTGCACCAATGAAAATAGGGAGAGAAGAAAAAGTTGAAAGACACCCAATCATAAATGAGGGTAATGTTGAAAATTTACCTCATAATCATTGAGCTAACTACATCTCTTTAGTATGTGTGATTTGGTCAAAAAAGACTTATAAATAAGACCAGGTAACTTTTTAAATTGTTGCATCTTCTTTCCTTCTCTGGTTTTATTTCCGGCGACCTTAGTTCTTGTTCATCTTATTAACTTTGGCTCACGTTCAAGGAGTGATTCAGGTTCTTATTTTGATTTCGTTGCTATTTTCCTCATTATTTCAGGTGTTATTGAAGGAAAAATCATAAAGGTCAGCACTAGCACTGAGATTTTTTCCTGGTTCTCTCTCCTCCCCTCCTTCTTTCTTCTTCTTCAGTGTAACTGGACCTCATCTTGTGAGCCGTCTGGTTGGAGACGTCCACGGGCTGGTTAGGCAGTCCACTTGATTAGGTCTAATTCGGGCTAGTACTGGACCAAGCCCAAGCCAAAATACTCTTCATACCAAACTTTGGGCTTACCGCTTGCATGGGATTTGGGGTTAAAATGGATTGTGTTGGAATCTGACTCCCAGGCAGTGTTGTTAAAACGGCGTTCTAAAACGTTAAAACGGCCGTTTTTACGTTTTTCGCCGGAAAAACGTCTCGGAACGGAGGGTGAGACGAGATTTTGGCTGAAACGGTTGAGACGTCGTTCGGAGACATTGAAACGGTCGAGATGGCGTTCTATGCGTTCTGAATTTTTTTTGAAAAAGGGTAGATTCGTAAGATCCCCTTTTCCTGCCCCAAATCAAAAACCCTATATTTCTTCTCAGCGATGAGCGATCGGAAAAGCCACAGCCCACGGGAGTCGGAAACCATTCTTCATTCTTCGATTCTTCTTCATCCAAATAAGGCGAACGACGACGGACGACGGCGGACGGTGCATAGCGGCGTGCGGCTAGACCTTCTTTGTCCTTTTTCTTCTTCTTTGATCGGCGACGGACGGAGTGGCGAGAGACTTTCTTTGCGCGAGCCGGGCCGGCGACTTTCCTTTTCTTCTTCGGCGGTGAGTCCGTTTTTTTCACGAATCGGGATTTGGTTTGGTGTTTGGGGAAATATTTAGTGGGTAACATTAGCTTAGGAAATATTCGGGATTTCGGGTGTTAAAGTCTAGTGCTTTCCTTTTTCTTTTCTTCTTCACATTCATATATTTGAAGAAAAATGTGTTAGGTATTTAGGTTTAGTCTTTGAATCTAACATTGTTATATTTCAATTAATTGATGTTCTTTAATGCCTCATTAGTCATTATATGCAAATGCATTAGAGTGAAATCTGTTGAGATAATTTCTTTGAATTTTGATTAAATATAGTTTGAAATCACATGGCCTCATCAAGTGGAAATGATAGTAGTAGCACTCTGCTTAGTGGCCAAATTCGATGACTTACATTAGAGATGTTGATCTCTTTTATAATTTTAGTGTCTGGGTCTTTTTGATTTTAATATGTATTATGAATTTATGATGATTGATGATTGAGTGTTTGGACTTTGGACTTAAATTTGTAATGTATTTGTGTGTTTTTAGTTTTACGTTTCCGTTCCGTTTTACGTTTTCCGTTTTACGTTTTTTCTCACCCTCCCCGTTTCAACGTAGACTCTACATTTTAACAACATTGCTCCCAAGACCTAGTTAGTAGAATTCGAGATGATAGCTTTCATTTTGGAGGCCTAGTGTTGGAACAGGTCAAGGAAATGAAGCATAGAGATTGGCATCTGCTTTTGTGCTAAGTTCCCATAGAGATCAATAGAATTGCGGACTCTTTACCAAAAATGAGGATTTCTGGATCTGCTTTGCTTAAGGATTGTCCTGTTAGCTTGAGAATTTAGGTTGACCAAGAGTGTTTGAGATTTATTTCGCGTTTTAACTTTTTCTTATGTAATCCTGGCTTCTAGCCTTGTTTTATATATATATATATATATATATATATAAAAGACATGATCAACCCTATTACCGCAAAAGCCGAAAGCTGTTAAGCTCTACACTCTGCAATTTTTTTTTTTTAAAAGTATCAAAATATAAATAAAAGGAAAAGACAAAACCTCTTAACGCTTTTTCCATTATATCCCCCTCCTTTTAAAACCTACGGAGCTCCATCTTTAAATACTTGAGATTATTGTCCTTAGTTCTCAGTCTTCTCTCTCTCTCTCTCTCTCTCTCTCTCTCTTACAACTGTGACTCCTTCATCCTCTACAGCATCCCTGTTCTTAGTTCCAGATCTGGGTTCTATTTAGGCACAAAGAGTCGATTTAGCAGCCTCATTTTCTGTGTTTTAAAAAGTGTCCTGGCTTGATCTTGTTGTGGGTTTTACTCCTGTGTGGCTCCTTTCTGTTCCATCTGCAACATCTTCTTTGCCGTCTTTCTCTTCCATTTCCGACTAATTCTTCCATCTGAGCAAGCTTTATAACTTCTTCTCTTTCCCCTTCTTTGAACCCATATTTGTCGTCTCTCTCTCTCTGTCTGCTTACTTTTCAGGTTTTAGTTCTCACAGATCAAATCTTTTTGTTCCATTAAAGATCTGTTAACGATTCCGTGGATCCAAGTGACACCGAGCTCAATCCGGTCGCCGCAGAACTACGACGTGCGGATTCTACCGCCGATTCTGGTCCCAGTTTCGATGCTCAGAGCTCGAACGAGTCTTTGAAGCCAGAGGAGGTGTAGAGCTTATCGGTTGCCGTAATACCAGCTATTCCGGCACCGATAGTCACAACCCACGGCTTCTTCACCACCATTGTGGAGATCTAAGGTATGGCCAATTAATTATTGTCAGAGACGTAAGGGAGTGATATACTGAGATAGAGAAAGACGGAGAGAAAACAGGGAGGCTGAAAGTGAAAAAGAAGGTTAGTGAAGGTGAGATATTTGAGGAAGTGACCAAGATCTCCCTATCCGATCCAACCCCAACTCCTTCACTCTTCCAAGCGGATCTCTTTTATTTCTTCTTCTATTGGAAAAAGTACAATGGTGAGCCTGAAATGAGACAGGGGTAGTGTAGAAGGTGGTGGTAGAGAAAGAAGAACAATGGTGAGCGCCGACCGGTCACCAGAGCTCCGGTGTCAGGAGTCGCCAGGGTTGGGGTAATCTTTCCTTAAATAATATATATAGCATTTGAGTCATTTTCTTTTAATGTAAAAAAGTTAAAAATAAAATACTAACACCTCCGAAATTATGAATATTTAGAGTACATGAAGTATTCATTATTTACTAAGTACTAATTATTATTTTTTATTTTCCATCTTATTCCATTTTGTGCTTTATCTTAATATTTTTTAAAGAAAGTGCAATAAAGTCTAAAATGAAACGTGAAAGTGCATCCACACTGAAAGTAGCATTTGAAAAGTAAAAGGCCCTTCTTTTGGAAGCACATAAGGCTTATGTGCTTTGTCCACAAGCACATTTTATTTATTTTTTATTTAAATTAAAATTATATGTTGTTTTCTAAATTTATCTTAAATTAATTAATTAATTAGTTTCTAGTTTTGTCAGTTTTGCACTGTTTCTGTCCTGGAACACCAAAAAAAAAAGTAAATTTTAGAAAGAACATATAATTTTAAATAAAATAAAATGTCTTGTCCCTTTACAAGTAGCACATTAGACAAACACCTAATGTGAACTCCTTCTTTTTCACTCTCAAGCAACTTCCAATTCTCCGCCAACAATGGCGGGTCCTAATCCAATGCAGAGCCATGTGCCTGTGGGAGATACGACGCGTTTTGGTTAGAATGAATTGGGCATTTTGGTCTTTTTAGTTTAAGTAGATGAACTATTTTTTATTATCGGTTTGAAATTGTCAAATCTCGCCCAAAATATTTAGGCTGAGGAGAGTCGAGCATAATGAGACTGGATCCTCTTCTAAAATCTCATTTTCTCTCATTCTCTTCTCATTCTCCTGCTTCTTTAGTTCCTCAATTGTTTTGTAGGTATCCTAATATATATTCCACTCTTATATTTCTTTTATACTTCGTTATCTTATGCTGTGGTGTTTGATTTTGCTTTCCTGTTCTTATTTTTTTCTACAGCCGGGGGCTGCTTCTGCATTTTTGGAGATATATCAATCAAGATTGTGACACCAACAAAGTTATTGGGATTTGCCTTTCCAAGAGGTAAATGTTTATTTTATTTTAATTTGCGTATAAAACCAAAGTTCTTGTTATAACTATGGTTAGTGAATTTACTGCCAATAATGTTATCAAGTATTTTACTTTTTCTCTGACTTAATTTCGATGCATGTCATTGTTTGGTAACTAAGGGCCTGTTTGGGGGAATTAAAACTTAGGTTTTGCCACAATGCAAAACTCCCTCTTTTTTCTATAAGTTATTCTGCACCTAAGGTTTTGGGGCCAAAAACCTAGGTTTTTCAAAATTCATTTTTTTTTTTTCACTCTCAACTCTGTCTGCAAAGTCCAAAACCAAAGTGGGCCCCACTATCTCTAGTGGCTGTATTTCTTCCATGAGCCTGTTATTTGTCAAATTTTTCCTTTCCTCGCCAGCTTCAGGTTCAGTCCAAATTGGCGGTCAATCCTGAAAATGTCAGTTTTTTAAAAGTTTGTTGTCTTCTTCTAGTCTTGATCTTTGCTGGTGGGTTCTTGGGAGATCAGACATCTTGTAGCTCTTTGCTGATATGGGTTGCTAGTGTCGACTTTTGACACAGAAGGAAAATATCGCTAGTTTGAACATTGAGTTTGCTATTTCCTTTCGTATTGTTCCAATTGGTGTTGATTATAGCTGAAATTCAAACTTCGATTTGCTACTTCTAACACATATATTCATTGAAATACTAGTAGAGAGGAAATTGATCTAGTTTTATGAAATGCAAATGAGAGAAATAATCTTGCGCTTCATTTAATCATTGAAGTTAAAGAATCATTTGCATTCATCACTCTTTCCATATCGAAATTTGTCATGGCTCAACTTAATTGAATTCACTAAGCCTTTTGCTTCATCTTTTGTTAATCAAATCCTCCTGGAAACTATATGTAATACCCGGATATTTAAATATCTGGAATTCTATATAAATAAGTATTTTTGATAAAAGTATTTGTGGTCTCAAAATAATGAGCATGAATTATCTTATTTTCTAAAGTAATTTTTGTTGAAATAAAGGTGCCAAAAGGCCAAAAAATACATTTTTGAGGCATAAAATATTCTGAAATTATTATGATAAATCTTAAAAAGCTGCGGAATAATTATTAAAAATTAGGGAAAGTATTGTCCTTAATTATGGGAATTAAATAAATTATTTCCTTGGAAAAATAAGAGAGAGAATTTAATATTATGTTAAAAACTCTTTTAGGCCTTATGATTTTTTAAAATAATGCATGAGATATAGAATACCAATGTCGAGAGAAATTTTTGTGAGATAATGATTTATTCTAATTAAGAAAATTATCGGCAATTAGTAAATGACTAATTAAGTAATTAATAGGATATTATTGGATGTTTAAGATATTAGATAAAATTAATTGAAAATAATTTTATTAAGGGCTGAATTTTCGAAATAAATAAATAAATAAATAAAATATATTTTATGCTTAGAAAAAAAAATAAAAAATAAAAGAAAAAAATATCTAGATATTTTGATTAAAATAATAATATAATTGGTAAAGAAAATAACGGGAGAAGTGAGAACAACTAGAAATAAAATCCTACCCCTAAAGATAGAGACTAAGTCGGTATCAACCGCACTTTTTATAAATCGAAATAAAATTCTTCTCGAAGTGACACATCTCTCCGAAGTCGGTTACGGAACCAACAGGGTATTTAAGACACCGGGTAGGAGAGAAAATGCGAGATAGAGGATTTAGAGTCAATACTTTGAAACAAGTAGTTGCCGTGAATTAGGAATCTAGTGACTTAGGTCGATCATATTACAAACCGGTGGATTTTTGCCTAGACGCGACGCTTCCGAATTCAATTAAAGTAACAGGAGTGTCCGGCCTAAAATCTTCAAAGCGGATAACGGAATACCCTTAATGGGATCATAAATTTCATTAAACTAGATATTCCTAATGAGAAAGAAAGAAACTTCGAAACTCTGCGTCGTCGGCATTTCGCGATTCGTCAAGATTATGCGTTTCGGACACGGACCGAAACTTTATCGATCGTGCGCTCGGATGTCACCATCAAGATGACATCATTTTTTTTTGACTTTTTGGGCCAAGGAGGTCGGCACCCATAGATGGAGGGCCAAGATGGATTATGGCCAAAACCCTAGATCCAACGGTCGAAATACAACCTGACTGAAGTTCGATTTATTTACGAAACTGTCATTCCCTTCTTCTATAAATAGCACCTCCTTCCTCTCATTTCTCACAATTCCTAGAGCTTTCTAGTGAGAAGTTAGAGAGAAGCGAGAGCCGAAGAAGTGCTAGCTAGGCCACAGGTAAGTTTTTCGGTCCCAGTCTTAAGCTTCGGTGTTTTATTCGAAAGCTATAGTAGAAATCTTTGTTTTTATCTTTAATCTTCCAATATATTATAGATATCATATTTTTGGGTAGATATGATACATATGTGATGGGAAAAGAATTATGGCAAAATTTTGGAAGATTAGAGTCAAAACAGCGAAGCTCTGGCGAAATTCCGTCGATAGGTCCAACTAGGGGCAAAATGGTAATTTTACCTAAAATGCCCGTTATAATGCTAAAAATTGTTGAATATTGTCCGATAGGATATCGTTGATAATCGGACCGTTTTTCACTCATTTGTTGTGCCGCCGTCACCCCATTGTTTTTACCGCCGTCGACCCACTTTTCGCCAAAAACGCTGTTTTTGCACCGAAACGTTCCTTGTACCATAACGAAGGTACGGACGCGTCTTGTAACCCTAATCTGTCTTTCTCATATACATATATGTGATAGATACATTCATAGGCGAGGCTCATTTAGGGTCGTCAATCATACATATAGTTTACGCGGGTTATAGAATTGATAATACCGTATGAGTTTTCCTAGCGCTGAGGACACGTGTTGTGATCGTGGCACAGGGTATGTGCAGATATGTTGTGGGGCTTTACATATTGCTTTGTGCTTATGTTCCGTCGTTTTTTGTTCATACATCTCGCTATGTGCTTATGTGTTGATACGCTATCTTTGTATTGTTATGAATATCTTTGTCCATATACTTTTTTTATTTGAGTATAAGGTTAATCAGTTACCCGAGATCCATATGGGAAATGGATCTCACCGTATGCATCGTGTCGGGAGGACCGAGGGTTGGAGATCGGGGCAAGCGGCCCGTAGGATTTCGGATGAAGATTTATTTACTTGTTTTTACGTATTTATTTTTAGACATTGGATGACTGTATCATTACTCTTACACTATGGTCAACGTTTTGTTAATGGTTCAGTTACTCTTACGCTCTAATGCTATACTCTGATTAGAAAAAAAAAATTCCGCTTTTAAAAATGTGATGTTACACTATATCTCTACTTAGCACTTTATTACTTGGCGTGACTTATGCACTTGTGATAGCGAACATGTGTGTATTTGAGAGAGATAATAATTATGTTTGTACTAGTATATATATATATGTGTGTGAGAGAGAGATGAATAATTTAACTATTGGTAACATATCTGATTTGATATTTTACAATTTCAATTCTCTTTTTTGTCTTTTTTCCTAATAAATAAAATTTAATTTAATTAAGCTCAATAGCCCCAACTTATCACTAAAAACACACATAAAGTAAGATCATAAGTGAAAAATTCACATATATTCACACTCTCAATAAGGCTATAAATCAAAACAACCTATATATTGTAAAATCTTTAAAATTATTTTTAAATTCTTATTTTTTCCAACGATAATTAATAAAAGAAATTAAAAAAATTGAGTGAGAAGAATATATGATATAATATAATATAATTAAAATATCGACATGAACAATTTTACCATTGCGAGTGAGGAACCGATTTTAAACAATGATTTCATATCTCAAATATATCCGTTTAAGTTTTAAAAATGTAAATTTTTTTTACCGACATGTTTAAATTAAAATAATCTCAAATATTAAATATATAAAATAGAATCACAAAAACAAATGAAAAATTGTATATTTAATTTGATTTAAAAAATTCAAAGGAAAACTTAAATTTATTATATTTGATTTGATTTTTCTGTCTTCCCTATTCGGTCTTCTCTCTTCACGTCGTCCTTCGGCTTGCGTGCTCTGTTTCCGGCGCCTCCCCCTCCTCCCCCGATCTCTGACGAAGCACATACGTCCGAGCCCTAATTACTTTGCAACAACATTTTGGTTGCAACAGCACCAACCTGTTATTTCCATTTCATTGCTTCCTTATCCGGAAAACTCATCCTCCCACTTCTCTGGCGAAAAAACTCCAGATCCATGTGGCGTTTGCCCTTAGAGACCTTGGATCTGAGTTTGATTCCAGAGTCATTGCTCTATCTTTGCTCTGCCATCTCTACCAGGTGACCTGTTTGCTCTGTTCCTGAGTATAGTCTTTCAGCTTGTCGAACTAAGGTATAAAAATTAATTTGCTTGCTGGACCATAGGATTCAAGTCAATTACTGTGTTGCGTGGGATATTCAATGATTCGTGACGACAGAATATGGTCACTTCATTTATTCAAACTTAGGACAACAGATGTTTTCTTGATATGCCAATGGTTTACTTGTACAAATTCGAAGTTTAGTTAGCAAGTAGTCCTTAGCATATTATTTACATTTTGGACAAAAAAACAGCTGGTTGAAAGAGAATGGGTTATTAGATATTATGAGTCTAGACTTAAAGGTGTTAAGATTGAAGTTGAGGTGAAGTGAACTGTAACATCCCATTTTCAAAAGTCATATATATATTTTTTTCATCAGAGTAGAGCATTGGAGCGATTGAGTAACTGATACATATATTAAAAATGTCGTAAGTCCGGTCATTTACAATAACGGTACATTGTAGGGAGTTTTCAAAAATAATGACAACGGAGGAAAGTCTTCACCGGGCCTCTATGCGGCTTGCTTGCCTTTCTCCTCGATCCTCGGTCCTCCCGAACACGATGCTATGTTAAGAGCCGAGATCCAATGCACCGGACCCCGGAGTAACGGTTAACCTCATGTTTACATACATCATATAAGTACTACGAGATATTCATGGAATTTTGACGACACTTACTACGTTCAAAGTAGGGTATACATAATCGATATATATGGCAATAACAATACGATCGGATGTAAGGTTAAGGCACAAGGAGAAATGTACATGATCGGATATGCACGGCAATAACAATACGGTCGGATGTAAGGTTAAGGCACAACGGACATTGGACATAATCGGATATGGACGGCAATAACAATACGATCGGATGTAAGGTTAAGGCACAACGGAGAAAATACGGCATGACGAGAGGAATATACATATATGCATACAATAACCATCAGAGTTAGTGTTACAGTACGCGAACGTACCTTCGTTGTCGACTACGGTACATTTTACGGAAAACGGTAATTTTTTGACAGCGGGTGAAACAGCGGTCCGATTATCTCAGATATCCTATAAGGATAACATTGATAAACTTCTAGCACTATAACAGGCATTTTAGGTACAAATTACCATTTTGCCCCTAGTTGGACCTATCGGCGGAATTTCGCCAGAACTTCGTTACTTTGATCTTATTCCATTTCAAAATTATCCTCACTATGTTTTTACCTCGTTAGGCATCTTTCAATGCAATGAGGCTTAAAAACAAGTACAAGAATATATTCTGAAACTTCCTAGACCAAAACAACAGTTCTACTATAACTACCGAAAGAACTACGGAAGCTAAAAGCTAAGGACGGAAGAACTTACTCGGAGCTAGGCGGAGAATTTTTGCGAGCTTCTCACTCTAACTTCTCTCTACTCTTTGTTAGAATGGTTTTGGTGTGAAGAAATGAGGAGGAGGGGTCTCTATTTATAGGGAAAAATCAAGGACACAAATGGAAATTAATTGTCACTTTATGAAATTCAATCTTCTCCATCTAATTGCATTGCCGACATGCTCCTCTTACTTTAACCATTTAATATGTTTTCAACTTCATCAAATTTTGATCCCAATTTCCGTAAGCCACAACGTTCCCCATTAACAAACAACCCATGTTCTTGTGTTCTCATTGGTTGGTTAAACTTTTGACTTTTCAACTTTACTTTATCCATATACACTATGTTAACTATTAAATAATTCTTCACTTCTTTTACAAAACCGTGTGTGATCCCCTTTTTGCTCTTCAATTTAGTTTTTTTATATTACTTTATATTATTTTAGAAAGAATTTCCCCATTGGTTCTTTAGATAGATAATTACTCCATTAGTTAATTAGGCCTTAGGCATTAATATAATTCATATTATATGCTTCTTAATCAAACTTCATTGATTAGCAATTTATTCTCATGCTAATCCTAATCCCTTATTGGTCAATAATCTTCAATTTGGGTTTGCACCTAATTAACTTCAAACATTCCCTTTATTCATGTTTAAACAATTAGCCATTAATTATTTATTTAATTACTTACTAATTGTTGATAATTTTCCTAATTAGGATAAATCATTATCTCACAACTATTTTACTTACATTGGTATTTTATATCCCATGTAAAATATTAAAAATCATGGGGTCACTCATGATCCCAAAAAAAAATACTTAATTGTTGCCTCATTACTTTCCAAGGGAAATAATCCTAAAAATTCCTAAAATTAGAGACAACATACTTTCTAATTTTTCATAAATATTTTACTGCCTCTTGGGATTTATCATAATATTTACAAAGCCATTTAATGCCTCATAAAATCATTTTAGGGATTTTAGCTCTATCTTCACCCTAACTTCAATAGAAATTACCCTAGAAAATAAGATAATTATTACTTCTTATTTGAGACCACATATTCACCTATTTCCAATAGGTATTATTTACTTGAATTTATGATATTTATCATAAGTCGATTTTAGGGTATTACATGAACCATAAAGATTTGAAATGCTTGTTTAAACTTTAGAGATGCTTCTTTCAATGCTTATTTTTTGCTACATCCTTCTAACAATCTGTGGGTTCAATTTATCCTCTCTTCCTATTTCGGTCATGCTATAATAATGAAATATCTTGAAATAGTTACGAAATTATTGTTTCTCTTTGTGTGTATGTAAGCTTACTTTTTTGCCAAAAATTATTGTTATGTTGCTTGGTGTACTAGGAATTATCAATTGTAATGCTTGTTAACAATAATATAGATACTTATAGATATAGTTGATTTTTAATGTCTTTGATGTTATTGTTAGTGTTCTGGCTTGTATCAGGGATGATGAGAATGAATTAAATGAAATGCCTCTTTCCAAAGGGAAAAAACTTAATTTGCTTGTTGTTCCTTAATAAAATTTCTTCTCATTAAAAAATGAAAAGAAAGTCATTAATTCTACTTTTTATGTGCGGTTCTCGTTTTCGAAATATCTTTCAGCTTATGAATCCATGCTTATATATTTTGATAGATGAATGCATTCCTTTCCCATGCAATTGTTTCTCGTGGTCAAATAGAAGTTTTTGATTTATGGTTTTATAGGATAGGAATTTTCCCCCTACATTTTATCCATGTCGTTATATGCCTTCAGTTGCTTCTAAGTTAATTATAACTTCTAACATTGGGTAGAGAATGTTCAAAAATGATTTGGAACAAAAGACTTGTCTATATAGATGCAACCAATAGCTTTTCTTATCTCTTCCTTCTCAAAAGGTCTCTCCAACCAAGCTGCCTCAGTTATCTTATTGGGGCCCAGTCCAAACCTTCAAGGTTAACTAAGTCTCTTTGTTAGAGAATAGATCCACAAAATCTTAGTTTTCTTGTCAGAAATTATCCGCATTGTTTTAACATGAGTCCATCATCAAATGCTGATTCTATTATCAGTTTTGTCCTTTTTGTGATAGTTGTCTCTCTTTGAAACAAATATGTGTTTAGATCCCTGTTCTTGGATCATTTATTCCTAGATCATTACCTCCAACTTTTCTTATTTAAAGCTCTTGACATTTATTCTGCAAAAGGGTCTTCCTCTCTTCTTCAATATAGATTGTTGGAGACTTGGAGGACATAACAAAAGCTAATCTTGGACATGTTCTGAAGCTTGAGTTGAAATAATCAATGGCCAACCCACCCCTTCGAACCTTATGATGCAACAAATGAAGAAAAATTCAAAGAAACTATAACAAATGAACTTGTTAAATGTCTTTAGAAATTGGAAGAGCAACTTGCATAAACACTATAACAAATATGCTTCTGATGAGGAGAGGCGGGCTCATCCTCCTCAAAATATTAGTTTTGAAGATTGGGAGTTGTTACTAGTATATTTCAAGACTTAAGTGTTCACAATACCTTTCTATTCTTTTAAATGGATCATATATTTATTTTAGTCATTAATTCTTTTTTACTAATTTTTTTGTAGAAAAAAAGTAAAAGAAACAAGAGCGACCGAGAAAAACAAGTAACAAAGCATACTTGTGGTTGTCTATCATTTGAGGAGATTAAGTTCGCTACAGTAAGTTTAATCTCTTCACTTTAGTTTATGTTTTGAATCATTTTTTATTTTAAATTGTACCACGTGTTGTCTTTGTATATTATGCTTTGTAGAGGGACCCCACTACTGGACAACCTGCACCCCCTGACCAATTGTACCACATCCAACACACTAGGAAGAATTGTACCACATCCAACACACTCAGGAAGAAGGCGGATGGAACTTCGCCAACAACAAGAAGAGGTAGATGCTGGGACCTCGATGAAATATTGACAGTGTTCTTGGTGAAAGATCGGGGTATGTAAGAAAAAGGGTATGGAGCGAGCAACATGCACAATTTGATTAGAAGATGAAACAAATGGAGCGAGACGGATTCTTTGATCAAAAGATGAAACAAATGGAGCCTTAATGCAACGGGGGCAAGTAGCGACTCTTACTTCATCTACTCCTAGCCTTTTTGTCCCACAAGCTGGTCAGTCTTCATAGTTTAATGTTTGATGTTTCTTCCAATGGATAAACAAAATTTAAATATTTGATGTTAATTTTGAACATTTATGTTAGTATCATTGTTAGTTTCAAATTTCTTATGATCTTAATGAATACGGTACATGTTTTAATAGTGATACAATTTTTAATTTTATCAATTTATGTTATTTTTTTAAAAAAATGTTACTTTTGGCGGCAACAAATGTCGCCGTTGAAAAATGTATCAACGGCAACAAATCGTCGCCGTTGATACACTATTCCGCGGTGACAATTTTGTCGCCATTGAAAATAGTATCAGTGGCAACAAAAAGTCGCCGCCAAATCCCTACTTTCAGCCGCGACACCGACTTTTGTGGCTGTTGATGAACTTTCAGCAGTGACAAAAAGTCGCCATTGATTGTCTACTTTCGACGGCGACTTTAGAATGTCGCCGCTAAAAGTATCTCTTTCAGTCGCGACATGGCGGCGACTTTTTGTCGCCGTTGAAAGTAAATTTTTTTGTAGTGTGTCTTCAACATAGGCCAGCCTGTATTGCATACATAAAATGGCAGAAGAGAATTTATTACTAACGTGTTATTTATATTCAATGAATAAATAAATCCGCAAAAAAGATAATATGCTATTGCAAACACCGGATGAGTATTGAGTATTATTTCAAAACATGTGGGAGATGGCAGGCCCCTCCATTAATTGAAATTTCTTGTATTAAGCAAGACCTTTGCGAAGATTTAGTTTTTGCACTAGTAGATTACTAAATTTGTTTGTTGGTAGATTGTACCTTTTTGCAGTAATCTTTTTGATTTTGCACCTTTGAGGATTTATTGTTTTTGCACTGGTAGAATGCGAAGATTTATTGTTTTTGCACTTGTAGCTATGCCGAGATTTCTTGTTTTAAGTAATCTATTTGTTTGCTGCACTGGTATTTATGTGAAATTTCATGAATTGTTTGAAATTTTTATTTGGTTTGTAGCTTTTTAAAATGTTGTTTGTGTTCCATAATGAATTGTAACGAGTTTGGTGGGTTGTAATAAGTTTCACTACAATGAGTAAGAAAGCCTTTTGGGATCAAAAAAGCACAAAAAGTGTTAATTGACTTGTGCATAATTCAGGTACACAAAGGAACAAGGAAAACTACAAAGCTTCACCAAGAACGGATGAAAAGAAATTGGCGAAACTACAAGCATAATATTTGGAGTGCACATTGTAGATGAAATTTTTCATCAGACACAACTTTTTCAAGTTGATTAAGGTGATTCATTACTCCAGATATTGATATATCATAACCATATGATGTCATCCTTCCCGAACTTTGGGCTTCAGTATGATTTGTATTAGCTATCTTACTTAGACATCAGCTATTTTTGTTTAGGTAACATTTTCTTCTTGCCATCTCCCCTCTTCCTCACCTCCAATGAGCTAGTTGTTCTAAAATCACAACTTGTTTTGTCTTGACTACTGCTTGCCTTCCCTTTCCCTTTCTTAGTGTTGCCTTCATTACCTTCAGAATTACTAGTTAAAAGGTTAAGGTGCAAAAATGCACGTGTTATAGGAAAAGGGAAGGCAAGCAGTAGTCAAGACAAAACAAGCCGTGGTTTTAGGACAACTAGCTCATTGGAGGTGAGGAAGAGGGGTGATGGCAAGAAGAAGAAAATGTTTGCCTAAACAAAAATAGATGATGTCTAAGTAGGATAGCTGATACGAATGATACTGAAGTCCAAAGTTCGGGAAGGATGACATCATATGCTTATGATATATCAATATCTAGAGTAATGAATCACCTTAATCAACTTGAAGAAGTTGTGTCTAATGAAGAATTTCATGCACAATGTGCACTCCTCCTTATGAACAACCCACCTTTAAGGGAATTGTATAATTCAATGAAGGGAATGAGGAAGAAGCTAGTTGGGATTCTAAGGCGGGAATGTGCTCGACATCAAGGGATTGTTTTGGAGGCAGGAATGTTATCGACACAATGTGCACGCCTCCTTATATAACTATGAACAAACATGTATTTTAGAATGGTGTTATTATGTAGGAAGTCCCTAATATATATGCCCTGAACAACTACTATAAATGACTAGTTTTATATTATTGCTTTACCATTGAATGTTATCGACACAATGTGAATGACTATGAATGATGATTACAATTACTAAATGTAATGTATATGTGTACATGTGTTTGCAAATATAGACAATGAATGTGAAATAATTGCAGAGAATGATAAACGGCGGTCAAATATAGTTCAAAAATTGTGGCATGTGTATGCTCAGCTATATTTGTATAAAGAATTGCGACACACCAGTGATTATAGGGTGCTGCATGGGTAAATGATATTTTAGGGGGCAATTTCATTCATAGTTATGAAATGTTTAGAAGGAGCTTCCTCTGTTTTAAGAACTTTGCTTTGAATTGCAATGACATGGTTTGACTGAAACTAGAGAAATGGGGATACATGAAAGATTTCAGCGTTTGGGAGAAACTTCATAGGGCCATTCATGCTGTCTTAAAAGCATATTGTAGTCTCGCAATGTTCAACATCAAACCACAAGATCCATCATTTCAGAACATTCACTCAAAGATAAAGCATAGTGATCGGTACTAGCCTTTCTTTAAAAATGCTATTGGAGCAATTGATGACACACATTCCTACTTGGGTTAACTCAAGAGAAAGAACAAAATATATTGGACGAAAAGGATATCCATCGCAAAATGTTATGGCGGTTTGTGATTGGGACATTTGATTCACTTTTGTATTGGCGGTTGGGAAGACACAACACATTATGATTGCATTTTTTATCATGCCATCACAACTCTTTCCATGAATTTTCCCCATACACCTACTGGTATGTTTATTATTCCTATAATTTATTTATTTATAACTATAAACACATGCATGGAAATTAATCACTTTTTTCATACAGATAAATATTATTTGGTGGATTCTGGGCATGCAACATCGACTGGATACCTAAGGCCGTACAAATCTATGCGTTACCATCTCCCTAACTTTCAGAGATCATCTAGATGTGAAAATGAAAATGAGTTCTTCAATTACTTGCATTCAAGTCTTAGGCTTTCCAACACAGGTTCAAATTGTTTGTAGTACGATGACTATACGCAATTTAATTTGAAGAGCCTCTGTTTCTGATCCTGGCGTCCAACATGGTGAACAAGAGGAAATTTTGTGTTCTGACCATGACGTTTATCTGGAAGAAGCTTTAACAATACTTTCATCATTAGCTTCTTCATCTGACATGACAGCTCTTCGTGATTCCATTAGAGATCAGAATATTTATTATACACAAAACCAATACTCATGTATTGTTTCCCTAGTTTGATGTACTCTATTATTTAGACTATGTGAAATGTATTTGTATCACTATCATGAACAAATAGACTATATTTATAAAGGCCTTAGTTAATTTTTTTTATGAAACATTACTCTTATAAGTTGAAGGTTTCATTTCTTTTGGCATTCAAACATTGAATTGTTGAATAAATAACGTATATTAATATCAAAGATAAATACACATAAATACCTTAAACTTCATTTAATCGGTAGAAATATCCTATAAAGCATAAATCCTAAATTCTTTTAGATAGAAAATTCAATTTAAATTCCCACAACTACCAACTAACAAATCTAAACTGATTAAAATTACTTATTAATCATGCTCTTGATATATAGAGTTATCCATTATCAAAACTCAAAACTTTATCATTATTCTAACCCCAAAATTTTCACTAACTAGTACTATATTACTTTCATTAGAAAGAGAAAAATGTGCAGAATAACTTTTATGAAGGAAGTTTATTGAAAAGAAATTAATTTAACTACTTAAAAGATCTTCTAAAATAAATAACATACCTCAAAATATCTTTTTGACTCTCATTTTCTTCCTCATTTCCTCGTTTCTCACCCTTTCCCCACTCTCTATCCCTTAATCACCGAAACACACGCACACAATACACACCACGCACACACCCACTTATTTATATTAGGGGAGAGGCAGGGAATCCGTAATGATTCCCCCCTCCCCTTATTACCTTATATATATTAGGTAGCAGCTTATTTATAGTTTTTTTTTAATATTAATTTTTTTTCCCTTTTCTTCTCCTCCACTCCTCTTTTTTTCCCCCTTCCTTTTAACCAATTATTATTTCCACACCCTTATTTTGTTAATTTAATTTGTTATCATAAATGATATTTTATATACAAACCTTTATTTTGATAATTACACAATAAATTCATGTATCATGATAATTAATTTTTCCTATTTATAATTAAATCCTAATGTAAAAATTAGGATGTTACATGTTGTCCTCGTGGTGTACATTTTTTGGTTATTGGGTTCATTTGGTTATTGCTGAAATTAAATTTGCTTGCATGATGGAATAATTTGAGTTGGACAAGATGATTTTTGATTTGGTTATTGGCTTCGTTAGCCTATGAGCAAGATGATTTTTGATTTGGTGTTCGTTGTTCTAGAGATGGTTCTACTGAATTTTTTTTATGACAACTAGTGCAAAACTTCGATTTGGGGTTAAAAAGGAATTAATAAGGCTATTAGGTTATGTTTTATTAGATGATGCTACTAAAATGTTTTATAAATATACTATTTTCCAGACTTGAAGTTAGATAGGTGAACATGGTATATAGTTTCCAGTATTATAAATTGGTAACAAATGGGTTTTAAGTTGTTTGATGTTAAATGATAAATCCTAGATAAGTTGAGGTTTTCATCCAAGATAATTAGAGGTTTTCTTGATGACTCTTAAATCAATGTTTTTAAAGTTGGAATTTTTGGAGTTTCTTTTTACTGTCAAAAGTGTCTTCAGATTGATGAGTTTGTGTGACTTTTGTTGAGAAATAAGCTTTGCCTTAAGTTTCAGTAAAATGAGTAAGGTGAAAGCTTCTTGGGATAAAAAAAGCACAAAAGTGCTAATTGACTTATGCTTAGTACAAGGGCAAAAAAGAACAAGAAAATCTACAAGCTTCAACAAGGATGGATGGAAAGAAATTTTCGAAGCCTTCATGGCAATTACTGGGAAAGCGTGTGAGAAGAGCCAATTTAAAAACAAATATGATTCCATACGAAAGGAGTGGCAGTTGTAGGATAGGTTGCTTAAAGAAACAGGTGTTAGATGAGATAATGACAAGAAAACTTTTATAGCCAATGATAATTGGTGGGAGAAGAAGATTATGGTAAGTAATTAACTTTTTTAGATGTTAGATGGTTATTTCCCATGATCATGGTTCTATATATTATGTAATATATTTGGTGATAAATGTACAGGAAGTTCAAGGATATGAAAGATTCAGAGATCAGGGACTCCAATTCCAAGAAGAATTGACCCAATTCTTTTCAACTGTTGTGGCCATTGGAACACATCAATGGGCCCCATCATCCATGATCTAGAAGAAGGTTCTGGAGATAGTGATGAAGTCTTAGAGTTGGACATTAATTCATTCACTTTCAATAGTGCTTTTGGAGGTAGTGGAGGCAACATTGAGAAAGGGAAGACAAGCATTAGTTGAGACAAAACAAGTAGTGGTTATAGAACATCTAGCTCATTGGGGGTGAGGAAGAGGGGTGATGGCTTGAAAAAGAAAATGCCTTCGTCAATGAAAATAGCAGATGCCCTAAGTAGAATAGCTGATACGACTGATAGTGAAGCACAACATTCAGTAGGGAGTAGGCTGCAACAAGAAAGATTTCAACGTTTGGGAAAAACAATTCATAGGGCTATTCATGCTAACTTAAAGGCATGTTGTAGTATTAGAATGTTCAACATCAAACCACAAGATCCATTATTTGAGAACATTCACTCAAAGATACACCTCAGTAATCGATACTAGACTTTCTTTAAAAATGCTATTGGAGCAATTGATGGCACACATATTCCATGTTGGGTCAAATAAGGAGAAAAAACAATATATATTGGAAGAAAAGGATTTTACATCGCAAAATGTGATTGCGGTTTGCGATTGGGACATGTGCTTAATTTTTGTATTGGCTGGATGGGAAGGCGCAACACATGATGCTCACATATTTGATCATGCCCTCATAACTCCTTCCATGAATTTTCCCCATCCACCTACAAGTATGTTTATAATTCTTATACAATTTAATTGATTATAACTATAAACACATGTATTGACATTAATCACTTTTTTCCATACAGATAAATATTATTTGGTGGATGCTAGGTATCCAACATCAAATGGATACCTTGGGCTGTAGAAATTCGAGCGTTACCATCTCCCTAAGTTTCAGAGATCATCTAGACTTGAAATTGACAATGAGTCCTTCAATTACTTGCATTCAAGTCTTAGGTCCACAATAGAAAGAACTTTTGGGGTTTTGAAAAAAAAATTCAAATCTTACAGAGAATGCGTAGCTATATCTTTCCAACACAAGTTAAAATTGTTTGTAGTGCGATGGCTATACACAATTTCATTAGAAGAACCTCTATTTCTAATCCACTTCCAACATTATGAATAAGATGGTGTTTTGTGTTTTGACAATGACGTTGATGTAGTAGAAGCTTCAACAATACCTTTATCATTATCATCATCTGACATGGCTTCTCTTCGTGATTCTATTATAGATGTGATCATTTATTATACCCAAGACCATTAGTTATGTATTGTTTCCCTAATGTGACGTACTCTATTATTTAGACTATGTGACCCTACCATGAACAATTGTGGTGGGTATTTTGTAGTAGACTACACTATTGTTAAATAATATGGATATGGGTATTTGTTTTTATTATGAAAAAACACTATGTTTTAGTTAAATTTTTTACGAAACAACACTCTTATATGTTGAAGGTTTTATTTTTTAGGCATCAAACATTTAACTATTGAATAGATAACGTATACTAAAATCTAAGATATTGTTTTAGATAATTACTATTTATAAAGGATTTTTGTTTATACTATTTATTAATACATATATGTTTGATCTAATTTTTATCATTTTACATAATTTACTAATGGTATAAATTTATTTTTTGTTAACAAATATTTGTTAATAAATATATGCAATTATACCAAAATCTAATGTCCATTTTGGAAAATGTGACACTAAAAAAGCTATTATGATAACAATATATAAACAATATCATTTTATCAAAATCAATTTCTTCACAGAATCTATTTTTTGCACCTTAACCCTTTACTAATGAATCAATTCTAAAAAAGTCATTTTACCTATAAATCCCAAAAGCTAATCCAAACGAGCCTAAGCACTTTCTCTCCTTAAATTTTTCTTGTATCAAATGACCTCTTAGGAGTTAGGACACACACTTAACCCTATTGTCTATAAATATTTTTGACAATCACAGTAGCCTAAAAATTCAAATTAAGGTGGGAAAAATGTTTTGATTTTTACTTTGTTAAAAAAGGAGGGGGTCTAAAACTACAGCTCCCTCGGTAGTAGTAGGGGAAACCTGTAACACACACATACTCTTGTTTTTTTTTTTTTCCAATGGGATCAAGAGTTGTGCAAAGTGTTATTTCAAGAAGGGTAGAAAGAGAGAACTCAAAAAGCTTACAGGAAGTTAGAGATGGATTTGGACACACACACACTCGTGTTTTTATTTCCAATGGGATCAAGAGTTGTGCAAAGCGTCATTTCAAGAAGGGTAGAAAGAGAAAACTCAAAAAGCTCACAAGAAGTTAGAGATGGATTTGGACAAAGGATTGAAGAAGGGAAGGAAGTCTAGCGGGGAAGGTGACATGTTTGAGTTAAGCTGATGGAATATGTCAAAATTACTTAAATAATTTATAAATATAGATGAAGTTCTGTTTTTTTATTCTTTGAATGTGTGGAATTTTTTGTGTTTGAATATTGGGTGTCTTTTGGCCAAAAAAAGAAATATTGGGTGTCTTTGTGATAATACCATGCTGGCAAAAAAATTGGGCATCTAACTTGTTTCTACCAGTTAGTGAGAAATTCACGGTGCTCAAAACAAGGGCGGAATTAGGGGGGCTAGGGGTGGCCTCCGCCCTTTAAAATTACAAAATTTAATTCAAAAGTTTAGAAAATTATATGTTAGTCTCATAAATTTTTTAATATTTTTTAGTTTAGTCTCTAGTCTCTAAAATGAAAATTTTTATAATATTTTTCTAAATTTTTGTCAAATTCTATAATTTTCACCCCTAATTTCAAATGCTTGACTTTCATAGAGAGACTAAAATGAAAATATTGAAATATTTATGAGGCTAAAATATAATTTTCTAAATTTTTGGGTCAAATTCTATAATTTTCATCCCTAATTTCAAATGCAAAATCAATAACCCTAAATCCCTAATCTTCTCGGTCTCACTCTCAACTCTCTTCTGCATATCCGATACTATTCTATAATCGCCCCTCCCATTTCAAATCCGTCCCGACGCCGTGTCCATCCCCCGTGCTCACCAAAAGGGGAAGGCAACAAGCGTTTATCATTTTTCTCGTCGATGTCAATCGTCCCCGTTATACTCCATATTGCAATTTGGGTTGACATGTTTAAAGGGTGCTTTTCCACTTATCAAAGTGCTTCGTTTGGTGGATGTGTCGTGACATGAGCTTTATACAAAATCTCCAAGATGATGGTTTTGATTGATTTTGCATCGATTTTAAGCTTGACATGAGTTCATCTCAGTTTGTGAGAGGAATTGGAGTACCTTTGAGATGGTAAGTTTTCTTTAATTTGTAAATTTGGGTTTGTACTTGCTACTTGTTGTATAATAATTGGATTTGTTTTTGTTTAGGTCCAAAAGAAAATGAATGATGTTGTGTTTGTGATGACAAATTCAAAATTGGCCGGAAGAAGGAATGAATGGATTGTGGAAAATGAAGGAACGTCTTCTAATGTTGAAGGTTTAAATGAAGACAATTTTGATTTCAATTTGGATGACACCGAGATGATATGGTGATTCCTAATTTTGAGTTGGACAATGAGGTTGATGGAAGAGAAAGAGAAGTTACGTTGAAGATCATGTGGAGCATAATGCCTTTGATGATAATGACTTGAATGATTTATTAGCTTAGATTCACTTGAATTATGAACGTTTGTATTGAGGTTGTTTGCAATGTATTTGATGACCATTGCTGGTATTATGGATGATGATAGGTGCAATCAATAGAAGAATTGATGAGATTGATTATCGATTAAGAAGAATTGATGAGATTGATTATCGATTAAGTGATAGGATCAATTATCTGCGTATGGAGATGGATCAATTGTTTTGCTCTATTGAGTATAAGATGAAAAGACTCATTGCTGATTCGAAACCCCGTTTTGATTTAATTATGGAACAACTTGAAGAACTTCTAAAATGAATCGAGAAGTACTCATAAAAGAAGAAGCACTCAATCACAGAAAAGTATGAACATTCGCAGAGAGGAAAAGTTTGAGAACTTCACTTGTATATTTTTACTGTTCTTAGTTCTTTCTTGTACAGTTAGCAATGGTATCACCGTTATCCGTTGACTGGGTTGAACCATTCTTGGCTGTTTGTGTATCCATTTTCATGAACTAAATTCCTAAGCTGGATGTTGAATGATTTTGCTACAATCAATTGAAGAATTGGTGAGATTGATTATCGATCAAGTGATGTTTGTGATAGGATCAATTATCTGCGTATGGAGATGAATCAATTGTTTTCCTCTGTTGAGTATAGATGAAAAGACTTACGTTGAGTATAGATGAAAAGACTATTCTTATTTCTTCTTTCTTGATTGGTATCACCGAAATCCGCCCATTCATGGTTATTTGTGTATCCAATTTCATGAACTAAATTCCTTTTGATTTAATTATGGAACAACTTGAGGAACTTCTAAGATTGAGTAGCACTCATAAAAATAGAAATGAAGAAGATACTTCATCATAATAACCAAACTCGTGATTCATTCCTGACGTTTGTAGAGAGGAAAAGTTTGAGAACTTCACTTGTATATATTTACTATTCTTATTTCTTCTTTCTTGTACAATCCTCAATCAATGGTATCAAAACCGTTATCCATGTTCAAAGAAAATAAAAAGCTTCTAATTTAATCTAAAAATCATAAAAGACGTAAAGTAGAATATGTTTTTTAGAACCATTCATGGTTATTTGTGTATCCATTTTCATGAACTAAATTCCTAAGGTGGATGTTGAATGATTTTGTAACATAATATAGTGTTAAGTAATAAAATCCATTATTTATTAACTAAACAATCCTAAATTTATTCACCAAGAGATACAAATAAGTGTAATAATATTCAATCATCAGATGTTGAATGATTTTGTAACATAATATAGTGTACTATGTGTGTACCCTTTGTAACACCTAATTTTCAATCTTACATAATTATACCTATGTAGAATCACTATGATTGAAAGTGCAAAATTTAATTAAGTTAAGATAGAACAAAGATACACCATGAGGCAAAGGAAGCCTAATTCATTGTATAAGTCCAACATGTGGATAAAGCGTCACGACAAGCGGTCAAGGAGAATTTATTTTTGTTGATAAGCGAGCTTTCCTTAGAATTTGGACAATACTTTATTCCATCAAGATGGAATTTGAGAATCGTGTCTTTTAGGTTGCGCTTGTAGTATTTAATTTGCCTGCTGCTGCATTATAGGATCACGAGCTATAGCTTGGTTGCTTGCTTGATCCCTGTATTGATCGAGGTTTTATCCTTATAATTGAGTTGTGTTTTCCTTCATTTTCTTTGGAGACCAAACTGTTTGTTTAGTTCATGGATATGCGCATTAAAAGCTTTAAAATTTGAAGCATGAATAAAAAAGGGTTTGATGTTGTGCTACTATAATTCAAACTTGTTTGATGCGCGCAGTTCAAGTGTAGCAATATCTGATAGACAATATAACAGAAAAGGGTTGTTGTGGTGGTTTCTATCTTGTTTTTGGAATTCTTTCCTTTGATGTCCTGAAGTAGATATTATTTTTCTATTTATTATCAAATCGTTTGCATGTGATGTGATAGTTTTATCAATTAAATTGTACGTGTGATAGACCTAGGCAATGGTGTTGGAGGAATGCCAAATGATGATTTACATTATTTGTAGCATGCATTTTATAGATAACTGCTAGCACATAACTTGAAAGGTAACTTGTTTCTGACATAGTAGCACATGGAATCCGAAATTGTAAAAACACACCTGCGCTAACTTAAGATTGTCTGATATTTGTATGAGTCATATCACCATGGTTTAAAATCTAGAATACCAGGAATTCATATCTTGTGCATGACTAGTTTTCAATTATTTGGCACTATATTTTGCTACTTTGCTACAATAATATGGTGCCATTTATCAATACAACCTCAATTTGTGTCAGTTAAGTATGGAGTGGTGAAGAAATAATTTTTAAAGAGATTGGTGACTCATATTTATATATATAGCCTTTATTTCGTGATAAGTTGAACTATATGGCAGAAAGGCTGGTTGGCCACCGGCCAAATGGATTACATGACACATACCTTTGAACATCCTCAGTTTGAGCCAGCCTTTCTAGATACTCCATCATTTTTCCTGTGAATAGTAAAAATGGAAGAGTGGGATTTAAAAGCTCATATAGGCAACATACAAAAGGTCATCAATATGCTTTGAGGGCATTGTTAAGATTTAGAGAATTGTTAAGCCTCATAAACCATTTTAGTGGCATATATACTTAAGCATTTGATATTTAAAAAGACTTTGAATCTATAAATCAATAGAAATAAGCTAACAATCTCAAAAGAAATTTAGGGTCTGAGAAGGAGGAACATGAGTAGAAGATTATCTCACGTAGTCCTTCTTGATTAAGTATAGCGATAAGGATAAGGAAATATTGAATTGTGGATCTGAAAATGATTTGCACATGAGGATTTATAAAATGGGAGAAAATGATGCTAACACAAGAAAGTCAAGCTTATTGCATAACAGAGGAAAACCCAAAAATAGAGCTTACATGATTCTTCACTACCTTGGAAGGGGAGTCATCGACTAATAATGTGTCTGACGGACCAAAGCGATAGTCTTTTTGACTATTTGTCAAACATGTCTAGATTTACTCATAACTTTATCTGCTTCAACATCACAAACTTTAATCCCTTATTTTTATCACTATCTATGTCTCATGCTTCTGTATTAAAATTTTGAATTGTTTTGTGTTCATGGTGACAAAAAAGTGTTAAAGAATATTGCGTGCCTTGAAGCTTGCAAACAACTTCATAAGATGGGAGCTTTACTGATTACTATTGTGAATCTTATGATGATAGTTTGTTTGATAATATGCTTTTGTCACACAAACTATCATCAGAAGATTCATCAGAGTAAGGGCCTGTTTGGGATAGCTTCAAAAGCTCAAATAAATCCATCAGAAGCCCAACAAAAGTAGAAGCTAGATTATCGATTGTTTGGCATAGCTTTAGATCTTGATGCCACTTTTTTTGTGAAACCACATATCCTTGCTTCAGACTTTAAAGCAACTTCTGCCACCGTTATCCCAACACAAATTACATCAAAAAGAGTCCATTAGGAAAGAAAAAAAAAGTTCATCAAGAACAAAAACCACTTCTACCACCACTATCCTAAACGGGCCCCAAGTCTTGGAGCAGCCAACGGTGTGGCTCAAATGAAGAGTCTCGAATATATCCCTGTTACTTAAAATAGCAAAATAATATGGCATGACTCATTGCTTAAACTATAGATGAAGATTGCTTTTCCCCCTTGCAGCAAGCGTAGCCGAGAGATGCTTTCATTTGATATTTAGGATCTGCACACTGTTTGTTGTGATTGTAAGTTGGAAACCATAGAAGTGCCTTTATATGCAAAATTCATAACTGAAGACCCAAAAATTATGGTCGGGAAGTTATATGACAGGGTCACCGATGGATGTGCTCAAAGACTATTGCTGATTGTGTTGAAGCTCTGATGGGAGCATACTGTGTGGGTGGTGGACTGGTTGCATCACTTCATGTGATGAAATGGATTGGGATTGATGCTGAACTTAAACCATCCTTGGTTGATGAAGCCATCATCACTGCTGCATCTTTGCACACGTGCGTCAAAATTAAATGAGGTAGCAAGCCTTGAAAAGAAAATTTGGTTACGAATTTTATGTCAAGGGACTCATACTGGAGGCAATTGCACATTTGTTTAAGACGGAAGTTAGGAATGGCTGCTCTCTGCAGCCTATATGTGACTGAGCAAGGTGACAAAAGAATATTGCGTGCCCACCAGAAAGTTTTAAAGAATATTGCATCAACGAGAATGGCAAGCCACCTATTTTTCGTTGTTGTCTGGAAAAGGCACCTGAGGTTTGATACTCTGAAAACATGGCAACTTCAGATTGTAACCCTCTGGACATGGAACTCTTTGAGAATGGACCCCCTACATTAATTTGGGAAAAGACTTTTACAAACAGATCATAGTTCTCAAATACCCATGCATTCAAATTTTGTATTTCACTTTGACAATCAGGCATTTCCTGAAAAGCAAAATAATAATAATTATATTTCATGCCTAGTGTTGGTGAACCTAAAATGCATAAAGTACACCCTATCACAAAAAACTGTAATAGCCCAGAAAAATCAAGAAAACTATCACTAAAACTAACTTGCCAATTCAGCCAGATTCCAGGAAATATCTTTAGCCATGATTCCATGAAGCCTGCGTGTTGCCGGATTAAAATGTATGTCATAGTCTCTAATTAGTGCCTCTGTCAACTTGTATATATCATATTTAACAAAGTGATCTTTAAGGAAATCCACAGTAACAGAGCTTCCAGTTCGTTTCCTATTGCTGAATAGGATGTTCACCCATACTTGATCAGACCAATTAAGACTTTTGTAGAGATGTAGGTGCTCCTTGAGTAATAGCAACATTGCTCTCTCATTCATTGTGTCTTCCTCACTAACGGGTAGAAACAAGTTAGATACATAAATTTACTGTCAGCATAACATTAAAACAAAAAATCCACACATTCAAAGTGTCAGAAAAGAAGGGTGAGGACTCAAAATTAAATCAATTATTTATTGATTTGTTCAATACGTCATAGCTTGATGCCATATTTCTCCATGACATCCATGCTGATTATCAACCCCACCATCAGCTTCATGTATTTTTACTTTTGTATTCTTGTCCATGCTATCCGAAATTACAAAACTCCCCTGTTTAATGTTGAAATACCAGTAAGCTTCATGGAAAAGTGGGAAGCATTATATAGAGAGTCAGTTACCGACATGGCGACATCCATGACGGATATATATATATATATAGAGTTGACATAAAGTTTAAGGGGAGGTTTTTAATTGTTAACGCAACTAACCTAAAATTTAAGGAAAATTGGGATTGGGTACGATTTTTTTTTTTTTCTTAACATTTATATTTTTGATGTGGGTGGTTCATAAATTCATTTGCTCATATTCAGATAATCTTCTTCGTTTGATTTGGTTGAAAAGTTTATACTCATAAACATCATGTATCATATCAGATGAAGAGTGGTCCTCCCTCGTATTCCGTATATCTCTTTTAATTTGTTGTACCTAAAAGAGAAACAGTCACCCTGAGATCCTAAAGAAACAATGAAGACATCCTAAAGTACATCCCAACTCTGCCATTGCATTAAAAAAGATTTTGTGGAAACAGTGAAGATATCCTAAACTACATCCCAACTCTGCGACTGCATTAAAGAAGATGGTAGTGATCCTTGTAGCGGTGGTACCTTATTTATGGGTTCGGCTTCCATTCACTGCGCTTAATATTCTCTTCCGTCTTCTGCGCAGAAAACGACGCCGTTTGGGGTTAAATGGCACCTAGACAAATTATCACATACGACACCGTTTCAAATCGACATATTTTTCCCACTAGCAGTACAAGTCGACATATTTTTGTACTCATCTTTCTGTTCTTTGGCGCCTTCCATTCTAACAGCGCGGGAAAGCTGATCAGATGTGCAGAAAAGATTTTCAACAAGAATTCTAATGAGAAGTGATTGTGGGCATTGATTGGTAAGAATTCTAATTGGGGACAATCTACAGATTTAGTTCTGAAAAAGAAAAATCCATCCTCTGAATTAGTTCTTTGAAATGCTGAAGAAGCATATAAATGTGGAAAAATATCCATTTTCTTATATATATATATATATATATATATATATATATTATGTGCTCTATTCATGAATATGTGTGATTGAAAAATACTTGCATTTTTGAAGCCACGTGAAGATCACTAGCTGCTTCCTCCCATAATCCTAACAGAGCCCTTGCCATTCCCTTGATTTTGTATCCTTTAGTTGAGTTCGGATTAATCTGGAACAAACAATGTAACTAGAGTTTGAATCTACACATACAAGTCATGTAGACAAAGTCAGCCTCATCAAAATTTCAGTAGCAATTAAAGCATAACTTCCAAGCATTCTGTGCAATAAGTTGTGGCATGGTAAGAGCCAAGAATTAAACCTTCAAGGCAGTATCAGCACAACGAATTGCAACATTTGGTTTCTTCAACTTGATAAAGACACTAGCTGAAAGGAAGAAACTTAATTTAAGTTTCTAAATTCCAAGAAATGATGTGGAAGACAGTAAGATAAACCACATTTACTAATAGCTTCTTGGTTCTGGAAGATAAATTATTAGAGTACCTCCGTAGCATAGAGTATGGCCGAATGGGGATTCAAGACAATGGCTTCTGTTAGTTTATCTCTCAAACAAAAACTGGGGAAAAATGAGGATAAAGCTTTTACATAGAGGGAATATCTGTGTTGCCAATTCTTGCAAAAATTGATTCACATAAACTATCAATTTACTGCTTCAACAGTCCTTAAAGCAAGCCATAGTTTGTTAGACGATATACTGAAGATTACACTTATATTAGCCATCAAGTTCACTTTTGTGCATAAAAAGGAATTTCCTTTTCAGGACTTGCATTGGGAGCAGGGCATAAGTAAAATCTTCCATTATATATTACTTCATTATGCAAGTTTAAAAGGAAAGTTTGATGACAAAGTTGAATTTAAAAGAGTTTCTAGCAATATATGCATGTGTATGCTTTGTTTTGGTTTATATATGTGTGTGTAAATACATGTACAGTTTATAATTAATTTATTATTTCATCATTGATTTACATTGGGCATATACTTTTTAATTTTGCAGGAGGCTTATGTCATGGCTATAAATTTGACTCCTACACTTGATCTTGAATTTGACAATATAATAGAATCGTGGGAATTTTGGAGGGCATATAGTAGAAGAATTGGTTTTGGTGTTAGAAAGCAGAAGTTCAACAAGAGTAAAAAGGATTCGTCAACATATGCATCTTATCTATATGTTTGTAATAAGGAAGGGGTGAGAAAACCAAATAGACGAGAAGTGGAAATTAGGAAGTCTAGAGATGAGACAAGAACAAGTTGTGAAGCTAGAATGAAAGTTAAGCTAGTAGATGGAAAATATAGAGTAAGTGAAGTTTTTCTAGATCATAATCATCCTCTTCAGCCTCCTGAAGCAGTTCATTTACTTGCATCACATAGAGGGCTAACACAAGCTCAACGTTTTGAATTAGAAAATGCTAAAAAAGCTGGGATTAATCAAAAATCAGCATTCAATTTGCAAAGCCAATATGCAGGAGGTCGAGACAATTTGGGATATACAAGAGTTGATGTGAAAAATTATCTTAATGCAAGAAGGCAACGTGCTATGAAATACGGTGAAGCTGGATGTATATTTCGTTATTTTGAACAACAATTGGCAGAAAATCCATCATTTTTTCATTCTTACCAGATGGACTCAGATGAGCAAGTGACAAATGTGTTCTGGGCTGATGCACGCATGTTAGTTGACTACGCTTGCTTTGGAGAAGTCATTTCACTTGATACTACTTATTGCACAAATAATAATCATAGACCTCTTGCAATTTTCTCAGGCTTCAATCATTATAAAGGAGGGGTGATTTTTGGAGTGGCATTGTTATATGATGGGACCATTGAGACATTCAAATGGCTCTTTAACACTTTTTTTGCAAGCACACAAAAATGCAAGGCCAGTAACAATTTTTACTGACCAAGATGCTGCTATGGCACGAGCATTACAAGAAGTTATGCCACATGTAAAACATGCCTTGTGCACATGGCATATTTCAAGGAATGCAATGAAGCACATTCCAAATTCAATGGTTAGAGATTTCAACCATTGCATGTATCATTGTTGGGATGAAACGAGTTTGAAGCGGCTTGGCAAGCATTATTATCAAAACAAGATGTAGCGAAAAACTCATGGTTGATGTACATGTACCAAATAAAAGAGAAATGGGCAGCATGTTATTTGAAGAATTCAAGGACACTTGGTATAAGAAGCACATAAATTAGTGAAAGTGTCAATGCCTCCGTCAAAAGTTGCACCAATGTTAAATTGGATATCAACCGATTCTTCCAACAATTTGAACAAGTTCTAGAGGATAAGTGCTATAACGAATTGAAAAGAGATTTTGAGGCACGTGACAAGTTGCCAAGGTTGTTATTACAGAGTTCATGTATGCTTCGTCAACTTTCTGATATCTATACTCGACCTATCTTTGATTTGTTCCAATATGAATATGATTTACGTGATGCTACATGTATAAAAGAGAGAAAAGAGAGAAAGAAAAATGAAAGTGAAGAGGAAAGTGCAACCGTGTTCGATTATGTTATCACCATGTATGATAAGAAAAGGGAGTATAGTTTGACATTTGATCCTTCAATGGAGACAATTACTTGTAGCTGCAAAAAATTTGAACGAATGGGCATATTATGTTGTCATGCATTGAGAGTATTGAATGAACGTGATGTCAAACTACTACCCCAAAAATATATTATGAAGAGGTGGACAAGAGAAGCACGATGTGGCGTAGTGTATGATATTAAAGGAAAAGAAATTGAAGTTGACCCTAAATTACAAAGATCAAATCGATACAGACAATTATGCCCCTTGCTTGTCAAATTACAAGTTTATTTTGACTACTCACAGCCATTAGCTTGTGCAATTTTCTCAGGATGCAATTGTTTGGTGTATCACAAGTTCAGTCAATATACTGGTAAATCAAACAAAATTAATCCCATTGGCAATTCCTCTTTCAGCTCCAGAAAAATAAAACGCAAATCTAGTTGAATATATAAACGATACGTTTAAAAAAAGAAATTCCAAGTTATATACTTGAACTCAAGCGCCGCTTCGTCACTAATCTCGAACGGCACAAGCCATGTACTGTAAGAGTAATACCAATTCATACTTAAAATACAAGTCGTGCCCAAAGCTAAAATTGAAATCCCATCTTCCCTGGGCTTGATATTCGACGAAGAAACAACAATTTCATATATAGTGATGTTCGAAAGCATCATAAAAGCATTACCCACAAGTGGAATTTTCACAGTCTTTTCCATATTGGGCAATCGAAGTAGGATCATTGAGGAAATTGCCTCATTTACAAGCAAGTCTTTCACGAAATCAAGACCATCTTGAGTTATTACCAAGGACATGGAAGATTGATCGGTGGGCTGATTCTGAGCATACACAGGAATCAAGGAAGAAGCTAATAGAAGTAGATATAGAAAAGGCACCATTTTGGGTTCAGGGTTGCAAAATCTGGAGGTGGTTCCTTGACGCAAAGACGATAGAAGGTGGTAGCTGCTTGTGGGAAAAATCTGTTGACTTGAAACGGTGTCGTATGTGGTAATTTGTCCAGGTCCCATTTAACCCCAAACGGCGTCGTTTTAACGCAGAGGACGGAAGAGAATATTAAGCGCAGTGAATGGAAGCCGAACCCCTTATTTATTTACTTTTTGAAGTGAAAATGGGATTGTATTGATATTCAAAAGCTATACACTGCACAGTATTTACAATGGGTGCTTGAAGCAATTAAAACATATCCAGCACATTCATTAGACAAACCCATAAAATTCAGTAATGACTTTTTTCCTTTGATTAAATCACTAATTTTACTCTTTTAACACCGTTACCTCTTTTAAGTTTGTTCTATTAGTAGAGTTAGCTTCTATGTAAAAAAAATGGTATTAACCAAGAAAAATTAAAGCATTTCAGTAGATGAAAACAAATATACAGATACAAAATTAAATATTGAAGAAAAGTACAAACAAGTACAAATGTGTTTTGCCTTAATTACTTTATGATGGAGCAAAAATAAAAACATATCAACAAAAATCAATACAGTAGAAGAACATTCTCAACCCGTGACTCAACTGTGTGTTACGCGTTTTCTATCATTTAATTGGGGGCTTTTTTTCCAATTTGCCCCTTTTGAATAACTATTTAACAAAATGCCCCTGTTTGAAAACTATTTAAGCATCTGCCCCTGTTTAGTCGACTAATGCCCTCATTTAGTCGACTAAAACGCGGGGCCCAAATTTTTTTGAAAATCCTCGAGATTTAGTCGACTAAACATAAGTGTTTAGTCGACTAAATCGCCGGGGGCAATTTTTTTTAAAACATCCCCGCGATTTAGTCGACTAAACCCTAAGGTTTAGTCGACTAAATCGCGGGGGCAAATTTTTTAAACGTCTCTGGACTGATTTAGTCGACTAAACCCTAAGTTTCATAAATATGTGCAAGAAGTAAAAAAAAAAAAAGTGAAATTGCATACCTAGTTTCATAACTGTTTTCTTCAATTGTATATCCTTAAACTTAGTATTAAAGTTGCTCTCGACATGACGTAGGCAATACACATGAAAGGCGTATGGAGGCGCCAATTACGATGATCTTTAACCGCCTTTATGATGCGGCGTGACGATCGATATCAAACAAATACCCCGCCCTCTCGCGTCACATGATCATGTATGAGACAAAGAAATCACCACCAATCATCATACTTCTCACAAGGAGGAACAACAGCAAAGGCAATGGGCAGGAGCTTCCCATCCCCATCCTGTGAAGTCGCAATCAAAAGAGTACCTTTGTATTTTCCGTACAAGTGGGTGCCATCAACTTGTAGTATGTGCTTACAGTATTTGAAGGCTTCAATGGTCTGATTAAATGTCCAAAAATCCCTACGAAAGACGGGTAAGTGAACATAAAAACGATGATGGTCCGAACATTCATCTGTATCAAGCCTGAAAACAGAACCCACGTTACACTGCGTCATGTATGTCAACCAATTGGGCAAGAATGCATATGATTCCTCCCAATCACCAAATAACTTCACGATGGCCTTCATTTTCGCCTTCCAAGCCTTCATGTATGTTACATTATATCCATACAGACGTTGTATCCTCTCTTGTATCAGCACTGGTTTTAAAGCTGGATCTTCACTTAACATACCTAATGACAACAAAGCGAAAATATAAATGTATTGTCAATAACTAAACCGAATGTAAATAAAAAACAAATGGAAAACCTACTGATAATGGATGAACATATAACATCTGAATCTAGCTGTCTATGATCCCGCGCGAGATTCTGGTTTAGGCAGGTGTGCTCTTGACCCAACTTACGCACCACCCAACAATTTTCATTCTTGGGGGAAATTGCCCTCATATACCAGGGACAACCGTCAGCATGGTTTTGACACTGCATCACAAACCTATTCTCATCGCTTTTTGCAACTTTGGCTGTACGATGAGACTTCATGCAATATAATTTCACGGCATGTTACATTTCAGACTTAGAATGAAACTGTTGATACAGATATAATGGATCACCTAAATTCCAACCACCTTGCCCCTCATCACCACCATACAACATGTCTATGTCATCATCACAGTGTGCCCAATTAATGGAGGAATAGTGCGAGCTTTCGTTCCAAAATGGCTCACTCTCAGGCCCTACATCTGTAAAGATGTTTTCTTTGTCAGAACCACTAAATAAAAATTACAAATACAAATACAAACACAAGTTTACTAACTTACCACTTCTAATTGGGTCAACACGAAGCGGTGGCATTGTTGCGGTACTCGAGTTTACGGGTTCGTGCGAGCATCAAAATAACCCTCTACATCAGTGTCTGAGCTGTCACCTAGTGGAATAAACCTCTCAAATTCGTCCTCCTCATCGCTATGCATATTCTCATATTCCTCATCCTTCTCTTCCTCTTCATCCGTCAATGTTACCTGACTTAAGACTTGTGAAGGTGCAGATACACCGACAAGTCTGTCTTCTTGACCAAAATACTGTGGAGATCTTGTATGCATGGGTATAGATGATGATTCACCAGATTCAAGCTCAACATATATCTCAATAAAATTTTGTGCTCTTCGATTAGCAAATGCATCTATGACACACTCTACGTCTTCATCATCGCATACATCGTTACTAATGTAGTATACACTATCCTTACCCACGATAGTCTCCACTTTGGCAATTAACCGATGAATGCATTGTCTTCCATGTAGCCCCAATTTTTGATAAATTTTTCCTTTGAGCTCGTTGTACGCAGTGCCCCATTTGATTTTCATCATTTTCGTTTTTCCTTCAAATTGAACACCATCGAGACCTACAAAATGCCTCCCACTATAGTAGATTACAGTAACGTGTGTGTTTGGACTTGAACTCATCCTTCACACCAGAATTTGGGAACTGAAAAACGAAGGGTTTCAGGTTACAAACAAAAACAAAAGCTTAACAAAGTGAAACTACAAAGATTACACAACAATCATACCTTCAACTAGGTGGAGATGAGAACATAACAAACATACACAAATCAATCAAAGATACACAAGAAAATCACCCAAGGAAAGCAGAAAATGAAAAAAACGCAAATGGGGTTCGTATAAACGCAAGAACAACGGTGGAGATTCGAAATGGAGATGAGAACATACCTAAATCGACGCAAATGACACTAGAATCAATCTTCCTTCGCAACCCACCAATGGATTCAGCAAGGTTTGAGTGAAAAAAACCAGAGGAGGAGAGGTGTATGCAGCTCCCTTAGTCGATTAGGGTTTCTAAATGGGTGATTGGGGCTTTTAAAAAACGTCTCTGGACTGATTTAGTCGACTAAACCTTAGGGTTTAGTCGACTAAATCAGTCCAGAGATGTTTAAAAAATTTGCCCCCGTGATTTAGTCGACTAAACCCTTTAAAAAAAAATTTCCCCCGCGATTTAGTCGACTAAACACTTGTGTTTAGTCAACTAAATCTCGGGGATTTTCAAAACAATTTGGGCCCCGCGTTTTAGTCGACTAAATGAGGGCATTAGTCGACTAAACAGGGGCAGATGTTTAAATAGTTTCCAAACAGGGGCATTTTGTTAAATAGTTATTCAAAAAGGGGCAAATTGGAAAAAAAGCCTTTAATTGGGAGCTAACCCACACTACTTTCTTATTTTCTCATCCCAAGCCATTCAATTTTTGTGAAACCTTGCAAACTATTTTTTTTAAAAAAAGAAGAATCCTATTTCCTCATTTTAAAAGCATTCCTTTTCCGTGAACTTCTTACTGCAGCTTTTACACCAGTCTGTCTATTTTTAATAAAAAATTGAAAAAATTCCAATATTGATGTCACCATATGCATGGACCACACTATTTGTTTTTTGTTTTTTTTTTAAATATATATATATATCGATGGGCTTGGTTGGTTCCTTCGGCTGTAAATTAAAAATAATTGAACATACTTTTAGGGAAAATTGCATTAAAATACCTTTTGAATTTGCAAAACTCTCAAAAGTCTTCCGAATTTGTAAAAAGACTGAGAGGTACAAAAGACCTATGAGGGATATGCAAATTCGGGTGAAATTACCCTTTTACCCTTACTTTTAAATAAATAAAAAATAATAATAAAATAACCTCCACCCCCGCGCCGTAGCGGGGAGCGCCCCGGCCGCGCGCGGGGGAGGGTATTTTATTTTATTTATTTAAAAGTAAGGGCAAAAGGGTAATTTCACCCGAATTTGCATATCCCTCATAGGTCTTTTGTACCTCTCAGTCTTTTTATAAATTCGGAAGACTTCTGGGGGTTTTGGAATTTCAAAAGGTATTTTAATGGAATTTTCCCATACTTTTATTCTTAAATAGTAATCAAAAGGGAAAATCTCATATAAATACCAGTTGAATTTGCAAAACCCCTAGAAGCCCACTGAATTTGTAAAAAGACTGAGAAGTGACAATGACCTATGAGGGATATGCAAATTCAGGTGAAAAGTCCATGCTACCCTTAAGTAACTTTATGAAGACGCTGGAGAGAGTAAGGCCATTTCATTCTTGAAAAGACCCTTTCTCACTAAACAAAAATTAACCATATTGTTTTCTTAACACTGGATTAACACGTAATTATAGAAAATCCTTTTTCTTTTCAATACACACACCTCGGGGTCCAGGGTACATTTTCTTCCCACAAACCCATCACAGGAAACCATAACTCAGGGCACAATTATCGAACATGAGAATACATAGCCCACGAGTCTTACAATACTAATCCCACAACAAAGGGTCTACACAAAATAATTTTCACACAAGATATGATTGTGGATCCACAATAATATATTAGTGTATAAAATAAGGCCTTCAGAGAATAAACAATCATCCAAAAAGTTAATGTAGTATTTCAAAATATGATGGCAATATATAAATCAATACAACACTAATACCAAAAAGAGGCCTACGAGTTTCACGACATCTATGCCTCTGATTGCTTCCCTTGTCCTCTAGTAGGGTTAGAGGTCTGGCCTGAAAAATTTAATAATGACGGGGTGAGACATAAAGTCCCCGTAACCGAAATTAATTTATCAAATATGCAAGCAAGGATTGCAAGTCAGAGAAGTAGGTTTGTTAATAATATAATAATAATTCCAATAATTAAATAACCACAAATAAAACAATTAATAAATAATAACCATAACAATTAGCCATCCCCACTCATCCATCTTGCTCCTCCTTATTTCCTCATGGACGTGGATCAGCCCATCAATGTTAGTAACCCGGCCAAGGTTAGCTATCACTTCAAGGATACTGTCCCCTCCCGTGCCACCACAAATAAATTATTTTCATAACATTTAATCGGTAAAAATATTTCATAGATATAAAATCTAAACTTCATAAATAGAAAATTTCATTTTAAATTTCTATAACAACCAAACAGTAAATCTAAACCGATTAAAAGTTACTATTAACCATAGACTACATATATATAGTCTTCTATTGTCAAAACTCAAACATTTCCAAAATCATAATCTCAAAATTTTCACTAACCAACATAATAATAACCTCATTAGAAAGAGAAAAATATATAGGATAACTTGCATGAAGAAAGTTTATTGAAAATAAGCTAGTTTAGTTACCTAAATAATCTTATAAGATAAAAGACATACCTTAAAATAACCTTCAAACTCTTATTTCAAGCTCAGTCCCACTCTCTCCCGCCTCCCCCTCTGCTGCCCAGCGTGTGTGTGTGTGTGGGGTTTGAGGGTGTGTTGATTGAACAAATAGAAGGGGGAGAGCAAATGGTTGGAGAAAGTGGTTGGGAGTGGTTTAACCACCCCCCCTTAACCATTCCTTCACTCAAGGATGGGGGCAAACCTGCCCCCATCAGGCGCATGGATCCCTTCTTTTTTTCTTTTTTGAGTAAATACCCTTTTGGGTCCCTGGAAAAAAACACGGACCCCATTTTGGTCCCTCACACAAAGAAATGCCCTTTTAGTCTCTAAAAAGAACGAATAAGGGTCGATTGGTGAACATTTTGGTCCTTCGAAAATTTCCAAAAACCCCTTTTTAGTCCATAAAAAAGTCTCATTTTAGTCCCTAGGGGTCCGTGTTTTTTGTTGGGGACCCAAAAGGGTATTTACTCTTTTTTTTTGCTTGCTTTGCATATTTTTTTCATATTTTTTTCTTTTTCTTTGTCTTTCTCTTCTTCCAAAAATTACATAATAAATATATTTATCAAATATAACTATTTTATAATTATAATTAAATCCTCAAATTAAAAATTAGGATGTTACAATTCTCATTCCAAATCCATTTCTCATTTGACCGCCCTAGCACGTTCTTCATCTTCTTCATCGCGACGGTCGTTCTTCATCGTCTTCCTTGCAACACCATGAATCCCTTAAGAAAATCAGGTTTGATTTTCTGAAATTTTAATTGTTTTGGATGTGGTGGTTGTTGGAGCTGGACTCGATCCATTGTTGGAAGGTGAAGGAATGGGAGATAAAGAAAAAGGCGAACAATAAAACGAGCTCAGAAGGTTGAAAAATCCAGTGATGAACAGTAAATGCGTTTGAGGAAGAAGGTGAACAGTAAATATGAACTTTTAACAAAATTCGTAATGGGATTAACAAATTCAGTAATGGCTTAACTTTCAACGAAAATTTTCGTATAAACCGTCGTTGAAAGTTAAGTAAAAAAAAAAATTACAACGACTGCTTTTCTTTAAAATAGTTGTTAAAAGTACTTTTAACGATTTTTTGTCAAAAACAATCGTTAAAAAGAGTACTTTTAATGACTGCTTTTTTTTCAAAAAAAAAAGTCATAAAAAACGAAGACTTTTAATGACTATTTTCTTAAAAACAGTCATCAAAGACTGTTTTTCAAAAAGAGTACTTTTAACGACTGTTTTTTCAAAAACAAAATCGTCAAAAATAGTACTTTTAATGACTGTTTTTTCAAAAACAAATCATCAAAAATAGTACTTTTAATGACTGTTCTCTTAAAAACAGTCATAAAAATAATACTTTTAATGACTGTTTTCTTAATAAATATGGATTGTCTTCTCTTTTTAAAGGTGGTCTTTCTGTGGAGTGGTTGAAGAAAAGCAGTACTTTTAATGACTGTTTTCTTAAAAACAGTCATCAAAAGTTTTTTCTTAAATGTTTTTGAAAAAACAGTCGTTAAAAGTACTTTCAATGACTGTTTTTAAGAAAAACAGTCGTTGTAACAATTTTTTTTTTTGCTTAACTTTCAACGACGGTTTATACGAAAATAGTCGTTGAAAGTTAAGCCATTACTAAACTTGTTAATCTTATTATGAATTTTGTTAAAAGTCCATATTTACTGTTCACCTTCTTCCTCAAACACATTTACTGTTCATTACTGGATTTTTCAGGCTTCTGAGCTCGTTTTACTGTTCGTCTTTTTCTTTATCTCTCATTCCTTCACCTTCCAACAATGGATCGAGTTCAGCCCCAACAACCACCACATCCCAAACGATTAAAATTTCAGAAAATCAAACCTGATTTTTCTTAAGGGATTCATAGCGTCGCGAGGAAGATGATGAAAAACGAGCGTCGCGATGAAGAACGAGCATCGTGATGAAGACGATGAAGAACACGCTAGGGCGGTCGAATGAGAAATGGATTTCGAATGAGAATGGAATGACCTTACTCTCTCCAGTGTCTTCATAAAGTTATTTAAGGGAAGTGTGGACTTTTCATCTGAATTTGCATATCCTTCATAAGTCCTTGTCACTTCTCAATCTTTTTACAAATTCGGTGGGCTTCTGAGGGTTTTGCAAATTCAACTGGTATTTATATGAGATTTTCCCTAACCAAAATATATTCATTTTTTTTCCATCAAAAAATAAAATCATTCCTAAACATTTTTTATTTTTTTTTAATCTTTTCCTTTTTTAAAAGATTTTTCTCCTTCTTTTTACAAGAATATTTGTCATTAAAATTATTGTTGATATCAGTTGTAAGTTTCAACAGCATATCCATTATAATAATATTTACAAAATAATATTTTTTTTATTTAAAATTTAAAATATTTGCAATTGTTAATCTATAAATAACATTTATTTAATAAATTCCTAAAAATATTTTATAACCAATTACTAATAAACGCTTCCGAGGCTGTTTGTTGGATAAAATTTGTAATTTGGGTGCATATAAATTATAATTAAATATTTTTACAATGTCAACAATGAAATGGAGTGAAAATAAACTTTTAAAATATTTTTAATTACTATTAAAGTTGTAATTTGAATGCATATAAATTATAATTAACAATGCATATAAAGGTTTCTCCTTCCGTTTCTTTATTTTCAATATCAACAAGTTTTAATGCTCTATTGAGTGAAAATAAAATTTTAACATATTTTTTAATTACTAATATTATTTTTGGCGACCAATTGTTAATATTATCTTTTAATTTATACTTACATATATTTATATTTCTATTTGTTCAAATACATCCAGTGAAATGGATTTTAGCATTTACTCCATATTTCTATTTGGAGTACAATATTTTCTTCTAATAATAAATTAAATTAAATTTTTTATTTTTATAATTATAAGTTTAATATTTTTCTTAAATTTATTAAATTATATGCATATAGGGCTGACATAAAGTTTAAGGGGAGTTTTTAATTCTTCACGCAAGTAACCTAAAATTTCAGGGAAATTGGGATTTGGTACTTTTATTTTTATTTTTTTTATTTTTTTACATTTATAGTTTTGATGTGGGTGGTTCATAAATTCATTTGCCCATATTCAGATATTCTTCTTCCTTATTTGATGTGGTTGAAAAATTTATACTCATAAACATCATCATGTTCCATGTCCTTAGCCTGTCCATTATATTTAATTTTGGGTCAAATGAGGAGTGGTCCTCCCTCGTATTCCCTGCATCTCTTTTAATTTGTTGCACCTACAAGAGAAATAGTCACCCTGAGATTTTAAAGAAACAATGAAGATATCCTAAAGTACATCCCAACTCTGCCATTGCATAGAAACAATGAAGATATCCTAAAGTACATCCCAACTATGTCATTGCATTAAAGAAGATGGCAGTAATCCTTATAGTGGTGGTATTTTTTTAAAAAAATTTATTTTTTGAAGTGAAAATGGGATTTTATTGCTATTCAAAAGTTATACACTACAAGGTATTTACAATGGGTGCTTGAAGCAAAGTACATTCATTAGACAAACCCATAAAATTCGGTAATGACATTTTTCCTTTGATTAAATCACTAATTTTACTATTTTAACACGGTTAGCTCTTTTAACTTTGTTCTATTAGTAATGTTAGCTTCTATATAAAAATAATGGTATTAATGGAGCAAAATTAAAGCACTAGAAGAAAAAAAAATATACAGATACAGATCTGAGAAGTAGAAGAAGATCCAGGTTGGTTCCTTCGGCCTGTAAATTAACAATAATTGAACATACTTTTATCCTTAAATAGTAATCAAAATCATGGTTTAGGAACTCGGACCGGACCGGCCGGTTTGGACCGGAAAACGGCGAACCGGCCGGAACATCGGTCCGAGTTAGGCGAAAACTAGTTTGACTCGGTGACTCCGAGTCAACTCGGCCAACTCGGTCTGAACCGGCCGAGTTGAGGAGTCACCAGGTCAATTTAAAAAAATGGAGAATCAGAAGAAACACAGATATGAGAAGTAGAAGAAGATCCAGGTTCGATCTTTAGCTAGATTTGTGTGATGGCGGTGACGACAGGGGCTCGAAGGAGGCTGTATGCGACAGATCAAGGAGGAGAAGGAGAAGATGAAGAGGTAATCAAAAAGAGAGAAGCCGACCAAGGGTGTGATTTCCTTGCTTCACCGACTGATATGGTCGCCGCCTTTATTCTCAGTAGAATAACGAAGACGACGATCTCTCTCTCTCTCTCTCTCTCTCTCTCTCTCTCTCTCTCTCTCTCTCTCTCTCTCTCTCTCTCTCTCTCTCTCTCTCTCTCTCTCTCTCTCTCTCTCATTTTGTTTTAATCGCCTCTTCACTTCACCAACTGATACGCAATCCTCTTTTCTCTCTTCCCATCGTTCCTTGCCCTATGCCGTCTTGTCAAAGCCCATTAGCTTTTTAGGTTCCCATAAGGCCAAATCTTGATTCAAGATATTCATTCAAATATTAATAATATCATATATGTGCGCTGCTTCCCATGTATAAAGATAAAAATATATATATATATATATAAAATTAGTGAAGTCAATATAATATATTCCAAATTCACATCACATCATCACATATTTTGATCACAAAATATTTTTATTTATTTTAATTATATTATATTTTTTAATTAATACCGGTTTGACTCGGTCGACCTCTTGACCCTTAATCCAAGTACTCTCACCGGTTCACGACAGTCCGATTTTCAAACCTTGATCAAAATATATTCATTTTTTTGCCATAAAAAAAAATTCATTCCTAAACACTTTTTTTATCTTTTCCTTTTTTTAAAGTTTTTTCTCCTTCTTTTTACAAGAATATCTGTCATTAAAATTATTGTTGATAGCAGTTGTAAGTTTCAACAGCATATCCATTATAATAATAATTACAAAATATATTTTTTAATTTAAAATTAAAAATATGTTCAATTTTTAATATATAAATAAAATTTATTTAATCAATTCCTAAAAATATTTTCTAACCAATTACTAATAAACGCTTCCGAAGCTGCTTGTTGGATAAATATTGTAATTTGGATGCATATAAATTATAATTAAATATTTTTAACAATATAAACAATGAAATGGAGTGAAAATAAACTTTTAAAATATTTTTAATTACTATTATAGTTGTAATTTGAATGCATATAAATTATAATTAACAATGGATATAAAGGTTTCTCCTTCCGTTTCTTTATTTTCAATATCAACAAGTTTTAATACTCTATTGAGTGAAAATAAACTTTTAACATATTTTTTTAATTACTAATATTATTTTTTGGCGATCAATTTTTAATATTATCTTTTAATTTATACATACATATATTTATAGTTGTTCAAGTACATCCAGGGAAATGGATTTTAGCATTTACTCCATATTTATATTTGGAGTACAATATTTTCTTCTAATAATAAATTAAATTTTTTATTTTTATAATTATAATTTTAATATTTTTCTTAAATTTATTAAATTATGTGCATATAGTGCTGACATAAAGTTTAAGGGGAAGTTTTTAATTGTTCACGCAACTAACCTAAAATTTAAGGGAAATTGGGATTTGGTACGTTTTTTTTTTTTTCATTAATTTTTTTATGTGGGTGGTTCATAAATTCGTTTGCCCATTTTCAGATAATCTTTTTCATTTGATGTGGTTGAAAAATTCATACTCATAAACATCATGTACTATGTCCTTAGCCTGTTCATTATATTTAATTTTGGGTCAATGAGTAGTGGTCCTGCCTCGTATTCCCTACATCTCTTTTAATTTGTTGCACCTACAAGAGAAATAGCCACCCTGAGATCCTAAAGAAAACAAGAAGACATTCTAAAGTACATCTCAACTCTGCCATTGCATTAAAGAAGTTTTTGTTGAAACAATGAAGACATCTTAAACTACATACCAACTCTGTCATTGCATTAAAGAAGATGGCGGCACTAGTGTAAAAAAGGGTTTTAAGACCGCCTCATTTAGACCGGACTATCGATGCTCCGGTCTTAAAGGTATGACCGGTGACAGTTTTGTAGATATAAAGAACTTCTTATACTGGATCATTTTTTCATAGGTCTTAAATATATTATTCGCACTGTTAAAAAACAAATCGGTCTTAAAAATGTTATTAAAAAAATTCAAATATCAATTACTTTATGGAGAAATCTCACACAAAATGGGACTAATATTTTCTCGCGGTCCAAAATAATAAGGAAAAATTTAAATATAAAGGTAATAAAGTTTTAAGACCGAACATATTTAAAAGCCGGTTTTAAAAGTTATTCTTTTAAAACCGGACATAAAATGCGGCCGGTATAAAATATAGAAAATAAAAAATTAATTACTTTTAAGACTAGACTTGAATATGACCGGTCTTGAATATTAATTATTAAGACCATCTCTTTGTTTATCCGGTCTTAAAAATGAACCGACAAATAAACATTTCTTCGCGTGAAAGCTTTTGTTACTCTCACTGAAGAACCTCTGCTCACGTTGCGAAACCCTTCCTGTTGCATTACCTCTCTTCTTGTCTCGAAAATGAACGGTGAAAACGATTCTATTCGTGTTCCGGGAACGTCAGTTACTGGTGTGAGTCAGAACGAACCCTCTTCATCTCACAATGAGTCTCGTAATCGCCCTGCATGCCGTGGTAGAAGAGACACACGAATGATGGATGTAACCCTAAGTCGGACTTCTGGGTCAAGGCTGGAGATTCAGTTTGATGAAAAGGTGGAACCTTTCGGTCCCAATAAATGCAAATATACTAGTTTTGTTGGCTATCTAGTATGCAGCAAGGTTAGCATCTTGACAGATGAGTGGAAAAATGTGGACTTTGGCACAAAAAGGATCCTATTTGGGACACTATCCACATACTTACATACACCGTCCCCGACTGTCGAAATTGAAAGACAAGACATTGTCTTATTTTGTTGATCGGTGGTGGAAGTTTAAGACATTTCTAGCTAACAACTATATTTTTGCCGAGGTTCACCAAGAAAATCCTTGGGACAAGTACACATTTATTGATGAACAAACTTGGCAACAATTTGTTCAGCTGCGGACCACTCTTGAAGCTCTGGTGAGTTTATATTTAGTTTTGTTTGCTTATTAACCTGTACGGATATGTGAATGTTATTGTGTTCATCTAATTCTGTTAGTTAAATGGTTTGGTGTGTGAATAGAAGTATACATTTCCTTCATTTGTCTATGCAAGTCTGATATGTAAACCCTGAAAAGGTAAAATACTAAGAAGGTAATTAGGGAAATAATAATGGCACAAGAGTCAAGCCATTATTATAATCTTCGTTCTATTATAGTAGGTAGTGGTTAGACATTGCTGTTAGTTAGTTAGTATGTTAACTGTGTAATGGTTTCGGTGCAAGTTGTTATTGAGCCTTAAGAGTCAAGCCTCTAACTATATATAAGAGGTTAGTCTAATATGTGTAGGAACCAGTTATGATGAATGAATGAATTGACTGAGTTGGCAGCATTTCTGCAACTCTCTTTCCTCTATTTCTCCCAATTTCTTCTACAATTCTACATCTTTCTTAAATAAAATGTTGAAACTTGATGAAGTGAATTTGACTAATGTTTGACCTTCATATGAAGCAGAAGTTCTCTAATTTATGTTAGTGACATGGCTGGAATTCATAATTAATAGTTTTTTTTCAATTCTGATTCATAGAAAAGAAGGGAACAAGCACAGGAGATACGGAGAAAGAATGATTGCCCACATAAGGCTTCTCGCCGTGGATATGAAAAGGCCGAAAAAGAATTGATGGCAGCCAAGTGGAAGAGATTGGAAGATGAAGCTAAATCCAATCCTTTTGTGATAGCTGATCAGCCATCTCCAATACGTCGCGAGGAGTTGTGGTTGCAAATTCGGCAAAAGCCAAGCGGCGCCTACACGAGTGAACAAACTCGTGTAGTTGCTGAAATAATTGTAACTATCGTTATTGTTATGTTTTAGTTACTAAACATGTTTCATTACTAAGCTTCTCGTTATCTGTATCTTACAGGAAGATCTTAAAAAGAAAGAAGCAGAGGGATCTTTTGTGTCAGACGGGAGGAATGATTTTCTGACCGTTGCAACCGGAAAACCGGATCACCCGGGGCGTGTAAGGGGGATTGGAGGACGGGTAGGCCTAAAGCAATACTTTGGTAAATCCAAACGCCATAAACAAAGTATGGTTACCCAGGAGGAGATGGAACAGACGCTGGCCAAATTAAGTGGGGAAGCAGCGGCTAAAAAAGCAATGTTTCAATCCTAGATGAGCCAGATGAAGGAGGAAATGAATCAGATGAGGTTGCTTTTGAGCTCTCGTCCAGAGACCAGTGTTCCCGTCACACATTCACCTGCACCTATACAGCAGAGCACTAGGGGGAGCTGCATTGTTGGACAGTCAGAGCAACCTTGTGACCTGTATATGGAGGATCGTGATAGTCATAGACGATTAGTTGCAAAAGGGACTGTCCACAACTTGGGATCCACTGTACACCACCAACAAATGGCTGATGATGAATTCAAAGTGTCAGTTGAAAATGTGATGATTGATGCACTTCTCCCTCTCCCAACTGATCAGCTGAAGCTTGTGAGTGATGTCAAGGGAACCTTCATCTCTTGGCCAGTGAAGCTTGTACATGTCTCTACTCCTCTTGAAGCTTTATCACCTCCTCCTCAAGTTCCATCCCCTTGTCAAGCTGCATCCCCTCCTCCTCAAGTTCCATCCCCTACTGCTAAGGAAAAAATATCCGATTTGGTAAAAAAAAGGATATTTTAAAGATAAATCTTGGCATGTCAATGAAGTAGTAGGCCTCCCTCATCTTGAAGAGGTTTACGTTGACAACGAAGATGTAACGTCCTTGCTGCTTCCTGGACAGGAGCTTACTAATCCAATCCTTCAACTGTTTATGAAGTAAGTATCTGATTCTATGAGTACATAATTTAAATGCATCGTTTAGACACACATACATATATACTAATTCCCTGATCGATGTCATTATTGTAGGTTAATGCATCAAGAATTAGTTGAACAGGCGAAATCAATGATTTTGGATTCTTGTGCCCGATCTATGCAAGTACAACACCATTGGTGTTGAGACAAGAATACATGTCAAAGAGGGTGTGTGAAGTGAAAAGAAAGGTGTACGTGTTTCCATACTACCACGGGTACATATCACAATTCTTGTCTGCAATTCACTTAATTCTGCTACATATATCACTGAGTACTTTACGGCTGTGAATTTTCAGCCGCCACTGGCAGTTGGTCCTCATATGCATGGAGGATCATAAAGTTATCTTTTTATGCTCCACTCACAGTGAGCCAGGGTCTACGTTGACGCAGACCGTCAATGAGTAAGCATGTCATTTTGATTCTCTTGTCTGAAATCTCTACTGTGAATTTTCAGTGAACATTATTGATAAATTTGTGATTTTGATGATAGTGCCTTGAGGACCTTCCAAATCGAGGTAAACAAAAGGCGTGCATCTCAGGCCACTTATCCTAAATGGCTCAAACCACAAGTTAGTACATATTTGGACACTGGCATATTGCCTTGTGAACTTGGTCAGTAAGCTATATATGCTAGCTCTTATATATATTTCTTGTTCGTTTTAGACCCGTCGGCAACCAACAGGGTCCAACTTATGTGGCATCTATGTCATGAAACACATATATGATATTATCACGAAAGGAACGACTAAATTAACTGCAAAGGTAAATGTATTTGATGTTACATATTATGGTTGAATTCTGTTTCTGGCTTAATGTTACATATGAAATATGCACGCAAGTTAATTCAGTTTTTGTCTTTGATGTTACGAGGGTTTGCCGGTCCCGCTCCCTTTCCCCGATGATGAAGTGGAGCATATACGCAATGTGTTTTGTGAATATCTGTATGACCTAATTAAGTCCTAAATTCATTTGTAAATATACATACGCAATGTGTAATTCAATAATAAATTTGTTTATTTTTTTGAAGAATTCGTTCATTCATTATAGCTATTTAGTGCTTGAAATTTGAGGTACATGATGTTGTAAATGAGCAATAAGAGACTATCTGAAAAGTATTCGCGACTTTTATGACCACATATTTTTTAAGGATCCGGTCCTAAAAGTCCTCGTTGATGACTTCCCATTTTTAGTAGATTTGGGGTATATTTTGATATATTTGGGAAGTCATTAATCCTAATTTAAAGAGATTTTATTGAGATTTTAAGAGATCAATCTGAACACATCATTTGTGGGATTTCAATTTTAAATAAAAGTTTTTGAGTTTAGAAAATAAATAATAATAATTAGAAGCTTTCAAAAATAAATTCAGTTATTGTTATTATTAATTCAGTTATTATTATTATTATTATATAATTTTCTTTTTATTTTTCATAATTGAACATGGTTTTGTCTCCAGGATAATTGATTTGATTTGGCACTCAATGTAATTGGGGCCCACAACATTGACAATGGAAGGCAAGCCACAAGACCTAAAAAAAGAAACAGGAGGCGGCTGGACTAAAGAAAAGGGGGATTGAATTGCAAATGAAAAATGGGCCCCACTATTGAATCAAATTGGAAGACCTAAATATATTGGAGAAAGAAGAAAGCTATTCGGACTGGAACAGAGGACGAGTTGAAAGAAAAAGAGAAAACAGAGGTAGCGCTCGAGAAGTCTTCGCATACCCACACCATCCATCTCCTCCCTCGCCGGCGACACCTCCACCTTCATCGTCGCCGGCGAGATTATCCCATCACCACCTACCACCACCTCGATTCATCCACCTTCTCAGCGTCGCCGGAAATCAGATAAATATAGGAGGCGAGCTGCAGCAGAGGCGCATTGGGGGATAGATTCAGGCAGCAACGTAGAGCACACTGGAAGAGGGAGCACTTGTATTCTTAACTCACTACTCTATTTTTGTTCCCCTTCCCTTTGATTTTCATTGTGGCACTGAATCTGAATTTTTATTGTTGTTGCTGTGATCTGGATTAAAGCCATATTTGGCTAATTTCTCTTTGCAACCTAGAGGAACTTTGAACTTATAGTTGTGGATTAGACTTTGTTTTTATTAATTAGTTATAATTAATATTAATTTTGGTTACCTAATCTTGTTTAGCTTTATCTATTTAGTGTCTGATCATAACTAAATATGAATTTGAGAATTAGGATTTACCTTGACGAAGGGGATTTTAATTAGGCTATGAGATTAAGTAATATGGATTAGATTACAATTTAATTTGCGATTAGGATAGACATATACCTAATGGCCCCATATAATTGTTGAAGAGTGTGATCGAGTTATGTTGTCTCTTGAGTAACTATGTTAGACATAACAATTTCTACTCAAGATAGGGTTGTAAGTGGATCGACAGGCACTTATAGCTATTTATACTCGAGATTAACAAAATTGATATTAAGGCTAATTAAATTAGTGAAAACAAGGTTTATGAAGCTAATAAGGGATAAGTGACTCGGGTTGCTTATTTGATTATTGTCATAGTTTGTTTATTTTAATTTTAGTTTTAATTCCTTTTATCTTAATTAAATTCAATTTGGTTTGCTTAACTTAAATGAAAGTGTAAAATTAATGCTTAACTGAAGTTATGGGTACGAAGTCCTCGTGGGAACGATACTTTTTTTTTTATCACTTTATTACTTGGTACGGCCCGTATACTTGCGGATTCTTAACCTATAAAGTTTAGCCCTATCAAGTTTTTGCCAAAAACTTGATAGGGCTAAACTTTATAGCCTAAAACTCTTTTTCTTTCAACTCGTCCGAATAGCTTTCTTCTTTCTCCAATATATTTAGGTCTTCCAATTTGATTCAATAGTGGGGCACAATTTTCATTTGCAATTCAATCCTCGTGTTTTTGTGTTGCTTCGTTGCTCTCTCGACAATCACTTTCTGGTTCCTTAGCTAAACGTCTATAGACCAAGCTGTAAGAGGTGTTTCGGTTATATAACTTTATGATTTTCTGGGTTGAACGAAATCGATGAAATGTTCTTATGGGTTTCTTTGTTGTTAATGAATATTGTATTTTGAAGATTATATTTGCACTTTAGACCTACCCAACTGACCAACAAATGTTTTTAGGTTACTCTTGTTGTCTGCAACATCAACGTTCGTGGCGGGAGCAAGTTTGACTCAAGAAACGCATTTGAATTTATATGCTACAAAGGTGAGTCCACAAGACCTTCATGCGATGCATTTAATTTCCTCGTCATGCATTTATTTTGCTTCTTGGATTCACTGTGATACATTTATGACCAAAAGTGATTCTTTGTTATGCATTTAATGGGCAAGTTTCTCCGTAATAAAAAAAGAAGACATAACTGACATTGAGCATAAATATGCATTTGGTGTTGCCATATTTTATATGCAAGTGTCAATTTTTTTGGATTATGTATGTTAAATCTTTCCGTCTATAGGAATTCTACTATGGATCATAGTTAGATAACTGCGTTACGAATGAGTACTGTTGAATATCAGAATGGGGTGAGGGACTTTATAGAATTTGCTAAACAAAATGCCCATGATGATAGTGGAAAGTTTTATTGCCTTTGTGTAAAATGTTTGAATAACAGACGACTAAGTCCTGAAGTTATACACACACATTTAATTTGTGAAGGATTTTGTAAGACTTATACAATATGAGTATGGCATGGTGAAAAAAATACCAAGTGGGTCTCAACATGGGGATGTGGCCTTTGATGATAATGACACGGATATGGATGATCGCATAGAGGACATTATTCGTGATGTAGGAGAAGGGGCTTTTCATCAATCACATGCATATGGTAATATGTGCGTGATGCGAGACCCCGCTATACCCCGGGGTGTAAAAAATACCAATTGTTGAACGCCGTATTGAAATTGGTAAGCTTGAAGGCACATCATGGATGGAGCGACAAGAGTTTTTTTGAAATGCTTGAGGCTTTTAAGGACATGCTTCCGGATGATAATGTGTTGCCGCATCGATAATAAACCCGGTATAAGAAATGATCATCAAGAAGGGATATGAGAGGATATCACTTTATAAAAGAGTCAATTCATAAGGTAATATTCATTTGCAGAATTCTTTGAAAACTTCAAGGTTTTAACTATATTATATTCCTTCTATGTTCTTAAACAATGTCACTGAGTATGAAGTTTGTTCTTGTTTTATTTTTGTGGTAGGATCCGATCCAAAGAGGCATGTTATAAAAGAGGATGTTAAGTTGTTGGGTGGGAATCAGATGAAGGCATGGTGAATATTACATTGGGCATGTATGTTGTATTTGTAACTTATTGTATTTACTTTGTAAGTAAGTTATCTTATTGTATAAATTAATTTAGGTGTTGTAGTCATAGTATAATCATTAATTAAGAAGTCACATAACTCATGGTGAATAATATTTGTATTCTTTTTCCCAATTCAATTTAATCATAATTGTTTAGCTTGTAACTTAAAGTATCGACTTTTATGTGCTGGATTGAGTGGTGGATTTGTGTATATATATGATCAGGAAGAACAGAACAGGGAAAAAAATTCGGGCAAATTTAGACCGAAAATAAATACGCCGGTCTTAAATGTTCAACTGTTAAGACCAGATGTATTTATATGTCCGGTCTTAAAGGTCATGTGTACATATTTGATATTAAGCCGGTTTTAAAAGTTGGTCTTTTAATATCAGTGTATTTATACATCCGGTCTTAAAAATTTATACGTCCGGTCTAAAAATTCAATTTTTAAGACCGGATGTATTTACCATCCAGTCTTGAAAGTTAGTATTTTAAGACCGCGTATAATTAGTCGTCGGGTCTTAGAAGCCACTATTTTTTAGACCGGATTTATTTTTGTCCGATTTTAAAATTCCGATCTTTTAAGAGCGGCCGAGTTTTTGTCAGGTCTTAAAAGTTGAGTTTTATGACCGAACAAAACATATTTCAGCTTTATTTAGTACGACTTTTAAGACCTAATGTTTTAAATGTCTGGTCTAAAAGAGTTTCTTTAAGACCGGTTCGAGTCCAGTCTTAAATGTGGACTTTTAATACTGGTCGCGGGTCCGGTCTTACGATGTCTCTTTTGTCCGGTTTAAAAACCTTTTTTTGCACTAGTGCGGTGGTCCTTGTAGTGATGGAACTCTTTTTTATTTATTTTTTGAAGTGAAAATGAGATTGTATTGCTATTCAAAAGCTGTACACTACAAGGTATTTACAATGGGTGCTTGAAGCAATTAAAACATATCTAGTACATCCATTAGACAAACCCATAAAATTTGGTAATGACTTTTTTTCCTTTGATTAAATCACTAATTTTACTCTTTTAACACCGTTAACTCTTTTAACTTTGTTCTATTAGTAATGTTAGCTTTTATATAAAAATAATGGTATTAACGGAGCAAAATTAAAGTATTTCACAAGAAGAAAAAATATATACTGATACAAAATTACATATTGAAGAAAAGTACATATAAGTGCAAATGTGTTTTGCCTTAATTACTTTATGATGGACCAAAAATAAAAAATCATCAACAAAAATCAATGCAGTAGAAGACAATTCTCAACCCGTAAGTCAACTGTGTGTTACCCATCTTCTATCATTTAATTTGGAGCCAACCCACCCTACTTTCTTATTTTCTCATCTCAAGCCATTCCATTTTTGTGAAATCTTGCAAACTATTTTTTTTTTTTTTTTTTTTAAAAGAATCATATCCCCTGATTTTAAAAGCATTCCTTTTTCGTAAACTTCTTACTGCAGCTTTTTACAAGTCTGTCTATTTTTAATAAAAAATAAAAAATATTCACCATATATCTGCATGGACCACACAATTTTTTATTTTATTTTTATATAAAAAATATCAGTATAGGCTTGGTTGGTTCCTTCGGCCTGTAAATTAACAATAATTGTACATAGTTTTATTCATAAATAGTAATCAAAATAAATTCATTCCTAAACACTTTTTTTTTTAATCTTTTCCTTTTTCTAAAGTTTTTTCTCCTTCTTTTTACAAGAATATCTGTCATTAAAATTATTGTTGATATCAGTTGTAAGTTTCAACAGCATATCCATTATAATAATAATTACAAAATAATATTTTTTTTATTTAAAATTTAAAATATGTGCAATTGTTAATATATAAATAACATTTATTTAATAAATTCCTAAAAATATTTTCTAACCAATTACTAATAAACGCTTTCGAGGCTGCTTGTTGGTTAAAAATTGTAATTTGGATGTATATAAATTATAATTAAATATTTTTAACAATATCAACAATGAAATGGAGTGAAAATAAAATTTTAAAATATTTTTAATTACTATTATAGTTTTAATTTGAATGCATATAAATTATAATTAACAATGCATATAAAGGTTTCTCCTTCCGTTTCTTTATTTTCAATATCAACAAGTTTTAAAAATCTATTGAGTGAAAATAAACTTTTAACATATTTTTTTAATTAGTAATATTACTTTTTGTCGCAATTTTTAATATTATCTTTTAATTTATACTTACATATATTTATATTTGTTCAAATTCATCCAGTGAAATGGATTTTAGCATTTACTCCATATTTAAATTTGGAGTTCAATATTTTCTTCTAATAATAAATTAAATTTTTATTTTATAATTATAGTTTTAAATATTTTTCTTAAATTTATTAAATTATATGCATATAGTGTGTGTATATATTATAAGACTAATGAATTTCTTAATTTTAAATTATATGCATATAGTGCTGACATAAAGTTTAAGGGGAGGTTTTTAATTGTTCACGCAACTAACCTAAAATTTAAGGGAAATTGGGATTGGGTAAGCTTTTTTTTTTTTTTTCCCAACATTTATATTTTTTTATGTGGATGGTTCATAAATTCATTTGCCCATATTTAGATAATCTTCTTCATTTGATTATACTCAAAACCATCATGTACCTTGTCCTTTTCTTGTCCATTATATTTATTTTTGGGTCAAATGAGGAGTGATCCTCCCTCGTATTCCCTACATCTCTTTTAATTTGTTGCACCTACAACAGAAACAGTCACCTTGAGATTCTAAAGAAACATTGAAGACATTCTAAAATACATCCCAACTTTGCCATTGCATCAAAGAAGATTTTGTAGAAACAATGAAGACATCCTAAACTATATCTCAACTCTGCCACTGCATTAAAGAAGATGACAGGGATCCTTGTAGTGGTGGTACTTTATCTATTTATTGTATGAAGTGAAAATGAGATTGTATTGATATTCAAAACATGTACACTACACAATGTTTACAATGGGTGCTTGAAGCAATTAAAACATATCTAGTACATTCATTAGACAAACGCAAAAAATTCAGTAATGACTTTTTTCCCTTGCTTCTATATAAAAATAATGGTATTAACAGTGCAAAATTAAAGCATTTCACTAGAAGAAAAAAATATAAAGATACAAAATTAAATATTGAAGAAAAGTACATATTAGTGCAAATGTGTTTTGCCTTAATTATATAATGATGGACCGAAAATCAAAAATCATCAACAAAAATCAATGCAGAAGAAGAAAATTCTCAACCCGTGAGTCAACTGTGTGTTACATGTCTTCTATCATTTAATTTGGAGTCAACCCACACTACTTTCTTATTTTCTCATCTCAAGCCAATGTAAACAAAGATTTTCAATCATGATAAATTGGCACACGAGAGACAGTTTGTTTAATAGTTAGTACTAAGAAGTACCACTGGAATATTTTATATATCAAGATGTTAAGCAAGGCAACCAAAGACAATGTGGGCATATGCAGTCAATCACGAGACAGAGCTATCAATAGTAATAATAATAAGAGATGGTCACATATAGTTAGATTCTCAAAATAGATGGGAAGTGACTATTGACTAGTGAATGTGAATTGAATAGAGGGCGTGACACTAATAATGGCTTCCTCATTAATGGCTTCCTCATTTCTAACACATGGGAGGGAGCCTTACTTGCCTAACTCATAGTGGTATATCGCTTCAGACACAATCATAATCATCATTATTATCAAAATCCAATGATCCAGATTTAGTATTTCATGAAAATATTGTTACGATATTATATGAAAATATATAACTAAATTTAAACTGATAAATTTAATCCAAAAGTAAAATATATATATTATAATCTATAAATTTATTATCACGGATAATTCTTATAGTCTTAACATGAGTGACCTTCTTTTGATGAAGAATAGATTGAATCAGATCAATATACAACAGCAAATATAAAATACATAACATTATCTACAAACTCACATAGCATATGGCGGAATACGTATTTTCTTAAAACTCTACTATATAGCACACAAGACCAAGACCTATCTAGCTAGGTTCCTAAAAAAAAGTTAGGTATTTAGTTTAGCTTAAATATAACTTCTTTTTTAAGCCCGTTGACATTCCATGAAATTGGAACCATACAGAAAATGACACACATATCAAGATAAATACTACCTATAGTTCTAAAATGCAATTTATATTATAAAAATGATTTTATAATTAAGACCGAGTGAGTAGTTCTTTCTCTGAGGAAAAATATTTATATACATATTTTATTTTATGAAGTGCAAAAACAACTAAAATAAGATTCATACAGCAAAAAATCAACTTACCAATAAAGCCTAAATTACATGTACAGAAATTCAAACACCGACCTAACCATATGGAAGGGGGAAATGTAACTTTGAGAGAAGAGGGAATAGATTAAAAAAATGTTATGCGATTAAACACTTACCATACAACGAGAAAGTCTAGTAACTCAGAGTGACGTTCAATGTATTCCACACAGCAATGCTTGGAGTTAGCTTTATGTCTCAACAATACAGACCAGCAGTGGACTAAATTCTTTCTAGCCTGTATCAGAATTCACAGACCCATGATGAGCAATCAGTTAAACTAATTGCACACTGTTGTGCTTAGTAGCAATTTACCAGCAATGCCATACCTTGTTTAGTTTCACACTTTATATCTCACTTCATGGCATTTATGATCATCTGAGTGATTATGAATTCTGCAGACACCAATAACCATAGATTGTCTTAAAAGTGCAATAAGCTGGTTAATATAAAGGCTCGCATATTCGATTTTCTATAGAAAAGAACAAAGGTCAAGTAAAGCATCATCAAGCTCACTAAATAAATCAAGTAAAAAATAGGAAATCTCCGATAAAATGCTTGAAAATTATTTTTATGATAGAAGTAACTTTTATGGATTTTGTTACGTTCATAGAATATATAACATTGATTTCTACCATAGCATAAAACAAGGAGTTGACCTGCATGCATTCAGTTCATAATAAGCAAACAAAGACTGTCATATATGTTTTCATGCTCTAATCAAAGTAAGAGTGAACCAAACAGGTCCTCAAAGACTGTATACTTGCAACTTGCAAGATTTGGTGTCTACACACACCCCAATTGAAAGTTAAGTACTAGTTAATTAGAACAAAATGAATTCCATGAATCCTTGCCCACAAACAAGGTTCCGCCATAATTCAGTTTTCATTCACTGACAGCATAAGAAGGCTATGAAGACATAAGATTAATTAGAACCGTTATATAAAATAATTCACCACAACTTCCTCTATCAAAACAATCTTTCAAGTTATCTGTGAACTTATTTGGTGGTGCTTTTCATTAAGTACCGATGAGATAAGGATCCTTGATGTTACTTTGCATGTCACGTAACTTGATGGCATGTGTAGCCTAAACAAAAGAATGACAATCCCTTTGCTTTGCATGTTTAAGGAAACAATCTTTACAGTACATGGGAAAAAGCTGTGCTCATATATCTATGATAGAGTCCTGAATGCTTTGCTTTTTCATTAAAGGTCCATTGAACATGGTTGAGAAAGGAAAAAAACAACCTAATAATTCAACTATTAAATTGCCCCTTGCAACTTTTAATTTAGAAATGCATACCAGCAAAATTTTAGAACCTTGAACACAAATAATCAGTGAGAAAGCTAGTTTCATTCCAATAATTCCAGGATATAGAAATACAATAAAAAACATGATAATGATGCCAACTTGTTTAAAAAGGATGCACCCTTGCAACCTAAGGATCCTTCAAATTTGCCAACAGACGGTCATTTCTATGTATCAACCTGTACCGTCTTTTTTTTTCCCTCAACAGAGGCCACAATTAAAGCTGTGAATATATTGTTTTAAGCTTTCATAAAGGAGGTCCCTCCGAGCAAAAAAAAATAAAGGAGGTCCCATAATGTTGCCTTAACCATGAAACGCACTACTTTTTTTTTTTTTGGGTCAGAGTGAAACATACTACATTGATTCCATAGGGATATAGGACTATGAAAATTGGATAAAGACTCATCATACACGTCCTGCAAGTATATTAGAGACAACATTACTTAAATAGTAATATAATATATCTCAAGTACTCTGTATATTGCACAACGACAAAGACAGCAAAATGACATGAAATTTGAAACAACATTAATACATTCAATTATAGCTGCATCAGTCTGTTACGTCAAATAAGGATATCAAAGCTTCATCAGACTACTTATAACAATCAAGAAACTTTAAAAAGATTTATACATCCATATTCTTCAGCTAAAAAAATAGAAAACAAGAATTTCTGATTTAACACTGAGCAACTGATTAAGTTTAATTATTGAAACTAAATAATCGATATAAGATTAAAGCTATGATAAATAAAAAAAATTCAATTCAAAAGATGTATAGCAACACTTAAAACTTATGAAAAGCGCACGCTAGGAATGATATTACATATTTGTCTGGTAACAAAAAATTTCTCAGAAAACCAATCATGCAACATTGTCTCCACTTCACAAGAAAAGGGGGAAAAATGAATTCATTTATGAGAAGACGCTAATGCAACTCAATAATTTCAGATGATCAATCAAGTTCCAGAAGTTCTAATCGTTCACATTCTCTGCAGTTCAAAATGCAAAATGCCTATAAATTTAAAAAGACCACAGAACAGAGCAGAGTGCACGGGTAGCATGGCGAATAGCAAAACAAAAGCAGAGTGAACTCTAGGTGTGTTTTACAGAACGACGAAGTTAACGCGAAAAGCATAATAAACTTGAACGGCGAAAACTAAACAATAAAAGCAAAACTCACGATGAACGGCGTAGAAGAAGAAGGTCTGATTTTAAAACCCTGTGTCCGCCTCTGATTCACAATTACGCCTCTTCGATTTCTAGCAGGAGAACCACACCAACGGTATGTGAGTGAATATGTGAAGTTATATCGATGTATGCTGGGTCTGGGTCTCTGGATATGCCGCCTGTAACGATTATGCCTCTGATTTAACCCTAAATTTTAAAATTTACAAATAAAAATAAATAAATAAAAATTAAGGGGAGTGATATACCTGCCTATGCCCATGGCTACAGCTGAAGACCCAAAAGGGAACTGATGAACGGCGACGCACGACTGGGAGAGGCGAAGAATAAACTTCGGAACAACAACAATACCCGACGAGAGGCGAAGAAGAAGATATGCTTTTATAGCCTTAAACCTGCGACTTGCGTCGGCCTGCCACGATTATGCCTGAGTCTGAACCGAAGAAGATGAAGATTTAGAGAAAATGTGATTCTGATTTTACCCTAATTCTGATGCGCTGTGATTTATCCACGGAAAGCTGAGCCACGGATCATATCTGTGTGAAATTTCCGTCTCCTATAAGCCAAAGCCACGGACTGTAACACGGAAATCTTCCGTTGAAAATTTGCCCCGCCTTTCCGGGGCAAATTCCGTTTGTGATTTATGCCACGGAATTTCCGTGGCATATGCGACTCAGATTACCCAAGGAATCAATTCCTTGGGTAATTCCGTGGCAATTTCCCCTTTTTTTTGTAGTGCCATTCCATTTTTGTGAAATCTTGCAAACTATTTTTTTTTAATTTTTTTAAAAAGAATCATATTCCCTCATTTTAAAAGCATTCCTTTTTCGTGAACTTCTTACCGCAGTTTTTGCACAAGTCTGTCTATTTTTAATAAAAAATGAAAAATATTCCAATACTGATATCTTCGTATATCTGCATGGACCACACTGTTTGTTTTTGTTTTTTTGTTTTGTTTTTAAATGTCAGTATAGGCTTGGTTGGTTCCTTTGGCTTGTAAATTTAATTAACAATAATTGCACATATTTTTTTCTTAAATAGCAATCAAAATATATTCGTTTTTTGCCATAAAAAATTAAATTCATTCATAAACACTTTTTTTAATCTTTTCCTAGTTTTAAAGTTTTTTCTCCTTTCTTTTTCAAGAATATCGGTCATTGTTGATATGAGTTGTAAGTTTCAACAGCATATCCATTCTGATAATAATTATTAAATAATATTTTTTATTTAAAATTAAAAATATGTGCAATTATTAATATATAAATAAAATTTATTTAATAAATTCCTAAAAATATTTTCTAACCAATTACTAATAAACACTTTCGAGGCTGCTAGTTGGTTAAAGATTGTAATTTGGGTGCATATAAATTATAATTAAATATTTTTAACAATATCAACAATGAAATGGAGTGAAAATAAAATTTTAAAATATTTTTAATTACTATTATAGTTGTAATTTGAATGCATATAAATTATAATTAACAATGCATATAAAGGTTTCTCCTTCCGTTTCTTTATTTTCAATATCAACAAGTTTTAAAACTCTATTGAGTGAAAATAAACTTTTAACATATTTTTTTAATTCCTAATATTATTTTTTGGCGACCAATTTTTAAGATTATCTTTTAATTTATACTTACATATATTTATATTTATATTTTTTCAAATACATCCAATGAAATGGATTTTAGCATTTACTCCATATTTATATTTGGAGTACAATATTTTCTTCTAATAATAAATTATTATTATTTTATTTTTATAATTTAAATTTTTTTCTTAAATTTATTAAATTATATGCATATAGTGTGTGTGTATATTATAAAACTCATGTATTTTTCAATTTTAAATTATATGCATATAGTGCTGATATAAAGTTTAAGGGGGAGGTTTTTAATTTTTAACGCAACTAACCTAAACTTTAAGGGATATTGGGATTGGGTAAGCTTTTTTTTTTAAAAAAAAAAAAAAAAAAAAAAAATACATTTATACTTTTGATGTGGGTGGTTCATAAATTCATTTGCCCATATTCAGATCATCTTCTTCATTTGATGTGGTTGAAAAATTTATACTCATAACCATCATGTACCATATCCTTGGCCTGTCCATTATATTAAATTTTGGGTAAAATTAGGAGTGGTCCTCCCTCGTATTCTTTACATCTCTTTTAATTTGTTGTACCTACAAGAGAAACAGTCTCTTTGAGATCCTAAAGAAACAATAAAGACATCCTAAAGTACATCCCAACTCTACCATTGCATTAAAGAAGATTTTGTAGAAACAATGAAGACATCCTAAACTACCCAACTGTGTGTTGCAGTTCTTCTATCATTTAATCTGGAGCCAACCCACACTGCTTTCTTATTTTCTCATCTCAAGCCATTCCATTTTTGTGAAATTTTGCAAACTAACTTTTTTTTTTTTTTTTTTTTTTTAAAAAAAGAATCCTATTCCCTCATTTTAAAAGCATTGCTTTTTCGTGAACTTTCCTTACTGCAGACTTTGCACAAGTCTGTCTATTTTTAAGGAAAAAATGAAAAATATTCCAATACTCATATCACCATATATGCATGGACAACTCTTTTTTTTTTTCTTTTTTTTTTATTGAACTAATCTGCATGGACAACTCTACAACTTTCATATTCTGCACAATTTGGATGGATCGTGGTTGTATGCTCATATTCCAATTTCTATCGTGCTTGTATTCTCATGTTATTAATGTCTGACCCTCTTATTCAAAAAAGGAAAAAAAAAAAAAAAAGAAGAGAATATTATATGTATACGCATATATAGCTGAAATTATACATTATTTGTATACATATTACATGCATTATACTCCTTCGATTTTAAATGTATGATTTAGTTTATAGTATATTACACTATATATAAACTATATCTCATATTTAGAACTGATGGTAGTATATATCTATCATCATAGTCATAATGATCACAAGTAAAAAGAAGAAGAAGAAGAAGAAGAAGAATCATGAGATCCAGCTATTGATAAGTGCAAGACGAAGGAGATTGGGTCCAAGAAATTGTTTTTGTTTTTTGTTTTTTGCTTGAAAAATCTCTAAAACAAGAATTTGTTTGAACGTTTTTTTAACTAGCGGTTACATACTTTACCAATTGAAAAATAGTGCACATATAAAGCGTATCGGAAGGTAGGATTTATATATATAAGACCAGGAAATGGTGGCATGAAATTTGGAACATGATTGTTCATAATTGCTTATACTTATCATGACGTCGCACTGATATAAGATGATAGTAAAAAATAAGGGTTAATAAAATCTTTGATCTCTTAAATTTGCACTCATTTGATCTATCAAGTTATAAATAATAGGTTTTAATCCTTCAAGCATTCATTTCATTTAAAAATTAGTCCTACAATTATATTTGGAATATATGGAAGTATATTTTTTCTATTTATTGGTAAAACGTTCAAGAGCATAGTACCTCCAATCCTTATTATAAAGACATTTCAACCACCTTAGTAATTAGGTTATCTTCAAATTAAGAGTGAAATAATAAGTAAATAACTTTTTTCAATTAACATAATTTTTTTTAAAAAAAAAAAGGGGGGATTGGCAGGTTAGCTCGTGGCAGCTTCCAAGTTGGTGAGTTGGGTCGACAAAAGCTTGCTTCAAAATGGGTTGGCGAAATTACCAACTCAACTTACCATTCAGCTTTTGTTTGTTTACTGGTTCGCTTAGTATTTTTTAAGCAAAGAAACTGGAGAAATTAAATTCTGTTATCGAATGTTTAAACAGATTATTATCTCTAGCATGGTGAAACACATATCATGGAGAACAGAAGAAGGAAGATTATGGAAGATTGTACTTGATGTTGGGTTTATCTTTCATTTTATTTTGTATTTTTCAATTTTGAATGGTATCTTGTAGTTGATTACTTCACTGAAATATTGGAACACTGTTCACTTGAGTAGTGAATGATAATTATTTTGTATTAGTTTATATCAACCTACATTGACGCTACTTGTATTTAAGAAAGAGCCAAGGTAACTAGAGACTTAATAGTTCTGTTTTAATTTGTACTGATCAGTAAAGCCATTTATTTGTATTGGAGAATAATATTACGTCATACATGTGGCAATTTAAATAAAAAAACACGAGAGGAATAAGGTGACTTCATACATGTGGCGCTATATATACACCCAACTTAATTCTCAGGAATGAACAAAGCGGAAAACACAAATATGGTACTCTACATACGTACTTAGGGATCGAAATCACATACGTCTTAGCATGAATATAGGTTGCTTTGCTATTATGGTGTTTATGCTGAGTTCTTTTTCTTTTTTACATTTCAGTCGTCACTTTCATATATATCTTGCTCTCTACATTTCACTTCACTTATGCCATCCATCTTGTTTAGCTGAGAGAGAGAGGGGGGATATCTGTCATAAATCATTTTACACTAATTAAATTTCACCTCAAGTTTAGTTAGTTTTGATACTCGTTGATTAAACTGAGCACAACTTTTACGGTGGTATCTGCCTAGTGCCAAAAATATCACTATATCACACCGAAATTGATATTGATATATAGTACCTTAACATTATTGATAAGAGAGAGAGATATAGGAAAATAGCGTTGAGAGGATGTAAAACGAGGACCTGCTTATTGGGCCTGTTTGGGTTGGCGGTAGGAGTGGTGGCTTAAAAACTATCTGACTTTATAAAAAGCTCGGTGGGAAAAAAGTCAGGTTATAGATAATGATTTATGTTTGGATTGATAGTGGTAGAAGTGGCAGGGCCCACGTCAAAAGATGAGAATTATGGAAAAAAAAGTTGGGTTACCGGAGCTTTTTCCTTAACTTTTTTTTTTTTTTATGTTAAGTCCAGTGAACTTAACGTGCAACCCAAATACACCACGTTGAGCTTTTTCTCCAATGCCCATTAACTCTACCGCTAACGATTCTAACGTTGATTCCAAACAGGCACATTAATCTCATGGAATTGTACATGTATACAACGAGGGCATTCGGGTGTTGAGTATATATCTTGCCCCAGATTGCTAATCCCGCTATATGTGGGTGGTATATTAAATAAAATAAAACTAATCAAAGTCGTTGAATGACAAGTTAGATTAAGTTGTTAGTTGTCACATGTATATGCAAACTCCTATTATATAAACACAGCTCATAGTCAATGCTAGTATTCAGATAGATTCCAATATTTGCCAGTTCAAAAGGTATATTAGCATTTACAAGTGACAAGACTTGAACATGGAACTTCCAGCTTTTTATAACATACAAATCTATCAATAATGTTCACTAGGAGATATTGGCGGCTGGAACAATACCACACTATATTGCCAAACATCTTTATCTCTCAAGTCTAACTTTTTCGAAATCAAAATATCAGTAATTATTATGCCAAACATCTTTATCTCTCAAGTCTAACTTTTTCGAAATCAAAAGAGTAATTATAATGCCAAACATCTTTCATATGTGCTTAGAATAGTTAGGGAATAGGGACTCAATCCCATTCATACAAACGCAATCAAAATCATTACATAATATTGACACTCATCCTTAAAAGGAATAACCTATACAAATAATCATAACCAAAAGGCTCAACCCCAATTGGTACAAAAATCCGCCTATCATAGTTATATTCAGAACCATATATGTAAATACATATACACGAGTCCTAAAGCTTTTTGTTTTTTTGTTTTTTTGCTCGAACCTAAAGCTTTTTCAATATCGAATATTATAACAACTTACTCACTAGAGAAATTTATGGAAAAAAAAAGGAAGTAATGGCTCATGCGTGCTTACCCAGAACATGGCCAAAAGAGGATCCCTATATGCTTTAGGTAATATAAGATGATGTTGTTCCGTTCCTAACTTAAATGCTATTACTTTTGTTGTTTTGTCCATTTTACCTTCTTCTTGACAAGCAGGAGCATCAAAGTAAAAATCTATCGAGTTGGATATATATTCTGATATATCTAGTTGAGTTCTTGGATACTCTAAATCAGATTTAACATACTAGAACACTTATCTATGCTACAACTTCCTTACAGTTAATAAACCAAACATTGGCAAGGCATACCTTCGTTGCTCTTCATCATTAAAAACAGTACGCTCTGTTGCCACTACCTTCTTAAAACCCCTTTTCATCTCTTTTTCCATCTGAAGCCTGTGATAAGCATCAAGGTTGTAATACCTGCCATACAGAAATCAGAGCATTTGTCATCCCTAAAAAATGTATGAACTAGTTTAAGATATTGAATCTTAAATCCATTTATGCACCACACAACATGCACAATTTCTTTTTTGGGTTGAGTTTACATTGATGAATGCAAAAAATATCAGATGACCAAAAAAAATTCACAGGCTAGAACCAAAGGTGAATAAAAGGGAGCACAAAATTATGCAAAAATCAATTCAAATAAGCTGAACTAATGGTAAAGATCCATACTTTTTTTAGGGGAAGGTAGCTGTGTTTTGGTCCTCCATGAACCTGCATATCAGCAATCAGACATAAAACAAACAATCAACTTAACATTGTGTTGAATTTAAGAATTAGTACGTGCATACAAAATGAATAATCCAACTAAAGCAAGAGTGAAAAAAAGAAAGGATGTATCTTGAAATTCATTTTTACAAAAGTTCATGTACGGATAACAGACAGAAAGTTTAACCCTTACTCTTTGAACGTCTGCTTTTCCTCCCAGTTAGAGAGGCTCTCCAGATTAACCTGTTAACAAACGCCAGCAATCATATGATATTCCACACGAACATGACACAAATGTAAATAACAAAAACAATAGAAGGGCAAAAGACTAATTGCAACAGATTTAGAGAGATAAGGAAAGCACTAGTACAAACAACGAGAGAGGAACGTGGTCCAATTTGCTGAGATGTACAATTTTCATCATCAACACCATCCAGGAAACAATAACAATATTTCATGGGAGGAAAAAGGAAAAGCTTTCCAAGATAATGTTAGAAAAATAACATTTCTGTTATAAATATAAGGATATAAAAGAAGTAAAAGATACAGAACAAAAGCAAGAGAGATTCAAAAGAGAGAAATTCTCATTCAGTTTCTTCGGTGTACATTTGTGAGGGGGTAGGGGACTATTTATAATGGTTGAAAAGTAGAGAAGTTTTATGTAGCTTATACCCACTCACCACCATGAATGTAGTGGGTGACTACCCACTCCCCACCATAATAGTAGTGGAAACCTTAATGCCCATAATGGGTCATCCACATAATATATTCATAACACTCCCCCTTGGATGTCCATTATGAATGTGCCTCATTAAAAACTTTAACTAGGAAAAACTCAGTGGGATAAAAACCTAACCAAAGAAAAGAGTACATCATCCATTGATACACTTTCCAATGCTGCCTCATTAAAAACCTTTCCAGGAAAACCCAGTGGGACAAAACCTAGATAAGGGAAAAAGAGTACAGCGTGCATCGACTCCCCCTTTTGACAACGTCAGTATTACTCTCCCTGATGACAACATTACTTCCAATGTCTTCGTATTGGTGAATAACTATTTTGCTAATAAGTAAAATACATTAGTGCTCCAATATCATTAAAATATGGTACTTCTGGACTAAGTAGTTCTTCGAACAAATATTGTCTTTTGAAGCTCTGCAGGAGTTCCAGTTATGTTGATATCAACAAAATAAATATCAATTATAACAAATTCATTTCTAGATCTTTTCACAAAAATATATAGGCATATTGAATCATTTTTGTACTCTTCTTTTCAAAGATATTTCTTGAAACGATTATATCAAATGCGCTTTGATTGCTTCAAGTCATACAGAGGTTTATTTAACTTAATTGAGTATTGTTCTTGAGAACTTGAATCAGATGATTCTGACATCTTGAGACCTTCAGGGACTTGTGCTTTTGGTACCTTGAGTCCTTCGGGGACTTGTGCTTCTGGCACGTTAAGTCCTTCGAAGACTTGTGCTTCTGGCACGTTAAGTCCTTTGGAAACTTGTGCTTCTGGCACGTTAAGTCCTTCAAGGACATATGCTTCTGGCACCTTAAGTCCTTCGGGGACTTGCGCTTCTGGAACTCGCTAATAGATTGTGGCTCATGATCATCATTTTCATTCATTACATCATATGCTATATTATAAGCAAAGATGTCATCAACATTGACTTCCTTTCAATCCCATCAGATTCTATTCATAACATAATTTATTGAGATCTCATAATTTTTTACATATTCCGGCTACTTAGGTCTCTTCTGGGACTACAACATTCTCTTCTAGAGATATCTCTACTAGATAATAATTCTTCAGGAGATGGCTCTTCTGGAGCTACTAACTTTTCTTGAATATCCTCTACTTGATCATCTATATTCTTAGCTCCTTTTCTTCTTTGAGGATTTTTATCTTTGGAACCGATGGGCTACCACGCTTCAGGCGTGCTTTAAATTCATTAATAATAGGTTGTCCTTCAAAGACATCAATAGGAGCATTAGCAGTTGGGATATGTAACTTTGTCACTTTCTTTGGGTCAATAAATGCTTCTGGCATTCAATTAGCTAAATTCTGCAAATTAATTATCTTTTGAACTTCCGGTTCACAATGTTTTGTCCTAGGATCAAAATGAGCCAATAATACTTCATTCTAGCTAATTTATTTACCCAACTGCTTATTTTCTTCCCCTAATGTTGAGAAAACAATGTCAAATAACAATTGACTAATTATACAGTATAAATATCCTCAATCCATTTGTTTCCTTTAGAAACATCATTTTGTTTCATTTAGAGACAAACAAGAAGAAGGAGGTCATTACACAACATTTATCCATCTATGTGCATTGTCGTGCACATTCAAATCTTTTAAGATGGAATTTTTCTAGCTCCTGACCAAAAGCCAATTATACAGGGAGAATTTTGTTGGCTTATATAAATGCTGCTATATATAAGATCAAATAAACCAACATATAAATTTTGTTCTCATAAGCATTGATCTAGCTATTTATGAATGCTTTAATACATGATTTCTGGATCGTATAATCTGGAAATAACACGCTTAATTTATTCAAACATTATTGCAAACTTCAAGTTGCAAACATTATTGCAAACTTCAGGTTACAAACATTCTTACAAACTTCAAGTTGCAAGCTAATAGTCTCACATGTAACCATCTTATAGATGCATCTTTCAAATTTATATGGTTTACATGCTATTTCAATGGGCCCATATAATACTGTTTGATATATTTCCAGAAATACTAATATCCATCATGATCAATGAGAACAAGCAGCACATAATGCATAAATAATATGTTGGTTATTTATGAAGAATCTTCTGGTTCTTTAATGGATGTAAATACATAATCTTATTACATATATATGTGACTTGGATGATCAAACAAGTCATGCCAACAATGAATTTGTTTGAATCAGTAAACTTCTGGTTTACTGTAACATATATCTCAACCAATCATAAACTTTTCAATTTCCATAAAATTATGATTTAAATCATAATCTGACATCCATTTTGGGAGATTTATTAGACTTTGTCTGAGAAGTATATAACTTTTCAAAATAATTATCTCACACTTGTATTCTAACTCACACTTGTTTTCTAACAATCTCCCCTTCAAGTGTGAGTCATATAAACATATTTTCTTTATATCTATATTTCAGAAACACTTTCAAACCTTTTAAAGCTCGAAAGGAAACTCTATGTTAATTCTTCAGGAACACTACCCATATAGGATTACATCCCTAGATTTACTCATTAATAATCTACTTCAATTTGCTTATATGCAAAATATATAGTCCACCACATATGAAAATAGTCATAATCAAAATAACTTAGATTACACAAAAAAAAAAAAAAATCAGCAGAAAATTCTCATGGCAACAGTTTTATGATATGTGATCACAATAAATAACAATAACAATAAAAAGTAAGGATCATATTACCTTCTGGGCTTATTTATTTCTCTTGGGCCTTAGCTTCAAAATAAATATGGATATATTTCTCTGCAGCTCATTGCCTCTTTAATATCTAATTGGCAGCATTAACAAACATTTGATTTGTTATATTTGTAAACTTCTGGTTTACAATTACAATCTCTTGCATTATTATTTGTAAACTTCTAGGTTACAGCAAACTTCCAATTTGTATTGTTATGTGTAAACGTCTGGTTTACAATAGCATGTGTTCTTATATGATATCTATTTTTGTAGACAACTTTAAAACTCAATAAGTTTCTTTTATACGAGCCTCAGATAACAAAATATTAGCTATTCCGGAAGCCTTCTGTCAAATTTATACTGCCATATATATATATATATATATATATATATAGTCTGAACATTAGCCTCTCTTACAAAGTTGGGCAATCTATGCTAATTAGTCCCCAAGACTATTAGCCTTTATACTTATTACGACATAAATCTCTGCAAGTTATTGTCTTATGGACAATACTTTTCTAAGGCTACTAAAATCTTATTGTATCATACAATATTTGAAGCAGCCTTCAAGGCCTCAATATTTATAACAATCCAAAGCCACTCTCTTATACACTCTTCATTCATGGGTGTGAACAAGCTTCTATACCTCTTTCGTGGGTATAGAAGACTAAATGACCAAATATCTCATAAATTGTAATACTATGTATATTCTTATGTATCACTGTGCAATCACATGTTATCGTTACTATGCAAATAGTAAATTACTGTACAAATAGTAACATTGTGTGAAATGCATTTTTGATATATTTGAATATGCTATATCAGATTTCAAAACCATATAAACCATAAAATATTTTTCATAGTCACATAAAATCATGTCATAACATATTAAAATAATATGTATCATAGTTGTAATACCCGGATATTTAAATATCTGGAATTCTATATAAATAAGTATTTTTGATAAAAGTATTTGTGGTCTCAAAATAATGAGCATGAGTTATCTTATTTTCTAAAGTAATTTTTGTTGAAATAAAGGTGCCAAAAGGCCAAAAAATACATTTTTGAGGCATAAAATATCCTGAAATTATTATGATAAATCTTAGAAGGTCATGGAATAATTATTAAAAATTAGGGACAATATTGCCTTAATTATAACAATTTAATAAATTATTTCCTTGGGAAAAATAAGAGAGAAGATTTAATATTATTGTAAAAACTCTTTTAGGCCTTATGATTTTTAATATTTTACATGAGATATAAAATACCAATGTAAGTAAAATAGTTGCGAGATAATGATTTATTCTAATTAAGAAAATTATCAAAGCAATTAGTAAATGACTAATTAAGTAATTAATAGGATATTATTGGATGTTTAAAGTTATAAGATAAAATTAATTAAAAATAATTTTAATAAGGGCTGAAATTCGAAATAAATAAATAAATAAAAATAATAAAAATAAAAATAAAATAAAATATTTTATGCTTAGAAAAATAAATAAAAAATAAAAGAAAAAAATAAATATCTAGATATTTTGATTAAAATAATATTATATTTGGTAAAGAGCCAAAAAATGACATTTGAGAATGGATAGAAATTAAATCCTACACCAAAATATAGGGTTGTAGTCTAAGTCATCTGGACTTTTTATAAACCAGTGAAATTTTATCCCGGAGTGAGCGGTCTCAGAAGTCATTTCTGGAACCAACAGCGTAATTGGGAGTACTGGATAATTTGAAAAGGGCAGATAGTGCTAAAAGTAACTTATACAAAACGAATTAGTTGTGACAAACTAGGGATAAGGTTTCTTAGGACAGAACCTATTACGAACCAGCGAATTTCTGTCCAGAAGCTCACACTTCCGGAAGTGATTTCCGTAACCGATGGCGTCTGACTGAAAATCTTCAACAGACAACGGAATACCCTTAATGAGATCAAAAATTTAGTTAACCCAAGTGGTTTTAAAGAGAAAGAAGGGAACTACAAAACCTAGTTCCTGATTTTTGAGTTTCGCCGAGATTACGCGTTTCGACACCGATCGGGGAACTTTATCGGTAAGTCGGCAAAGATGACATCATCCTCTTCTAGAAGGATGACATAAGCGGGACATGTGGAAGGTCAAGATGAAGCCACGTGTCAAAGTGCGATCCGACGGTCGAAATCCGATCTGAAGAACTTTTATGTAATTCCAACCTTGTCCCTCCTTTCTTCTATAAATAGCAACCTCCCTTCCTCTCATTTCTCACAATTCCTAGAGCTTTATAGAGAGAAGTTAGAGAGAAGGCAGAGCGTAGAGAAGTGCTAGCCGTGCCCCGGATAAGTTCTTCTGGTCCCCCGTCTTAAGCTTCGGTGTTTTATTCAAAAGAGTATAGTAGAAATCTTGTTTTTATCTTTAATCTTCCAATATATTATAGATATCATATTTTTGGGTAGATATGATATATATTTCGAAATATGTGATGGGAAAAGAATTATGGCAAAATTTTGGAAGATTAGAGTCAAAACAAATGCTCGCCGATAGGTCCAACTAGGGGCAAAATGGTAATTTTACCTAAAATGCCCGTTATATCTTGCTAAAAATTGTTGAATATTGTCCTGATAGGATATCATTGATAATCGGACCATTTTTCACTCCGCTGTTGTGCCGCCGTCACCCCGCTGTTTTTACCGCCGTCGGACCACTTTTCGTCAAAAACGCTGTTTTGCGCCAAAACGTTCCTTGTACCGTAACGAAGGTACGGACGCGTATTGTAACCCTAATCTTGTACTGCTCATATACATATATGTGATAGATACGTTCATAGACTGAGGCTCTGTTTAGGGTCGTCAATCATACATACAGTTTACACGGGTTATAGTATTGATAATACCGTATGGGTTTTCCTAGCGCTGAGGACACGTGTTGTGATCGTGGCACAGGGTAATGTGCAGACTTCTTGTTGGGCTTTACATATTGCTTTGTGCTTATGTTCTGTCATTGTATTGATCATGCATCTGCTCTGTGCTTATGTACTGATATGCTGCTGTATTGTTATGAATATCTGTTGTCCATATACTGTTTTATTTGAGTATAAGGTTAACCGTTACCTGAGATCCATATGGGAAATGGATCTCACCGTAGCTTCAGTGGTCCGGAGGACCGAGGGTTGATAATCGGGGCAAGCACCGAGTAGGATTCCAGTGGAGATCCATTTACTTGTTTTTCCGTATTTACTTTTAGACATTGGATGACTGTATCATTACTCTTACACTATGGTCAACGTTTTGTTAATGGTTCAGTTACTCAGTTACTCTTACGCTCTAATGCTCTACTCTACTCGACTCTGATTAGAAAAAAAATCCGCCTTTAAAAATGAGATGTTACAATAGTGATATGATGAATTTTTAGTATATTTATTATGCTCAATAGTTTCCCTGTTGTGGCTCTTATCAATAATATTTCTCCACTTCATGTGGGAATTTGAACCAATATGATTACAATCTTGATCATGCCTAAGACTGTAGACATGTTCACTCTTATATCCACAGCCATAATTAGATTCATTTGTTACTTCATTCTCTTCTGGGAATAGAGTCGAGCCTGGATTCATGATATTTGCAACAAAACGCATTGTTTTGTTTGGCCATATAAGATCAAAAAATCAATTCAACATATTTCTTAAAATCTTTTTCACAATTTTGCTACTGCAAGAGCAAATTGAATATACCCCATTTATAATGAGCTTTTGGGAGAACAACCATCTTTTAGTGGTAATACAACTCTTTTAATTTGTTCTAAAGAACAAGAGGGTCATATAAGGCCAAATATACAATTTTGATACTTTATGAAATACAAATTTAAATTTCATTATAAAAAGAAATTTATGAGATATAAAACATAATATAATAACATGACTAAGAAATTCATAAAGACAACAAATAATCCATAAATTACGAAATTAAAAATTTATGGCTTCAGGCTAATTAATTCTCATAGTTATAGGCTAATTAGTCTCTTGGCTTCGGGCCAATGATGAGAATTTAGAATTATATGTCTTATGACCTTTTATCTTCAGGATAGATAAAAATAAAATATATATTTCTAGCCATCCAATAAAATAAAGGGTTAAGGAGCGTCCAACACAATAAAGTATTAGCTCAGGAGCGTCCAGCACAATTAACTATTAAGTGGACCACCCAGCACAACAAACTTTTAAAAAGGAGCGCCCAGCACAATAAACTTTTAAAAAAGAGCGCCCAGCACAATGCCGTTAAAAAAAAGTTAACGCCGTTAGCTAAGGAGCGCTCAGCACAACAAACTATTATTCCAAGAGCGCTCAGCACAAAATTCTAAATTTTACTAAATTAAATAATTTTTTTCTCAATTGTCATTATTCAAAACTACTTGTATAAATATCTATGGACAAAAATTACTCATTCTTCAATTTTGTCAAAATTATAATTTGCTAAAATAAACTAAAGTTTTGATTAAAAATATAATTATATGATTTAAATAAAACTCAAGGTGTTTTATAGTTTATTATATATGTTAAAAAAATATATATGATTTATTTTTATTTTAGAATAAATTTATGTGAGTTAAAAAATTCATTTAATGTTAATAAAATTTAAAAAATCTAAAAAAAATGTTGACAAAATTGAAAGAATGAGTAATTTTTATCCATAGATATTTATACAAATAGTTTTGAATAATGACAATTGAGAAAAAAATTATTTAATTTAGTAAAAACCCAAGGTGTTTTATAGTTTATTCTATATGTTAAACAAAAAAAAAATATGATTTATTTTTATTTTAGAAGAAATTTATGTGAGTTAAAAAATTCATTTATTGTTAATAAAATTTAAAAAATCTAAAAAATTTGTTGACAAAATTGAAAAATGAGTTATTTTTGTCCATAGATATCTATACAAGTAGTTTTGAATAATGACAATTGAGAAAAAAATTATTTAATTTAGTAAAATTTAGAATTTTGTGTTTGGCGCTCTTGGAATAATAGTTTGTTGTGCTGGGCGCTCCTTAGATAACGGACGTTAACTTTTTGCTAACGGCGTTAACTTTGTTTTAACGGTGTTGTGCTGGGCGCTCCTTTTTAAAAGTTTGTTGTGTTGGGCGGTCCACTTAATAGTTAATTGTGCTGAACGCTCCTGAGCTAATAGTTTGTTGTGCTGGACGCTCCTTAACCCTAAAATAAATGATAAAAAAGTATATGACTTCAGGTCATATAATAGGGAATCAAATGAATATGGCTTTAGCCATTTTGTACCTCCTGGCTTCAGGCCAATTTGTCATTTCATGAGAAATTAAATCTATATAACTTCTCACCGTTTATCTTCAGGATAAACATGAGACATAAAATCTATATCTTTGTTTATCTTGAATAAACAAATATTATGAAACATTAATGATAATAATATGAAATTCACAAAAATAATTCATAAAGTATTGCAACAAAATTAAAATATTATGGCTTCAGGCCATTTATCTTAAGGATAAATAAAAGTTGAACATTATGGCTTCCAGCCATATAATAAGATAGAAAATAAAAGCTATATGACTTCTGGCCATATAATATCAAAATTTTATGGCTTCGGGCCATTTATCTTCAGGATAAACAAAAGCTGAACATTATGACTTCCAATCATTTTGTAAGATATAAATATATATATATATATATATGACTTCTAGCCATATAATAAAAATCAAAGGAATATGACTTCTGACCATATTTTATTAAAGAAATATGACTTCTAGTCATATAATATCATAATAAGAAATCTAAGGATATGACTTTTGGCCATATAATATTAAAATAAGAATTAAAGAAATATGACTTCTGGTCAAATAATATCATAATAAGAAATCTAAGGATATGGCTTCCGCCATATAATATTAAAATAAGAATTAAAGAAATATGACTTCTGGTCATATAATATCATAATAAGAAATCTAAGAATATGGCTTCCGCCATATAATATAAAATAAAAATTATAGAAATATGACTTCCGTCATATAATATAATAAAAAAAAATCAAAGGATATGGCTTCTGGCCATATAATATTAAAATAAGAATTAAAGAAATAAAGAAATCAAAGGATATGGCTTCTGGCCATATAATATTAAAATAAGAATTAAAGAAATAAAGAAATTAAAGGATATGGCTTCTAGCCATATAATATTAAAGAAATATGACTTCTGGTCATATAATATCATAATAATAAAAAAATCAAAAGGATATGGCTTCTGGTCATATAATATCATTTAAAAAAAAATCAAAGGATATGGCTTCCGGCCATATAATATTAAAATAAGAATTAAAGAAATAAAGAAATCAAAGACGTATGGCTTTTGGCCATTCTATAATAATAATATAAATAATAAAAGAACTCGGATGAATAAACGTATATCCTTAAAGAAAGTAGATGAAATCCTTAAAGAAATCCTACCTTTGAAAGAGCTATCATGCTGATAACGTGTTATAAATATAAGGATATAAAAGAAGTAAAAGATACAGAACAAAAGCAAGAGAGATTCAAAAGAGAGAAATTCTCACTCAGTTTCTTCGGTGTACATTTGTGAGGGGGTATGGGACTATTTATAATGGTTGGAGGGTAGGGAAGTTTTATGTAGCTTATACCCACTCACCACCATGAATGTAGTGGGTGACTACCCACTCCCCACCATAACACTAGTGGAAACCTTAATGCCCATAATGGGTCATACACATAATATATTCATAACATTAATTTCTCATGAAATGGATAAAGGACCACAAATAAAAACAAGTAAGAGGGAATATCACATTTGTTATTCACAGAGTTAAGAAGAACAAAATAAACACCTGCTTTACTTCGGCCAACCATGCAGTGAACTCTGGTCGTTTGTTCCTGTAATATTCAGAAAATCAATCAGAGAACAGATGATGGAAGCCTTAATTTACAAGAAATAACCACTACTATTGCTATTAATTAATGAGATAAAATTATAGAAACCCAGAAAATTTTCATATTCTCAGAAGATAAACTAGTTTTCACAAATAAGACCAAACGAAAACTAGTTTTCTCTTTGAAAAGGAATAATTGAAAGTACCATACACCAGTCATCCTGCATAGCCATGATTCTTCCCGAAACTACTAATCCCCTGTTCCCCTGCCGCAGATCAATTTTTATAAAGAAGAGAATCATATTACCCATGAAACAAATTTAAGGCACCCAAATTCATCGAACGCCATACATTTCCCATCAAGATTTCACTAAAGGAACCACATGAACTGTGCAAACTATATCCAAATTCCAAGCAACAAAAAATAGTTCCTACAAGGATAACAATCAAAACACCACCTAGTGTTGACGTAAGGACCTCATAAGGAAATCTTCAAAACCGGACCCAATTAAACGTTTGAGACATAAACGAAACAACTGGGGTATAATTTAAACCAACAAAACTCATAAAATGATAAATTTCAAAAGGGAAACAGACAATCAAACTGAATATCGTAGGGAAAAACACCAAAGTAGCAACTTTTAGTAAAAAATGTACCAAAATAACGTTATTTTCAAACAATTTACCGGACTAACGTTGTTTTGGCGAAGTTATGCCGTAAGGTACGACGGCACTATTAGTGCCGTCGGGGTTCCGACGGAACAGGTGCCGTCAGAACCCCGACGCACGACAGACGCTAAGAGCCGTCGAGACGCGACGCACAAAGTGCCATCATTGACCCGACGACACTTAGCGTCGGATTCCCCGACGCACGTCCCCCCTTCCCCCAAAAACCCCACACGGCCCCCACCCCAAAACCATATGCTCGTTATCCCCACCCCCAAAAACACATCTCAAAGACCCTCCCCCACGCCAACCACCCAAAGATCCCCACCTCCAAACACCAAGATCCCCACCCCCTCCCCCTCCCCAAAGAGTGTTTGCAAAGACCCTCGCCCCACCCCCACCACCCAAAACACCATCTCAGCCCCCCACCCCCACCACCAAGCGTCCCCACCCTCCAAACACCATCTACAAAACCCCCTCCCCCCACCACCCAAAAACACCATCTCGCAGTCCCCCCCCCCACCACCACCACCCAAAGACACAGAACACACACGCAGCCCACACACCCCCAAAAATGTTCACACATTCACTTTTTCTTCTCTCGGAAGGAAGGAAGAAGAAGAAGGCTCAAATTCTCCAACTCAAGTAACATTTAATTTTTCGTTATGTTTATTGTTTAATAATCAGGTAATTGGTTTTTATTTTCTTTAATCTTCCTTATTGGGTTTTAAATAGTTTACTCCTACTTTAGATTTTACATCCGGCAAGGCCGCATGTTATGTTTATTGGTTTTATTTTCTTTCACATTTCCAATTTTATATTGTTCTTCAATTAGGGAGATTACTAAAAACTCAAGGTTAGAATGTTAAAAAATATGAAAAAGAGCCAATAAAAACATGATTAATTAAAACTTGAAAACAAAAAAAAAAAAATCATAGGGTTTTTTTTTTTTTTTTTATAAAAAAAAAAAAAAAAAAAAAAAAAAAAAAAAAAAAAAAAAAAAAAAAAAAAACTTGTTGCCAACTAAATCATGAATTATCAAAGTTTGACACTTTAGGTTTAAAAATTAATTTAATCGATTGGTAATTAAAAAATTTGTATTTTATAAAAAAGACTAGAAACAAAAAAAGAGAGGGGACAAACAAGATGATGATGCTATTTTAAAGGATTTGATTTGTGCTATAATTCTTTTTTGATTTAACCCTAATTATGAATGTTTAACAATAAAACATCAAGAAAAGTTGGCTCCAAAACTTTTAATGAATTAGGGAAAATGTATTTAAAAAAATTGTATATGGTATGACAAATATAATAAAGAAAATTAACTCCAAGATATTCCTTTATATGTACAATTAGTTAATAGTACAAAGAAATTTGAGATTAGTGTGGTGCGATTACCAACTCACACAAACATATCGAAAAAATTTTTATCTTAATTTCAATATTTTATTTTGTCACAAATATCACAACTATTTAAGCATATTTCAATATAGAACCCAAAGGAAAATTACCTTTTCCAATTTTCTTTTCACTCTATTACCCATATAATTTGAAAAATATTATTTCTAGCTAAATTGAATTAAATAAAATTATGAGAATAATAATTAGTGAATAAAAAAAATATTGCGTGAAATATGTTGTATGTTATTATTTATGGTACCCTAAGATAGATAAGATAAGCTTAAATAGAAAATAATAATTAGTCAAATAATTAACTAACTAATTAATTATTGAGAAAATAATAATTAGTGACTTAATCATGTGTTGTGCTATCGTATATTTTTTTAAGTTAAATGGATGACCAACGCGGCCGCAAAAATATTGAGCCTGGCCCCAAAGAGTGGGGAGTTCTTAATGAGGAGGTGCAACAGTCACACCGATCACAAGTTGTGTGGAACGCAAGAGATTACAATACTTTGAGGCCGAGGCGAGCCTCACAGGGGGCTTTGGGAGATGTCCATGACCCAGATCTCATCCGACTAGATTTGCATGAGCACCTTATGCATGCAGGTTTCTAGCACGTGTGTCGCATGAAGAGACCCCCGGTATGTTTTAAAATTCTGTACATAATTAATTATATGTATTTAGTTGTTTGTACATGATACAGATAATGTAACATCCCATTTGAAAACGGCGGAATTTTTTTTTTTAAAACGTTTCCAAATATTTCAAGCAGAGTAATCAGAGTAGAGCATTGGAGCGAGTAAGTAATTTACATTACATTCAAAATATGGACCATAGTGTAAATGTATCGGATTACAATCATCCGAATTCTTAAAATTTAAAGAAACTAAAGAAAACGATAGATAATGTAGACACGTCTTGGCCTACTCCGCCGCTTGCCTCGATCGCCAAACATCGGTCCTCCGACTGATAGCTAAATGTGAGATCCATTCCACATATGGATCTCGTGTAACGGTTAACCTTATTGCTCAAATAAAACAAGATACGTACAAAGATATTCATTTCAATACAAAGATATCATCACAAAAGCAAACAAAGACGAGATGTATGATCAATAACATGGACGTAACATAAGCACAAAGCAAGATGTAAAGTCTCTCTCTCGACTAGTTCTCGCACATATCCAAAGGCCACGCCACTAACGTGTCCTCGCGCTAGGAATAACTCAAACGGCATTACCAATACTATAATCTGTGGGTAAAGCAGTAAGTATCTCCGACGATTCTCAACGTAACCTCGCCTATGAACGTATCTATAACGCAAAAGTATATAAGCAACATAGAGTTAGGGTTACGGACGCGTCCGTACCTTAGTTGCGATATCCGGCTCTTCCGGCTAAAAACGGTACTTTTTGACTACCGTACGTAAAACAAATGCGGCTCAACAAATGGCAAAAACAAACGGCGGAACGATGGAATTTCGACAAATGGTTCGACGTCGAAGTATTCTAATCAGAATAATAACACACTTATGAATATTTGGTAGCATAACGGGCATTTTAGGTGAAAAATACCATTTTGCCCCTACTACCCCTATTTGGCGAAATTTCGCGTTAACTTCGTTACTTTGACCTTATTCCATTTCAAAATTATCCCCACTATGTTTTTACCTCGTCGGCATCTTTCAATGCAATGAGGCTTAAAAACAAGTATAGGAATATATTCTGAAACTTCCTAGATCAAAACAACAGTTCTACTATAACTACCGAAAGAACTACGGAAACTAAAAGCTAAGGGTAGAAGAACTTACTCGGAGCAAGGCAGAATTTTTTTCCAGAGCTTCTCTCTCTAGAACCTCTCTCTAGGTTTAGAATTTTGGTGTGAAGAATGAGAGGAGAGGTGCTTGCTATTTATAGAAGAAGGGAGGGACAAGGTGGCATTAACACAAAAGTCTTCGATCGGATTCCGCCGTTGGATCGCATTTTTAGGACAAAGCATTCTTGGCCATCCATGGTCAAGGCCGACATCAAGGGGTCCCAAAAAGTCAAAGAATGAGTTGTCATCCAAGATGACTCTTGCTTTATGGCCTCCGGTCCGATAAAGCTACCCGACGGTGTCCGTTTCGCGATTTCGCGAAACTCAAAAATCCGGCATGTAACTTTGAAGATCTTTTCATCCTCTTTCATATTATCTATTTTGATCCTCTTTTTGATCATATCCAGGTATTCTCTCGGTGCGTCGGAAGATATTCGGACAAACGTGTCCTAAGTTACTTTAAATCAACGTCTGGTAAATTCTTTCTTCGTGTAAAAATTTACTTGTTCTTAATTTGATCAGTCTGAAAAGACTTTTACCTCTCGGTTTACCCGTAGAATTTATTTCGACTTTTCCCCTCGGCCGCCTATAAGCTTCGACTCACCGCATTATATTATTATTTTATTCTAATTATCATTTTAATTATTTAAACAATTCATTTTAATTAAAAATACCAATAATTTCGCCCCTTAATTTTAAAATTCAGTTTTAATTATTTTTTCATAATTTTTTCCATTTTAAAAAATATAATATTTTTTACCAAAAATTTCTGTTTTACCTCGCTCGTTAAGGCTTAATCAGGCCTAAATTCTTCTTTTAGTGATCTTTTTAGGATTAGATTTCTTCATACACTTATCTTTACTAATTTTTCTTAATCTTTTTATCATAATCAGTAAGTATATTTTATGCTAATTACTAGCCTTAATCTCTTAATTAAGGATTTTACCATAAACTTAACTTTCTATATTTCTCTTGTTTTAACTGAATCAATTAGCTAGTAATTATCTAATCATTCTCTTACCAATGGTTGATAATTTTATAATTTACAGTATATTATTATCTTACAAACTTCATAATCCGACATTGTCATTTTATATCATATGTAAAATATTAAAAATGTTTACACCATAAAGTTACTTTATGGTCCTGGAATGCTTTTTAAACATTTCTTCATGTTATTTCCTCTAAAATAATTTATTAAATTCTTATAATTAAAGATAATACTCCCATAATTTTCTCATAATCTTTCATGATCTTTCAATATTTATCATAATGTTTTTAGACTGTTTTTATCACTATTATTGCATTTTTAGTTATTCTATTCATCTGATTTTTCTGTAACTTTTTCGACAATTTACTCGACAATTATAACAATTTTCTATAATAGTTGTAAACTCATGAATTTGCTTCATCAAAATATTCATTAATTTCTCTTATCTCAAGAATTCCAGATTTGCTAAAATCCGGGTATTACAGATAATATAGGACCTTTACATATCAATGGTCTACTTTTATGTTGGTGCAGATTGACAAATACCTTATTTCTGCTTTGGTTGAGCGGTGGAGGCCGGAGACTCACACCTTCCATATGCCGGTTGGTGAGATGACTATTACTCTACAAGATGTAGAGGGCATTTTAGGTTTGTCTACTGAGGGTTGAGTAGTTTCTAGTCGGACGAATGGAAACTGGGCAGCAATGATGCAGGAACACATGGGTTGGACTCCACTCCCATCTGAGATGATTGGAGGAAACATAAAGATGAGCTGGTTTGACCGTTATTGGGGCCACTGGGATGAGCACTCAGCTACTGTTGGGGGTCAGCTTTTGTACACACGTGCTTACCTCATGCGCCTATTCGGTGGATTTTTGTTGTGTGACAAGTCCAGCTCAGAGGTCCCTTGCCGATATATACAATTACTGGGGGGTGACCTTGCGGAGAGTGCTACATACAGTTAGGGGTCTGCTGTACTCGCTGTAATGTTTCGTGAGCTATGTCAAGCCACGTCAGCTTCAGCTAAAGACATTGGGGGTTGTTTGTTGTTATTGCAAATATGGGCATGGTCCAGATTTCCTACCATATCACCTCCCATTCCACCGCCGAGTGACGTAGATGATCATTACGGACGCAGGTATGGAAGCGATAGGATAGACTGAATTTTATGAAATGGTTGGAGTAGTTGGCGATTATTATGTTGTTATTTGCGGTCGTCTCACTAATGATATTGAGTTACATATTGCGGGTTCAATAATGTCGACTTGCGGTTATTGCAACTTAATCTACGAAATATCGGATAGAGCTTGACCGAGATGGGTCGAGACGATGTATGTATAATAAATATGAGATTAGAGAACAACAAGAGTAAACTAATTCGCGTTATATGTGTGACCGTTTGTTTAATGTACGGGTGAAGTGGGAGCCATATAGGGACGCCGGGTATGATTTTATGGGTACGAGATGTTCACGTGCAGGAGCGGTGGAGGGCGGTGACGCCCGTACTTTCTTTCCACATTGTCGAGATACACCAGCCCGATCGCTGCATATGTCAATTTGGCATGCAGCAACACATCCCCGGGAATGCTGCACAGCTTTAGGGTGCACATGATCTTACCTTACGGGGTAAGATGACTGTTGACTGGGAGGCCAAGTTGGATGCATTTATTGAGTTATGGAACACGCGATATGAGCGCATCGAGACTACAGCTCCATCAGAGGAGCCGATTTCCCCGAACTCCGAGTACATGACTTGGTTCTTCACACACACTAGACGGTATATGACGAGATAGGTCGCCAGGCTCGGGCACGTGGTACATATTGATCTTGGTTCCTTTTTTCATCCTATATCTTTAATCTTAATTTATTTTACTGTATAAATGTAGGTTGACGATGTAGAGTGGATTTGGTGGATGAATTCTCCACAATTTAGTTCCCAATATAGCAAGAGGGAGGTTCAGAAGGTCTGTGACCAGTTACTGGGAGCACTACGAGAGTTTGGCAGCGTTGCGGAGCCTGGTCTTAACGCACCAAGTGGTCTCTTAGCTTGTGTTCCGGATCCCACTTTAGAGGTACCGCCTCGTGCAAGGGAGGGACGGGGACTGGGGCACCGCCGACCACGACACGAGATGGAGGCATATGAGATACCCCAGCTTGGTCCACGTGGCGGAGGTGTATATAGACCTCCTGTAGGGCCCGATATGACCTATACTCCCGTTTCGTGGTTCCCAGAGGAGATGCAAGCAGAGGTGCCTCCAGAGGTACATGTACCGATCCCTACTTATCCACAGCCAGAGACAATGTACGCTCCAGAGACCCAGGTTCCGTACTCATACCAGTGGCCTTCTCAGAGTTCCCAGACTAGATTTCCTACATTCAACCCTTACTAGCCTGGACACAGTTTTAATGGATATCAGCCTCAATATGGCTTTCCTAGCTTCCAGCCTGGACCCGGTTTTACCGCTTTTCAATCCTCCCATCATGGACAGGGTTTTACTGAGGTTGGATCTAGTAGTAGTCCATACATGGCAAGAGACCACGGACCCGACGCTGGAGGTGACCATTCTGATGACTTTATACGCGCAGCTGCTGAGGATTTCAATTTTACGCGCGCACCAGATGGCAACCATAGGAACCCTGCTCGTGATGCGCGTTCGAGACCGTGGCCTACATATACTCCTTCCTGAGCGTATTGCATGTTATGTATTATGTCATATTTGCATGGATTACTATGTTTGTAACACAATTTGCATGGATTACTATATTATGTCATATTTTCATGGATTACTGTGTTTGGTCATATTTGCATGGATTACTGTATTATGTCATATTTGTATGGATTATTGTATTATGTCCAAAGTCTAACTTGTTCAATATGCCATATTACCTTCATGTTATGTATTATCTCATAAATAATGTTGCTCTTGAACGTCACTGAAAAAATCTAATTACATGATCACATGAAACTATAAGCACTTAAGCATAAAAGTTATGAAATGAAATTATGAGAACATGAATGACAAATTTGACACGGTTTTACTACATCTCATTCAAAGGAATAGGAAAGTAAATTTGAACTAGTTAGCTGTGCGTGTTGTAGGACATGAATGCCTATTATGTCCGAACTGTTTACATATACTACATCTAAGTCGACTGGAGCTAGGTTGGACCTCCACCTCATCCATTTCATTACGAATGCGTGTAGAGTTAGGGCGCCCCATACCACGCAATTTCGATTCATCGGGGATGATCTTTGGTCCTGAAACGAGTGGTATTCCTTGTTCACTACCGATCGGATGAAATGACGAAGAGTAAACTTTCATAATGTTGTGATTGAGAAAGCTGGGTCCACATATTGTTCAGCATAGAGGGATACCACCGAACATGCAGCAATTACATGATCACATGGGAATTTGAATGCCTGAAACTTGCCACACTGGCATTTCCCCTGGCTCAAGTTGACCGAGTATGTGTCGCCCTGATCGTCAACTTCAAACGTGGTACGCGCCGCATCAAAAGCCCTTACACGCATCGTTGTAGCTCGTTCACCATTCTTTGTCATAGCTTCTCCAATAACACTTGAAAAATGCTTTCCGGCTTGTGCATCTTTTTGTGCTTTGGTCCCTCTTTTGACCCAATAACGAACAAGTCGACTATAGGTGCATTTTACCAATGATGATATGGGCATGTTCCTCGCTCCCCTGAAAACCTTATTCATAGATTCCGACAAATTGGTCGTCATATGACCGTATCTTCGTCCATCCTCATCATAACTTCGATACCATTTCTCTTTTGGAATTCTTTCAATCCATGCAGCCACTTCACGACTGTAACTACAGAATTCGGCATACAAAGCATCGAAGTGTATTTTATTTGGAACATATCTTGTAAAAAAGACAGAAAGACACAACATTATAAGATTGTAGTAATGAGAAAAATGAACATCACTGCACATCAGTTGTAGTATAATACCTAATCTCGTTAAATTTTTCTTCATCTCCTAGTCCTTGAAGCGGGTAATAAAATTGCTCACAACATGATGAATGCAAAACACATGGTACGCATTAGGAGGCTGCCAACCAATGTCCTCATTGCCGACTGCTGATATTATGCTCTTGTGACGATTAGAAATAAGACATAGACCATCTTTATTTGTAAAATACAATCGTATGGAAGATAGAAAATACTCCCACGCTTCCTTTGTTTCACTTTCAACAATTGCAAATGCAATCGGCAGGATCTCATTATTTCCATCTTGGGCAGTGGCAATCAATAATGTTCCCTTATACTTACCGTATAAATGCGTACCGTCCACCTGTATGACTAGTTTGTACCATTGAAACGCCTCACGAAATTGACTGAAGTTCCAAAATGTAAATTGAAAAACCCGAACCCCATTAACAACCCGCGATCAACAATATACGGTCCATGTTGAATATTGTACACAGATCCCGAAGAAAATTTCAACATGTGCTCGAACCATCTTGGCAGGAATGCATATGATTCCTCCCAATCACCGTAAATCTTAGCAATTGCTTTTTGTTTTGCCTTCCATGCCTTCCTGTAAGAAACATGATAACCAAACATTCAAGTCACCCTTTCTTGTATCATGCTCACAGGTACCGAAGGTGTTTCCTTGACCATGTCTGCAAAACCAATCACAAAAAGTGTACACTGGGAATGTTATTTATACTCACTGATAAACACAAATTTCATTCACAAATTATCAAATGGTATTGTGCATCATACCTATTATGGCCTCGGAAATAATTTTAGAATCAAGTTGTTTGTGATCTTGGGAAAGAATTTGGCTCACACAACTATGATTTCCAACCCATTTCGTGACGACCCAAGTGTTGCTTTTCTTCGATTTAATTGCTCTTACTCTCCATTCGCAACCTTGTTCATGATTCCGACATTTCATAGAGAAAATGGTTGTAGTACTCCTTTCCACTTGAGCTTCATGATGTTCCTTCATGCAATAATGTTTTATTGCGGCTTGCACATCATTCTTTGACTCGAACTCTTGTTTCAAATCTAATCCATCTCCTCTTGCCCACAGACCCCGGCCCAAGCCTTCCACATCCAGTATATCCTCATGTGGGTAATCTTCATGAACAGCCTCATAATGCGGAATCTCATTCCAAAACGGTGTAATATCTGCATATTCACACATAATACAGTTTATGCGAAAACATGGTAATTAATAAAAATAAAATTATATAATAATACAACTCTGTAACTAGCCTGATGATTGTAACATACCAATCTGCTGAGACATGACATTATGATGATATTCGTCATCTGCATCACTATCATTTTCATCATGGTCATTAGCCAATAAAATGTCTTCATCTTCTTGCTCTTGCTCCTCCTCATTGTCCGGTTCATCTACCATATAGTCGCTTTCTGGTCCATGCGCAACGGTTGATTGTGTTGGCTGGGGTGTAGCAAAATAAGTCATATAATGTGACTGATGGAGACCAAGAGTCGGTATTGGTACACCCTCGTCTCGCGTCTCAATATCCACATATAACTCAGCAAATTGGGACGACGTAGAGTTTTTGTTGAATGTTTGAATAAAAACATCTACATCCTCATCATCGGATATCTCAAAACCCGCATATTTACGGTTCCTACAAGGAACTCTACCCGTCACTGAAGATATTACCTGATTTCGTTGCAGCTTTAACTTCCGACGGATCTTTTCATATAAATCTTCAACAGACATGCCTTGAACAATAAACATTGCTATTTTTTCACCTTCAAAGCTCAATCTGTTTACACCTGTATTTTTAGAACCATTATAATATACAAATGAACGAATTTCATTCATTTTTGGCAAAAAAATAATTGAAGAAACAGAATGAAGATGTAGTACGGAGGGAATTTTCAGATGGGGGAAGGAGTGAAGAGAGAAGGAGTCACCGATGAGGGAGACTTTATGAGTGAATGCTGAGGGAAAAAGGGAAGGAGCTAAATAGTGAGGGAGTCACGGGTGAAATGCTGAATTGGGGGACAGTGTCACAAGTGCATGCTGGGGGAGGGGGTCAGGAATCTCTGCGCTGACGCTAAGTGACGTCAGGTGTCAGACACCCTGACGGCACTTAGCGTCAGTGTCAGGAATCGTGCAGGGATTCCTGACACCTGACGCTAAGTGACGTCAGACACCCTGACGTCACTTAGCGTCTATGCCGTCAGGGTTCCTGACGGCACTTCTGGTTCCGTCAGAACCCTCGACGGCACTAATAGTGCCGTCGTACCTTACGGCATAACTTCGCCAAAACAACGTTAGTCCGGTAAATTGTTTGAAAACAGCGTTATTTTGGTACATTTTTTACTAAAAGTTGCTACTTTGGTGTTTTTCCCGAATATCGTAAGGACAAGAGACTCACAGGAATTGATGAGCCACGATCTTAAGATCTGAGACCGTACTTTTGCGTCGTAGTCGTCTAATCCGAACGCGTTCTCGCCTCCTTCAACGCGTTTCACCGTCGGAGAGGGAGGCTATGGCTAGATTGAAGACGGAGCACGCGTACGAAGTAGGGTGAGAGAATGACTTTGAAATTAATTTGAAAAGTGACGGATGATGAAGGTGGATGGATATTTTAAACGAAAAAAATGAAACTTGGCGTCCCAAAACTTGTTTCAGGACGCCATAAATGATATTTAAGGCATAAAAAATTTCCCTGAGTGCTAAAAAAATTGCATAAAAATCTGTCAAAAATTCAAAATCATGATTTTTGGCGTCCCAAAATATATTTGGGACGCTAAAAAATTTCCTGGTGCCTAAAAATTCCTCAAAATGGGCTAAATATTTAATTTTGGCGTCCTAAATTAATATTTGGGACGTCTAAAGTCTCAAAGTCAAGCAAATATTCACTTTTTACTTCCCTTTTTTAAAAAGGGACGTCCTTTAAGGAAATAGTATCCATATTTTATAGTAGTGATATAAAAAATGATGGTGTCTTCTACACATCCCCTCAAGTTGGCGCATGGAGGTTGACAATGCCCAACTTGCCAATGATTATTCGAAACTGTCTCCCGCAAGAGGCTTAGTAAAAACGTAGGCAAGCTGTGTTGTGGTGGAGATCTTGGTCGGTTTGATATCTCCGCTTTGCACTCGTTCACGCACAAAATATAAGTTCATTTCAACATGCTTTCTAAGCTCATGGAAGATGGGGTTCACAGCAATATACAGAATGTGGAATTGGTAGCAATTGCATCGCTCAAAAGGTACCATATGAACTATTGTACTCGTGGGATCACCTTAAGCTTCTGAATCGATTTCCAGCATGTAGAGTGGATGACAGTCAATGACGTCGGTCTATCTACCCTAGCAGAATTCCAATTTCTCTGGCATTGATATCCTAACTTCACCATATACACTTTATTCTTGGCGCTGGTCTATAAAAAAGCTTTTCTTCCAGTCCGTTGGAGGGGATAGGGATTTTATATATCACATCTTTGACTTCATAAGACAAATATTGGTCAATAGGCGCAAGATCCCATTGCCCATTAGTTATTAAATCACAGACTCTACCCTCTGAGATAATTGGATCACCAGTGATGTTAGGTTTGTCTAGGAAAATAACCTTTGGGACCCAGGGATCACCCCATATTCTAATTGCAGATCCATCTCCAATATCCCACCTCAAGTCTTCTTAGGAAATTTCTACCATCTAAGATATTAGACCAGCACCATGAGGTCCTCTAACCTTTTTCCACCCTAAGAAGTCTTGTTTAGGGAAGTACACGCATTTTAGCACCCTTGTCATAGATCATTTAGCCTTAACAAAAGCCTCCACGTCATTTTAGCCAGGAGAGTATCATTCATAATAGATAGATCCCAGAATCCCATGCCACTAGAGCTTTTACTACTAATCATGGATTCCCAAGCTTTCCAGTGAGTCTTGCCTCCAAAAGTGCTGTCATCCCACCAGAAGTTAGCTATAAGGCTATTTATCTCCTAACATGTCTTAAGGGGAAATTTGAAACAGTTCATCGAATATATTGAGATCGCATGGATAACAACTTTAAACATTACTTCCTGGCCAACAAAAGATAGAATAGACTAACTCCATCCTTGAATTTTACTCATTACTCGTTCTCTGATGTAAGCCAGTGCCTGGTGCTTAGTTTTCCCCCAAATGCTTAGGATACCAAGATATTTACCTGAGTCCTCCGTTGAAGGGATGCCCAATAGGTCACCCACCATATTTCTCACTGCAATAGGAGTGTTAAAGGAGAAAAAAAATACTAGATTTGTCAAGATTAATAACCTAACTTGAGGCTGCGCAATACAAATCCAAAATATTAGCCAGATAAACACAATTACGATGACTAGCATGCATGTATAAGAGGGCATCATCAGCAAAAAAAACTATGAGTAAGAACTGGACACCCATTAATTAACTTAATTCCTTTAATCCGCTTGTCATTTTGGCTTTTACTGATAATAATAAAGAGTACCTCAGCGACAATAATGAACATATATGGTGAAATGGGGTCTCCCTAGCAAATACCTCTACTAGAGGTAAATGATTTAATGTTTTCACCAAATAAATAAATATTTAAGCTAACCGACCGCACACAGTTCATAACAAGGGACACCCACTGCGTATAAAAACCAAATCGAAGCAGGACATTCTCAAGGAAGTCCCACTCAACCCGGTCATACGCCTTACTCATATCCATGTTGAGAGAAAACTTATACTTACCTCCAGATTTCTTCCGGTGGGGGTAATGGTAAACCTCATGCGCAATAATGATATTGTCGTGAATACAATGACAAGGGACAAAGGTGCCCTGATTTTGGGAGATACAATCATCAAGCAAAGGTCGCATCCTATTGGCCATGATCTTTGAAATAATTTTATAAGAAAAGTTACATAGGCCAATAGGACGAAAATGCGAAACATGTTTCGGTTTATGAATCTTGGGGATAAGTATGGTGTTAGTCATATTAATCCCATCTAAAACAGAATGAATTGCAAAAAAATCATGAACCATAAAACATACAGAGTTATCAATTTTAGACCATGGGTGATAAAATTTACCAGAAAAACCATCAGGTCCAGGCGCTTTTGTACTCTCAAGACTAAAAGCTGCAGATTTAATTTCCTCCCTTGAAATGGGTAACATAAGACTTTGATTCATTTCCTCAGATATTTTAGGGTTAATATTGCTCAAGATAGCATCCATTGGGTGTGAACCAGAAGTAGCAAATAGATCCTGAAAAAATCCAGCAATGTTCTTGGAGATAGCATCCTTTTCTAGTAACCAGTTGTCAGAGTCATCTTTAATGCATGATATCCTATTCCTTTGTCTCCTTTTGATAATTGAGAGATCAAAGAATCGAGAATTTTTGTCCCTAGCTTCTAGCCACTGAATACGAGAACGTTGCCACCAATATTGTTCTTCTAAATCGAAAGTTCTCTCAAGTGCCCCTTTAACCTTCAATATCTCCTGAGAGTTACATGGATTTTGATCACCTTGGGTAAGAGTAGCCAACTGAGATTTTAATTGATCAATAAACTTGGCATTATTGGAAAAGTCCTTTTTACTCCAATTAACTAAATCCTTCCTGCATCGCATTAATTTGCCAATGAAGAACTCAAGATTCGTCTGGTCATAAGATGACATCGCTTGCCAGCTTTCTCTAATTACTTCCATAAATCTTCCATCAGACACCCAGATTGACTCAAATCTAAAGACCCAGGAATTTCGATGAGTATCAGCCTGACTTCGGATGAAAATAAGATGATGATCAAACCCAGCAGGATTCACATTAAAAACTTGGAGATTTGGAAATTGCTTTCTTAACAGAAAATTGCCAAAGGCTCTGTCAATACGTTCTCGAATGGTATCCGAGCTTTCTCTATTATTACACCAAGTAAAACAAGACCCATTAAAACCCAGATCCTCAAGTTCACAATCAACTACAAAACATTTAAAGTTAAGGATTTTCTTCCACGCTCTTGGTCTACCACCTTCCTTCTCATGTTAAGCTAAAATATCATTAAAGTCCTCAAGACACAACCACAAATCATTAATATTTCTACTTATCCTCCGAACCTCTTTCCAGCACAACAATCTTTCCTCTTCATCAGTTGGGCCATAAATGAAAGTCATATAACAGGGAGTATAAAGAACATATGATGCAACTTTGGTAGGAATAATATTAGGTAATGAGAAGAGAATATTGACTGTGATATCATCAGACTACCATAATGCGAGGCCACCACCTCTACCCACTGGGTCAACTAGCCATTCTTCATTGAATCCACACCGTCGTCTAATTTTCCGCACTACTCTTGCTTTTTGCTCAATTTCCATTAAAAAGACCATGTGGGGTTTTTTCCGAAAGCATTCTTCCTTCAAATTTCTGGCTGTCAAGACAACCCCCAAACCTTGACAGTTCCAAGCTAGTAGAGATGGTTGGTCGCATCCAACCGCTAGCGTTACTAGCAAGTGGAGACTCCTACCCTACAACCCTCTCACTACCTGCAGCCAACTAACTCTTTGGAAAATCTATCTCAGCGGAGAAAGAATTCCATTAGAAGAACCCACTTTCACGGCATTTTGGGACTGTCGAAGGAATTTTTTAACTGATCTGAAATTTTTCCCACTCCCTTCTTTTCTTTAGCCGAAGCTATCATCTTGATATCTGAATCATCAGTTGAATCAAAATCCAACTTCCTACACTTATTGCATTTTTCAAGATCAAGATCCTCTTCATGTGACCTCTTGATATGTATACCTTTTAAACCAGCAGATACGGCCGAAATAAGAGACAGTCCATTTAAAGGAATTATTGAATTTAATTTTAGCTCATCATCATTAGGAAAATCAACACTGTACGATTCGGAATTACTTGAGAAATTTGAGCAAAACACATTAGAGTGATCAGTACTTGACCAAATGAGCATCTGGAGAATCAATTACCGTAATGGTTGGATCTGCGGTCTGGACCAAAACTTGCTTGGAAGCTGGGTTTAATGGTGTAATTATTTGGGTCGAAATAGAAGAAGTAGGTGGTACTATGGGTTGCAAATTAGACCGGCCCAATTCCATGGTTTCACATGACTTAATCAGGTCCACACTCCCTTTAGCTTTATCCAATGCCTTCAAAGCAGCAGGCCCACCCATCGCCAGTTCACTTACCATATCTTGACAAAACATCACGTGATCAGCTTCCTCCTTGCTCACATCATCCAATCTATCACTAATCCCCTTCACCATAGCAGCTTTCGACAGTACAGCAGGTGTTGACCACTCCAATGGCTCCATGGAAGTTGCCTTCACCAAGGTGCCCATTTCTGACTCCTTCCATCGTGGCGATTGCTCAGGGACCCATCGCGATATCATCCTGCCCGACTGTGCAGTCGTGTTAACCGCCAGCGAAAGAGCCCGCCGGAAATTGTAAGAATACTTCTTATTATCAGGCACGACAGCTTCCAACCACCCCTCCTTACACACTTCCAGAATATCTTCAAAATTACGCACACCAGGTGTACTCATCCAGTTGCCAAAATCGTTTTCACCCCTGTTGCTGTCCGACGTACTGGATCCCTTGTAGCTTCTATCATCATGTCCTATTTGGCCACATCGATAGCTGAAATTTTGTAGATACTCATACTAGATTGTGGCCTAGACAGGAACCTTGCTTTCCCTCGGCACCCAAAAACCAGGCAATAGGGGAGTATCTAAACGGAGGAAGGTCCTAGCTCTAATAAAGCTTCTGGGCATCTTTCCATCAACCATAGGACTCTCAAATATCACTGTCTCCCCCACTGCATCACCTAGTATCTTCGCATTTTGGCTCTTAAAGGCCTCTAAGGGAAGGCCATGGAACTGAAGCCAAATAGTTCATAACTGAAATACTTCTGTGTGTACCATATAATCTTCCCATATTTGAATATTTGACAGGTGACCTTGAATAAACCAAGGTCTGCCTTTAAGAATTCTAGCATAATCATCCTTTCTATTGAATCGAAAAAGAAAAATGAGATGCTTTCGATCAAGGTCGTGAACTACTGCTTCCTCACTAATCTACCATCCCTTTTGAATCATGGAGATAACAGTTGAGGCGGCATTAAGATTCTTTCCTGTCAAGATTTTTCCAACCAGAGTCTCCCCGTGATTTTCATGTTTTTGTCCCAACTTCAAATATACTTCTTTCTCCTCTATCCTTCAAAACAAAGAGAAAGCTTGCACTCTTACTTCTGAAGCACGCACCAAGGCAGGACTGGAACACAACGGAACCTCACATTTAGAAGTTGATATAAGAAGTATGTAAATCAAAACTAAAACTCATTAGAATTATTTTCTAAAAACATGTGATATTAATCAAGTTTTGGTTTCAATTTATATGGATTTAATGAGTTTTAGTTTTGATTTACATACTTCTTATACCAAGTGCTTATAAAAATATAAGAATTAAAAATAATGATTTAAAGCTATATAAACGTGAAGACTAAAAATAATTTTTTGACATCCGGATATTTTTTTCCCAACAACATCCAGATTTCAACCCATCACAATTAATGTGCGACATGTGACACTAACTCATCTATTCAACTTCAGCTTTTAATGCCCTAGTTGTAATATAGAGTACAATATTACTATTAGGCAATGTTGTCAAAATCGAGTTTTTTACATAGAAATGGAAGGGGTGGTAGAAACGTAAATTGGATAAACAACATGAAACGTAAAGTTTCATCTACTTAAGGTCAAAATATAAAATAATCTTTATATATATATATATATATATATATATATCTGTGTGTGTGCGCGCGCATATAAAAAACAAAAATCACTACTCAAAATTCAATGAAAAACTTCATATTTAAAACATATAAGTCACATAACTATATAAAACATTAGTCTAAAAACACAAAAAGAGTTTAGCAACTCCTATAACCAAGTTTCAAACATCAAAATAAAATTTAACAATTTTTAAATTAAATCAATTGATTCAAATCAAATACATTTCAACTTGCATGCCCTCAATGTCTTCTTCTCTTGCTATTATAATAATTTCATTTATAAAACTTGGAATATCCAAATCATGATCATTTATAGGTTCCCTCACTTTAACTTCAATCTAGCTTTCTTCATTATGGGCATCAACATCTAAATTGTCTACATCTTCTCAATATTCTTCATTTTCCACTATCTAATCAACATCGGATGGAAGATCATCAAAATTATATGCATGGGAATTTTGAACTTTCTTTTTCTTGCCTAATTTTAAATTGACCATCACAAATACAACATCATTCATAGTTTTTTGATTTGGGGGGAAATGAAAATATGTTTTTTTCTTAAAAGTAAAAACGGTAAAAACTTGCGTTTTTATGTTTTTACGCAGCGTTTTTATGTTTTTACGCAGCGTTTTTACTCGTTTTCACTTAGGACAGTTTCTACTTGCGTCTTAACACGTATCATGTTGGATATGATTAGTTTTGATGATGTCAAATATAGAAGCCAATATTGAGAACAAAAAGTTTATATAATATAGTCTTCTCTTACGTTCATTAATTTCTATATTTATTGTAGATTCAAAGATTAGATCTTGAATATCAATATTCAAGTTTCTATGATCAAATGGAAGTTGGAATGACTCAAATCAAGCTTCACGATGAATAGAAATTTGCTACAGTAATTTACTCTTAATCTACAGTGATTTGCTTGGAAAACTCGAGTTCAAAATTTAGAGCTCCAGTGTCAAACTCGAGTTGGCCACCAACAACTCGAGTTCCAAACTCTATGTTCACCTCTGTTTCACGTTTAGCATGAGCAAGGTCTGGTTATTTGATGATATCTCCCAAACCAGAGATCCGATTAAGGTGAAACCAATTTTGTATGAAATTATACTATCAATACATCATTCTAACACAATATTCAAGCCTAAAGGAGTTCACAAGGAAGATCTATGAGTTTCAAATGTTTCCATATGAAATCACGCCACACAGCAAACCCAGCTTCAGTATTTTGGGTGTATCTCACAAACTACACATCTAAACGAGCTGAAACCGATGGCATAAGAGACTAGACTCAAATGCCTTTCCAAAAACATCAAGATCGAGGAAAACAAAGATCAACTAGGTGAGATATGATTTTTTGAAGTTCACTTTTAGTTCAAGATGTTGCAAAAACACTGGTTAAGAACAACTTTTATTAATTTGATCATAACTATCAGAATTCAATGAGTTTGGAGATAATTCTTTTTGCATTGGAAAGAAAATTTAAGGAGCTTTTTGGGCATAGGTCATTTTCCAAAATTGGAGCTATATCGAAGATATTATGCTTACTGAAATTTGACATTCGTGCTGCCAATGTTCTTGCATTTTGGAAGTCACTAGACTTTGGAAATTGATCTTCAACTCTAGAAATTGATCTTCAACTCTGGAAATTAATCTTCAATTGAGTGAACATGATTGCTCCAATACTCTTACTCATTCTGAAGCAAACAAAGGTAAAAATCGAGTTTGTCCATACAAAACTCGAGTTCTGAGGTATCCCTTAACCTCACTCGATGCATGCTTGGGAAGACTCGAGTTCTGTTTTATTCAACTCGAGTTTGAACAGTGACAACTCGAGTTCTTATGTTTTTTCAAAGGACTTTAGATTTCAGTCAAACTTTCAAAATGATAACAACTCGAGTTCTACTTTATACAACTCAAGTTGATGACTCGAACAATTATGACTCGAGTTCTTTTTATTTCTCAAAGAGTTGTGATTTCAGCCATTCTTTCAAAATGGTAACAACTTGAGTTCTACTTTATACAAATCGAGTTGATGACTTGAGTTTGTACAGTAATAACTCAAGTTCTTATTATTTCTCAATGAACTTATGATTTCTGCCATATGCTAAAACTCAAGTTCTATTTTAAACAACTCGAGTTCTTCTAGGTCTGAAAGTTAATCATCGTCTTCGTAAATTCAAACTCTTAATCTTTATATCGTTACTTTGGATTATCACTCACAACTATTCTTAATGCTTTTAATCATGTTTATTAGTGAGTTTCAAATGGTCAATTGAAGGTTTACGTGAAAATCTTCAAAAAGCAAGGATGTGTCAGAAGCATTTATTGCGTAGCAAAAACAGAGCATGAACACGAAAACTAATTTAGAGTAGACAAATGGTCATATATTCAGAGACACCCATTCTGGGTAAAGATCGAAAGTGACCAATGCCAGAAGTATGTTGTATAAAGCGAAGTGAAAATGACTGAAAATCAAATTCTTCAACAAATACCAGTTTGTCTCTAACGGATAGCTTCATCTGCCTAATGAAAAGCATAACAAGTCTAACGGACAAGTTTAACACTTCCAACGGACATCTAACAGTCATATTCTAAACTGGAAGAATTGCTCAATGGTCGAATGCTTTTCATCAACTATAAACGGAGAAGCATTCAAGATAGACGTAGAGACATGAGCTTGCACTGTCGAAATGCCAATACTCTAAATCCAACATTTATCTCATCTTCTCTCTGTTCTCAATGTTTATATAGTTCATTATAGAGAGTGAAATGATTTGTATTATACTTCAGTGTTCATCATATTCACTTATGGGAGAGAAGATTCATTGTAATCATTTTATCTGGGAGTTACTCAAGATTAGGTGATCTTGAGTGGAAAACAGATTGTAACCTTAAAGTGTGTAAGTGAGAGTATCTCGGTTAGAGATTTGGCTTCACAAGTGCCTGGCTGAACTTGTGGAATTGTAGAGGCTTTTCTCTTGTGCCCGGATTAAACAAGAAGATAGTGGATGAAAATCTCAAGTGGAGCTTGGGGACCGGACATAGGTCAAGGATTGGGTCGAACCAGGATAAATCATAGTTTGCATATTCTCTTCCCTAAACTCTTATATTTCCAACATATATGTTTGAATGACTGACTATCGAATTATAACTCATTACCGTCATACGGACTGTTTTTACTAAGATGCGAAAAGATTTATAAAGTTTCTAATTTTTTATCATACATCCAATTCACCTTCTTGAGTGACTGCCAATGCTAACATATCACTCTAGTAAAAACATAAGTTTATACGTTTTTATACTGGTTTTTTACAACAATGCTATTAGGTGAACACGTTTTACTTTTTTCATGTAATCTTTATTGTGACAGTGGAAAAGTTTAACAACATTTTCCATTATAGAGGCAATGTTTCACATGGCAATACAAATCCAATATTAACATTGAACACTCAACGCATGTATATGGCACCCACCTAAAGGAATTAATGGGAATTCAACATAATTAACCGTTATTAGGACACTTTTTTCCCTTGAAACCATGTTTTTAAATACAAATAGGGCCTCTTCTTATTTTTTTTTGTACATCAAAACACACAAAAGTTATAAGGTAAAGGTGTAAAAATGCACATGTACTTTGCCCTCAGGAGTGTTCAACACCAAGTTCTTTTTTTTAGGTGCAAAAATGCACATGTGGTTATAAAATATGTGCAAAAGTCACACCCTCTGTTAAAAGAAAAACGTTAACCGCTAAAAGGAAGGATTTTGACTAACACTAATGATATGGGGGGAAAAACTGACTTGGCATCTTCTTCTTTGTTCCTTTTCGCTTCGCTTTTTTTTTTCCTTTTCTCTCATGGCAGAGGATTTCGAAGATGGCCTTAAGCTTGCCAGGCGTGTATATTTTGTGGTGCCATCTTTAACCCGTCCAAATCTACATCCTTTGCCGGAGTTCCTTGTGGGTCCTCACTGTGCCACCAGCTTGACGCTTCCGGGTGAAACCAGAAGAAGAAGGTATGTATGTACCAAGTTTCCTATGAGGATGGTTCATTCACTGTCGGTGATTTCGCCACTGAAACACTGACGTTTCAAGGGACGAGGGTGGCGCGAGTGGCTTTAAGTTGCGGCCACGATAATCAAGGACTCTTTGTTGATGCGGCGGGTCTGTTAGGGCTCGGAAGAGGGAGGCTATTGTTTCTAGCTCAAAGTGGCCATCGATTCAACTAGAAAATCTCGTATTGCTTATAAGCCGTCGGCGATTTTGCTCAGTGACTCTATTGTTTCCCGAACCGCCTATTTCACTCCTCTCCTCAGAAACCCTAAACTCGATATATTCTATTTCGTGGAACTCCTTGGGATGAGCGTGGGTGATGGGTTGGTGCGCGGAGTCTCTGCTCCCCTGTTTAGGCTCGATCTAGCTAGGAACAACAACGTCATTATTGACTTGGGGACGTCAGTCACTCGGCTCACCCAGTCGGCTTACATTGCCCTAAGGGATGCATTCCGTGCCGGAGCATCGAACCTAAAGCTGGCACCAAAGCTCTCGCTCTTCGATACTTGCTACGACTTGTCGGGAAAGACGGAGGTAAATATGCCAAGTCAGTTTTTTTTTCAGATGCTAAATATGCCAAGTCAGCGTCCTTATCATCAGTGTTAGTCAAAATCCTTCCTTTTAATGATCAACATTTTCCTTTTAACGGAGGGTGTGACTTTTGCACCTATTTTATAACTACATGTGGATTTTTGCGCATAAAAATGACTTTTGGTGTTGGGCACTCCTAAGGGCAAAATACATGTGCATTTTTGCACCTTTACCCAAAGTTATAAACGTCATTAATATATTACTCTCTCTTATCCTTAATATAATACATATTTACCTTAATTGATTAGATTAAGGAAGTTAATTAAGTTAGTTAACATAACATTGATAATTATTATTGAGTGAGCATCAATAAGAGTGATTTAGAAAATATTGATAATTAAATATGAAAAACTATGTCTTATATTTAAGACCAGGATCAATTCTCCAAGTATATTTTATATTAAGAATCGGAGGATGAGGGTTACCTAATAACAAATTGGGCTTGTTTGGGATACCGATAGGCAATCGGACTTATAGAAAAATATGATTGGGTAAAAGTCCGATTATGAAACGTGATTTATGTTTGGATGGGTGGTTGCATAAGTAGCTTAAGGAAAAGTTCGATTGGGTACAAACTTGTTTGGAATGACTTATGGATAAGTGACTTTTGAGGTAATTATAAGAAAAAAAATTAAAATCAAAATTACCAAAAATATGAAAAATGCTAGATTACAAAATTTGGCAATACTAAAATACATAATTTGATCAAATAAATATTACATAAGTAACTATGAAATTAGGCTCTATACAATTTGGGCTCTAATTGTGTCACGAATCTGATTCATTTCAATTGAAGATGGCTGATTCATTTGGGTTGAAGATTCCTCAGTAGAATCAATCGAGGAAGACTCTTCATCTACACTAATATTCTCATTTTCAGCATCCATGAAAGTAGCATCTGATCATGAAAGTAGCCACGCACATGAGTTTTTCAAATAAGTGCTTATGATAAGCTAAGAGTTGGAGCTTCTGAAATAAGCTCGATTGAGGCATAAGCTCTACACCAATTTTTTCACCCAAACAAAAAATTTGAGAAAAACTTCATAAGCCCTTTTTATAAGGTCGAAAAGCTCCTCATATAAGCTCTTCCAAACAATCCCAATTGTATCTACTTTACTTACTTTATTTATGCATTATACCATTTTGCTTCCATTCATCTCATGCATTATTAAATGCAACATGGATAAAGATAAATGTGATCTCATATGAAGTTGGACGCATTTAATTTGCAGATTTTGAATATATATATATATATGAATTGAGGGAGCATGGGACAATAAATTAGGCAAAGAGGGATTCTTTAACAATTTTCTCTAAATTTTGTGCTGAATAATTTTTCAGCAATTAGTGTGGTTCGGTTTGCCGCTCTGGGCTTCTCCTCAGTTCCGCCTCTCTCTTCCTTCCTTTCATCGCATTAGCAGGCAGCACCACGCCACCACCTTCTTCTGAATTTGTCTTCCTCACATTTATTTAGGTACGGTAACTCTATTTATGACTTATGTTCTTATTACTGGTTGGTCACTGTCGGGATATCTTTGTCTATAAATCGTTGATGATGCTCAAACACGTCGGGTAAATGACTTGGCTCCATTTGTGTCTGGAAATTTAGAAGCTTGAGTTAATTTCCTGCTGCTCATTGGTCTATTGACCAAAACAATTAATTGCATATGTACTCACTCGAGGCAAACACTTTTCATGGTCATGTATTGAAAGATGTAATTAGAATATCATAAATTGCCAGAGGATTATCATTGTCATTGTTCAGTGGCTTTTAGGAGTTGCCTGAATCACGTTTTGACTTAGTTGAAGCGCAAAATCACCCACAAATGGAGTCCAGTTTGCTTCAATTTCTGTCTCACTCTGTAAATTTTATAAGGAACTGAATCATTCAAGTTTTAAAGAGAAGTTGTGTTTGGTGCTCTGGTAAATTATAAACAATGGGATGACATTGCTGATATGTAAACTGTAAATACATATTAGTTAAGTAATTGGGAGTTAGTTGTATTAGTTTGTTAGGACGGTTAGTATTAGTAGTTAGCTGTTATGACAGTTAGGAAGCTATTGGGCCTTGAGTCCTAAGCCTAGTAATATACTATATAAAGGCTAAGAGACTAATGAATAGAGATGTGTATTGAATCAGTTTATGTTGAATATGTTGAATAATGAATGAGTGGCAGCAGTTCTGCACTCCACCTTCTCAATTCCCCCATTTCTTCTACATCTTCTTTATCAGTGGTATCAGAGCGGGTCATTCCCGATTCCTCCGCTGTGAAATTCTGACTCTCTAGCATCACCCATAGCCCTTCTTCCCTCGGCAAGGCTGACAATCAAGAACAATCAAAGAGACGTTCAAGAACAAGCGCAATTCTGGACCGCGAGAGTCATTCTCTCTATGATTCAGTTTGGCAATTGGGATTATTCAAGAACGTCCAAAAAAATCCAACCCAGAAGCAAGTGCAATTTTTGGACCAGTCAGAGTCATTCTCTGCGGAATTCGATTTGGCATTTCAGAAATAAACCAAGAAAAACCAAAAAGAATTGATCAAGACAGATTTTTCGACAAGAACCAGCGTTTTTTATCGCCAGAACTTCAAGACAACGGTGACAACACCAACGGGTCACGACGCAGCCGTCATTGGAGTCCCAGTATCGACACTCTGTTTCCGGAAGGTCAAGAAGTGTCGACGTGACTAGTTGTTGTAGTCGGGTTTGCGGATTCTCGCATTGCTTCGGTGGGTTGTGCTGTTCGTCGTCAATTCGGTTGGCTGGTTCGTGGATTCGGGTTTGAGTATTGGGTCCTGGATTATTTAAGTGCTTCAACGATTTCATTCTGATTCCTTATCCGTTGGTCAACACGTCAATTCTTACAAAAATTTAAGCCCAGTCGCTGTCTCGTCACCACCGACAGCACCGAGTATACATCTTCCTTTACACTCCTTGCATGGTGTCGACACGTCAGTCCCTACCGAAGACCCAGATTCTAATTCAAGGCAAATTCCGATCCTCAGTAAGACAAATTCCAATGACACCTAGAAATTCAAACAAAAAGATGCAGACAATACCAGTAGTCCACGTCGCAGCCATTATTGCATTATTCTGCCATTGACGGATCAGACTCAGTGACGCGACATTCAAACCGAGAGCCTTGTGGGTACCGATACTCTGTTCCTGTCCCGTGAATGGCTTCCACTCGTTCTCAAACTTTAGAGATACCCATGTCAGACGACTTGGCTCAACGCATTCAGGCCCTGGAGACGACGGTCGCCGGTATACCTGCGGCGGTTCAGGCCGCCATCACTGACCAATTCGCAGCCTTCATAACCGCACAGGTGACGCGACATCGACGAGAAGAAGCACAGGACAATGCCGGCATTCACCACCGAGGACCCCAACGACCAAGAGTAGGGGAGGAATATAATCCTCCGACAAGACAGACGAAGTTTGATTTCCCACGCTTTCAACATAGCGTTCACAATACACGTCAGTCCCTACCGAAGACCCAGATTCTAATTCAAGGAAAATTCCGATCCTCAGTAAGACAAATTCCAGCGACACCTAGAAATTCAAACAAAAAGACGCAGACAATACCAGTAGTCCACGTTGCAGCCATTATTGCATTATTCTGCCATTGACGGATCAGACTCAGTGACGCGACGTTCAAACCGAGAGCCTTATGGGTACCGATACCTGTTCCTGTCCCGTGAATGGCTTCCACTCGTTCTCAAACTTCAGAGACACCCATATCAGACGACTTGGCTCAACGCATTCAGGCCCTGGAGACGACGGTCGCCGGTATACCTGCGGCGGTTCAGGCCACCATCACTGACCAATTCGCAGCCTTCATAACCGCACAGGTGACGCGACATCGACGAGAAGAAGCACAGGACAATGCCGGCATTCACCACCGAGGACCCCAACGACCAAGAGTGGGGGATGAATATAATCCTCCGACAAGACAGACGAAGTTTGATTTCCCACGCTTTCAACATAGCGATATTGATGGATGGTTGTACAATTGTGAACGCTATTTTGAAATTGACGGCACCCCTGACAACTGGAAGATACGGTTAGCTAGTTTCAATCTTGATGATAAAGGTTACATATGGCACCAGTCCCTTATGGATAAAGGACATAACAAAGCCATTTCGTGGGATGAGTATAAACGCGCCATTCAGATTCATTTTGGGCCTCTGAACGTCATAAGCATACCAAGAACATAGATATGGAGCGTTCTTGGACCTACCCAGAGTGCGTTGAGTGCGTAAGATTCAAGTCGGACGACGCTGCAAAATGAAGAAGTGACGAAGCTCCTGGATAGTCCCAAACCGAAGAGACTCGAAAACCACAACAATGGATTCATAGTGCCGTCGCCACTTGCTGTGTGTTCGGCTGCGGTGGATTCGAGTAGTTTCAGACCGTTAAGTGCTCTTTCGTCATCTCTGAAAGTGATGGCGAGGGAGATGTCATCACAGGTCGCCTTTGTTCTGACGTTACCATCCTTGCAAGTCGAGGGAGAGAGCTGCAATTCAACGAAGAAGGTGACTTCAGTTTGGGCACCGTCGCCGACTATAACTTCTGAGAAAACGACTTCAGTTGCGGCACCGTTGACGACTACTTCTTCCCTCTCAGCGTCGATTGTCATTCTGCCGTCGAGTTCGAGTTCAAGTTCTTCGCCGTCGAGTCCTCTCGCCTCATTGGTGGCTGAGTTAGATGTTACCATACCAATTCGCAATGCCACGCTAACCGAGGAGGAGAGTTGTGCTTTAACTGAGAATTTGTGTGTCGAAGCTGAGTGGCAGGAGTTAAAGCGTATGTGGCTGGATTTGGTTGAAGTTGAAAAGTCAAAGGAGCAGCTGTTTCCAATTTTCTCTGAGGGTCGGAAAGATTGTGAAGAAAATGAACACAATGCTGAAATCACATAGGGGGTGAACGATTTTCATTTTAAATTAAACTCAGTTCTAAAAAAAATTGTGGTGGATGAAAATGAACATCTAGTGCGAATCTTTAGAGGAACTGTCGGAGATTCCTTTGCCCATATTCAGATAATCTTCTTCATTTGATGTGGTTGAAAATTTTATACTCATAAACATCATGTACCATGTCCTTAGCCTGTCCATCATATTTAATTTTGGGTCAGATGAGGAGTAGTCCTCCCTCGTATTCCCTGCATCTCTTTTAATTCGTTGCACCTACAAGAGAAACAATCCCCTTGTGATCCTAAAAAAACAATGAAGACATCCTAAAGTACATATCACCCTGTGAGTCAACTGTGTTTTACACGTCTTCTATCATTTAATTTGGAGCCAACCCACACTACTTTCTTATTTTCATATCTCAAGCCATTCCATTTTTGTGAAATTTTGCAAACTATTTTTTCATTCTTATTTTTCCAAATAGAATCATATTCCCCCATTTTAAAAGCATTCCTTTTTCGTGAACTTCGTACTGCAACTTTTACACAAGTCTATCTATTTTTAATAAAAAATGGAAATTATTCCAATACTGATATCACCATATACCTGCATAGACCACTCTTTTTTTAAAAAAAAATGTCAGTATAGGCTTGCTTGGTTCCTTCGGCCTGTACATATATGCACATATACACAAAAACAGTAATCATGTAAGGCTCAATTCATACAAGTGCCCGTCATTGTATCATTAATTAAGTATAATGAAAATACTGATACCAATACTACGTGTACTGATAACAACTCTGGCTATATTGATACCACTACCTTGTGTATCGATACCTCCCCTAGCTGCACTGATACCACCGCTTTTATTTACTACCGTGTACATCCTCATTACTATATCTAGATGTACGCAATTTAAGGCTCGATTCATACCTGTGCCCTCACTGTATCGTTAATTAAGTATAATTACAATAATGATACCAACAATACGTGTACTAATCCCACCTCTAGGTATACTGATACTACCTCTAGGTATGTTGATACCACCACCTTGTGTACTGATACCATCATTCGGCCTTTGGTTCATACAGGTACCCATTTATGGCTCAACAAATTTTTATACTTCATACAAATTTCACACCCAAAGACGTTACTCTTTACATCCTGTGAATATAACTACTCTCATCAAGCAGTTGAGGAACATCTTCTCAAAAGTCATTTGACAATGATCATTTAGCCCGTTCATTAATTATTAAACCATATGCATTTATCACAGTCACATAATACATTTCTTACAGATTGTTTTCATTCATTGAGAGCGGTGTGATTTAAGATGGAATAGGCCAAAGGTAGGTGGCAGGCCTATATTGACATTTTTATCATAAAAATTATGCGTGTGTAAAGCACAATGCTGAAATCACATAGGGGGTGAACGATTTTCGTTTTAAATTAAACTCAGTTCTAAAAAAAATTATTTTCCATGTATGGTATTGTTATGGACTCATATAATGGGTCTGACAGATATGCGACCCAATAATGGAACTTTATGACCATATCCCTCTTTAATCAGGTAAAACGCTAATCACACAATGATCATGCCTATAATCCTGGACCGTACAGGTAGTGGAGCAGGCATTTGCAGATCGTGGAGGCGCATGTTGCTTGGGGAGCGATCGCACAGCAGAGAGACTGAAACCCTAAGTGGTCTCTATAAATAGAAGGATACCCACCAGGTGCATTCTCTCCATTCTCTGTTGAATTTCTTACATTCAGTCTCACTGTGCACACACCTCATCCCTTAGGCGAAACGCCACATCTGTGTAGTACAATGATCACCAAATACTCTCTGTTATCTTCCCCATAGATAACATTGGGTAATCTTATTCTCCCTGGTGTTTAACCCATAAATATCTTGGGGAAACCTTCTTGATCCAACATAAATCATTCACTAGTCCATTGAGGCTAAATACTTGTGTTCTATATCAGAACAGGTACTAAATTATTTTTTTAACCAATCTAAATTAAATTATTTACACAGTATAACATTCTACTAATTTCTTTTACATTGTATGGGATTTTGCTCAAAAAGCCACCAGGTCGTGGATCAAAAGGGTAGTCATGGATTGTCTAGTTCTTTTTAAGGTCTTTCGGGAGCTTTCAGATGTGTTAGTTTTGGTCTATGAATACACTTTCCCATAAATGAAGGAAAGCTATAACTTCTTTTATTCTGTTCCCCTTCTTTAACCTCGTCTTTGTCATGTCTCTCTAAATATTCAATATTATCTATTGCATTTTAAAATACAAAAAAAATTGTACTAAAGGTGATGAAATTTGGTCAAAAAAGAGTGATGGAAAAAATCTATACATGAAAATATGTTTTAACATGTGTGAATAATAATAATAATAAAATGCTTTCGAGGTTTTTAAAAAATATTTTACACCACGAAATCTTTGGAAATAGACACCAATCACCCCATGAAGTGAAATACTAGTAGGGTTAAGCATAACCCATAAGCTCGCCCACAACTTAATGTAATTGGGTCATTTTGAACCCGCCCAAAGACTCACGTACACACCCGGCAGTTGCCCATACTAGCTCATTTAGTGTTTTTTTTTTTTAAAAAAAATAATAATTACTTATCTCATTTCGCATTTTAGCATAAGGTAAAGGCGTCCCTTAACTCTATATTCTGAATAAATTTATGTTATGATGATAATTGTCTAAATTTGTGTGAATTGTGATTATTGAATTTTGAAGATTCAAATTTCAGAATTTAAAATGACAAATTTTGATGGATGTTTAATACTTATGAATATTTTATTTCAAAAAAATAAACATGTTAAACGTAAATGGGTAACCCAAAACCCGGTGAGCCCGCCTATTTATGTGCTAGCCCATTTACACGAGTTTAAATGGGTTAAGGTACGGGTATGGGCCAGCTCATACCCATTTAAAGTTCAATGGGCGGGCTATGGGTTTGGCCTCGGGCTGCCTAACCGGCCCATTGCTCTGGCCTATGAAATAGGAAGATTTTTTTTTTCCAATCGAAAAAAGTAGGGAGATTTTTTGAAAGAATAGAAATGCTAAAATGCATCATCATTAGTCTTTTAACTTCACATATTAAGTAATTAAAAGTCGATAGATTTTGTGTTATTTATTGGTCATTCTATTTTATTTTTTATTAAACTAGTTTATTAATATAATAACATATTAAGTTATTATAAAAAATAATGTTAATATCAATTATATAAAAAATCGAAACAGTTTTTTTTTTCATTTTTTGCTTTCAAAACTTGTTTTAAGAAACAAATATCGAACAATTTTTTTTTTTTTTAATTTCCAAAACTTGTTCTCAAAAGAGTTTTATAAAACTGTTTTAAGAACAACAAAAAATATAATAGAATCAAACAGGGCCTTAACTTCTGTCCCCCACCCCCTCTTCAATCTCATCTCTGTCATGTCCCTCTAAAAATTAAGAGTAAATACCCTTTTCGGTCCACGACAAAAAAAACGGACCCCATTTTCGTCCCTGAACTAAAATGAGAATTTTTATGACTAAAAATGGTTTTTTAAATTTGTGAGGACCAAAATATTCATAAATCGACCCTTATTCATCCTTTTCGTGAACTAAAAGCGCATTTTTCTTGTGTATGACCAAAACGGGGTCCGTATTTTTTTCTAGGGACCCAAAATGGTATTTACTCAAAAATTAACATTATGTATTGCCTTTTGAAATACAAAAAGTTCTGTAAGGATGATAGGAATTTGGTTAAACAAAGGGTGATGGTAAAAGTATATCCATGAAAATATGTTATAACATGTGTAGATAATTAATATATATATATTCATGGTTTTAAAAAATACTTTGTACTGTACGAAATCTTTGCGATACACACACACACACAAAACATATATAGACACACCGCATGAAGTGAAGTAGGGAGATTTTTAAAAGAATATAAATGCTAAAAATACATCATTAGTCTTTTAACTTCACATGAGATTTTATTTTGGTCTCTTCATTTAATAAAGTGTCTTTTTAATCCTTTAACCTTAATGTTAACAAAAAAAAATTAAAATGTTAATAAAGCTTTTCTCAAATGCGGCTGACATATTAATTTTAATTTTTAAAACAATAATGATTGTTTTAAAAACAATTATTATTTGAAAGAAATAATGTTAGGGTTAGAGGATCTAAAAGATACTTTATACAATTAATGAACCAAATTAAAACATTAGATAAAGTTAAAGAACTAAATGTGACTGTGACTTTTTGAGGGGAAAAAAGAAGAGAAATGGACTACACGTTTGCGTTGGACTTGGACAAGTGAAACGTGCATGTTTCTTCATCAAATTTCACTTAGGAGTCCAAATGGGAGAGTTGAATCTGAAAGTTAGGTATGAAAGTGCGTTATAAAACACAAGCCCATAATATATCTTCCTTCCTTGCTTCACCCAAACCGATACTAAAGGGCCAGATTCATTTCATGGTACGTCCCATTCTCTCCCTCTCTCTCTCTCTGCTTTTGGATTTCATGAGTTTTGTGTTTAATTTAGGTTACAGATTTGTTAAGGTTTGTTGGTTTTGGTTCAGTCTGTGAGAACTTGGATGTTGATGTCGTTGGTGAGACTTGTAACTTCTCTGGTTCTTGAGCCTGCCTCCTCCATCTCCACCATTCTCTATTACTGTCATCTTCTGCCTCAGAGTCTCACTCTTCTCCGAATGGTTCGCCATGAGATGCTTGATCAAGAAAATTTCCTTTTCAACCTCATTATCTCCTTCATGACTTGTTTCATTTAAATTTCGGTTTTATGATTATTTTTTATCCACCGTTAAATTAGATTCATGTATTAGTCGCTTGTACGGTTGCAACTCTTCTATGTTTATTTTCCGCCAAAGGATGTTACGATAATTAGTTAATTTGCTGATTCACAGTAAATTCTTAATTTTCTCTTTCTATTACCGACTATGTTGTTTGGGGGAAAAAGTCTCTCGAAATTCCTTTATCATAGGAAATGGTGGGAATGTATTAGTAATAAGCCTAATTTCACACGCAAAAGGGGGAAAAAAAGGCTTTTTGAAAGAGAATGAGAAAGTTATTTGTCTCATTCCCTTTTCAAAAGGAAAAAAAAAAAAAAAAAAAAAAAAAAAAAAAAAAAAAAAAACTTTCCTTTCTGCTAAAGGAATAAATAACGAACTGTCCTATTTGCCCTTTTGAAAGAGAACGAGAAAGTTTTATATATATATATATATATATATATATATAAATTTAAAGTGGAGGTGGAATGACCCGCATCTCATATCAAGATCGCAGTATCCTGCGCTCAAAGAACACTTACAGAGGATTTATAGTTCATCATCAACGGCGCCTCACATCGACCACAGATCGAACCTCCCCCTTTTGAGGTGAAGGTTGATGCCTTAACCAACTATGGTTAATAGTAATAATTTTTTATACATTGTAAAAGCTAGGATTGTCCAAAAAACCCGGCGGTCTAGTTGGTTCAGTCTGATCTGACCCAGTCCGGGCAAAAAAATTTGGTCCAAGACAAGTTGACCGAACCGGATTGCTCGGGTTGATCGAACTTCACCTCAGGGCTTAGACACTTTGACTGGTCCTGGTCCTAACCCCCCTCTTTTTGTAAATCACCACCGCACTCACCACTACTAGAATCCGGACACCATAATGTGCTTTTTAACTTATAGGAATCATTTTTCACTCAGTCACTTTTTATTACTTTTGGAAGTTAGATGAAACCAGAGCTAAAATATTGACTCCCAAGAAGACAAAAAAATGAAAAAAAAAAAAAAAAAAAAAAAAAACAAGCAATCGGTCGTTCGTCAGGTCCAGAAATTCTCCTGGGCGACTTACTCCAGATCAAACCTACAGACCTGAGCTGATTTTTTCAAATTTCAAAGTCCCTATCGCAGGGCACTCGCGTTGACCTCCAACCCAAATCAAAGATAGATATCCCTAATAAAAGCATTGCCTCATTTGGGTGTTGGCTGAAAGTAATAAATAACGAATTGTCCTATTTGCCCTTTTGAAAGAGAACGAGAAAGTTAATACTAATAATTTTTGATACATTGTAAAAGCATTACATCATTTGGGTGATGGCTAAAAAGGAATAATTAACGAACTGCCCTATTTGCCCTTTTATAGAAAATTTACACTCAGTCCCAAAGGGGACAAATTAATACTGCAAGGTACATTGAAATCTCAATATTTCTAACAGGTCCCAAGGGATATGAGGATAATATAATGCAACTGTAAGATCCCCTTAGTTGCATGGGACACCATCTGCAAGCCAAAAACACATGGTGAACTGGGTCTTCGGCATACGAGGGTCTCCAATCAAGCGTACTTCATGAAGGTAGGGTGGAATCTAGTAGCTAAAAAAGATGAGTTTGGGCTCAGGTGTTACGTAACAAGTATAATTGTGGATCTGAATTGCTTCCGAAGATCGAAATGGGAAGACCCGGATCAAATCTATGGTCTGGCATTAAACGCACTTGGGATAAGGTTGCTGAAGGCATAGAGGTATTGGCGCACGAGAAGTTGAGATGGAGATGGAATAAGACGGGTACGTTTACCGTAAAGTCAGCGTATCAAGTGCTGAGTAATGCCACGCAAGTACCAGACCCTATTTGGGGTAGGGTGTGGAAACTAAGGGTCCCTGAGAGATGTAAGATGCTCATGTGGCTCGCGATTCATGGTCGGCTGTTAACGAATGTAGCGAGGTGTAATCGGGGCCTTACTTCTGATGCTAGTTGTCCGTTATGTGGTGAAGATGTTGAGAATGTACAGCACATACACCGAGACTGCTCAGGAACGCTTGACCTTTGGAAACAGATCGTGCCACAGCAGATGTGGATCAAATTCTGTGATTTAAACTTTGACCATTGGGTTCGCTGGAATATAAATCCGAAAGGTGTGAACAAGAAAACAGATGAATGGAGACACACCTTTGCTGTTGTGTGTTGGTGGTTGTGGCGGAGACGCAACAAAGCAGTATTTGAAGGAAAACGGACACCAAATCACGTGGTCCTATCTAGTGTGTTTGCTAGCATGAGTAGTATGAAGGAGGCACGAACACTACTTTTGAAGGACCATGGGTCATGCACGGTGGTCGAGTTGAATGGCGAAAAGTGGCAGATTCCTCCGGAAGGCTGGATTAAAATAAATACTGATGGGGCTTTCTCTCATTTATCCCCGGGTATAGCTAGCGGCGGTATCCTACGGGACGAGTATGGCAACTTCTTGAGGGCATTCGCCTTTAAAGGTATGGAGGGGGACATCCTGGCAGCTGAGTTATGGGGCTGCCTTCATGGACTTAAGTTGGCTTGGGATATGAGATTCCATAAAGTGGTTCTGGAAGCTGATTCTGCAGATGCAATTGAAGGGATAATCATGCCGTTGAATGAAGTGCACGAGGACAGTAGTCTTTTTGCAGAAATAAAAAGTATGATCTCTCGTGATTGGAACGTTGAAGTGCGTCAGATAAGTCGCTGGGCAAATAGTGCTGCTGATCTTCTGGCTAAATCAGGTCTCTCCTCGATGCCAGGTCTACATGTCATCTTCCATGCTGATACGACGCTAGAGGGGGTGCTTGTGAAAGATAAATTGTAGTTGTTATGTTGGTTTCCTAATTGTATCAAAAAATAAAATTACAACAAATCAAACCTACCACAGTTGTCATTTTATATTGAGATTAAGATGGAATGGCCATTCATTTTAGGAATGATCCATATGTCAAATGCCTTCAATAAGAAAATAAAATTAAATATTTTACTAGTCCTTATTTGTTAGCACAAGTCAAAGCCCAACACCAATGAAGGCCCAAACCACACATTCAAGGCCCAGCTTATAATATCTCCTTGATACTCTGTACTCTTGTATTGTGACAGTATCCAGTCAATGAAAAACAGAAGAGAATAATATTCAGGTTTCTCTTTTCTCTATTCTTCGAAGTTTGTATTTTATTATTATTATTAAATATGTTTAAATACTTTCTATAACATCCTTAATTTTTATTCTTAGGATTTAAATAATATTAGAATGTTTTTATCAACTAACTTAAGATTTAAAGAAGATCAAATAGGGTGTGAGACAACTAAGACCCATTCCATTTTCCTCCCAATTTTTCTGGAGAGAAAATGAGAAGAAAAGGCACTTCGGCACTCTGCGTTTCTTCATAGGATACCGTATTGCATAAAGTGCTTCCCACGTATTGTGCGTTGATTTTGATAAAGCCATAAAAAAGAAGGCAAAATAAAATTTTATTTTTTATTTTTTCATCAACTGAAATGGATGCAGTTTATATAACCATCTGCTAATTACATGTATCACAACATCTTTACATGTGGTTGATGGAAAAATAACATTTTTTAAAAATTATTTGATTTTAAAGTATAAGAATATTAAAATATATCCTTAACAAATAATTTGATTTTATATTTTTTGATGAAGTTAATGTTAATATATTTTTTATTGTGATATTTAATTTGATTTTAAGCATTATATATTTTAAAAAAAAGAGTAAGGATATTTTAATAACTTAAATACTTCCTCATTCTCTTTAATTCAAAGTGGAGGAATGGGAATACTACTTTCGGTCCTAATTATAAGACCGAATTAACTTTTTTTGGAGAGATTAAAGAACCTAAAAAAGCTACTTAATTATATTATATATTATGTATTTTTATATTATATATTAGTTTATGGGAAAAGTATTTCTCTAGTCATCAAGATAAGTTTATTTCCAAGAACTTAAAACTACGTTGTTTTGAATTAATAAAGGATGTGTTTGTAATTTTAGGTGAATTAATGAAGGGTGTTTCGGTAAAATTTATATGATAAAAAAGTAAACAAAATTACGAAAACACCCTTCATTAATCCAAAACGACATAGTTTTGGGAGTCACTGGAGATAACTTATCTCAAGTGACTGGAGAAATCCTTTACCCTTAGTTTATTAGTCAAACTAATTAGTTTGGAAAAAAATAAAAATACTCTGAAGTAATTTAATTAGCTTTATTAATCTCTTCAAAAAAGTCAACTTGGTCTTATAATTAGGATCGGAGGGAGTATCTTTTTTTAAAAGGCTTCTTTTCTCTCCCTCAACTTTTCTTTTCATCTAAATGGAGGGTGAAGTTCACAAGTCACAACAATGAATAGAGTTAGAGGTGATGTTTCAAGTTGAGAAGGGAAGTCATGTGAAGGCCACTTGCCTTTTTATTTATTACAGTATGATTTTCAAATGTGGTGTAATGTTTTTTTTTGGTAAAAAATGTGGTGTAATGTTAGTTTAACATGTAGCGGCAGTTGAAGAATCAGATTCCTTGATCTTCAAAGGCTGACTACATTCTCCAATGTTTCATTCTTCACATCCTTAGTCAGACTCCCTTCCTTTGTTGTCGTTGATGATTGATTATAATAATATTGTCTCTGTAACTTCCAGAATTATGCATTCCCTCCCCATTTTATTTTTAAGCCAACATTATTTAGTAGGGAGCCTTCCCCACGTTGTCTGGGTGGCAAGACCTTTGGCACTTCAATAAGACAGAGAATTTTTTTTTTTTTTTTTCAATTTACTAATAATTTATTATTTTGTAAATTCTGCACTTTTGATATAGAGTGTATATTGAATAAAATTAAAGGTTTAAAGTCATTAAATTTTAAAACAAAATTAATTATATTTAAAGGTTTTTTTTTTATTCTAGCGACACGTGTTGAAAGTGACTTATAACTAATAATGGAGAAGCATATTTTAATTCACATAGTGACAATTGAAATTATGTTTATATTGTTATGCAACAAGAAATGTGAGTGAGAGAGTGTGTGGTTCCATTGATTTAATTCTTATGGAATTGACGGGCAATCCAGGTTCTTCCTTCTATGCTGGATGTTTGAGAGTAGCTCTATTTTGAATCACCAACTCTTAGTTTTATGAAATACATGAACATCATCATTTGGTTATAATATGTGTTAACAAGGCATTCTTGGTGATTCTACCCGACCAGTCGTTGGCAAATAGCATCACATGATATGAAATATTGGCTCTCATGAAGGATTTTCATATGCAATATATTCATGTTATTCCACATTCTACTTATTTTCTTCAATTTGTTTGTTGAATTTGCTTAGGTATTTTGTAAGCTTTTTCATTTATAGTAATATCATTTTGTCTTTTTTATTAAAAAAAAATGTGTTTCTGGAAGTTCTTGGAATGCAGAACTGACTTAAAATAACTTCAGTCAGGTTATATTCTTAGTATTTATGACTTTGAAATATTTTTTCACTAGCACTCAATAATAATTTATTGGGTATTTAGCATCCTAAAATATTTTTCTATTAACATCTAATATCCTACAAAAATTTCTATACATAGGATACCATAAAAAAAAATTTAGTGACATTCAGTATTCTAAGTGTTCCGGTGTGGAACCAGATGTCCAGCCCAGATGACTGGTGGTTTGATCTTGGATCGGGTTGCTTATGCCGGAATATCCAAGGGTAGAGATATCCCTGCGATGAAATCACTGGACACAAGGCCTTTCGCCCAAGGGGGGGGTATGTGTTCAGTGGGGTTGTGCGGTGTGAGGCAGAAAGTAAATAGCTAGAGTTAGAACGTGTGCACCTTGGTGTTCTCCCCTTGTATTTATAGGGTGTTCCATGGTATCTTAACTGCACAATCTATCATATCCCTGGATTATGGATATGATAGATTGCCCCATGATTGTAGGGGAACCCGGGATGCTCGGCATCCCTCTACTGGGCCGTCCCCTGGTTGGGCCGAGGTGAGGGCGTGCCTCTGCTGGGCCGCCCCCTAATTGGGCCGTGGGTCAGGTCCGTAACAGTTGCCCCCTAGCTCGGTAGTTCAAGGTTTTGAGCTGCCGGGGTGTACTTTACTCTCCGGGGTAGGACGTGTCCTTGCCCCCGGACCTGGGTATTCTGTCGGGTTACCTATCCGGTGCGTGGACCCGAGGTGCCTGCCCAGCCTTCCGGACCCGAGATCATTTCTCAAAGGTCGGCATCTCTGTTTGTGACTTTAGGGGGCCGAGGTGGTGCCGGGTGGTTTGCTTGGTTTTGAGGTCGAAAGCCCTTCCGACTTCGTCATCATGGCGCCGAAACCTTCCGACTTCGCCATCATGGCGCCCTGCCACCTGGCGTCTTTGGAGTGGAGAGGATTTGCAAACGTCATTCCCTACCGCCTTCGGTTTCCGGGCACCTTTAATGCGCGTGCTTCCCGGGGCACGTCACCCCGTTTTGCAGGTGAATTTTCGATTTTACCCTTAATTCCTCGGCGCCTCTTCGCGCCTCCTACCATTTCGAAGGTTTTTAACCTTGTTTTTCTTCATTTTCGTCTACCACCTTCGACCATTCTCTGATTTTGTTTTCTCTCATTCTCCAGCTTCTCCGAAGAACTGGGATTTCTGCTTCCGGCGGCTCTTAAGCTTTCTCCTTCTGGCGATTGTCCTCTACTCGACCTTCTCTTATTCTGGTAAGTCATTTCTTCTGCTGTTTTCATCTTTTTACTGGATTTCTTGCTTCTTCGCTTAGTTCAGCTTTAGTACGAACCCAGTATGCTTATGGTTTGTCGAGGTTTCTGGGTAGGCTTTAGATTGTTAGGTTAGGTTTGCTTACTCTGCCTATAACCACATGCCTTCATTCCCAGAGGGGTCATCACTTTTTCCCTTATTGCCATTTCCTGTTTCTTTAGGTCTGCATCCTTTGGTGACAATGAATAGGACTAATCAACCTTCGACTTCGGGTCATGACTTAACCTCTGAAGAGGAGGAAGCCCTTCGTGCTTGTTTCCCTCGAATGAGCCATTGGCTACTGGGTACTCCTCTGTCCGAGGAGTAAAGGCTGGCCTCCTTCCTGGGTGGCAGCTCGGGTAGCACGGGTAGGAGGGCCGTTAGAGGGTCTCGTCCCCCAATTAGACCTTTTCCCGAAGGTCAGAGAGAGGTCGAGGTACTGTCCGCACAGCCCCTCAACCTTTATAACCCTCTTGTTCGCCCTAGGTTGGCTCCTATGCCGGAGGGATATGCCGGCCCTTGTTGGGATTGTATAGAATCAAGTTCATACTATGTCGCAAGAGGCGAAGATTCTAGGGCCGACATCATTCTGGGCTCTTGCCGTCATAGGTCGGCCTTTGTCCCGGCCTCAGGTTCTGGGGGTCGTCTTGCTGCCGGTCCACCCATCTCTTCTTTTCGACCGGCTATTACTTCTGTGTCAGGTACCCTCGCTTCTACTGACTTCAGTATTTTTTTTGTTTTTTGTATAGGTAAATGGAGTCGTCGTCTTCGCCAGATAATGCCCCCTCGGAAGCTGGGAGGTCAGATTCTTCTAACATTCCCCAGGATCTTATGGAGAGGTTCCCCTGGGTGACTCGGGATGTGTTGGCGACCCATTCCCTGATGACCGTACAGGCCCTCTGCCAGATGAAACTATCGGCTATGGAAGGCTGTTACTTTTGCCCGCCGGGTGGGAATGAGCCCGTCTGTGCTTCGAGGGTTGAGGGTTTTACCAACTTCTTTTTCTTTTACAAAGCTTATATGACCCGGCTCGGTGTTCGCTTTCCGTTCACCGAGTTTCAAATGTCCTGTCTCAACCATCTCCACCTAGCCCCTTCTCAGCTTCATCCCAACGAGTGGGCCTATATAGTTGCTTTTGAGTAGCTATGTCGGTCTTTCTCGGTCCCTATTCCGTGCACTACCACCTTATTATTCTTCTTTTTCTGTCCTTTTACTCCTCGGTCTGGTAAAGAGCCGGAGCAGCTAAAGGGGCTTACCTCTCTCCGAGGTGATCCCGACAAAAAACTCTTGACGGCCTTCTCTAAGTCGTTTAAGCACTTCAAAGACGGCTTCTTTAAGGTGGTGGCTAAAGTAGGCCAACAGCCGTGGTTCTTGAGGGGGGGCCGAGGCGGACGATGTGGAGTGGAGGTTCCCCTATTACTGGACCGAGGATCATCATAAGTTGACCGCCTCCTATCAAGTAGAGTCCGATGACCTTCCAGTTGACGAGGTCCTGTCGATTGACCGCCTGGTATCCTGGGCCAAATCTTGTGGTGCCCGGAGCGCGGCATTTTTTATTAACGGAGCCGGCTCTAAGCCGGGATACGTAATTTGTATGCATCTCGAGGTTCTTTTATTATCATGCTTACATCTTGTTTTACTTTGTTACTAATTCAAATGCTTGCTTTTGCAGCTCAACCAATGGCGGAACTGCCCCGGTATCTTACACTCGTGACGCCTGCCCCCGATGCTCAGCCTAAAAAGAGTTCCCGCAAGCGTCTGTCCTCGGAGGCTCAGAAAGGGCCGTCCTCGGAGAAAAACCAAGCCAGGATGGCTAAGAAAGCCAAGGCGCCGTCCCCTATTCGGACGCCTTCGTCACCTGGGGGTGAACCTGTATGACCATCTGCCGCCTCTCTATCAAAGGGTAAGGAGGTTTCCAAGGGTCCGTCGTCTCCTCCTCAAGGTATTCCTGTCCCTACTCCCGTCCTGAAAATCAACCGAGGTCTAGCTTGGGAGAAAGGGCCTAAGACTGGAGAGCTTGAGGTTGCCTTCCTGCCACCTCGTCAATTTATGAATGCCCTACCGCTGGCTGATATTGACGAGGCCGTGGTTCACGATATCCAGACACGCCTCTGCGCGGGGGTGTTGGTCCGGCCCGTGCGTATTTGCACTTGAAGGCCAAATATGTGAACAAGTTTGCCGAGGCTCGCCAGCTGCGGAAGGAAAAGGACGAGATGGTGCGGTTCAAGGAGAAGGCTGAAGAGGACCTCGAGGTTGCGAGGGCAAGTGCCGGGAAAACGACCGAGGAGCTTCTTCTTACCAAAGAAGCTTTAGACAAGACTTCCTCGGACTATACGGCTCTTCAAAAGGCTTACTCCACGGGCATAGATTCCCTCAAGTCCCTTCAGCTTCAGCGGGCGGATTTGTGCTCCGAGCTCGAGCGGATTAAGGCTGCCCTTGCCGAGGAGAAGGAAGCCTGCCTTGTCGCCGAAGATATTGTGAGGGAGGCCGCCGTCAACTGCTTTAAAATGGCCCTAGCCCAAATCCGCTATCTCAATCCCGAGTTGGAGCTGAAGACGGATGTGTATGATCATCGGGCGTATGTGAAGGACGACGTCTTCCATCCGGCCCCTTCCTCACCCGCATACGACTCTGACTCTCTTTTTGAGGAGGACCAGGACGGGGAAAGGGAAGATCGGGGTACCGAAGGAGCCGATGGTGGTGGAGAGGGGAGCTCCAAGTCTGTTTCGGACGCCGAGGTGGCTATTCCGGATGCCGAGGTGGCTATTCCGGATGCCGAGGTGGTGGCTTTAGGAGTTAACGCTCCCTCCGTTTAATTGTTGTAGCTTTTATACTTTTTGTATCGGTGGTTTGTACCGGGTTGACTTTGTAAAAATTGCTACTTCAATTAATTATGTATAAACTTGATTTCAACCAATCAGTTTGTTTTGTCAACTTATTTAGTTAACATTCGTTTCTTATGGCCGGGCCAGGGCCTTTATAAGCGCAGTATATGCTAAGTGTTACTTCCGATAGGTTGACTTCGGGAATAGGGGTAGGGGAGTAAACCCGAGCAACCGAGATCCGGATATGGTTGTCCGGGGATTTTTTCCAGAATAGGGGCAAAATGTCATATGCGTAATCGTGGTGTATAAACGCGTGATTGTACATGTCGGCCTGATCGGGACCTGCGTGACAATTCACTTCCCTATTTAGGAGCATTTTTCGATGCATCTATTTTATAATAAAGATAGTGTTTTTACCATCTCGCGACCGGGGCGTGGCAGCCCGGGTGTATTCCCTTCTGTTGGGATTCTTGTTTGACCGCGGCTTCTTATGCCTCGGTGATAACTTATTTAATCAAACGTATTTTACCTCGGCTTCTATGCCTCGGTGATAATTTATTTAACCAAAAGTGTAGCATAATTGGTGCATCCACTGGGGAGTCTTTAATAAGAATGGTTGAAAGAAACAATGCGTGCTGTCTTTCAGCGAAATATGAAACTGAAATTGAAAGTACTAAATTAATTGAAAGAGCATAAAACGAATGCGCCCGTCAGTCCTAACTTTGCAGGTAGACCGAGGTCTAACTGTAATAGATTCTCAGTTTGTCGGTATTCCAAGTCCTTTTGACCGGCTTTATGCCCAGGGTCTCCAGGACGTAGGCGCCCTTTTCCAGTTTTTCCTTTATGCGGTAAGGACCCTCCCAGTTTTCTGCTACCTTGCCATCTCTGGCGTTCTTGTTCCCGATGTCAGCGCGTCGGAGCACCAGGTTTCCCCGGTTGAAGGAGTGAGGGTTCACCTTTCGGTTGTACTTCGCTGCGATGAGTTACTTGGCAGTTAGGTCTCGGCAGTGCGCCACGATTCGTGCCTCGTCAATGAGGTCTAACTCTGTCATCAAGGCGTCACTGTTCGAGTCTTCTCCTTCCCTGCTAGCTTTTATTTTCCTCCATATCGGTTGGCCTATCTCGACCGGGATCATAGCCTCGCATCCGTATGTTAAACGAAATGGAGTTTCCTGAGTGGAGGTTTGGGCGCTAGTCCTGTATCCCCACAAAACACTATAAAGTTGCTCGACCCAGGAAGAATCGACGTCCTCCATACGTCTTCTTAATCCGTCGATAATGACTTTGTTGGCGGCCTCGGCCTGCCCATTGGATTGAGGGTGTTCGACAGATGCAAAGTGATGGATGATGTCGAGGTCCGACACCATACTCAAACCCTTTGTCAACGAATTGAGTCCCGTTATCCGTAATTATCTCGGCCGGATCCCGAACCGAGAGACGATGCTATCTTTGAAAGAATCGTTGAATGCGGGCCGAGGTGATCGTGGTCAACGGCTCAGCTTCTATCCATTTATTAAAGTAGTCGACGGCGACAATGAGATACCTTAACTGTCCTGGCGCTGTTTTGAATGGTCCGAGAAGATCCATCCCCCATTTGTAGAAAGGCCAAGGGACCGTAATGCTTTTCAGCTCCGACGGGGAGTGCCAAAGGATGTTGGCATGTTTTTGAAAACTGTCACACCTTCTTACTGTTTCCATGGAGTCGGCCGCCATCGTTGGCCAGAAGTACCCGGCTCTAAGTGCTTTATGAGCTAAGGATTTTCCCCCATATGCTGACCGTTAATGCCTTCGTGTATCTCGGCGAGAACGTACCTGGCCTCGGTCGCATTCAAGCATCTCATCATGGGAGAGTGTAATCATTTCCTATATAATTGATCGTCCACCGTAGTGTACATGGTGGCTTGTCAGACCAACTTTCTAGCTTCCGTCTTGTCGATGGGTATAATTCCTCGTTCCAGATAGTCCTCGATTGGTTTTCTCCAGTCCGAGGCTGATGATATGGACATGACACAACTTGGTTCTTCCAGATTTTGTTGGACCACAGTTCGGTAATTCCCCGGACCTTTGGTGCTAGCCAGTTTCGATAATATGTCCGCCCTGGTATTCTCCTCCCGAAGGATGTGAGTGACTGTTACCTCTTCAAACTCGGCTATCATATCCTTGGCTTTGTTCAAGTACTTTGCCAACAACGGGCCTTTGGCTTGATATGAACCCTGTATCGAGCCACTACGAGCTGGGAGTCGGTCAGGATTCTGACTTTCTGTGCCCCGTGCTCCTTTGCTTGTTCGAGGCCGGCCAGTACTGCCTCGTACTCTGCCTGGTTGTTGGATGTCGGAAAATTGAGGTGGAGAGAGTGTTCAACGGCAATTCCGTCTGGATTTTCAATTATTATTCCAGCTCCACTCCCCTTTGCATTTGAGGATCCGTCGACGTACACCGTCCATTCTTTGAGGCCGACCTCCCTTTCAGCGTAGGTTGGGGTAAGTTCCCTTACGAAGTCGGCCAAAGCTTGCGACTTTATCGCATGCCGGGCTTCGTAGGAAATGTCAAATTCAGATAACTCTATGGCCCAGCTTGTCATTCGCCCGACCAAGTCTGGCTTGTGTAGAACTTGCCGGATTGGCTGATTGGTACGTACCACGACTTTGTGCCCCTGGAAATATGGGCGTAGGCGTCTTGCTGCCATCAACAAAGCGAATGCTACCTTCTCCAACTTTTGATATCTGAGTTCCAAGGTCTGCAATGCCTTGCTTACAAAGTAGATCGGTACCTGTCTGGCTTGGGTTTCACGAACCAGAGCGGCGCTTATGGCCTCTTCGCCTACGGACAAGTACAGGAAAACCGTCTCTCCTGAGTCGGGCTTGGATAGGACCGCGGGGTTGCCGTGCATTGCTTGATCTTTGCAAATGCGGACTCACATTCCGGGTTCCATCCGCCTCGTGTCTCCTTCTTCAGTAGTTTGAAGAAAGGTAACGTGTTTTCAGCCGACTTAGGCAAGAACCTTGTCATTGCCGCCAATCTCCCGGTTAGTTGCTGTACTTCCTTTTTGTTGGTCGGTGCTTTCATCTCCAACACCGCTTTGCACTTGTCAGGGTTTGCTTCAATTCCTCGGTGTGTAAGCATAAACCCGAGGAACTTCTCTGCCGGGACTCCAAACGCACATTTTGCTGGGTTTAGCCTTATTCGGTGCTTCCGCAGCTTTTCGAACGTCTGTTCGAGGTCTCGGATGTGGTCTCCCGGCTCGATCGACTTGATGATCATATCGTCAATGTACACTTCTATATTTCGACAGAGCTGGTCTTCAAAGACTTTGTTCATCATCCGTTGATAGGTGGCCCCGGCGTTTTTCAATCCGAACGGCATGACATTATAGCAGTAATTAGCCTTGTCGATTATGAAGGCCGTCCATTCTCGATCTTCCGGATGCATCGCTATTTGATTGTATCTAGAGTAAGCATCCATGAAGGATAGTAGTTGAAATCCGGATGAGTAGTCGACCAACTGATCGATGCTCGGCATCGGGTAAGAGTCTTTAAGGCAGGCTCTGTTTAAATTGGTGTAGTCTATACATACTCTCCAATTCCCGTTAGGCTTTACGACCATGACCGTATTAGATAGCCATGTGGTGTATTGTATTTCCCGGATGAATCCGGCCTCTAATAATTCCTTCACATGCTTTTCTAAGGCGTTCTGCTTGTCGGTCCCCTGTTTTCGTCTCTTCTGTGATACCGGGGTCGATCCCGGTTTAATTGCCAACTTGTGACAAATGCGAGAAGGTGGGGTCTATTCCGGGTACTTCCGAGGCCCTCCATGCAAATAAGTCTCGGTTCGCTTTTAGGAACTCGCTTAATGTCTCTTTGAGCTCTGGGGTCATTGCGACTCCTATCTTCGTGACCTGGGTCGGATCTTTCCCCAGGATTAAATCTTCCAACTCCCCTTCTGGCTCGGGTCTTGGATGTTCAGGTTCCTCGTCTCTTATATCCAATTCCACCACACTGACGGGTCAACCCTATTGTTTGCCTTTTTCCCCGCCCGAGGTTCTTTCATCACTTTGATCCTGGGATGATGATGCCTTCTCGGTCTTGTTCTCACGCATAGTTTCATAGTAACATTGCCGAGATTCTTTTTGGTCCCCGGTTACGGTGATCACCTGGTTTTTGGAACTAACCATCCTTAACATTTGATGCTTGGTGGAAACGATCATATCCCAGCTGTGGATGGTTGGTCTGCCCAATATCATATTGTACGGAGAGGGGAAGTCAGCCACGATGAATCTTACCCTCTCGGCTTTGAAGGCTTCTTTAGTTCCCAACGTCAGCTTTAGGTCGATGTACCCCTTTGGCCTGGATTGCTCCCCGTTAAAGCCCACAAGTGTTGTCTTGCATGGACGCAGATCTTCTTTATCCAAGTTCATCCTTTTAAAGGCGTCCCACGTAATAATATCCGCTGAACTCCCCGAGTAAACGAAAATCCTTTTCACAAGGCAGTTTTCCAGGATCCCGGTAATTACCAATCCATCTTGGTGTCCGGGCACAACTTCTTTTAGGTCTTCGGAGGTGAACTGCAAAGATGGAGGCGTTGGTCGGCCATGGTCATCCTTGAACTTGGGGGGGGTTCTCACCGATAGTACCTCTCTCAAGTATTTTCTTCTTTGACTTGCGGTGTCTCCTCCTCCGCCCATGCCTCCACTGATTACATTGCACCTGTGGTTCATGTCAATTTCCGGGAACTGCTCGTCGTCGGAAGATGACTTTCGTCCTATTCCATCGACCTTTCGATCGTGTGGGGTCGGACTCGGACTTCGACCTCCTTGTTTCCTTTTGTTGTTCTTCCGACCCTGTGTTTTTATCAGGTATTGGCGCAACTTACCCTCCCGGATGAATTTTTCAATTGCGTCCCTGAGTTCGTAGCATTGATCTGTAGTGTGCCCCGGTTCATCATGGAAGTCACAGAACTTTGAATGATCCGTGGTGGGTCGAAACCGTGTGGGCCGAGGTCTGTCAACTTTTTTCATCTCTGTGAAGGCCACTTCTTTCCATAACTGGCCTCGCGAAACATTGAGCGGAGTGTATCTCTCATACCTAGGCTTCTTTTCTGACTTGTTGGTTTTTGGCCTGCTATCCCGATTCTGACTACGGGAGTCTTCCCTACGACCACTAGTATTGGCGATCTCCATCTGCTCTACTTCCAAATATTGCTTAGCTCGAGTGTTAAACTCGATGAGAGTGCATACCCGGTTCTTGAAGATGGAATTTGCTAGCCGGGAAGAAGGATCCAAGCCGTCGACGAGGCAATGAACGTGAACGCTTTCCGGGAGGGATCTTACTTGGAGGGCCACCTCCTTAAATCTGTCCAAGTATTTTTGTAGCGTCTCCCCCCGTCGTTGCTTTATCTTACTCAGGGTATACTGGGATTTGGGTTGTTTCCGGCTAGTCGCGAAATTCAATTCGAATTTTCGCCCGAGGTCTTGAAAATCATGGATGAACCTTCTCGGCAGCGTGTGGAGCCAGATTTGAGCTGGTCCGATCAATGTGGCCGCGAAAAGCCGACTAATGACCGAGCCTTTGATTTGCCTTACGAACATGAGTAGCTCGAAGGCTTCGAGGTGGGCCCTTGGGTCGGACACGCCATCATATTTTGGTAAAGAGGCCAGCTCAAATTTGCTAGGGTATGGAGCATTCTTGATTTCTTCCGAGAAAGGGCTGCTGTTGTGGCCCGCTATATATTTCACGTGATATTCCCGGGGCGAGCCCTTTGGCCGGAGCGGCCTCTCTCTGTCTCGGTCTTCATCATCCGAGGTCTTTCCTAGAAAAGGTTTTTCCTAGCCGACATGTGGTCTCGGGTCTCATCATGCTCGGAGTCCGTTTTTGGAGAGGTCGTTTTCTCTGCATACCGGTCATGCTTTGGGTTTTTTGGCCGGCCGAGGGCTTCCGTGTTTCCGGGATATCCTTACTTTCTTTCTCTTCATATCCAGGTCCTGCTCGTGTTCCGACGCTTTAGCTTGCCGGAGGTGGTCTTCCATGATCTATTGCATTACTCTGAAATCTTCTTGACGTTGGAGGTCATGTCGCTTCTCCATATTCTCTATCCTCCTCAGAATTGATTCTTGTGTCTTTTGGAGGAGGATGAGGTCTGGGTTTGGTATGTCGTTGCATTTAGCTCCCTGCGGGGGAGACGAGGCTATGTCTGACACACTGTTCCCATCCTTGCTATCATTGTTATTGGGGATACCCTCAAGCCGGGGAGGTCCTTGAGTCTGTTGCTGCCGACTTGTCTCAGCCTGCGCACGCGATGGACTCTCATAGTGAGGGTTCCGACTGCTGCTTCTAGTAGTAGCCATTGTTGGTCACGGGGATCGAAATTTACGGTCCCCACGGTCGGCGCCAATGTTCCGGTGTGGAACCAGATGTCCAGCCCAGATGGCTGGTGGTTTGATCTTGGATCGGGTTGATCTTGGATCGGGTTGCTTATGCCGGAATATCCAAGGGTAGAGATATCCCGGTAAGCGATGAATCACTGGACACAAGGCCTTTCGCCCAAGGGGGAGGGGGTATGTGTTCAGTGGGGTTGTGCGGTGTGAGGCAGAAAGTAAATAGCTAGAGTTAGAACGTGTGCACCTTGGTGTTCTCCCCTTGTATTTATAGGGTGTTCCATGGTATCTTAACTGCACAATCTATCATATCCCTGGATTATGGATATGATAGATTGCCCCATGATTGTAGGGGAACCCGGGATGCTCGGCATCCCTCTACTGGGCCGTCCCCTGGTTGGGCCGAGATGAGGGCGTGCCTCTGCTGGGCCGCCCCCTAATTGGGCCGTGGGTCAGGTCCGTAACACTAAGTATATGGTGCTTTTATTGAGAAAAATACTTTAACCCTATGTTTGGATAAGGTGAAAATTAGCAAGTAAAAAATACTAGGGAAAACTCCAAAAAGAGTAGGTTATTTTTACCATTTTGAAATTTTTCCTTCATAGTATTCAGTCTCGATATTTTTTTTATACTTTTTCCTCTATCCAAATATAGTCGAGGTAAAATTGCACCAAAAATTATTTCAAACAAAAGAGTATATCATATTCATTGATCCATATATCTTACTTATATAAGCCCTATTTATTTAGGATTTGGCTTGCATCCGCTGCAAGTTAAGGTTTGCTGCAATAGAACTGCGTCGTTTTGACGCAAAAACTGTGCAGCTTTGACTTTTTTTTAATAAATATTTCAGGATACTGATCGTCTTTAAAAAAATAGTTCATTATCTTGAAAAAAATATCCTAAAGTATATTTTTAGTACTAGTCAGTATCTAAAATATTTTTTTAAGATCCTAAAATATTTTTTTAGTATTAGTCAGTATCCTAAAGTATCATTTTAGTATTAGTCAGCATTTTGAAATATTTTTATAAGATCGTAAAATAATTTTTTAAGATATTATTTTTTCAATACCAGTCAATATCCTAAAATTATTTTAGGGCACTAACTGGTACTAAAATTATACTGTAGGACATTTTTTTAAGATCATAAAATATTTTTTCAAGATTATGAAATATTTTTCCAGCACCGATAAGTATCTTGAAGTATCTTTTTAGTACGAGATAGTATCCAAAAATATTTATTTAAAAAAAAGGCTAAAGCTGCACAGTTTTTGCGTCAAAATGACACAGTCCTATTGTAGCGGACACAACAGACCTAAGCTTGCAGCGGATGCAAGCTAGATCCATTTATTTAAACGAGACTAGACTTATTTTAAGGTTGATATATTGCTCCATCCCTTTTTTTATAAGCAATTTTCTTTCTTTTGGTTAGTATTTAACATAAATAATTTTTTATTATGTCTCAAAATTTAAACTATTTTTTTCTTTTATACCCCTATTAAATAATATCTTTATATTAATTATCCCCAATTCACCACTAATTCTCTCTCATTTAATCATTGATTACACATTCTCTCTCATATTTCTTGCTCATCTTCTCTCCTATACTCTTTTTATAAATATGGGTATATTTAGAAGAAATATGTTATTTTTGACACATTTTTTGTTTTCAACAACTAATCTTAATTGACAGTTCGTTTTGCACAATATAAAAAAAGTTGTTTATAAAACAAAATAGAGTTGCTAATGCTCTAGGGAAAAAATGGTTATCAAGATCCATCTTTTTGGATGCGTGTCCATCTAATCTCCGGACCTTGGTCGACAATGATCATATGGCATTAAATTCCCCAATAGCCTTTTCTAGTTAGTTTTTATTTTTCTAGGTAGCCTCTTCTTATTTACCAAAAAGAAAAGGATTAGAAGGAGTATAAGGTAACAAAGAAGGGATATAATAATAATAATAATAATAATAATAATAATAATAATAATAATTCAATAACAATTAAAAGAATGAGAAAGCATTCAATACCAAGTTTCACTGCAAAAAATAATAAAAGAATAAAAATCCAACAAACTCTATAATGAGCTAAATGAAAGTTCCTACTATCTAGGGGATAAGTCTTAGAGGATCAATCCATTAGAACCCATACCATATCATTTGATGCTACTTGCCCAGATAATAAGAATAAAGTAAAATGCGAATGAAAATTCTAAGATTAAAAGCCTCAAGAAATCACAAAATTATGCAAACAAATTGAAATTCAAATTACAACTAGTGCGTTTCTAAGTTGCAACTGCCATTGCAGTTGTTAAGAATGGGCTACACCCAAATCCTTTTCCTGGCGACACGTTCAACTGCTGAAGTTAATATTTTACCTTTTTCTTTCTCCTCGAATCCACATTTTCTGGTTTTGAACCACCACTTTAACTAATATACCTAACACAACGATCCTTTGAATCTGTGAAACAAATCGATCATCAAAGATCAAACATTATTATATACTCTAATTTAAAGAAAAATACTCCCCTATTTGTTCTCGCAAGTCGCAACATTGACCTAACTAATGTTCTTTCTTATCATACATAGCTGTATTCCTTTAACCACACCACTTGAATCTTGATACCATATGATTTATCGAGGGCAAAAGTATATTTCTATTAATTAGTTGGGAAAAAAATATATTATAACTTCACCACTAACTTAAATATGATTTTTATTGTAGTCTCTTAATTTTATAAAATATTTTTTTAGTTCTTTAACTTTCAACATCGTTAACAAAAAAATGCCGACATTAAATTATTAAATGTTGACAAAGCATGTTAAATTCAATTAATGAATATTGATATAAGAAATATCATTTGAAACTAATGATGTTAGGGTTTAAAAAACTAATAAATGCTTTATAAAAATAAATGAATAAACTTGAACATAAATTATGTCTGATTTTTTATATATGATTTTGTTCGTTACACTACGAATGAAATTTGCTATTTTAAGACATGGGGTAGTATAAGATTAGAGAACCAATTATGTATTTTTAATAATTCATTTAGTTTTCATTAAGTAATTATATTTTTTAAGAAATAAAGTTATTTTGATATTTTATAGTTGATTAAAATTTCTGGCGCCAGGCCACACACACCTAACACGGTGTTGGGCTGGCTTAGCCCTAAATGTCAGTGTTTAGGGATTCAAAGACCTAAAATGCATTTGGTTGAAATCCTTGTCTGCGTCCCCCTTCATTTGCTGTCCAGCTCATCGCTTGATGGCCATTATCACCTTCAAGTCGTTGAATCCACTTGACACTTGACCCCTCCAACCCAAGTCACATACTCCAACTTCCATCTCAACATTATTTCCCTTTTTTGTTATCCCCAAATTACCCCTCAAACATTGTCTAATTGTCACTTTTGTCTTCCCTCTCAAGTCTCGTAATAAAACCCCAAGACACTGTCCTGGCTGAGATTGCGCGGGTGTGTCAATGTTCGGCGTATTTTTTCAAAAGCTCTCTAAGGAACCCACTGAAGCGCCTTCAGAAAGAGCCTTTTTGGAATTTCGAAACACTTTTTCATTACTTTGGAAAAAAAAAAAAAACATATTCCATTTCTCTTCTTCTACCACCACCACCACCTCCTCCTCCCATTCTTTGCAGAGAGCTCATGTCCTGTAGCTCTCGTAGTTGCCGTCGTCAATGTCGAATCGTTCTCTCTCTTTCTGAGTGACTACTGAGTCAATTTGATCACTGAGGGGAGTAAAGTTTGTCAGAGGTCCAGAATGTTGGACGGACTACTTGGGCGAGGCGGATTTGTCGCTAAATGGTTGCTTCTATGATCTTTTGCTCTCTTTTTCCCCCAAATTTATGTTCCTTCGCTGTTAGTTCTGGTTGAGTTCTGTTTCTGATGAAGTTGGCTCGAAGGAATTCGAGAATGTGGTTATGAAATGAATCTTTTGAGTTTTTAAGTTTATCCTTTTTCTGGCAGCAAATCGTTGATCAAATTGATCAAGAGTCGGATCGATGTCATAAGGAGGAAGCGGAAGGCGACGGAGAAGTTTTTTAAGAAAGACATCGCTGATCTGCTGGCGACTGGTCTCGATATGAATGCCTACGGAAGGGTATGTATATTTTCATATATGCGTACGCGTATTTTCCTTCTTAGTGTTGTTTCTGGATTCCATTTGTTTGATTTGCTTCTTCAATGGACACGATCTTGGGATGAATGCTCTTGGTTTGGATCTTCCATATGTTCTAAAATTTGTGTAGTTCTACAGTAGAGGAGCTTTTATATTCGGCCCTGCCGGACTAGCAGTAATTAACGGCGTAGAATGCTCTCTGATTATAGTCGTATGTGGTTGTTAACTTGTTATACATGCTTGGCTTATATGAAAATTGAAATTATTAAAGAGGAAATTTACGAAGGAAATTGAGTTGGGAGTTTAACTATTTGCGTTTTGATTTATGTGGATAAGCCGATGAAGTATTCAAAAAATCGATATATTCTGTTGTTTTATCGAATGGTTCCTTATTATACTGCTCTAATGAAGCTTTATCCTTCTTGCGAGGCGGTGAAACAGGCTGATGGACTTATGGTTGAGCGGACGGTTTTGTCTTCTTATGATTTCATTGAGCAATCTTGTGATTTTGTAATGAAGCACCTTCCGGTGATGCAGAAGCTGAGGTACGGATATTTCTCTCACTAGTGTCTCTTTTCGTTTCGATATTTTTTCCCCTTTATTTAATTTAAATCGTGGCTGATCAAGTGCATCTGTTGGACTTCTTGTCTCTAGTATTATTGCTCATACTGCAACGTGATCACATAACCTAGAAAGAAATTTATCTATACAGATCCTTGGCAGGATTAAAGAATAGGCAAAATTGAACTCCACATCTACATAGGCACAAATGCACAGAAGAATATTTTTTTGTATTCAATAACCGGGCCCAGCCATCTGTTTTTTGGTGTGATATTCTGAAACATGCTAGCTTTCAAGTGTCAATCTATTAATTGTTCACCCTGTTTCCGTTCTCTTCTACTCTTATAATGTGTTCCTTACCAAATTGTCAGAGTACAACGTATGGCATTTTGTCATGTTGAACCAAACTACTTTAACCGTCTCCAGTACTGCACCATAAATGAACACACGAATGCATGGTCAGATTTTATAAGTTTCTAGCTGAACATTGCTGCAGGGGTGTAGTCTTTCTATGCTTGGCGGCTTCATATTCTTTAGTTAAAATGATTATGCAATGTGATATTTTTTATAATAATTTTGGTATTGAAACACTGATCAGATTCAGCTGTCACCTGATGTTTTGATGTCATAAGCAGGCCTCTTAGTGATTTGTTATTTGAATGTGAATCTCATGTTTGAACTGCTATCTAGAGTGTCGAGGTTAATGCTTGATGTGCGTGTAGGGTGGCCAACCATTTCAACCTTTTCTCATACTATGTATAATTAAGAAAAGAATAGGGAAAGGCTGGGAAAGAGGAGGGAAGAAGGGAATCAGAGAAGAGGAGAGAGAATGGGGCAGAGGGAGGTAGGAGACGGGGAAGAGGGATAGCTAGAGAGATGCCAAACTGAACCTCTACTGTATATTAACATATATTACAGCTATTAAAACCCTATATCCTCTTATTTATACACAGTAACCCACAACTGACTGAACTAACTTCCCTAACTAGTGACTAACTCATACCCTTTTACTTATATGACATCATACCTCCGACTGGAATATTTTACACCCTTCAATTATTTTCATTTCATTTACAGTGGATGCCCTGAGGAATGCAGAGAGGCTGTATCATCTCTAATGCTTGCCACTGCAAGATTTTCTGATCTTCCAGAGCTACGTGAGCTTAGGCAAATATTTCAGGAGAGATATGGGAATTCCCTGGATTGCTATGTCAACCAAGAGGTAACTGTTCATGTTTTCATTTTTCCTCAAATTCTACATATTTGACTTCTTCCTGGACCTGAACTGATGACTGATTATTGCTTATTAACAGTTCGCTGCAAACTTGAATGTGAGGTCTTCTACATTGGAGAAGAAGGTTAGCTTGATGCAGGAGATTGCATCAGAGTTTTCAATACAGTGGGACTCGAAGGCTTTTGAGGAGAGGATGTCCAAACCCTCTGTATTTGCACAGGTGTGATAGTCTGACGATTTCTACCTTAAAAAGTTTTTTCCTTCTTATTTTAATACTTCTCCACATAGTTTCTTGGTTCCCAAAAGACAATTCCTATTTGAAAATGTTGCTAAAATTGTTACCACTTATTTACGACTCATGCAGGACCGCAAAATTTACAAAACTAATTTGACCCATAATAATAAATCATCACATGGCAATGTCGGTGCCTTGAAAGGAGACAAGTATGATGATTTGTTGGAGCAAAGTCCAGTCTATCCTGGCAATGATGCTATTGTCTCAAAACGAGACGATGAGGATCCTCACTCTAGATCCAAGCCTCCTAAATATCGATTAAAGCAGCAAAATGGTTGTGACGCAGACATTCTAAAACGTGATAACCATGACCATGGAAAACAAAAGGTTACTGCTGAGAGGGACAGACGACACCAGAATGAGGATACTATGCTTAAGCCAATTGTAGAAGGTGGTGTGCCCCAGGATAAAATGATGGCACGGTTTGAAGATGGTTCTAATTGGGGAAGCAGACCACCTCATAGGCATGAAACACCGATTGTTAGCCCCTATAACAATAGTCACATGCCACCTCCTTATGTTAAATCCAGATCTAAACAGAAGAACCGCAAAATTGGACCCAATGTCGACTTTTCACAAGAAGAACAATGCAACAACTCTACATACACTTCACCACATGGTAAGCCTGATGTGGCTACTGCATCAGAGAGGACGCAGTTAGATTCAGAAAAGGAATTGGCTACTGAAGTTCCTGTGTCTAAATCAAAATCTTCAAGGCGCAAGCACTCAAAGTCACGTTCTACTCACCATGATGCTGATTCTACTCAGTATGATGCCAGCGCAGAATATAGTAGAATCGTGCCAAGAAAATTGAGGAGCAGGACACGAGATGATCCAAGACGTGGCCTGCAACTCTTGTTTGACGATGGGCGTTATCGAAGTCATGAAGAGGAAAGGATAATGGATAAGTTACTGCTCCATTACAGTAAAAAACCATCCATCTTGCCTGAAAAATGGAGGAGAAAGAGTAGAAGTCGTCATGCACACCAAATGGATAACTCAGCACGAGAATCTTCAAGGAATGATGAATCACCAAAGACAAATGCTGTTCCACCACGATCAGTTTCTCTTCCTCGAAGGGAAACAGAAGCAGCAAAAGAAAAAGAATTTGCTCGAGCTGCTTCATTTCAGCCAGATGGACCAAGTGCAGCTCGGCATGTGCACCCCAAATTACCTGACTATGATGATTTAGCTGCTAGGTTTGCGGCCTTGAGAGGAAGATGAAAGACAGAACAATGGAAAAAAAGGGTGGTTGGAAAACCTTCTTTGCCTGTATTGATAAGGCGTTTTGATTTTTCATCCTGTACTAATTTTGGTGTCTATTGTCGTTGAATTAAGATTGCATGGCGTGGGGGTGCTTCAATTTCAATAGTAAACTTGTTGACTACTCTGTAGGCTGTGTGTAGCTCTATGTAGTTTCTCGGTTTTAATTCAACTACAAGTTATATGCCGTCTCAGTTTACGTTATTTTTCTTTTTTCTTTGATGGTTGTACTACTGGTTTGTAAACAAAAATGGCATGCCCATTGTCCACAACTTGAGGATAAAAGAAGTTGAGTGTAAGATAATTAATTAATTACTGTCATTGGTTCTTACCATGCTGCGTTGGAATTTTGTTTTACAGTTTACTGTGATGTATATTCTTTTGTTGCAGCTTTGCAGAGGGGTTAAACTAAAAGGCGAGTCCTTTTGCTTATAAAGATGATTATGGTAGGCTAATAAATTTTATGAGAGGTGACAGGTCTGACCTTGAAGGACCGTACTCCTCTTAGCTAATTCAGAAATCATAACAAAAGCCTTTGCATTTCCAAGGACAGTAGGACCATTACCTACCCTTTTCGAGATTCGCAATTTGGTCTCTCTATCCTCTCACTGTTTTAAGCTAAATGGCTGTTTTCCCGCCAAAACGGGCTTCTCATCCTCCCCAATGTTACTTACTTGAGCCGCCTTCTTCTTTTAGACTTTTACCGCCATAAATATCTTCTCTTAGCCTCAGGAGAACCAGACAGAGACAAAGATGAAGGGCACGTCCAAAGTGATAATGGGTGCCACTTTGATCATGGTGGTGACCCTTGCGGTTGTTCTAGGCCTTATCCTTGTTCTACTGACTGAGCTATACTGCTCTCTCTTGCTCCGACGCCGCCGCCATCTCAGAGCCTCCGCTGCCGCCACTGTCGCTGCCACCACTATCAGAACCAATGCTTCCCCTTCTTCACCCACCTCACACCCCCGGCAACATCATCACCATCCTCCTCCTCCTCCTCCTCTCTTAACTAGCATTTATGCTCAAGGAGTCCTCCAAGCTCCAAGAAACTTCCTTTCCCCTCTGGTTTCTTCCAGAGAAGAACTAACTGTAGCAAAGAAACAGCTTGTTGAGCTTCATCATCAGGCTATTCAAATCCAGACCCGAGATTTGATAACAAGCCCACGTCACCTTGGACTTCTCTCTGCTTCATCTTCTCCACCACAGCCAATTCAAGAAGCGCATGATTCAGTTCAAGGCAGTAATGTTACGAGCAAGGAAACTATTTGTGGGGAACACCTTGTGTACATTTCAAATCCCATTTATGAGAATGACGATGAAACCAAGGGAAGTAGTGGATCAGATACTCCATTCCAAACCCCACACACTTCACCTTCTCGCCTGGAAATAGTTGGTTCTTCTGGTGAAGATGAGGCAGCTCTGGCTTCACCTTCATGTAATACACCTCCTCTTTCGCCCATGAAGAAGCTCCCTGCGGAGGCTTCCTCTGTTTCTCTCAAAGATGCAACAACCTCATTGGGTAATTCAGGGAGTGTTTCTCACAGTAGCAGTGGTCGTTCATCCACATCGTCTGCCACCCCCTGTACTTCTCCTTCATGGTGATTCAATTCAACGGTGAAGTTAGACCATCAAAACCCTTTTCTTTTGGATTTTCCGTTGTTGTGTGTAGACCTTTGTGAAGGCCAAGATTGCGTCACAACCTTTTTCTTTTCCCTCCAAAACACTCAGCTGAGTACTCTATTTTTGTTTTTTTTATTCTGTGGTGAGAAATGAGAAAGTTGTTGAACAAATTGAAGGCAGAGATGCTGTGAGATTTGTGGGGGCAACATGATCACACATTGTACTGGTATGTGGGAACTGGGAAGAACAAAAGTGGCAGTGGAGCAGCCTGACGCTGAAGAAAGATGACAATTGCTTTGTCTTTTTGCAGGCATGGCTTTGGCTCGTCTACCCAAGCTTTTACCTTACTGTCCATTCTTTTTCTTCTGGGGACCGTAAAGAAAAGAATGGAAAGAAAGGTAAGAACTTTGATTATCACCACTTACCCATTTCACATTTTTAAAATAGAAATGCATATTGGATATTGCATTCTTCTTGTTTCCAGGTTGTGGACAACCAAAAAACTTGTTTCTGTTAATGGGGTTGTAACTTGTAAGAGTGCACGTGAATTTTGGAGGATGGGCAAAAAGAAAAATGATGAAAATAATAAAGATTTTGCTTCTTGTGATATTCATAGATCAAATTAGTAATGATCTCTGTTTTTGAGGGACCTCGACTGCTGATTCCAATGCTCTCTGTATTGAAGCTTTGTTAAAAAAAGAACAAAATAATGTGTATTCTGCTCTTCGATGTGGACGATTCCAGCTGTCTGCTTCAACCCCATTAGGCAAGAAGAAGCTTTATTTCTCGCATTAACTCTGCCTGTTATGTTCAGTCATTGTTATGTCCTGTGCTATTCTGTTTATGGCTAAGGAATCCTATTTTCAAGATTTTTTTTTTTAAAAAAAATATAGAGCAGATAGCATATCATGATATCAATGTTCTTTTAATAAATAAAAAATTACAATCATACAATAAAGCAAGTAAAGCCCTTGCAAAGTCATACAAATTGGAATTAGTTTTTGATAAAAGAGAAGAAATACTCTCCACAAACATATATCAGATTGCACAATGATCTTTGTACACAAAAGAAGGGGGAAAAAAAAGAAAAGAAACAAATGTTGATGGTATTTGATTGGACTGAGGAAGAGGACCATGTGTAATTTTTATTGTGGAGTGTAATTAGACATATGATAACTGAGCAAACACTTGAAACGGAATTAAGAAAAAACCAGAAAAATAAGAAGTGATCAGGCACAACAAAAGAATCGTCTCCTATTTTGTTCTTGAGGTCTGCTATGCAGCTTGATCCCAGTTTGACGAGAAGGATTGGCTTTTGCCAATCTCTTTGCTGCAAAATGTCACACACCTCATCTAATTTACATTTCCAATTTTTCCAACTAATCTCATGGTTGTGCAATAAAAACAAATCAATAGCAATTCATAAGATATACTCCTTCATGTAGGAGTTAGTTACGATATTTATTTTAATCATAAATATAAAACATCAATCCATTGTTTCCAAAATTTATAAATTTTTTTTCTAAATTTTCACTATTGATTGTATATATTAAGGGTTCCTATTAAGAGGTAATTCCAATGTAAATGATCAAATATGTATTTTAAAAAAATGAACACATGTTTTACAAACAACTAATTTAACTAATTTTTTAAATATGTATAAATTAGTTATTTAGCTTCTTCAATAAGTACTGAAAAGACTATAAAGTTTATGAAAATCCTTACTATGTAGTCAAGAACATTTCAGCTCATTTTACTTGGGACTTATTTAAGAAGTTGGGGGGAAGACACAGAGGATTAGTGTAAAGTTTAATGATTTTTTCCTTGAACTCTCAAAATTTGTTAGAATTGTACTTCTTAGAAAATTTACAAAATCCACCCAAAACAATATAGAGGGTGAGCAATGAGTTAGTTACCTATTTCATAGAAGAGCTCGTTGACATTGTGAGCAGTTTTAGCTGAAGTTTCCATGAAAGTCATCCCATTTTCTTTGGCATATTGCTCACCATCCTGCCACACCATGTTTTATCCGATTACATAATCAAATTTGAATCTGAATACTACTCGTTCAATCATAATTATAAGACATAGTTAACTTTTTTGAAGAAATTAAGGAAGCTACTTAAATTACTTTATAGTATTTTTTTTTTTATTTTTTTCTTCAAAGCATTTAGCTTGACTAATAAATTAATATATAATTTAAATATATACAACACATGATATGATTAAGTAACTTATTTAGCTTCTTTAATCTCTCAAAACAAAGTCAACTATGTCTTATAATTAGGACCGGAGGTAGTATCAAATACTACGTATTAGATAGATTGCTACTTAGAACAAACTCATATCCCTCTTGTTATAACGTAAGACATATTTCTCATATATCAAGTTTGTCCCAAATTACTTCTATTGACTCTCTAAATTGAAGAGGGAAATAAGAAAGATGATTTTTTTTTAAAAAAATCATCTCTATTTTAATTAACTAACTTACCTAACTTCATTAATCTAATCTAATCAATTAAATAAATCTTATATTATTAAGGACCGGAGGAGTATTTTATACTTAGAGAGAGAGAGATACCTCATTTGGCACTTCTCTCTTGTCTTCCAAATCTGCCTTGTTAGCTACCAAAAATATAATCATACTTGGATTTCCTGAAATGTGATTTACCAAGCTGAGTAAACTGTCCCATTAATACCATGTTCTTATACATGGCTATCACCCAAGTTACGTACCTTGTCTTTGCACTTCCTGAACCCATTTCTTGGCTCGTATGAATGAATCCTGCGATGCATCAAAATTAGTTACCGCTTTTTTCCTAATAGAACAACAACAACAATAATACTCCATTCGGTCTTAATTATAAGACAACATTTAGAGGTTGGTTTTAGTCCTAATTATAGGACAATTTTTTAGTTTTTTCAATTTTTTTTTTTTTAAAATACTCTTATGTTATTTTCTCAAGTGTGTTTGGTTTTTGGTGAGTATATGTATATGGGTTGCAATACAAGCACACACACACGTGTGTGTGTCTATAAACATATATATGTATGTATGTATGTATGTATGTATACGTGTGTGTCTATATATATGTGTCTGTGTATATGTATATATGTGTGTGTACATATATATGTATATCTGTGTTTGTCTGTCAATATATATATGTGTGTAGTTATATATATATATATGTGTGTGTGTGTATATCTCAATGTGTGTAGATATGTAGATAGATCTATATATATACATATACACACACACATATATGTATATATAGTAAGACTATTATTTCAATTAGAAAGCAAGTGAAAAGGAAAATTGGTCAGAGAGATATGTGGCGGGGTTGTTGATTCACTTTTACTTATATGTCATTTTATATTTATATAAGGGCATTTTAGGAAAATGAGAAAATTAACTAATTTAACTCCTCTTCTTAATCTCTCCAAAATCGGTTAAATATGTCCTATAATTATGACCGGAGAGAGTAATATACAACCAAAAAATATTGATCCGACCAAGAATTTGTGCAAAGATATGATTTCAGATCTCACTACTAAGTAATACTCCCTCCTATTCTTAATGTAGGAGCCATATAATTAATTTACTATTATTAAAGAAATTAGTTCGTTATTTGTAACAAATTTGTGTTAGTTGACATTTTATACTCTTTCTAATAATTTGCATTGTAATTATTCCGGGGTGAAAACCCCCTTCTATGTGTAATCAAAAGTAGTGCTACCTCCTGGTTTTAATTATAAGAACTAGTTGATTTTTTTGGAGAGATTAAAGAAGTTAAATAAGTTACTTAATCATTTTATATCTTGTGTATCCTTAGATCATATATTAGTTTATTAGTCAAATTAATTAGTCTGAAGAAAAAAAAATACAAATACAAATGCTTTAAAGTAATTTAATTAGCTTCCCTAATCTCTCAAAAAATGTCAACTAGGTTTTAAAATTAGGGCCGGAGGGAGTAATACTTTAGAGAAAGAATTATAAATCTAAAAGATAAAGTCAACTAAATTTATATTTAGGATAACTAAAATAAGCACATTGACAATCTTATGCAGAGTTAAATACCATTTTTGCCACAAAAGTATTGGCTAGGGGGCATTCAGCACCCGGAAGTTTTTTTAGTATCATTTTTGCCCCAGAAGTTTATAAAAAGAAGCAAAGATGCCTTGAAAGTTTTTTTTTAATGAGCAAATTTGATACAAAAGTTTTTTTAGGAGCAAATTTTTGTAAAATTACGGGACAAAAATGATACAAAAAATGATCAATCCAAAGGTCAAGATCAACCGATGGGTAAAATTGCTACGTTTGTAAACTTCCGAGGCAAAAATGATACAAAAAAACTTTCAAGTGTTGGGAGCTTTAAAACCAAAACTACCCGTGGCAAAATTGAGATTTATCCCATCTTATGCGTACATATGGACACTGGTAAAGCTCTTGACCCATAAAGCTTACGCTATTTGTAGTAGGCCTTGGAGACCCAACTCATTCAAATTTTTGCTGTCTAGTTAAAAAAAATTGAAAAAAAAAAACCCTAAACTAGAGCGCCGTTTGTACTGTAATGATCTAACTGTCACGAACCTTTTTCAGCCTAAATGAGGATCAATGAATGACAAAAAAAATGAATATAACCAATCAAGTTTCATATTCTCGGGATCTCTATACGCAAAATCGAAACTAATATCAATGTATCTTCCCCGAGGTCCAAAATATCCAAAGGAATAAAGCATTCAAAGATACTCAAGTGTTTGTTCATACTTTGTTCTATGAGCATGATAAAGTAGATAATTTTTTCCCCTTATGAAATATAATTATGTATTCATGATGGAAAAGTAGGTATTAAACTAGCTAGAATATAAACTATCATTAGTGGTGGAGCCACATATTCATCAAAGCAATTCAAACTTTATACTACATACATTCAGTTCTTAATATAAGATCTTGTTTATAGTATAAATTACAGTACAAAAAAGATATTATATAAAAGACAAGAGGTAGCGTATTGTATTTTTATTATATATATTTGATTGTTTTAGCTAGATACTACGATCTTAACTTTTAAACTTATTAGTGAGCATGAATTGTCCTATTAACTTAGAGTGTGTTTGGTTTGAGGGGAGGGGAGACTAAACTTAGAGGCTAATATTAGGCTCTAAGTTTAGTCTCCTCTCCCTCCCTCACTTTCTCACCCTTAAACCAATCACACCATAAAGCATAAAGCTTCATTTCAGACAAACAAGAAAATGAAATCCTCATCCTCTTAAGTTTTTATAATATCCATCAAGTTCTTATTATTATTATTATTATACAATTTTTTTTTTTATTTCTATCTTTTTAATGAGATACAATACTAGTTTTTTTCTATAGAATAATGTTCAAGTGATTATTTTTCATTTATTTTATGCGTTAAACGAATCTTAGCTAACTAGATTTTGGTATTACATTTGGACACAATTTGATTGAGTGTAATCCGTTAACCTATGTGGGGAGAAAGGAAAAATTGCTAAGCTTCAAAGTAGAGAAAACAGAGCAAGAAAAAGGGTGTGGTGATATGAATTTGGATAATCTTAATTTGAAATTTTCTTAATTTTCTTTAGTTATAAATTTAAATAATTCATTTCATCCCTATGATTTAAGCAGGACAAATATAATCTATACAGTATAGTAAAGAAATAGGTATTGCATCAGCCCAGGAAGAAAAGGAACAAATTTAAGAATTCAGATAAATGAAATACCTAGAATTTAAACTTGGAACAACATGAGAGAATTGCAAACTAAGAGGGTCCAAATTCATAGTAACAGATGGTAGTTTCTTATAATTTTGATATTCAAATTTGTTATAAATATATATATATATATATATATATATATATATATATAAAATTCTAAATGGCCTTAAATGCTCAAAACCAACATGATGATTGTGAAAGGCCATTAAATGAGGATCCCAGAGATAGATATAAATACGATGGTTGGTTCCATTTAAACAACAATAGCTTTGGTATTGTTAGACTGAGTGAAAAGGGACTCAACCCTCTTCAATAAAGGTCGAAAATTTGAAACAAAAATCATATTGGGGAAGTTGTCTTCAATAGATCAAACAATACTCAAATATAATCATGTTATAATATGATATCGAATAATATCAGATACAACAACAACAACAAGTCTTATTAAAAAGAAAGAATGAAGAAGATATACCATGCTGGTGATGTCATAGACAACAATAGCAGCAGCAGCACCACGATAATACATAGGAGCCAAACTGTGGTATCGTTCTTGTCCTGCTGTGTCCCATATATCAAACTTCACAGTGCTCTCATTCAGAGACAACACTTGTGTGAAGAATGCTGCTCCTATTGTTGATTCCTATCCCAAAAACGATACCTATGAAAACATCTGTATATATATACATATATACAAATTCAATCATATATATACAACATTAATTAAAATTACCTGGTACTCAGAAAATTGCCCCTTCACAAATCTCAGAACTAAACTTGTCTTCCCTGTTCCCATGTGCCCAAGAAGTACCTGCAGCCAAATTATTATGCAGATATGATTTAGTTTGTGGCATACAGAAAACTGATTCCCTAGTACCAAATCAGATTAAATTCGATCAGAAATTGGCTAAGTCCAGAATCATCATACTACAGAAATCTGATTCTGTTTTAATTTCTCCTAATTAAACTGGGTACATCATGTATATAGAGTCTTGGTCAAGATCAACATATGAATGGAAATATGAAATGAAGAAAGGGAAGACGTACCCACCAGTTTGGCCTGCAAACTCTTGCTTCTGCCCCTAGCCATTGCTGATCACAGACAAGTCTTGATGAGAGTCTAACAGAGGAGGCTGTATATATAAGAGAGAGAGAGAAGATCAAAATGACGATGATGAAGGAGATGCCAGCGACGCAAGGACTGATTCTGGGGAGCCACACAATGAGATGTGTTTGACAACTTTGTAAGACTGAAATTGGGAGAGAAGACTGGTAGTTTTGGAAGTTGGACTGGTAGGAATGCTATTTTGAATTCTTTTTAGCTATACTCTTGTGTTGTGTCATATTCTATTCTTCCCTCCTTCATAAGAAAACAATAAATCCATTATACATTTGGACACCCACCTCAACTTGAAACTTCAATTATGGTCTAGATTGTTCTGACGGTGTTTTTTATTATTAAGTTATATATTTTACGTGAGGTATTTTTCTTTTACTAGAACTCAATAACCCAAACTAATTTGTGGTTCATTTAGCATTTTAAAGTTTTTTTTAATAGCACTAATACTAAAGTAATTGTTTGTGCTTTCTGCTCCTTTAAGTATTTTTTTTAATATCACTCAATATCCTAAATTTTTGGTCGTAATTGTTATTAAGAAAAATACTCTAAGAGCAAAATTGTACAAAAAAAAAAAATACTTCAAGATAAAAGGTGCTGGTTAAAAAAATACTTTAGGGTCTGTTTGGTATGAGGGAAGGGAGGGAAATGAAGATTTTTTTGAGTTGGATTTTAAAAAATTTGATGAATAGGGTTTAAAACATTTGATTAATTTTTCTTATTTAGTTTAAAACGTTTAATTAATTTTTCTTATTATTTTATCTTAAATATTCTCTTTATTAAAATTTTTATACCACCAATTTTTCAATTTTTTTTAAAAATCCATCTCATAAATTTTTTTTTGCCCTCTTTCCGCTTGAAATCCCTCATAATAAACAACCTCTTAATGTGATGAATGAATCACAAATTAATTTAAGATATTGAGTGCTATTAAAAATAAACTTTAAGGTGTGTTAGATGCATCTTACCCCTTTATTATTATTTTGTATTTAAAAAATATTCAAACCATATGTGATTATTGTGTTCTTGCTTGGCAACTATTATGAGAAAATTTTGTTAGTATTTTGATTTAATTTCTAAAATTAAAATGAATATATTGTATTAAAGTGAAAAAAAATTGTCCTCAAACTTCCAAACAATTTACAATTTAATTTTTGTGTGTGCCTGTTTTCATTGGTATTAAATCCATTCTTAACATTTCAAATTCTGTTATAATATACAATGCCCTATGCAACCAGCTCTTACACAAAGTATTCAATTTGAAATTAGGAAATTTAAAATACTATTTCAGGGTTTTTTTTTCGTTCTTATAGTTTAATAATATATAGAAATTAAATTTTGTCCTCCAAAATTTAAATTGAATTAAATTAAATATTAAATTAATAAAAATAATTATAAATGTTAAATATTATTACACAAAAATAATAAATTTGAAACTGAAAAATAATTTTTGGCTAAAGTATGCATTTAGTTATTTATGGTTGCATTATTTTTATTTTATTCCTTTAGGTTTATAAAGTGTATTTTCGGTTCTTCAATCTTAACACAATTAGTTTTATTTAAAAAATTGCTGACTCAGCAAACTTAAATAATGACTAAGCGATTAAATGCTGATAAAGTATGATAACTTTTTTTTTTTTTGGGATACATTTTAAAATTAAAATGACTCCTTTTAGGCCCATAGAAATTGGTTCATTATTGCTCATATCAAAACCTTCCCAAAAGCTATTACCGAAAAAAAAAAAAACAGAAAAAAAAAAAAACGTTCCCAAAAGCTGCATCTTGGGCTTTATAGTTAACTTGTAATTCAATTGCTCAAAGTTTAGTTTTTCCAAAAACAATTTTCCTACGAAACTGAGAGAAAACAATGCCCATTTTTCCTGGCCTCTCCTCATCGCACTAAAAAACTTCCTGAAACAGAATCTTGGAAGTACATCACATCACAATCGGTAGCAGCTGAGAAGCAGAAATGCCATTTTTTCTGAAAAATATTTTCATATATACTCCCTCCTATCCTAAATATAAGGTAGAGTTAATTTTTTTTAAAAAAGATTAAGAAAATTAAATAAATTAATTAATCATACTATATGTTATGTATCATTAGATTATATATTAATTTATAAGTTATGCAAAATAGTTTAAAGAAAAAATAAATATAAATACTTTAAAATAATTTAATTAGCTTTCTTAATATCTCAAAAAAAAAAAAAAAGTCAAATTTATCTTATATTTAGAATATGAGGGAGTACTATTAGTTTGTTCCCTACTCTCATCCTTGCACGCAGAATCCAGCGGCTATAGGTAAAGGAGAAATGGTAAGGATTGGTTTGGATTGGAGGAGCAGATGCGTTGTGGAAGAAGATGAAAAGGTGCTTATTGCCTTTTTTTTCAACTTATTTTTATTTTAAAATAAAATAAATCAAAGAATAAAAAGGTAAGCATGCTCTGAAAGGGTTTAATTATATAATCATCATTTAAGTTTATAGTTTATCGAGTCAGCAATTTTTGTTAAATAAATCTATTGGGATTAAAATTGAAAGACCAAAAGTTCATTTTAAAAACTTAATAATATAAATGATCAAAGGTATAGTTTAGCTTAATTTTTAATAAACAAATGTTCAGATTTTTTTTTCGATGACCTCTCAAACTCACTAGAATTACAACTTGCCTCATGCCTCAAACAACATTTGCGAAGGTAGTCATAATTATTTATTAACAATTTCTTTTACAAAAATAATTGAAGCTATAATTTCATATATTGGTTTATCAATGATGAAATTGGATGATTATCTATGTTTTTTTATGTGAAGGAAAATTTTCATTTAAGTAATATTCGACAAGAGGCAAAGTTTGATCAATTGGAGACTATTATAAAGTGTCTTTCTTTGTTTGAACAGATTTCAGGTTTAAAGGTAAGCATTGAGAAAACTGTTATTTATTTCTCAAAGCACATATTTGAAGATTTGACTGGTTCCTTGGCAGCTAAAAGTGGCTTTAGGAGAGTTAAAAATGTGGGAAGATATTTGGGGGCTTGGATGATACATGAGCGTGCAACTAAACAATGTTATCAATATATTATGGATAAGCTACGGAGGAAGTTAGGTGGGTGGCAGCAGAAGTGTCTGTCTCAGGAAGGTAGAATAACTCTGGTCAAATCAGTATTATCTACTATTCCTTTATTTCATATGCAATATGCTAGGCTCCCCCTAAATATATGCAATGAGATTGATAAAATTTAAAGGAATTTCATTTGGGGTGATTCACACCTTCGTAAAGCTCATCATGCTTTAAGTTGGAATATGTTGACTAGTCCTAAGTCTATGGGCGGACTTGGTTTGAAATCGGTTGCAATTATAAATGATGCTCTTCTTATGAAGTGTGGTTGGAGGTTTCAAAATGAGCAAGATGCCCTATGGGTTAGATTTCCATAGGGTAAGTACAAGGTACAAATTGGACACTTGCCAATCCTTAAAACCGGTTGTTCAACGTTCTGGAGCTCTTTATGTAACATTTTCATTAATATGAAGGATGCGGTGGTATGGGAAATTGGAGATGGGGCTTCTATTTATTTTTAGAAAGATAAATGGGTGTCCTCTTCTATTTGTCTTCAAGATTACATAGTGAGTCTCCTTCTTGCTGAGGTGCAAGAGTGTGTGGTTAATAGGTTTGTTGATCAACATGGCTAGTGGGATCTGCCTTTATTAAACAGTCTGCTTCCCCAGAATGTGGTTGATTTAATTAGAGGTATGCTTCCTCCTTCTTTTGATGATGGACCAAATCGTTCCTTTTGGTTGGCTGGAAACTTAACTAGTGTTAGTATTAAAAGTTGCTATCTTTATTTAGTCAAATCTAGATTTCAATAGTCTCTTATTAATGGTGACATATGGATAAAGTTATGGAAGTGGGTGGGACCACATAGAGTACAAATATTTGGGTGGAAATTATTCCATCAGAGACTCCCTTTGAGGTCAAGGATCAATGCTTGGTCTGACAACGATGGCCTTTGCCCACCTTGTCATCAAGAAGCGGAGTGCAGTCTACATGCGTTCAGAGACTGTCATGTGGTTCGTGCTTTCTGGTATGAGGTGGTACCTGTTGATCATTCCCTCAATTTTAGCTATGATTGAATTGAATGGATAACGGAGAATTGGAAGAGTGATGAAATTACTCTGGGCGGATTTTATTGACATGAGTTATTTATTGTCTCTTGCTGGTTTATTTGAAAATGGCACAATGAATTTATTCATAACACACAAGATGCACATTTTAAATATTGCCTGAGGCCCATTCTTGACATATTGGGAGAATTAAAAACTAGAAGTGATGGGAGGGGGTTTAACGAGTATAACAAAATCATTCAAATGTTTGCTAGTCCTTTCCAGGAGCTCCATTTGTGAAACTTAATTCAAATGGGGCATCAAAGAGTGCAGAATAGGTGGTGGCTTGTGGGGGTTTGTTGCGAGACTTCTCTGGTAAGTGGCTTGGAGGCTTTGCTACACGTCTTGGAAGGTACACAGTGATGTTAGCTGAGTTGTGGGGAGTTTTAAGAGGATTAGAGATGGCATGGGAGGCAGGTTGGAGGCATGTAGTTGTTGAAAGTTACTGTCAATTAGTTATTGCATTACTATCCAAACAAGGTAATGCAGCTCGTGAGTCCCATTTGGTGTCTTAGAAACGAGCAATCCCTCGCAGACAGTGGGTTATACGATATAGCCATGTTCTAAGGGAGAGCAATCAGTGTGTATATTGGTTGGCTAATTTTGCTTTGACGCATGTGGAGTCTCCGGACGAAACCCATTTCTCTGATCCCCTTGCTGGTCTTCATTGCTTCCTTGTTGCTGATCTTGTTGGAAATTATGCCCTAGGGGCAAGACATTGTACTTTAAACGTTTATGTTATTTAAAGTATTTCTTCGTTTAGTTATAATTTCTTTTGCATGTTTATAGTGATAACTGTATCCTTGGATATATCTTATAGATTATCCTAAATGTCTCGGCTTGGCCATCTACGCAGAGCGAAGATGAAATAAGACCAAGATGGCTTTGATGAGGTATGGAGATACGAATCAAAGTCATAGGCACTTGTAAGAGTACAAGGTCTTTGGACCGACCCACTATGAGAAAGCTGCATGGAATTAGTCATAAGTTTATCTCATATATAACTGCGTCACAACACCCTTTGACCTGAGATCGTTATGGATTCCTACATGATGAATCACTGACCTTTGACCTAGTCAAAAGTCACCTTTGACCGGGTGATGATAAAGGCTTGGATCGGGATCAGTGGTTTTCATGCAGAGGAATGTGAATGGTCAAGATGGAATTTGTCCCTCACATTTGTAGAGAGATAATAATGGGCCCCTCGATGAGTGAGTCTGAGAAACGTATGACCATACTATGGTGGAAAGAAGTTTCTATTTCAATTATTAGACTACTCGAGAATCGAGAAAGTAATGGTCAGGAACAGGAAGTTGACATTATCCATGCCTCATCCTTGACCAAATTATCGAGTGACAAAAGGGACGTGACATGGTTGTATGATAGGTAGTATCGTATCATCGATCCCCTTATGAATTGGGTAGTCGCAATGTCTTGCTAGAGGCCGCTTGCGACTTGTGGGCGGTGACGGATTGGCCCGCCAATCTCATGTGGGCCATGCACAGGTCGCACACAAGAATAAAACATTTCAACACGAGCAGTGTCAGATTCATTGAATCTTAGATGTATCTAAGATTTAATGAATACCGTATTTAATTTAGGATGAATATATATATATATATATATATATTAAATTCGAGAATAATATAATAATATTATTTAATAGAGAATATACTATTATTATATAATCTTTGTTTTGTATTTAGTTTATTTGATAAATTAAATATCTAAAATAAATAGAGATATTGTATCTCGATTTAATTTTCGAATAAAGATATCATATATCGATTTAATTTAAATTGAGATATAATATCTCGATTTAATTAAATAGATATATATCATATCTCGATTTAATTTATAGAGATAAATTAAATCATAAGGCTTTTAATTCGGATTAAATAGATTAGATTAGATCTATTAGATAGATTTAATTAATATATTATTTTAATCCGATTCAAAATTCAAAATTAATAAGGATTAATTTTGAATATAATACGCCTATCTGGTTTAAGAAAACCTATGGGACATTTTGTCAGTCGTATTAGAAAAGCCGCGAGAAACCCTAGAGAGAAAAAGAAGAGACCCAAGAATACTGAAGGCGCTAGCATGCTGCTATCCGTATTCGAGGCTATTCATGTAGATACCGGTAGAGGAAGGAGATTTGTAGAGTCGACTTCTGTCGAACAGGTAGCCCACGAGTTCAAATAGAACGAGATGCATACCAGTTCGATATAGGTACGGTTCTTTTCAAACGACCTTGATTTAAACGCTGTTGATAGATCCTCCAATGGGATTCGTAAGTTTTAAATGGATGAAAATCCTTCCGCTGCGTGTACGGATCCTTACAGATCTGGTAGGAGTACGTCATGATAGGAGAGGCCTGAGACTTTAATCTCTTTAGTTTTTTTGGTTTGTTTAAGTTTCGTTTGTTTATCTTTCCTTGTATATAAAAAAAAAGTAATAAGGTGCAACAAGTAAAAGTACATATTACTCTCTCCGGTCTTAATTATAAGATTAAGTTGATTTTTATTAGAAAGATTAACAAAGCTAATTAAATTACTTTAGGTATTTTTTTTTTTATTTTTCTTCAATAATTAGTTTGACAATTAAATTAATATATAATATATGATAGGATTAATTAACTAATTTAGCTTCCTTAATCTCTAAAAAAAGTCAATATGGTCTTATAATTAGGACCGAATGGAGTATATTATAGGGAAAATCCCTTTAAGCCTTTAAGGTCCCAAGGGAATAAAAAATGTCAATAAAGTCCCATAGAAAATTATTATGTAAAAAAGTCTTAAAGAGTTGTTAAAATCTACAGATATAGCTATTAATCATTTACTGAAAGAGTTGTTAATATTATTTTTTTGACATCATAATTTTATGAGATTTTTTGATATTTTTTTGGTCCCTTAGGACCTAAAAATGATTTTTTTTATATTATAAGAAGAAAATTTACTGCTTTTGGTACTTGTGAATAGTAGATATAATAACTATATTAAAATGCATGCAAATTATTCAATTTAAAAATGTTTGAACCAATCAAGGTTAGTATGTATTTTAAAACGTATCTTTTTCCCAATAACATAAAAGTCATATCAACATGTTTGGCAAACCATAAAATCATGATTTCAGAAGTCATTTTTCCCAAGTTAAGATAAAATTTCTCTCACATATTTACCTCATAAATTTTAAAAGCTATTCTCAAAAGTTAATCCAAACATACATGTTTGGCAAACCATTGTTGGAAACCAACCCAGCTACTTATTCAAGATATAAAAGTTTTTATATGGCTATAAAACGTAAGAGATGAAATTTTCTAGTACAAATACCAATTTCTAGATATAAATTTGTTTTTCTCTTACCTCTATATTTGTTTAGAATAACTATTGGAGCCTTCAAAACCATTTTTTCAATCATAATTTACAGTATACAAAGTAAGCATGTGAGAAATTTTGTCTCAACTTATATGAATAAACACTTTTCATAATCCCAAACATGATCACACAATCAGTTTTACATAGTGAATGGTTATGTCAAAAAATGCTATCAATCAATTTTATTTGAAAATTTTAAAAAATATTTTTTTAAGAATGTAATTATCAATTTTTTTAAAAGAACAATTTTTAGGTATTTTGAGAATTTGCTTGATTTGATAGTGAATTCAATAGTGCTTTCATTTTCAAATAATTATATATTAAAATAAAGGTTAAGTTGCGTCCAATACTTTGCAATATTTTTAAGGTACGTCTTGCATGTTAAAGTATTTTGTATTTCATCTAATACCCTGAAATATTTTCTTATATATGTCCAACACCCTAAAATATTTTATTGTTCATCCAATACCCTAGAGTCACTACTACTTATTTGGGCTTTTATAACACCTAATACATAATTATTATAGCTAATAAATGTCATATATATAGAGGTGGAGGTTGCGCAAGAATATATAACGTTTAAACATAATGATTAATTATGCACATCGACATGTACTGTGAGGCAGAATTCATGATTTTTTTTAAAAGCGATTATAGATAATAACCGTCATTTATGTAATGACAAAATTGACGGTTCTTTCAAAATAACCGCCATGTAACATTTAGAAACAATTCGACTTCCAACCTCTTATACCAGTTCATTGGCCATAACCCTTTGTAACGTCGTTGACCTTCATAAGTCAAAACCCTTTGTAACATCTGTTAAACCTCTATTTAAACTCACATATTCCTTGTGATTCTTACTACTTTTCTTTATCGGTCTCCTTCTCTCTATCATGCTAACATCCCAGGGAGCTCCTCCGCCACCGCCACCGCCACCGCCACCACTACTACCACACCTCCTCCTGAAATGGAGGCTCTGATGCAGTTGTTAGCAGGCCTTGACCGCCACACAAGACGTCTTATGGCATATGCCAACAAGTTGAACATGAAGTTGAACCTTATACTTCATCACAATGAGGTTGAATATGACTTGTAGTCAAACCCTCATCTCCTCCCTCTAATGATGAGAATGAAGAGGATGAAAAGGAAGAGGAGGAGGACAGTAGTGGTGGTGATGACTGAACACCGCTGTTGTACTTTTAAAATAAGTAAAAAAGACTTCATACTTTACGATTGTTAATTTATAGCCGTAAAGTATTCCTTTTCCGTGGTTCCAAAAAACCAACATAATTAATGGTTCTAACTTAATAAATGTAAATTAAAGCGTACGAAACCTTTCCTTTTCCCCAGGCTAACGACTCTAGGTTCCTTCTTGTTACTTAATGATTGTCAAGAGAACCAAGTATCATTTCATTACGTCACGTTCAACTTTCAAAGCATGCAATGATGGTTTTTTTTTTCTGACCATTCATTTGATCCAGACATCTATTTAAACACCCTTTCTTCATTTGTTTTTCCTTGTTTTCTTCATTATCCTCCTCTTTTTGTTCTCTCAATCGTAAAGATGAAACATCGTGCGGAAGAATTGCTAGAAAACTCTCGGCATCATCCTCCACCTTCTCCTTCTCCTCCTCCCCATCCTCCACCTCATGCTTCTCTTCCCCAACATTAACCACCGCCGCCTCCATCTCGACTCCGTATTCAATGCTTCCACAACTGGGTAATGTTGCAGCATGAATAATAGACTGACCATGCATGAGGAGGCTTTCTTTATACCTCTCGAGTATGAACAAGAAGGCCAATGTCATACTTGATGAGTATGAGATTGGCTATGATCCTGACAATGATCATGCCTCTCCTCTAGTGACAAGTAGTTTGATGAACCCTCCATTGTTCTATTTTTTAAATGTACTATTGTAAAAAAAATTATAGAACAATGCTCACAACTATTAGAAAAATCATTATTAAATATAATAAATAATAGTTCGTTAACTATTCTTTTGAAACAACCGTTATGAATTTGTAGGTAAATAACATTGTTTATAAAACAACTATTGTGAAACTCATGGCGCGGGAAAACACATATATAATTTCACTGACTAATTCCTCTTCAACTTCCATCGCACGCTTCACTTCCGATCTATTTAAACTACCTTTTTTCATACGTTAATTTCACCTTTTTCCTATATTTTCCTCATCATCATGGCCAAGCGATGTGCTGAAGAAATGTTGGAGATTCGTCCTACTCAACCTCCACCTCCTTCTCCTCCTCGAGTTGCTTTAGAAGAAATGCTAGAGATTACTTCTTCCCAACTTGCTCCTCCATGTGCTTCTTTTCCTCCACCTACCCAACCTGCTCTTCTTCCTCCTCCTCCCCGCTTCGCTTTCCTCCTCCCACATCCTCGCTTGCTTCCTTTCCTCCTCCACCAAACCTCCATGCCCTCCTCGTGCTCCTCCTTTCCAACCTCCTCCTCTTCCTCTGCCTTTGGCCTACGATCGATGCCATTATCACTTCCACACCACTCATACTTGTCATTTTTTTGAATGGATGCTTGTACTCTTCTTTTTATATGATTTAGATCACTCCTTTGAGGATAATGTGTATGTTTTATTTATTTTTGTTTTTAAGTTTTATATCTAAAAATATATTAATGGAATAGCTCAAACATATATTTTTAAAAAAATAATAACATACCTAACAATTGTTATTAAAGAACCATAATAAACATACCTCTAGGTACATTAATTAAAATAACCGTTATAAAGGTAAAAATATAATTAGTGGTTCTTACCAACCATTATAAAAATAAAACTATTATTGGTTATTTGAATATAACCCTTATAAAAATAAAACTATTATTGGTTAGTTGAATATAAACATTATAAAATTAAAACTATTATCGATTTTTACCAATTAACCGTTATGTAAGACAATAAAATTTACAATGAGAGTTATTTGCAATACATTCAATTGATCAAAAGCTATAGATATTTCAGCTCGAGAGAAAGGCGTCCGTTTAACATTTGAAAACTATTGCACATTATTCTAGATCAAAGGTTTTGATTGCTATAGATATTTCAGGATGTATGCCGATCGACTAACGAGAGATACTAGGATGGGGATGAAGATAAAATATCACCTAGAGGGGGGGTGAATAGGTGATCACAAAATTATTTTGAAACCCACACAATGAAAGGTGTCCACAGGCGGTTTATATCTGTTCAATCTTAGAGTTTTCTTTCTTCAACTTTCAACTCCACTCCCCTTACAAGTTGTAATTGACATAAGGATTGTGAATTTTTATGAACTTTTAAACATTGTACATTTTTTAACTGAATTCATTATTCTAGGCATGAATGATTATTAGGTTTTAATTGGGGTTTTTATTTCTACATAATTTATGCTAGACATGTAAAAAGATTTGGATCTTTAAATATCATCTCGAATAGGTAATCGCATTCAATGCGTTCGACACAACCGCTTAATTCAAAATCTTGGGATAATCTCGTGTTTTAATCAACTCGAGACTCACTAACAAACTTTATTAAATTAAGTTAAGAATATCCATATAAGAAGGCTGTAAATGATTCACCTCGAGTTAGTGTAACGATAAAAATAGTAGGAATAATTGATGGCACATATTGACTCAAGGCACAAGGGACTCTGCCTCGAGCCTGGACTGAGCCTCGAGGTAGCTTAAAGCTAGACTCGAGTTAATTGTTCCCGTTATAAGACTTCTTTAAAAAGAATAACATAATTACCTCGAGGCTACAATTAGGTAGGCTCGAGTTACTCGAGAGAGAATACTAGGATAAAATGGATTTTGTCTAAACATAATTTCATCAAAACAATAATAGAGAACATTGCATTTGCCCCCACAATAATCCCCCAAAACAATGCTTTGATTTTGACTTTTTGTCCTCTCAATGATAAAGTGTTGGCAATGTTAGAGGGATGCACTGAGTTTACCTTATTAAGTGTTGTGTTGATGTTATACAACTTGATAGAGTGGAGTGATTGAGAAACTTAATCTAAGAGCTTAATTAAAATTTCCTTCGTCAAGGTAAATTCTAATTCTCAAATTCATATTCAGTGATGATCAGACACTAAATAGATAAATCTAAACCAGATTAAGTAACCAAAATTAGTATTAATTATAACTAAATAATAAAAACAAAGTCTAATCCACACCTATAAGTTCAAAGATTTATGGAATTGATTTGGAAGACAATCAGGTCTTCAATTGATTTAATTGATTCCAAATGCTTTTATCCTAAAACGTTGTCGTGCTCAGCTTTCTTTTATGGGCTTTTTTGCCAATTTGCCCCTTATAAAATAACTATTTAACAAAATGCCCCTGTTTACAAACTATTTAACGATTTGCCCCTGTTTGCCCCTTTTAGTCGACTAAACACCTCATTTAGTCGACTAAAACGCGGGCCCGATTTAGTCGACTAAACCATGTAGTTTAGTCGACTAAATCAAACACCAAATCCCGCCAATTGGTGGAATGAAGTTTAAATGTTGCTATTATGACATCTATATACTTAAATGTTGATATATATATATATATATATATATATATATATATATAGATACATATTTATATATATACACAATATAAAACAAGTTGTTGAATATTATTAATTACTAACAAATAGAAAAGGATATTATTAATTAACCTAATTTTTTTCACACAAGTTTATTATTAAAAATTGCAATTTTATGAAATTATAAATTATAATTTTATGTAGAATTTTAGAAGAGTTATTCATGTCTCGATGAAAAAAAGCGAGATATAGCCAAGGCATTAGAAGAGAACTTTCGAGATTGTCCAAAAATGATGGAAACTTTGAAGGGCAAGTTAAGCCATTGTAAATGTTTGCAAGTTATTTTATAAGGGGCAAATTGGCAAAAAAACCTTCTTTTATGTCTTCAATTCATCAATTGAGATTTCAATTTGTGGGCCCATTATATTCAATAAGTGTTGTGTTATGATTATATATACATAAACTTGTTTCTTTTTTTTTTCCTTTTTCTACCTTATATTATCATTATTTATTTATTCTTATATATAAACCTAAATATTTCTATTTAATTAAAATTTAGTTATTTGTAATAAAATCCCCTAAATAATGTGCCAAATTGAAAAAATAGGTGGTTTGATTTAACGAGCTTCCCAAATATATTCAAATATGTCTCTAATCTATTAAAAATGGGAATTCACAACTTCAAGGCAAGAAATAGGTGGTTTGATACGAGCTTCACAGAATTGCTGGAGGCTTTGAATAGAATTCTATAAAAAAAAATGTGCTTCCACCTAAAATATAAGTCGCAAAGAAGATGTATCGCTCCATCTGCCTTAGCTACTAGAAGATACATGCTTGCCCTAATGATTGTGTCTTGTTCTCGAATGAATATACATTGTTAACACATTGTCCCATGTATGAGGAGCTATGCTACCAATAGAACGGGAAGGCCTGAATTATTATACAAAGATTTAAATGCCTGTATAGCAATCCTAATGATGCAAAAAATTTGACGCAACATGCAGATGAAAAGATAGATGATGGTATGCTTTGACATCCTAATGATTCTCTAGAATGGAAGAAGTTTGATATAAACCACCCTAGGTTCACTCAAGATGATAGGAACCTATGCCTTACATTGCTACTAATGGGATAAACCTGTTTAAGACGCAAGGCAGTATTCTTAGCACATCGTTGATAATATTGTTTATATATAATCTTCCTCCATGGCTCTGCATGAAGCTAAAGTACTTCATGTTGTCCATGCTAATCTCGGGCCCAATCAACCCAGGAATAACATAAATGTCTACCTAACTTTACTAATTGAAGACTTAAAGCGCTAGTAGGATGACAACGTCATGGTTTATGATGCTCACGAGGAAGAAATGTTTGACTTGAGGACCATGCTCTTTGGCACTATCAATGACTTTCTTGCATATGGTAATTTGTCAAGATACAACAAAGGCCAACTTGGATGTCCAATTTTTGAAGAGGGTACACATTCAATTAGATTGAAGCATATCATGAAGAATTCTTATATGGAACATCAAAGATGGCTGCTTCAGGAGCATCCTTACCGGCGTTTAAAAGAATATTTCAATGGGAAATCAAAAGATGGTATGGCACCTTAACCTTTGACCGATGCACATGTATATCAAAATGTGAAAGATATAAAATGTCTTTTTGGCAAACCTTTTGTAAGAAATGTTGGGACAAGTGGGTGGAAGAAAAGGTCCATTTTATTTGACTTGCCTTATTGAAGGACCCTGGATATGTGAGACATTTTCTTGATGTTATGCTCATTGAGAAAAATATGTGTAAAAGTATTATTGGAACATTACTCCATATACTAGGAAAGATCAAGATGTTATAAATGTTAGGCTAGACATGGTTGATATAGTAATAAGGAAAGAATTAACACCAAAGGAGAGGGGAAGCCTTACATTTCTTCATCCGCAGCTCACACACTATTGAAGGAAGAAAAAACTAGTTTTTGTTAGTTCCTTGCTTCAGTCAAGGTTCCAGAGGGTTACTCTTCAAATATCAAAAGACTTGTGTTAGTGAAAGACTTAAAATTGATGGGATTAAAATCTCATGATTGTCATGTCTTGATGGAGAACTTAATTCCGGTGGCTATACGAGGTATCTTGTTTTATGATGTGCGAGCTGTGATCACAAAGTTAATTTTCTTTTTTCAGTCACTTTGTAGTAAAGTGATAGATCCTAAATTTTTTTTGACGTTATAAAATCGAATCATATACACATTGCAAAAGTTTGAGATGTATTTTCCTTCAACATTCTTTAACATCATGGTCCACCTAACAACTCACTTGATTGGAGATGTACAACTTTGTGGCCCACCCTGTTTAAGGTGGATGTACCTAGTTAAAAGTTTCATGAAGATAATGAAAGGGTTTAGGAAAAATCATAGTCATTTAGAAGGTTGCATTGTTGAACAATAAATCTGTGAAGAAGCCGCTAAATTTTCTGCCACATACTTAAAGCATTCATGCGATATTGAGCTTCTGTTTCTCGGCATAAGGGAAGAAGGACTAATAGGGAAGGGATCATGGGCAAAAAAGTTGTAACCATCTTAGACCAATAGTTGGAACAAGAACACCTATATGTGTTGCATAACTCTGAGGAGGTTGACAAGTACGTGCTCAACCATGCACAACCATATGCATCAAATTTAGAGGGAAAGTCCCTATAAAGGAGAAAGATGGTGTGCTCAACAACACAATAAACATTTTACAACATAATTTAAAGATAAACTCATTAACAAGTATAAAGCTGATCCTAAATCAGTTTCTAGCAAATTGAAGATATGGTTTAAGAAATTAAGTGACATCTTACTCAAGCTACATCATCAATGGGTTCACCTTCTATACTAAAGAACAAGATGATTAAATAAAAATTCAAAATAGTTGTGTAACTCTTGTATCCAAAGATAGAAATCCTATCTATACAAAGAAGTCATAATTTGGGGTGACTGAGCACATCTGAGATTTGGATTATGTCGGCTTCTGAGTTCCTTTTTTTTTTGCAAGTAGGTTAACAACAATCACAGCTTAAGAATTAATTACTTAGACTTGATACAATTAAGTTTGGACAAGGAAGGGTATAAAGAAGAGCCTTTCATTTTGGCTTCTCAAGCTAAACAAGTGTTCTACGTCTGTGTTCCTGCTATTGGGTTGGGTTGATTTTTTGTTTTTATAGATCTATTGTATTATTGTTTGTTTATATGTTGTTTATGAAAGCAGGTGGAAATTAATAGTAGTACCTCTATTTTTTTAAAAAAGAAATTGCAAATATTTAACGATTATTAGCTAGAAACTGTAATATATGTTTTGAAATTACCTAAAGATTTCTTAAAATAACCATTATATATGTAACAACAGAGAAATACATTACGGATGATATTTTTGAACCGTTATAAAGCTAAAATTTCCCCTCTATATAAACATCTCTCCACTTCTCCATTTCATTCATTTGCATACTCGTTTTGGCCTCTTAGGTCAAATGTAAACCGCCAAGCCACCAACCTCGAAACTCCACTACTTTGGTAATCTTTTCCAGCGTGTGACCTTCATTTTCATTTGAACCACACCATTCATAAAGCCATCTTTGTGCTTCTTAGTGACAACTCTGATTTGTTGCTCTCAAGCTTTAACATGCATTTTCGTTTATTACTTGCATTTTCGTTCTTCAACCCTAGCCAAGTCGCATTTCATTTGCATGGTAATTTCTAATCATATGAATGTATGACATTCCTTCTCCATTATTATTCACTTCATGTTCAGTAGCTAGGTTTTGGCCTAAGTTGTGCTCATGTTTTTTTCCTCCTTGAAAAATCTCTAATCAAAGGTTCCTTACTTGTTACAAGAAATCATTAAAGCTTTACAAAGATTTCACTATGTTCAATATGTGGCAATGTTCAATGTGTGGCAAATAGCCCCAAGCGGTATACAGTTGCTACAAGCCACATGTATAATTTACCCGAGAGAATATGATTCACAACTATCTCTATAGGATATATGTGTAACCTACAGGGGGATAACACGATTCACAACTCGCCTCTCCCTCAAAATCATGTTAGCCTAGGGAGCTAAAGGCATTCATCGATCCAAATTAGCTCTTCTAGTATCCGCCACAGAATGCTAGTGGGAGGAATTGTGTGTAGTGTGCTTGAACTTGTTGCTTGGCCTAACCACCATATTATCATACCATCTATGACAAAAAAGTATAACACACACACAAACTTATATACATATGTATACACGTGTGAGTGTAAATGTGTGTGTGTGTGTGTGTCTCTCTCTATATATATATATAGAGAGAGAGAGAGAGACACACACACATATATTTGCACATTAGATAGAGTTTTTGCTTTAACTTTGGTTGTTAGATTTGACTGTAAAATAGAATAGAAGCTCACACATCGAGTATAGCCATATAATTTTGGAAGGATTGAGACATTTCGATTTGTGGGTAGGCTCAATGGAACTCCATACTGTAAAGGGCTAAAGGGGTATGCATTCTCAAGCAAGACTTGATAGAGAAGGAGAGATTAGATCTATACAAAGTTATATGCTTCCTAATGAGAAGGAGCATATTGTGTACTATAGATCTAACATCTCATTCTCTATCAACTCTTGCCTGAGGCTGAATACCACTTGAGCCTTTTATGGTAGGAAGTTCAATTGACCTAGCCAAAAAGCCAGGAATGTCTTGTTCCATTCCAAATTACATTCTATATTCACTACTACAAAAAAACAACCTAAATAAGACCCAATTAACGTCCCTTTTCAGAAGGACGTCTCGAAGGGGTTGTCATATTTTCCACTTTTGGTGTCCTGAATTGTATTCAGGACGCCTCATGTAAGGCGTCCTGAATAGAATTCAGGACGCCAAAAATCACATTGTAGGCGTCCTGATTTATTTTAGGACGCCTTATATGGGTTTCTTTTTAATATGCCTGCTACATATTTATAATTGGCTAATTTGCTGCAAAACAGAAATATCAAAGTTTACATTCATGAGTCATAGTAATTCAGCCATATACAAGCCAATAGAGGGTACAGTGGTCAAAATGAAAACGTTCATAAACTAATCAGACCGATTAAATAGCTCAACATGAGCCCATTGCCTTCCCACCAACTAAGAAACGTCATCAAGTCAAAATGAAATAAGACAAGTCAAACTGAAATAAGACAAGATGAGCATCAAACTTGCACTATACATTTTAAGGGCAATTCATTATGCAAACGGCCACATGAGGATCAACACAACAAGCAATAACTCTGTTCGGCCAGGCATGATTGGCTTCCCGAAGCGGCTACGCAAGATGCGCCCGACTCCGAGAGATCAATGCCAACACCATAATGTGTAGCCCCAAGAAGAAGATCGGGAGCACGATACCAAAGTGTGACAACTCTACTTGTCAAGGACTACTTGTGCTCAGGATCATACAAAGTTGCCAGTCCACAATCTGCAATTTTAAGGATTCCTTCATCATCAATAAGCAGATTGGAACCCTTGATATCACGATGCAAGACATCTTTGCTGTGGCAATGCTCAAGGCCAGAGAGTAATTGCTTCATATAGCATTTCACCTGCCAAAGAGAAAAAAAATGGAAAACAAATAAACCTTTTACTATGGCTTTAATTTTTTCTTCCTTTTGACAAACAAATGAGGAAAACCTCTAGTCTTATTGGCACTTCATCAGGCATATGTTAAGAATAAAATTGCCATGAAGCAAATAATGCATCCCCATTTGATACATGTTAACACTATTAGGGATTTTTGACACGTAAATTTAAGGACGCCTTATATGAGTTTTTTTTAATATGCCTGCTACATATTTATAAACTTTCCCAGGCAGTGATACACTTATGTTACTGATAACAACACTAACAGTATAAACAGATACTGGTAGAGAAATAATGAATAGTCCATAAGAAAATAACCTAATACATAGTAATGCAACACCTAATTTACTTAATAGACATGCAATATAAATGCCACCATCACAGTTCCAGAAGAATCTCAAGAAGCATTCGTCTATCAAAATATTTACATAAAACAGATGATCACTTGATGCAGCCAAAAAATGCAAAGTAAACTTTATATACCTATATGTGTTGAAGAATATGTCCAGCCAAAACGTCTCGAACCGTATCGATGTCTTCCTCCGAGTATGGATCCACACTACCAAAAAACTATAAATTGGAAAACAAGGTATAAGATAAACCAATGAAGTGAATGAAATAATTAACAACTCAAGTACAACAACAAAAATATCATCATTTGAGAATCACGGAGCGATTACGTACGTTTTGAAAATCTATAATACGTCCGTTAGAAACGATGGATTGCATATAATTGATAACGTAGTATCCGCACTCGGAGCTCCCTGGTTGTCGAGGGCACTATAAATCAAAAGCAAATTGTTAAAACGAATAAAGGCATATCGAAAGCTACTGTGTCAATGAAATAACTTGAATTGAAACTACTTACCTTCGGATAAAACCACTTCGGTCCACCCTGCTCTTGTGCTCCAGAAAGCATTCTAAATGTCTTGAGACAACTATCATTAACATGGAAATTAACAGACATGAAAACAATTCATTTAAAAGAAGAATCGATGATTTAGACAAAAATTTACTTACTCGGTAAACATGGTTTTGATTTCATCATTTGGCTTGCCACCTAAGGAGTCCAACCAATAACATACGTTGTTGGCGGGACAAACAACACATAGGGTCCAATGACCACTACAACATATACATATTAATATTAAATTAAGACAATAAAGCAATTTATTCTTAAAAATCTTATATAGACAAAACTAAAATACGTACTTTTCAAGTATTGGTGTTAGATAACAAGGAAATTCTTCGTCGCCCATTGTACAACCAACATAAAGTGCCCTTCTGGATAACTTATTGCGAGTCGAAGTCGTGTTTGCAGGACATAAGAATCTACATGAACCCGTTCGGCCTTTCTGGGCGCATATGTCGTGGCAGACACTATGATCGAAATAAAATGATAAATGTTGTTGAATATATAAAACAAAAAAATCAATGCAATAATTAAAGGAAAAAAAACTTACATGATTGCAAGTTGAAGAAATTCTATATCTAAACATTCCTTATGCATAAACTGTTCCAAATATTTGTTGTCAATTGTTATGAGATATGTTTTTTTTTTTGCGCCGACAATGCCCGCATGCATCTCCAAGGATATAAAATTGATGTCCTTGTACAGCTCTCTCAGTTGTGCTAAGTAGGGAAATATGCTCGCAACTTGTTCTTCCTATGAAAACATAAAAAAACAGATTATGAGTGGTTTAGCAATGAAAATCAATCGGGAACCTCCTTCTCATTAATCAGTAATGTATTTCCTACAATTGAAGGTGTCGTCGCCATCTGAATAAGATGATTCGGCTAAAGGATGAACGATGTTATGGCCTTGCCTAAATCGGGAACCTCCTCATCATCAATCGGGATGGCTGTCTTTTCTTCCCCCTCTCGCACACTTTTCACAGTCACCCTACGTTGTCTTGTGGAATTTGCTTGTTATGGTGGGTGGTTTGTTCTAAGTAAACAAGACCATCGGTCTCTTATTCCATTACTTGTGGATGTAACAATTCTCTTATTCTCATATCAACCATGTCTAGTCTTGCACTAATTCCATACTCATTTATGTACAATATGCAGTCATTAGAGCAATTGTGTATCTTTTTATACTCCATACCCATCATAGACAAGATTTTCTTGGCCTCATACATATGATTTGGAAGTACATTATCATCTGGCAACATCACACAACAATTCAAGCAGCAACGTGAAATTGCTATCGGTCCACCCACAAGTTGCCTTTAAGTTGACCAAATGTAAGGTCCCAATCAACCGTGTATACTTAGTACACCCAGGGAACAAAGGTGTCTTTGCATCACTCCGCACGCTATCATATTCACCCGACTGTGCAAAAGATTATACCTCAACATTATGAATCATTCTCTCCATCCCATCATCATCTACCTCAACTTCATTTTCGTGAGACGCACTGGTACTTATTTGCTCACCATGCCATATCCACGTTGTGTATCGAAGGTTTATTCCATCACAAAGTAGGTGATCCCTTATATCAGCAATATCCCTTCAACTCTCATTTAAACAATTAACACATGGATAATAATACATCTCATTTTTTGTAGCCACATTCCTTCTAGCAAACTCAATAAACTCTTCCACCCCATTCTCATATTCTTCACTAGTTCTCAAAGCATTCATCCAACTATGACCCATTTTATTACCACCTAAGACTTTTCCAACAATAGTCAAGTTCATAATAATTTCAAGAACGACATGTTTTTTTCTCAATCTTGTAAAAAAAATTCGGCAGCATTTCTCCTCAACAGTAAGACATCCCAAAATTTCAACAACAAACCATTTCAGCTTAATTCAACAAAACTTACTAAGGCAATTTAGAAAATATTAGCTATTAAATCCAATAATTTCATCAATACAAAATATAAAAATATAGCTAAGTTGTCTAAGTCATAAACTATAAATAATGGACTTCTAAGCATCATGATTCATACTACAAAGTTTACCTAGTTCAATGCACATCAACAAAAAAACAACAATATTTAACTATAATTACCTCAACTTTAAATTCTGATGCTTGAAATTTATTTGCTCAATTCAACCTAAAGACAACAACAATAAAGACAACCTTAGAATTATTTAAACTAACATATGGGAGAGGGAATAATTGTATGACAAAAGGAACATGATTACAAATACCTACCCTAGGACCAACAACATGTTTGGATTGATAAAAGAAGAAGAAGAAGAAGAAGAAATCAATTGTAGGGAATAATTGTATGACAAAAGGAACATGATTACAAAGAGTATTTTCCAAAGAAAATACAATTTCACTATATCAAATGCATTAATGTGAACCTAAAGCGAGAAAAATCAATTCAACCGCAACACTACTGAAGAACTAAGTAACTCTTGAGTTTAGCACATGAAATTGAATTCCAATTGTCCACCAACACATTTTATGTAGGAAACAATTGAGATAGGCTCAAGGCAAGTGTAAAGATGAGTATACTATCATTCAGAAGAAAACAATAAGCTTAGAAATAAAATAAAGAAGTATTCCCTTTAATGGAAGTTTAATACATGAAATGACAAGGACAACCATTATAGATACTACATTATAATATAGACTTGTTTAAAAACTTCCAAATAAAGGGGAAACCCATTCCATTATTTCCTGTTTCATTCCATAGATTCTCATACATTCGAACGCACAGTATGATTCTTAACATGATCAATGCTATTGCAGAGAGCATACAACCACTTCATTCAATCAAAACAATTGTTGAAAAGAAAATGAAAACATTTCTTCTGTAACTAAAATTCAGACATAATTACTTATACCTGCAAAGGACTAAGAGGAGGAGGAAGAATCATATTCTTTCCTCTATTTAGAGCTATAGAATGGAGTGATCAATGATCCAGATCCTATCACAATATTTGCTGCAATGGCATTATGAAATTAATAAAATAATTAGATACAGTTTACAATATTTGCTGCAATGGCATTATGAAATAATTAGATACAGTTTACAACATCTAAACAATGCAAAATGCACATAGAGCCACAAATGCTGCATTTTGTTATTTGTACATCAGTCAACAATATGGAAAAGGTGAATTAACACATTAAAAAAGAGTTGAAAAGAGTTTTCATTCGATTTTGTTGTTTTTTTTTTCAATGACAATTAAATCTAGGCTTGTAGAAGTTCAACAATGATTTCTCATATACCCTTGTTTTGATTGAACAAATCAAGCTGGAATCTTTTATAAACAAATCAACATGATGAATGAATGTACTATTACCCAATTTATGCTTTTTCAACCTCTATTCATCACCTTAAAATACTAATTTTGAATAAAGTTTCTAATTTTCAATAAACATGTCAGTATAATAAATCAAAATTGATCAACAAGTTCATTACATATCCTCTTTGCTTTTTTAGTGGCCTCTGTTTCTGACTTCTCCACTTCATTCAAAGTTTGAAGCTCTTAAAAATTGTTTTTAGTGTAACATGTTTCTCTAATTGATTCCAGAATTCCTAGTCTAAATCAAAGTTTGAAGCTCTTTAGTTACGTTCCTACTAAGCACTTGGAATCTTAGGCATCTTTTCAATCAAAAGAAGGTATAAGTAGCATTATGCTCAACAGAATTTCTATTACGAAAGGGTCAAAGGCTCTTATTGGTCATGGGAGTTAAGAGGGTATGATGGAATTAGTGTCTAAGGCTAAGGGAAAAAGCAATCACTGAGTGAGGGGATTGACTTTATCTTGCTAAGGGGTTAGGCATTCACTGCAGAGGGTTAGGGGCTACGGGGGCTAACGGCTTAATGACAGGAAACCATATTGGACTTGACTTAATCCACATGCTACCCATATCAATTAAGGAAACTAAGGCAAAACATCAGGTACTCAATCAAAATCCTTTACACTATGATTCTTCAAATTTGCACTCCTCCACTTATTAACATCCAGACAATACAAGGAAACCCAAGAAATACTTTGAATACTTTAAAAGGGAAAAGATCGAAGAACCATGAAAGCAAGGGCTCGTACTGTTAGAGATCGTCAGAGAAGGTGGGGGACGCGTCGGAAACAGAGAACGAGACCCGACAGACGCCGTGAAGAGGGAAGACTGAGGAGACGGACTGTCGCGCGTAATGTGAGGTAGGGGAGAGTGAGGTTGATTGCGATTAGGGCTTGGGTAGGTTGTTCGGCGTGAATCGAACAAGGGAGAGGACTGAGTGTTCGATAGGGTTCGACCGAGGGAGGAGAATGATGAGGGAAGTAGAGGGAATGGCTGAGAAATTAAGAGTGGGTCAGAAAGCGAAAGGACGTGGGTGAGCTATTTGGCAATTATGAAATATTTGGCAATTTTAGTGTCCTAAAATAATATTCAGGATGCCATAAAATTCATTAAGGCGTCCTGAAATACTATCAGGACGCCAAAAAATTAATTAAGGCGTCCTAATATTAATTTAGGACGTCAATAAATGAAATTAAGGTGTCCTGCTATTAATTTAGGACGCCAATAAATACAATAAAGGCATCCTGATGTTAATTCAGGATGCCAAAAAAAAAGTAAGGCGTCTTTATCCCAATTCAGGACGCCAAAAAAAAAAAACCTAAAACATTAGCTGGCGCCAAAAAAATTCTCGAAATGGTGCCATGGCGCTAAACAATTAATTTTTGGCGCAAAAAATTTAATTAAGGCGTCCTGATATTAATTCAGGACGCCAATAAATAAAATAAAAGCATCCTAATGTTAATTCGGGACGCCAAAAAAAAAGGTGTCCTTATCCCAATTCGGGACGCCAAACAAAAATTATTCCTAAAACATTAGCTGACGCCAAAAAAATTTGTGAAATGGTGCCATGGCACTAAACAATTAATTTTTGGCGCAGAAAAAAATAATTTTAGGCGTCCTAAAATTATTTTAGACGCTTTAGTTTATTTTAGGCGTCCTAAAAATTATTTTAAGACACCAAATTCTTAGAATATAAGTATATAATTACAAGAATGCCACTACGTTTACTTTTAACTTCCTTTTAAAAAATAAGGACGTTTTTTAGGGAAGTAGTAACCCCTTTTTTGTAGTAGTGATTTGATGTGTAAGTTTCTGTAATATACAAATTTGTGTATAATTTCGTTCTGGATGCATGGGTGAAAGGAAAATCCCCATTTGTTTTAAAAAAGGATTGCCTCAAAACCCGTAGATTGGTGGTTTGCGAAGCTAAATCGCTACACATTACAAGTCATGGGTTTGATTCAGCATGCTTCACTGATCTGATGAAAATGTTAGAGTATTATATTTCTTTCTTGTTTGTCAAAAAAAATATAATAATTTATTTTCCGGCATTTTGGCCAAAAACATCTGTTTCGTGTATATATATATTATTAAATTTATAATTGGCAACTGTAAAGGCAAATGGGGGCTTGGGTGGCACACATTGAAGAGTAAAGTAGATCATTGGATTGCCTTAATTTTAAAAATTACATTAAGTTTTGTGCGGTTGTTTAAAATTCAAGATGAATCATAGTGATCGGGTCTTGTAATCTAAATAACACCAAACAATTTCTTAACACTTTCTTAAATTTAAGGTTGTGGGTTTGGATCTTATATAAAGGATATAATAGGTGTGAGAGTTATGATGGGAAAAAAATTTAATAATTAACATAAAATAATGAAAAAAATAATAGAAAAATATCATTTAAACTACAAGAACCTCAAAATATCTACCAATATATTGCAAAAGGACAAATAGGTAATCTAGTAGGAATTTGAGATTTTAAAGTTTATGTGTTGAGAATTTAAGTATAAGTAATGAATTTAATAGCAATCGACAACTTGGGTATACACAGTGAGAACTTGGAAGAGTTCAAGTTGTTAATTTATATACCTAAGTTTTTAACTCATATATTCAAGTTATCAACACTCAAACTTCATAATCACATATTTCTACCATATTACTTATTTGTTATTTTACTAATTTAATAGACATTTTAATTTTTTTAAAAATTTAAATAATGTTTTTCGGTCATTTTCCATACAATAATATAAAGAATAACACTTTTTCAGTCTTTTCTAACATAGGGAAAAAATTGCCAACTACCAAATAGAAAAGTTTAGAATAATAAGTTGATTAATGGGCCCAATGGCCCACTCTGTTATTCGATCCGATCTTTAATAAGTAGGATTTGTCAGTGGGTGATCCAATACCCATAAATTTATATTTTCTTGGTAAAACCCATAAATTTATTTATTTCTTAGAGTCTGCCCCCGCATTTATAGTTAATTATAAACACTCCAAGATTCTTCTTATCCATTGTCACTGTTTGTTTAAAACACGACAAAATTAGTTGCATTAGAGTGGAAGGCAATTTACCTAAGGCGTCCCACTTCCTTGTTCTTAACGAAACATCATGATTGATTGCTCCATTAATATTACTTTAAATTGAAGATTGAAATTCAATCAATTCTTGGTTAAACTCAAAATTATTGTTATTTTTTAAAGTTTCTGATTTTTTGAAATATAATTGTATATTGTAAAATATTAAAGAAATATTTGTCTTTTTTTTCATTTTTATATTTTTATTAATGAAAATAATTTGGTACAACATTAATAAAAATATTTAATATGAAATTAATGTGGTTTACGTATATTAAGGGAATGAGATAAGTTGGTTGATTTGAACAAATGTGAAATGATTATTTTAAAATATTTTTGGGTAGCATTAAATTACTCATCTGGTCCTATTTTTAAATCACTTCCAACATATTTTACTAAAACTAAGAAAAACCTTAAATTATACTTGTATTAACTCATTTTTAAAATTTAACAACTTTTCAATTTTATCCTTATGTGACATACGCTATATCTTATGAGAATAAAGTCTATATAATAATAAATGAATGATAAAATTGCAATAATATAAAAAATTTAATGATATGACTTATAAATAGGGAAAAAAAAAATAACCATTCATTAAAAGCATATTGAATGTAAAAACTAAAATGGACCGCAAGGAGCAATAAATATATAATATAGAATATATTGAGATTTTATATTTTGGATCAAATCCAACTCATCCAACTAACTCATATATTAGTAGAGCAAGGAAATCGGGTTGAGCCTGTTGGGCCAGCCCTTTAAGCCCGGCCCTTCAAGGGCTGAGCTTGAAAATTTTAGGAGCTAAATGAAATTGGTCTTGCAAGGCCGGCCCTGTAGGGCCTTGGGCTTAAAAGCGTTAGCCCTGTGGGGCTAAGGACTGGCTTGTTAGGCCGTTTTAACTTTTTTCGGGTTAAGGTGCAAATTGGCCATCGAACTTTTACTCCAGGAGCACCCAGCACAAAAAACTTTTAAGTGGATCAAAAATACCAAAAAACTTTAAAAAATGTAAAGTCAGCACAACGTCGTTAGAACGTTTGTTAAAATGTAAAATTTTATGGTTTAAGGTGCAAATTGGCCAACAAACTTTTACTCTAGGAGTGCCCAGCACAAAAAAGTTTTACTCCAAGAGTGTTCAGCACAAAAAAGTCTATGTGCAATCCACCCAAAATCCGACTGTTGCAAATCCTTGCCCGGACTCCCCAACCATGTGCATTGGGGTTTGGAAGAGTGAATGCAACAACAAAAATCACAAATGTAACGAATAGATTTCATTTTGAGTAAGAGTGGTAAGTTTTCGAACTTGCCTGGGCAAATCCATGTGCAATAAACCCAAAATCGACTTTTGAAAATCCTTGCTCGGACCCAGGGGTGAAAACAGGCCAGGCTTTACCCTTAACAGGCCAGACATGTTTTGGAAGGAAGTGGCTTGAGCCTGGCCTGTAACCTGTTACAGGCTTATTTTTTGGCCTGAGCCTGGCATGTGGCCTATTAAAGAGGCTTGTATTTTTTAAACTTTTGTACTTTAGCCAGTACAGAGAATAGAAATATGTATAGCCATTGGACCAATAATTTCAAACTCACGAGACCTTCAACAATTCCAAACCTATCGTTGATAACCTACCATAAAATTCAAACTGTTAGGAAACATAGTATGACATGCATAAAAGTTACCACATAGTATTTAGCAAATTGTTATTTGCAAACACGAACAAATATATCAGAAGGATTCAGACCTTGGCGAGGGGAGTAAGGCGATTGGTTGTCGAGCTAGCGTTGGAAACAATGTCAAGCTCTGACTTGTATGTTGGAGATGATTAGTTTTGATGATGTCTTTATTCAGAGCAAAAAGTTTAAATCATATACATTGACTAACTACTATATATCATATACATTGACTAACTACTGTATATTTAATGTAGATTAGTCCGAGTTGAATTATAGAGATAAGAGGTTACGGAAAGAAGAACTTGCAGAGAATGTCAAGGAAACAAGAAGTTGGAAACAAGAAGTTATGAAAATATTTTGGGAATAATCAAGAATAAGAGAAGATATTGAAGAAGGTAGAATGTCAAGAGAATGATGAGTCCAAAGAAGAAAAAATGAGCTGAATTATGAAGAATGATCAAGAGAAGAGAAGAAAGAATGAAGAACTTGCTAAATGGAATGAGAAAATCATTATACAAGTTCTTAGATTGATTCTAGAAGTCTCCGTGATGATATGGAAGTTGAAATAGCTCAATTCGGAGTTAAAATAAGCTATAATTGAGTTCTTGAAGTCATGCTCGAGCAACAACAAATGTTATGCTCGAGCAAGGTGCAATTCCGCTCAATTCCACTCAATTCCGCTCTTGCTCGAGCATGAAAACCGTCTTTGCTCGAGCAAGGTCGATTTTTAGCAGCATGCTCGAGCATGAAAAGAAATCCTGCTCGAGCAAGGTCATGTTTCAGGTACTATGTTCAGCTCTGTTTCAGGCGACCTCTGGTAATTCGACGATATCTCCCAAACCAGGAATCAGATTGACGTGAAACCAGTGGCATATGAAACTAAACTCCCAATGCGTCATTTTGGTATAAAATTAAAGCCCAAAGGAGTTCCGATAAGAGATATATGAATTTCACAAGTTGACACAAAAATCACCGTCACAATCAGGAGCGAGTTTCGGTATTTTGAGCATATCTCACAAACGAAAAATTCGATTGAGATGAAATTGGTGCCATTTGAAACTAGACTCACATACCTTTCCAAGAACATAAAAATCATGAAAAAAAAGATCAATTGAAGGAGATGTGATGTTTTGAAGTTGATGGTCTGTTCAGAATGTTGCAAAAAACGCTGGTCAAAGAACAACCTCCATTCATCTAATGAAAATGGACAAACCACAATGAGTTTGGAGCTGATTCTTCTTGCATTGGAAAGAAGAATCAAAGAGCTATATGGGGATAATTGGTTTGCCAAATTTGGAGTTATATCAAGGACGCTACACCCATCGGAAATTGACCCTTGTGCTGATGACATGCTTGCATTCTGGAAGGCAGAAAGCTTTCTCGAGTAGAGTATTTGTGATACCCAAGCATCATCAGGTTGAGGAAGAATTTGCAAGTTTAAAAGGCTTGCTTGAGCAGAGTGTAACATCCCATTTTCAAAAGCAGTATATTTTTTTTTTCATCAGAGTAGAGCATCGGAGCGATTGAGTAACTGATACATATATTTCAAATGCCGTAAGTCCGGCTGATTACAAAAACGGTACAATGACCAAGAGTTTTTAAAGTGAATAACAACAAAAGTGTCTCCCCGGCAATAGCCATGCCGTGTCAACAGAAGAGATTTTCAGCCGGATCTCTATGCGGCCTGCTTGCCTTTCTCCTCGGTCCTTGGTCCTCCCGAACCCGACGCTATGTTAAGAGCGAGGTCCAATGCACGGACCCCCGTGTAACTTAACCTCGTGTTTACATACATCATATAAGTACTACGATATTCATGGAATTTTGACGACACTTACTACGTTCAAAGTAGGGTATACATAATCGAGACTTTCTCCGCAGCTTCTCTCTCTAACTTCTCTCTAAGAGGCGAGATTTTTGGTGTGAAAAATGATGAAGGTGCTCATGCCTTTATATAGGCAAAAATTGTGACACTTTGGTAATTTCCATATTCCAAATCTTGTAATTTTCTCTTACCTTATAACCAAGTAAAATAAAGCATAATGGTGTTTAATTCCTAGCCATGCAGCATGTTGGTCGACATTCAAGGCTGATTTGGCAAAGAAAACAATTGGTCCAAAAATGGTGAGTCAACTTGCTTTATGGCCGGTTCGGCGATGATTTTCCCTGTTCGGTCTCCGTTTCGCGTCTCTTCGGAGAAATCTCAAAATTCTGGATTCATAACTTTGAAGATATTCTCTTCCTCATCAATAATATCTAATTTAACTTAGATTTCGGTCCTTTACGGGTTCCAAATCCAGGTTGAAGTTTTCTCGAAAAATGTGTCTCCGAACACGTCCGGTGTCGGAAATCGCTTTCGGAATCATCAATCTCCTGGATAATAATTCACCGATTCCAAATATGTCCATATAATTATAAACTCATCTCCGGATGTTGACTTATAATTTATTTTCTTCAAATCCAAAATGTGAATATCTCGCATTTTTCCCTATTTCGTCTTATTAGGAAAATGTGCTACCGACCTCGGAATTAACTTCCTAAGAGGTCACTTGAAGGTAAAAACTCACTGATCAATATTTTACCTTGACTTTGAAATTCCTATTCCTGGTTCTCTAGATAGGATCCGTTTCCTATTTATTCCATTACTATTCACTATATTATATAATAATACAATTTTACAAAAATATCATGATATTTTTTTTTCTTTTTATTTTTTATTTATTTTTCTAAGCATAAAATATTTTATTAATATTTTTATTTTTTATTTTTTAATAATTTCGAATTTCTCCAATTAAAAATAATTATTTAAATTATTTTTAATTCATTTACTTTATACCTTAATTATCCCATTAATTACCCAGATTAGCCACTTACTAATTTTTGATAATTTTCTTAATTAGGATAAATCATTATCTCACAATTATTTTACTTACATTGGTATTTTATATCCCATGTAAAATATTAAAAATCATGGGGTCAATTATGATCCCCAAAATAATATTAAATCTTGCCTCATTATTTTCCAAGGAAAATATTCCCATAAATTCCTAAAATTAGAGACAACATACTTTCTAATTTTTAATAAATATTTCATTGCCTCTTGGGATTTATCATAATATTTTCAGGCCATTTAATGCCCTACAATTGCATTTAGGGATTTTTAGCTCTTTATTCACCCTAATTTCCATAGTAATTACCTTAGAAAATAAGATAATTATTACTTATCATTTGAAACTACATATTCACCTATTTTCAATAGGTATTATTTATCGAAATATAATATTCCGGATAAATAATTATCCGGTATTACGTTTAGTCATACTCGAGCAACATCGGACTCAAGGCAAAATACTTCAAGGAAAAACTCATGCTCGAGCAACGTCGGGTAAGATCTTCGCTAAGGGAAGCATGCTCGAGCATATATTCATGCTCAAGCAACATCGATCCAAAAAGTCTCTCTTCACCATGCCCGAGCAAGCAAGGTGAGAAAGCGACAGCCCATGCTCGAGCAGACTTAAAGGGGTTGTTCGAGCAACATCGATCAACTCGTCTTCTCGCTGATGAATGAACCCAGCCCGAGCATTATTGGCATGCATGCTTTCAAAGCATGCTCGAGCAGACATGAAAAAGTTACTCGAGCAAAGTTGAACAACTTGCTCGAGCAAAGATAGGAAGCATGCTCGCGGACCATTCTCGAGCAAGGATAACTGAGTTGGTCGAGCAGAGTCGATCAACCTGTTCTCTGGTTTTTGTTTGAAAGGTTGCCCAAGCAAACTCTGGTAGCATGCTCGAGCATTGACGATATAAACAATATTACAAAGTATCAAGAGTTGCTTGCCCGAGCATACTTTTGCTACTTGCCTGAGCATAAGACGATGATTTCCATCTACAACATACTTATACCTCTGTTGCCCGAGCATACCTATGTGTGTTGCCCGAAGCATTGACGAAAGTGATTAATCTTCGAAGTAGCTTGCCCAAGCACATTATTTACCCATGCTCGAGCAAGGTCACCTCCGCTTTGAAATCTCCGACTTCGTAAATCTTAAATCATTCTATGTGATTTCATTCCTTCATATTACTACTCATCAACATTGCTTAAATTCTTTTAATCAGTTTGCTAATGAGTTTCAGTTGATCAAACGATGCTTAACTGAAGATTAAGAAAAAGCAGAAGATATGTCAGATACATTAAATGCACCGCAGAAGCTTCAACGGCTAGTTCCAACGATCATATTCTAAGAAGCTCAACTGAAGAATTGCTCTAACGGTCGAATGCTATTGGTTAGGTATAAAAGAACAAACATTCAAACTTCAAGGAGAGATACGAGCTTGCACTGTCAAAATGCTGATATTCTAAATCCAACACTTATCTCATACACTTTGTTTCTCAATGTTTATATAGTTTACAGTAGATAGTGAGATGATCGATTATGTACTTCAGTGATTATTATTTATCTACTCTGTGAGAGAGTCCAAACACTTATTTGGTTATTTGTTTAGTGATCAAATCTCAAGGTTGTGGAACCTTTGAGAGTGGGTGTACAATTACAACTTGTAAGGGGGAGTGAGTCCAAGAGTGAGAGGATCATCCTTCGTTTACAGAGTCGGTAATTGTATTCTTACAGTACGTAAGAGGATATCTCGGTAAGAGATTGTAAAGGCTACACAAGTGCTCGACCAAACTTGTGAGGTTGTAAAGGCTTTCTCTTGTGCCCGGTCAAACAAGGAGATAGTGGATTGAAAATCTCAAGTGGAGCTTGGGGACTGGACGTAGGTCAAGGATTGGGCCGAACCAATATAAATCTATGTTTGCATATTCTCTTCCCTAAACTCTTATATTTCAGCATATATGTTTTGAATGACTGTCTATCGGTTTATAAATTATTACTGTAATTCAAACCTCCTTCAGTAAGTTGCGAAAAGATTTTCTAAGTTTTTGAAAGTTTTATTAGACACCCAATTCACCCCCCCTCTTAGGTGATAGCCAGGTCTAACATTGTATTCCTTCTCATTAACTCCAACCACAAACATGGGTGCATCCTTGCTTGTTGCAGAAATTACAACCTTCTTAGCGCCACCCTAATAACCACCAAGATCTAAAATCATTTAATCCCTATTAGATCTTAAATAATATCAACAAACATAGATGTTTTAAAACATGAGATCTGCAGACTTTAGATTTGGGAATAACATTCAACATTAGGGAAAATTTTTCGTCCTTATTCAATGAGGATGGGATAGAACATAGTTTTATCAGATTGCTTAGGTCAAAGCCAGACAAGTTTAAGAACAAAAAACCTCAAAACAGAGCCAATTCATTACTAGAAATCAAGAATTAGAACCAATAATTCAATATTAAATAGAAGCTTAAACACCAAATCAAACTAGCGAAAGAAAATTGAACACTACATAGAAGCTTAAACATGAAATTGAACACTTAAACTAAAAAAGGTGAGCAAATCGAACTAGCAGAAGAAAATACTCACCAATTTGTTGGTGAGAGCGAGGCCTAGCCGAACATTGAACCAGCATAAGCCAAGAACAGACTGAGGTAGAGCCTGAGAGCGACGCACTGCGACTATGAGACTGAGAGCAACGAGCAGAGGCAGAAATTGAACCAGGAGAAGTGATGAATAGACTGAGTCTTAGAGACTCTGACAGTGAGAACATACTAAGATCTGAGAGTGAGTGTGGCGACGACGAGCAGAAGCTGTCGGGACTGAACTAGCAAAAGCGACGACGAGCTATGATCTGAGACTGAGAGGTTGAGAGCGACAGAGATTGAGATCTGAGAGTGAGAGGCCGAGACTGAGATCCGAACATTGAACCAGCAGAAGTGGCCGAGAGGTTGAGCTTGAGAACAACGATGAGCTGCGATTTGAGAGTGAGAGCGACGACGAGCTAAGATTTGAGAGAGATAGTGACGACCAGTGAGACCTGAGAGTGAGTAGCAGACTTTCACGATAGAACTAGAAGGTTAGGGACTTAGGTTATTTTTAAGCAACGTGTCACAATCAAGGAGGAATTTACAATTATATTCTTATAGAAGGCCGGCCTAACAGGCTCATGGGGAGGCCTAGGCCTAACCTGTTTAGATAAACATGCCTTAAAAAAGGCCTAAGTCTGGCCTGTTATCCTGACAGGCCTGGCCTGTCCAGGCCGGAACTAGGTCAGGCCACAAGCCTCTGGCCTGTTTCGACCCCTACCTGGACCCCTCAATCATGTGCATTGGGGTTAAAAAGAGTGAATGCAACAGAAAAATCACAAATGTAAGGAGTAGATATTTTAAATCCACTTAAAAATCACAATCTGCACTTGCATTGGGCAAGTTCGAAAACTTACCACCATTAGTCAAAATGAAATTTACTTGTTACATTTATGATTTTTATGTTGCATTCACTTTTTCTAACCCCAATGCACATGATTGGGGGCAACAGTCGGATTTTAGGTGGATTGCACATGGACTTGCCCAGGTAAGTTCGAAAACTCACCATCCTTATTCAAAATGAAATCTACTCGTTATATTTGTGATTTTTTGTTGCATTCACTCTTCCTAACCCCAATGCACATGGTTGGGGGATCCGGGCAAGGATTTGCAACAGTCGGATTTTGGATAGATTACACATGGACAATTTTGTGCTGGGCGCTCTTGGAGTAAAACTTTTTTGTGTTGAGTGTTCTTGGAGTAAAAGTTCATTGGCCAATCTGCACCTTAACCCTTAAAAGTTTACATTTTAACGGACATTCTAACGGCGTTGTGTTAACTTTACATTCTTAAAAAAAAATTGGTATCTTTGGTCCACTTAAAAGTTTATTTGTTGACATTCTTGGAGTAAAAGTTCGTTGGTTAATCTATACCTTAACCCATTTTTTTTAAAAAAAATTACCTAGGCTGTGTTCATGATGCGGGAGAAGAAATTCATAATATCCTTACTTATGAAGCAGAGCCTACTACTCAAAGTGAAGTACAATCAAATGTCTTTGAAATTAATGATAGTGGGCCCGTTTGGGTTGGCGGTAGGAGCGGTGGCTTAAAAACTATATGATTTTAAAAAAAGCTCGATAGGAAAAAAGTCAGTTATAGATAATGATTTGTGTTTGGATTGTCAGTTTGGCTTTTTGCTGAAGTGGCTTTTTTCTTAACTGCTGAGTGTTTGGATTATTATTTCAAAAGTCAGTTAAGATGAAAAATGACTGAAAAGAGCATGAATTATATTGAATACTACTATACATATTAGTTGTATATATTAGAATAATAAAATTTTAATTTTAATTTTAATTTGGAAAAAAGCTAAATGATAATTAAAAAAATTAATAAACAATAAAGTCCTTAATGGATAAAATTGTTTATAAAATAAAATGCATAGAAATAATACATTAATTTCCCCTATTGCTATGGCGGACAAGTTTTTCTCTGATTCTATCAAATCTTATGCAATGCATCAAAGCAAATCCCCAAAAAGATTTCTAAGATTCATGCTTGATACACAAAAATGTTGTACGAGTATCATGATTTCAAAAAGGCGCATTATATATGTTATTATTTTGAAAAAAGTTTTATGATAAAAAATAATAATTTAATACGTCTAACTAATATACTTTAACAATTTAATTAAATATCACCCCCATGAGCCCATAACTTACCCTTCTATTTAAGCTTCAGTATCATGGCTGGTAATTTTTTCGGCCGAACAAAAAGTAAAGTAAAATAAAATGAAGCTGGGAAAGTGTGTGCGCCACGCACACTATGACGCGTTGGAGGTGAAGAGAAAAGATAGGAGGCGATAGGGGTGGGAGAGTGGGAACCAGAAAGTCACGTTATAGTGGCTGCGAGGAAACAGATAACGGGCCAGAACGTTCCGATTCGGTGAGTTGAGGAGAATGGGTGTTTTTGGGCGTTTTTGAAGTAAGCCCATTAATCCTAATGCTGGACCAAACTAACTGCGTTGGGTTTTTTCCTCAATGCAACTTCTAATGGAACAGAACGCCCCTAATGGACCTAAACGCCCCAAATCAAACAGGCACAGGATCGAAGAAGATGACAATAATAGTCATCATACTAAAGTTGCTTAGGGATATACTTTTTATGTTTTTTGTGAGTTATTTGTGGACAATAGTTTGCTTTTAATTACCAATTGGTGAATGTGTTTATTTGTTGGATGATTCGTGTTGTTTGGATATTAATGTTGACAATATTTATTTGATAAATTATAACTCTAATCGTTGTAATTTACTAATTATATTTCTTTAAAAAAATGGAGGAAAAATTGTTAAAATTTAGAATAGTAACTTCCGGGTCTTGTAGGGCCAGCCCTGGCCTTGGTACTTTTAGGTCGGGGTTTGAAAAACAAATGTGTTTTTACCCCGCCCATATTCGGCCTTGTAGAGTACGGCCAATTTCGATTCTCAGCTCTATATATTATGATTTGTTTGGTGATTGAATATAGAATAATTTGCCATCTGTGCAACGCACCAAATGAAAGTCATATGCTTCCCATGTGCCTATCCTCATCACTTCATGTGCCCCATGTTCTTTTGATTGGATTCTCCTTTCCCCCCCAAAACCATTCTCATCTTCAAGCTAATAAATTAAATGTTAAAGCCTTTCCCCTTTCAACATTTAGACGATAATGAAATGCCATTTTATTATTTTTTAAATAATGATTTTTAACTCCTCCCATCCAACATTTGAGCAACCATCCTACATGTTATTAGGGGGAAAACAACTGATTCAATTGTTAAAAAAAAAAAAAAAAATGTATTTTATACTTTTGTTAGCTTGACATGATTTGAATTAAACAGGGCTCAATGGAACTTTTAGAAACATTGGCATTGTTTAAAAAAAATTATATATCATCCTTTCATTAAATTATGATATGCATGATCTTTTAATTGAATTTCGTTTGATAAAAATTTAAACATCTTTACCTATCGAAAAAAAAAAATTAAACATCTTTCATATTTTAAGTAAAAAATTTATTCAAAAAAAAGGACTCGAGTGATTTCATAAATATTTGTGGGAATTAACAGAAAAACATAAAATTTTTTGAATCTATATGTAGTTCGGTAAAATATTCTAGGATGGATTTGTAATATGATTTCTTTATTCACTTGTTTTTGTCCCACCCTCCTCCACACACACTATTAGACTTGTGAGTTTGTTCATTTTTATTTATTGTTTTTTTTTTTGTTAACTTTGATAAGAAATTGACAAAAAAATATGTGAAAATTAATTTAGTTAACAAGTGTTACTCAAATATTATCATTTATATGAATGTCAAAATTTGTTGTAAAATTTTTTATTTTTAAAATATGAAATAATAAAAAAAAAAAAAAAGCCTCCCATGTATGAATGTAATAAAAAATAAAAGCCATCTGAAAAAATCTCATATAATTAGGTTGAGATGGAATATCATTAGGCTTCTAATTCTTTTGGAATAAAAAAAAAATTATAAAAATGTTTTTTATTTTATTTTATAAATAATGAGATTTACTTTTCAAAGGTCATTTCAATTCTGTCCAATTTTACACAAAATATAAGTGAAAAGATAAAAATAGGAGGTCTCTCTTCATCATTTTTCTCTCCATCATCTAATATCTATATCACATTGGACCTACTTATAGTTTAAATTAATTTATAACATCATGCAATTAGTATATGCCTCTTTAATTCACACACACACGTGTGAGAGAGAGAGAAAAACCAAACATCCAGAGGATCGATGGTGAACATCGAATTGGTAAAATTGATGGTTAAGTTGCATTAGTCACACAATTTTTTTCATTTTTAAAATTTTCTACTGGCCAACAATTTTTTTTTAAAAAATTAATTAATGTTTTTAAGAAATGATTCATGCAAATCTATACTCAAAAAGCTAAGCAGCGAGAAGAGAAAATAAATGAACAGAAAGGTGAGAAACGTATATATAAAATGTATATCAAAAAGAAAGAAATAGTATATTTAAAACTAGAAATTATGGGATGTCCCTGAAGGGACATAAAATTAGAAATTAAAAATTTTCGTTTGAAAATCATGGGGTATTGATGGATATTTTCTTTTTCACCATATATATATTTTTTCAAATTTAAAATATACATTTATATTATTATAACTATTTTTTTATTTTTTTTAATATATATTATTTAAAATATTTTAATATTTTAATGGCTTGATCAATCATAGGATTAAATTTAAAATCTAACTATTAAATCTTGAACCGGAGGCTCAATTGATTCAATCACCGACTCAATAGTTGGTTTGGTCATTTTTTTAATGATCAAATCCATGACACAAAAAGATTATACATCATGATTTGATAACTACAATAGCCTAACCTTTTGACCTTTGTGAGTGTTGTGATTCCTTTTCATCCATATAACAGAAAGAAGCTTAAAGACTTTAATCAACATTAGATTATCCTGACTATCCTTAAATAATTTCATTAATACTGTTTTTAGCCAAGTCTTGAAGTCTTCAAAATTATTTACCGGCCGGAGGAGAAACAAATAGACCTCCAAACCACCAAATAGCTTTCACAAATGGACAGTTATCAAATAGATCGATGATCCAATGTTTTCAGAGATGAGCAGCCAAAAGGGCAACTACCATTAACATTAAGATGGTGTTTGATCAAAGTTTCCACAACTGGTAGAGCCTCATTGAGAATTTTCCATACAAGCAACAAATCTTTCAATGGCAGAGAAAGTGACCATAGAAATTTCCAGAAAACTTCAATAACAACTGGAGAATTATGAGAAGCAATAGAATGAGATATCCTTTGCTAACTGAATAATCACCTGATGGGTTCAAACTCCAAACTAATTTGTCTTGGATATTGGAAAAAGGAAGTGGCCGTCTAGAGGATTAGATTTGCAATATCCTATGAATAAAGAGATCGAACTAAGGGCGTTCCATCTAACTGGGCAGGAAGTGGTTTGGTCTTCTTATCTTTAGAATTTAAACGACACTTTATTTTTAAGATTTAAGTGATTAATATTTTGGTTAAATTATACAAAATCTCTCTAAGCTTTGAGTCAGTTATATATAACCCCTGATATTTCAAAGTTATGTAAACCCTAACCTTCTATTTTCTATTATTATTAACCCATAACCTATTAATTCACTGTTATCTTTTTAACATAAGTTGTCACGTTAGATTAACAAATGACATGTGACATCCTACGTAACTTCCTATATAAATTAGTATAAAATTTTAAGGGGGTTAAATTCAAATTTTGAAATGTCAAGGAGTCATTTATAACTAGTCAAAGTTCAAGAGATTTATTTATAGCTAGTCAAAGTTAAAAGAAGTTTAATGAAATTAGTATTTTATGTAAGACGTCATGTGTCATTTGTTAACTTGACTTTGCAAAATGTATTAAGAAGATAACGGTAAGTTAACGACAGTCGGCTAATAATATGAAAATAAAAGGTCAATCGGTTAAATTTAAACTTTAAAATGTTAGGAGTTATATGGAACTAATTCAAAACCTAGGAGATTTTGTATAATTTAGCTTTAAATTCAATATTCAAAGGATTCTCTCCTTTAGGGGTTTTTTTTTTTTTTTTTTTTTTTTTTTTTTAAAAAAAAAAATAAAAAAAAAAGCAATCCCTCCTTTTTTCTTTTGCCTTTTTTTTTTTTACTAGTGCAGTCCCTCCTTCTTGATTTACTATAAGATATTTTTTAAATAATTTTAAATTTGACAACATAATATATTTTGGAGAAAATAATGATTAGTAAATGTATTTTTTATTATTAAAAAAATAGGAAAAAAATTCACATTAAAAATTTAATTGACCACGTTGAAATCGCAAAATATCTGAAAGGGTATGAGATGTGAAAACGGGGAAAAACAAATGCATTAATGAAGGGGAACAGTTTCCCTATCTATCTTGGGATAGGTAAGGAGGAGGCTTCTTCCAAATCTGGGCCATCCAGATTTGATTTAGGCGGTTTATATTAATTTTTTTTTAATTGTCAATTTTTAAATGAAAAAGAAATCATTTTTTGAAAATATATTAGTTAAAAAATTATCTTTATTTTAGATTTTCTACCCATTAAAATAATTATTTTTAAAAAATAAAAAGTAAAAAAAAAATTAATCGGGACTGTTCGATCCCATCCAATCTGAACGGTTTAGATGGGAAGAACTCTCCCTACCTATCTACCTATAACGTAGGAACACCACCCACCTGGATGATTTTTTTAATTGGTGGGACCCACATCGGCTATATAAATATATGTTGGGGTTTGGATCCTTATTTCTTACCCAGACTGTTAACACTTGCTTGCTTACCTCCCTCCCTCCCTCCTCCTCTGAGCTTTTGCTCTCTGTCCCGCCATGGCTTCTCACTCTCAGCCTGCAGATGCCAAGCTGGTGGTTTCAACCTCCCCAAAGAGCGACAACGGCGCCGGAAAAGGCCACTGCTTGTGTTCTCCGACCACCCACGAAGGCTCCTTCCGATGTCGTTTTCATCGCTCATCGTCGTCTTCCTCCTCATCATCAACCCCTTGGATCAAACGTTCCAATTCCATGCCTGGCCACAACAAGCATGCCCTTCCTGTTTCTCCTCCCTCTTCTGCTACTTAATCTCCTCCTCCTTCTTCACCGCTCTTCTGTTATGACTATTATTGTGGTAGCTAGAAAGCTTTGGCCATCAATCTTGCTTTTTGTGATCTCTTCACTACTTTAAACTTGTATCTATCTCTGTTATGTAAATCTATGTTCTGTGTACTGATTGAGTTCTCTCGTGAATGATCTACTTACCTACGTTGTTTTCTTTTTACCATAACTTGTTTTTTTTTTCCCCCTCTCTCTGATGATGCTGATGGATATAGTGAGTTTGGTTTCTCTTATCATTCTTTTATCATTATCTCTCATAATCTCTAAATCACATCCGTCCAATTAATAAAGTACTACTTTCATTTTTCGTTCATTTTCCCAATCATTTTAGGCCAAGATGTAAATGTGAGAGACAATGAAAAAAGAAAAAGGATCTAGATCTAGCTAGCTCATGCGTCCACATGATTTTAATTTGATTCTTGATGATCATAACACAACTTAGTAGTGGAATTGCGTAGAATAATGAAATTGTTATTTATTTATTTGAATTTGAAGATAGATAATATATATATAGGAGCAAAACTTTAGCCCAAACCTCATCCACAATGCAAGAAAATGACAATATGTGTGGCCGACCTTGATAATGACATTGCAATTCCATAATTAATTATTAGATCCTTATCCTTTTTATTTTTATTTTTATTTTAAAAAAAGATTATCTGTCGCTGTCTTCTTCTTCCTGTTTCAATTATGTTCCTTTTTAAAAGAATAAGGAATCAATTAATTCCAAAGATATCATAATGGGTGAGATATGGGTCATAGGATCCCACCTGCCCCATTGAAAAGATAGAAGGTGATGATCAATCATCATTTTATATTTAATATATATTACTTACATTCAGATGAACTAAATGAGGACCCACGTTATCTCTCCTAAATACTAAATTACTAAGTGTCTCTGTCCCAAACTCATCAATTATATACACACAATATTTTTTTAGGACTAAAATACAAATTTGTTATGAAAGTATTTGTTGAGGGTATTGTTATTTTGAAAGTTGTTTTTGAGTTCAACGTGGCTCCGAAAATTTCAAAGTGTATGATGTTAACTATTTAGTTAAAAAATTAACGTTAATCGTTATCATTTTTGACAATAATTGAGATTATTATTTGTTTTTGCCCGATATATCATAATTTCAAACTACAAGTGCTATCTGGTTAATCACCCTTCATAGTTCAACCAAGACTTGTGCAGATAGCGAGCAACCATTTGTCGAATTTATTAAGATCGATAGTAACATGATTAGCCCAAAAACAAATAACAAGTTGAGGGGTAGAGAATACTTCAATTTCAATTCAATCTTGACTTTTGTATTTTAAATCATTAGCTTTAGCCCCAAAACATCATTTTTATGTTCCTCTTGGCGAAAAGTTTTGAGATAGGTTTATCCATTTAGTTAAATATTTTTATTCATATTATACTATTAATATATATGTTTCTTTATTGAAAGTTGAGTTCAAGCATTTTTAGAATGTGGGAAATTTTTTTACTACTAAAAATGTAAACTTTTGATGATGATGATGATAATTCGGAAAATATTTACCATCTTAAAATATTTTTGAATTTTAATAAACATTCTTATATTGATTGTTTTGGTTTATTTTAAATTAAAATGTTAAAATTTCAGAGAAGTGTCAACAAAAGAAATTAAAGATAGTTGCAGTGTATCACCTAAGAAAAGGTGAATTGAGTGATATTTATAAAATTTAAAACAATAACAACGAATAATTAAACTGAGAAGGAAGAGTTAGAGAGATATCACCGAAGTGTGCATAGAGATTATATTGGTTCGGCTTTAATATCTTGACCTACGTCCAGTCCTTAGAGCGTCTCTGATATTTCCACTATCTTTCAACAATTCACGAGCTCCTACAGAGTAATCCTCACTAGAACTCACTCCCCCTTACAAATGTAATCGGACAACCACACTCAAGTTCTGCTACCTTGAAATTTTAAACAATCAATTAAATTGATAAAGACTCTCTCACATAGTAGATATATGATCACCGAAGAATTGAATATCACAAGATATTTAAAGAGAATTAATGAGAAATAAATTTATTGTCGTTGGTTGTTATTAGTTCCGAATTGAATGCTCTTTTATTTATAGGTGAACTCCATTAATGACCATTGAAGCTTTCCGTTAGTTGTATTCAAATTATTTGTTAGACTAGGGAAGCTTCCTGTTAGACACAATCTGGAGTCGTTGGAAGATTTGAGGATATGCCACTTTCATATTGTTGTTAAAAATCTTCCTACGACATCCCTTTGGTATGTAACTGACTAAGGATAAGTCACTTTCACTTTTGCCAGAATGGGTGTTTGAAAATATGATCATATGACCTGCTCTGACTGAGTTTCCATGTGCGTGCTCTGTTTCTGATACAACATTTAGTGTTCTAAAACAAATATTGCTTTTTGAGGCTTTACATGAAATCCTTCAACTAATTATCTGAAACTCATTAATAAACATGTTTAAAAGCATTAAGAACAATAATGAGTAATAATAAGAAGTTATAAGATGATAATCAATGAATTTGAATTTACAAAAATGAAGATTCAGTGCAGAGACAGGTGATACTCGAGTGTCACACTCAAGTGTTGATGAACTTGCTCTCTGGAAGAAGACTGTTCAAAACAAAGCTCAGTTGAAAATATGTGTTTTCTTCCAAACACTCGAGTATTGGAAACCCACACTCAAATGTCCTTTTTCCACACTCGAGTGTTAATGTTTTATGTGTCTGGTAGGATACTGATCAAAAGATAGAGTTTAGAGTAGATGCATTGATCTCTATAGACACTCGAGTGTCACTAATGACACTTCAAGTATGCCACAAAGCCTTAGTTCATCATCGAGTATCATGCACTGACCATGAGAGAAATTACCTTGACACTTGAGTGTTGATGAGCACACTCGAGTGTTAGTCTTCTTGATTCCAGAATGAATACGAGTGTCAGGCATTGATATTGTAAGTGTTGGAGCAACACTCGAGTATTCATATAAACACCCGAGTGTCCAACAATATCTTCATGACAGAAATGAGTGTCAGGCATTCTTTCAGTGAATATTAGGGCAACACTCGAGTGTCCAACTCAGTATTTCTATAATGGAAGTGAGTGTCGAGCACTTTTCCTATGATTTTGAAGCCAACACTCGAGTGTGTCACTATTACAAAAATTGGATATTATTACACCAAGAAACGTCCTTATTAAGAAATAGGTAGTAAAAAAAGAAGGTAGTGGTATTCTTGTAATTAAATATAAGGAAAATGAGCCTTTAACGTCCTGAATTATAGTTTAGGACTTCTAAAATTAATTTTTGGCGTTCTAACAATGTTTCAGGACGTTTTAATTGCTTCCCGCATGGGGAATATGATAATTTTTTTGTTTAGCGCCATGCTATTTAATTTTTTTGGAATAAAATTCATTTTTGGCGTCCGATATTGTTTCAAGACGCCTAAAATCTGCCAAATAATTTCACGCCGAGGAAATATGGAAGAATTTTTTGTTTGCGCCATGATATTTAATTTGGGATATGGAAATATAGCGACCTGACAGTATATTCAGGACGCCAATTTTCTGAAAATTGGCGATCTAATTAACTTTCAGGTCACCAATTTTTGAAAATTGGCGACCTGAATTGTTAATCAGGTCGCCAATATTCATTTTAAAACCCTGATCCCTCACCCACGCGATAGAAATTCCCTTCGTCATTTCCCTCTCACGGCGGCACACTTCACATCTCCGGCCTCCTTCCCCAAATCCAGCCCTGTCATTTCCCTTTTCATAGGCGTCTCCTCCATCGCCACCTCCACCGCGCCACACAAATCGAATGTGTGCTTCCAACTTCACTCCACCTCAGATTCGTGCCTTCTGTCCGCCTCACTCTTCTTCTTCCTCTTTTTTGACCTAGCGAGACACGACCCAGGAAGACGAGACATAGTCGGATGCCTTGGACCCAGAAGATCACTCTGCTCCTTCCTCCTTCCATTATCGCCACCCACCCACCTCCGTCATCCTTCGGCAATCTTGGACGAAAAGGGGTGATACCATTTTCACGCAATCTTGGATGCCAGTTTCGGCTAAAATCAGGTAGGCAATAGCTTGCATTCTCCAATATACTGAAAAATTACTTGCTCTACTGGTTACTGTAACGCATATGGCAATATTGAGCTTAGTAGTCATACTATTGAGTTTGATTATTGCTTTTTATCCTTATTTACAATAACATCAATTGATTCTTTTAACACAGTAATTCTTGCTTAGTTTAAGTCTCGAGTAGAAACTAAAACTTGGCTGTTTTGTGCCCGCTACTGAGGGAATTAGGCGTGGTTGGTTGCAATTGGATTTTGTTTGACATTTAGAAAGAACTAGGCATGGTTTATGTCTTGAAGAAATAATCTAGTCTGCATTAATTTCTGGATCAGAAAATGACGTTTCCAAAATTTTGCATTCCCCAATTAGGAAGCGGCATCTTATCTTCATGTCCTTTTAAAACAATTTCGATTCCTGGTGGTCCCTTGCCCTTCCCCTCGTTGCACCTAGTGCTATTGATGTTCTGAAGTTTAAATTATTTGGATAACACTAATTAATGTTCGGAGTGTCTACTATTTAATTTTGTGAAGTTGGCTTATTTTTATCAAAAAAGGAGTTGGAATTATGTGATACCCTGGTGGCTATAATATCCTGTGGGGGTGAGAAAATATTCAGATCAGACTACTCAAATTTTTGTTACTTCATAATATTATAGGTGTCTCAAACTTAATTTATCGGTTTGCTATGCTTTTAGCTCTTATGTAAAGAATACTGTGTAGTAAAACTAATTGTTCTGTTTCCTTGTCCCTAGAGGATGTAATTCCTAAAGTACTCTTGATAACCACTTGAATTGTTACTAATTCACTGCACTTTGGAGACACTTGATGAGTTGATACTTTTTATTAGATATTATAGTTGTGATCAACGTTGTGCAAGCTGTTTCATATTGAATTTTCATAGCGTCTACGTGTGTGATTACCCTTTTATTAAATGATACTTTTCTTAAGGACTTTCTAATTTTATCATTCCAATTATGCTGCTTGGGGTTTGACTTGTATAGTGAGTGGTGGTGCTCTTAATTAGTTTTTGATAATTTTTTCCTACTTGTTGGAAATTACTGAACTGTGATAGATACTCAACTTCAAGAGTTGAATAATTGTTTTAGTGAAGTTAGTTCAAATTTGCTGGAATGCATAGCATATTTAAATCCGTGCAACTCTTTCTCGGCATTTGACAAGAATAAGTTGTTTGAAATTTTGGAATGTCTTACTTGTAAGGGGAAATGCTGCCAATTTTTTTAAAAAAAGATTGATAAAAAAGTATGTCGTTCTTGAAATTGTTATAAACCTAAGTGTTGTTGGAAATGTCTTGATTTTGGAATGTCTTACTTGTAAGGGGAAATCTTTGCCAAATTTTTAAAAAAATTGAGAAAAAAGCATGTCGTTCTTGAAATTGTTATAAACCTAAGTGTTATTGGAAATGTCGTAGGTGGTAATAAAATGGGTCATAGTTGGATGAATGCGTTGAGAACTAGTGAAGAATATGAGAATGGGGTGGAAGAGTTTATTGAATTTGCTAGAAGGAATGTGGCTACAAAAAAATGGGATGTATTCTTGTCCATGTGTTAATTGTTTAAATGAGAGTCGAAGGGATATTACGATATAAGGGATCACCTACTTTGTGATGGAATACACCTTCGATACACAACGTGGATATGGCATGGTGAGGAAGTAAGTACCGGTGCATCCCACGAAAATGAAGTTGAGGTAGATGATGATGGAATGGAGAAAATGATTCATGATGTTGAGGCGAATCTTTTGCACAATCGGGTGAATATGAAAGCGTACGGAGTGATGCGCAGAGACACCTTTGTTCCCTGGTGTACTAAGTATACACGGTTGATCGGGACCTTACATTTGGTCAACTTAAAGGCAACTTGTGGGTGGACCGATAGCGCTTTCACGTCGCTTGAATTGTTGTGTGATATGTTGCCGGATGATAATGTACTTCCAAATCGTATGTATGAGGCCAAAAAAATCTTGTCTACGATGGGTATGGAGTATAAAAAGATACATAGTTGCCCTAATGATTGCATATTGTAGAGAAACGAGTACGAAGGCCTCAGTAATTGTCCGAAGTGTAAAACTTCACGATACAAAGTGAAGAAAGTTAGTGTTTCTGGAGAGCAAACAACAAAAAGGCAACCTTTGAAGGCATTGTGGTATCTTCCAATAATTCCACGGTTTAAGCGTATGTTTACTAGTGAAGCAACGGCGAAGAAGTTGAGATGGCATTCTGATGAGAAAATATCCGATGGAAAATATCTTCGGCACCCGGCTGACTCTCCGCAATGGAAGAAAATAGATGAAATGTTCCCTCAATTTGGCGGTGAGCCAAGAAACCTTCTACTGGGTCTTTGTACGGATGGCTTCAACCCGTATTGAACTCTTAGCAGCACCCATAGTGCATGGCCGGTTCTCCTTGTAATATACAACTTACCTCCCGGCTATGTATGAAACGCAAGTATGTGATGCTTTCTATGATGATTTACGGACCAAAACAACCCGGGAACAATATCGATGTGTACTTGGCACCTTTGGTTGAGGATTTGAAGAAGTTGTGGGAGGAAGGCGTAGATGTGTTTGATGCATATAAGAAGGAGTCCTTCAAGTTGCGTGCAATGATTTTTACCACGATAAACGACTTTCCTGCATATGGAAATTTGTCAGGGTACAATGTGAAGGGGCATAAAATATGTCCAATATGTGAAGCAGACACAAACTTCCACCAACTAAAGCACGAAAAAAAACGGTCTACCTCGGTCACAGGAGGTTTCTTCATCGGTTCCACCCATATTGTAAGTTAAGAAAGCATTTTAACGGCTTATCGGAGCAGAGCACGGCTCCAAAGGCATTAACCGGAGAGGACGTTTATAGTCGGGTGAAACATATCAATGTCATATTGGGTAAGCAGCAAAGGAAGGCGAGTGAGAAGAATATATGGAAGAAGAGATCAATTTTCTTTGATCTTCCATATTGGCGTAGTCGATGTGAGACACGATCTTGATGTGATGCATGTGGAGAAAAACGTTTGTGATAGCCTTGTCGGTACTCTTTTGCACATACCGGGGAAGACTAAGGATGGAATTAGTGCGAGACTAGATCTGGTTGATATGGGAATAAGAGAACGGTTACATCCACGAGTAATGGAAGATGGTAAGAGGGCATACATGGAGCCAGCAACTCATACACTATCAAAAGCGGAGAAGAAAAGTTTGTGTGGATGTCTATATGACATTAAGGTGCCACAAGGATATTCTTCTAATTTGAGAAGGTGTGTCTCAATGAACGATTTGAAGTTAGTAGTGAGCATGATTAGTATGTTATTGTGTTAGTGATTCTTTGCTACTGTTGTTCGTTTGTATCTGTTTGGTGTTATTGTCTGTTCAAAATCTGCAACAATTGTGACCAACTTTCTTGGAACTATGAACCTTCTTCTTTGCTTGGTGGGTTTTTGGCGATGCAAAACTTGGTAGATATCTCATTGTTGTAATCTCATTGATAGTTTGTGTCTTTGCAAGTTTGGTGTTATTGTGGGTATATTACGGATTCACTAGGCGATGCAAAACTTGGTAGATAGTTTGTGTCTTTGCAAGTTTGGTGTTATTGTGGTAGATAATTTATGAGTATGAAGGTTGAGAGATGAGAAGAGAACTTGTGTATTTCAACATTACTATTTTTGTCATGCATATTGTTGGGGACATGATGATGCCAAATCATGTCTGTGAAAATGAAATCTGTTATTCTACTTGGAGCTCTTAAATGAATCCTCCAAACCCGCACTGTCTTACTATTTTCGTGTATAAACATTGCTATTTTTGTCAAGCATATTTACTGATTCATGTTTTTGGGCAAGATTAAATATGTAGCCTATATTTTTTTTAAAAAAAAAAATTCATAAACGGCGTCCTGAAATATATATTAAGGACGCCTTTGTTCCAAATAAGGCGACCTGAATTGAAAATCAGGTCGCCTTTTATTAAATAAGGCGACCTGATTTAAAATTAAGGTCGCCTTTTATAAGGCGTCCTTAATTGAAAGCAGGACGCCTTAATACCTGATTCAGGTCGCCTTAAGACGACCTTAATTTCCAATTAAGGTCGCCTTTTATAAGGCGTCCTGAATGTTTTTCAGGACGCCTCATAAAAGGTGACTTGAATGTTTTTCAAGACGCCTCATAAAAGGCGACCTGAATTGTATTTAGGTCGCAAACAATCCTAAAAACAACTACCCCAGGCAAGATGTCCCTCATTAAAGGGACGTTAATTGGGTCTTATTCAGGTCGCCTTATTAAGGCAACCTGAAATGAATTCAGGTCGCCTTTTATGAGGCGACCTGAATAAAATTAAGGTCACTTTTATAAGGCGTCCTGAATGTTTTTCAGGATGCCTCATAAAAGGCGACCTGTTGTATTTAGGTCGCAAACAATCCTAAAAACAACTACCCCAGGCAAGACGTCCCTCATTAAAGGGACGTTAATTGGGTCTTATTTAGGTCGTTTTTTTGCTTTTTTGTAGTAGTGTGTCTATATCAGACATTTCAAAATTGGTTTTCTAATTTAAGTTTTGGTTTCAATAACTGTTGTACACTCGAGTGACTTGAATAATCAACTCTATATTTCATTGCAAGTGTTTGTTATCATTAAAACCTATAATCCGAGAACTAACAATTACTACTCCAACAAAACTATGACATTATATCAAAATATTATAGTATACTTTTCTAAAAAAATTATTCACAATTGTTGCTATTATAAAACATTATAATTAAAACTAAATTTTCCTAAATCTTACTAATTTCATTTCATATCATAAGACTTTTTTTGAAATGTCCAATATTTTACTATTTACATTGTGTTTAGTTTCATAGGAGGTTTTTTAGGGAAGAGAAAGGAAGAAGAGGGCAATTGCTAGTTGCTCGACTTCCTCATTTGGCTTTAATTTTTTTTTAAGGGAATTAGGAGGGGGGTTCCCCTCCTCCCCTTATTTGGATAACACAATTCTTAAGGTAATTTAAATATTCTTAAAAGCAATTACTGTTTTTTGTGTGCCTAAAATGTTTCCCTTCGTAGAGTTGACAATATTGGTTGAGCTCATATTACTACTATAAAATATAAATTATATATAAAAAAACGTCCATTTTTCAAAAAAAAAAGGAAGTAAAAAGTAAAGGCAATGACATTTTTGTAATTATGTGCAAGAATTTTGACATTTGAACGTTTGTTTTATATAAACGGACGTCAAAAGTATACTGTTGGTGTCTTGATTAGAAAAAAGATGTCAAAAGCAGGGATTTTAGCATCCCAATTTTGAAAGAGATGTCAAAACTCTACTTTTGGCATCCCAATTTAGAAAAGGGACATCAAAAGCAGGGACTTTTGGCGTTCCAATTCTAAAAGGGATGCCAATAGTAGAAACTTTGAAGCCAATTGCACTACTTTTGGCGTCCCTTTTCTAAATTGGGACGCTTAAAATGGTCTTTCGGTGTCCCAATTTAAAATTGGAATGGTTAAAAATTCAAACCACCCACTTGACCCTACTCCTACACACGCAACCCTGTTCTTGCTGCCATATGTGTTTCTCTCACCATTTTCTCTCTTTATCCCTCCGACAATGGAAACCAAAGCAAGGAACCCCATTCTCTTAATTTCCCTCGCCGCCCTGCTCCTCTCTCTCTTCGCCGCTTCCTCCGTCGATCCATCTTCGTTTTAGACCCAAACATTAGTCCTCCTCTCACTTCCTCATTCTAGACCATTCGTCAGCGCGTTCTAGGTCCCCTCCTAGACACGTTGGTCCCTATGCCAACAAGAAAGATGAGCCTACTAGAGCCAATCCTACCAAACCTCTCTTTGGAATGGTGCCACCTCTCCCAGTAGTGGCGGCGGCGGCGATGCCGCTGTCGATGGATCTGAAGAGTCTATTCATCCCATGAAACCCCTCAAAACCTCAAGATCTAAGGTTCGATGCTTCTGTTACTTTTTTTTTTCTTGTTTTGTTTTCCTCTTAGTCTGTCTCTCTCGCCGGTGGCCATTAGTCAACGTGCGTGCTTGACGAATTTGGTTAGCGTGTCGTGTGTCTTCGTTGAGTTGCGAGTGCACAACTCGGCAACTCTGTTGTGTTCGTAAGTTCTATCAGATTTTATCTTAATTCATGAAAATGACCTCAGTAGCCTCCGATCGTTACGTTGACGAATCCACAAGAGGCAGTGACATAAGTGGCCTCCAGGTAATAGAGCCAATGTTAATAGATGTAGTCGCCAGAAAGACCGTGCTGACTGCCTTTGGCCGAAAGAGGAGAACGATGGTGAAAGACTAAGGAGAAAGGAGACGAGGTCACCAGCAAAAGATGAACCCGTCTTTCCCAACTCAAGATCCAACGCCGAACAAGGATTGCGAGCGCCGAGTAGGGAAATAACGTCGGAGAAGTGTCGATCCAGTCCCCAGAGACAGAGACACAACAAAGAAGATATGCAAGTTTGGGTTTGCTTTTTTTTTTTTTTTTAAAAAAAAAAAAAAAAAAAAAAAGAAAAAAAAAGGCTTAGGACGTTCCTTTTTTAACAAATGTTGTTCCCATAATTTACTATGTCGCTCACATAGGCACCCTGTGTAAAAGGATGTAGAAAAAGCCTAAAAATGGAGTTAAAAAGATTTTTGGTAGTTGTGCATTTAGCTTAGCTTGATGCATGCTTCAACCTATAGTCTTGTGTTAACGGAGTGCATTCTTAACCAAAAGATCTTCAAAGAGTACTCACTCTAATCCTTTTTATAAGAAACAATTTTTCTAATAGGGGTATTTCTAAATATAATAAACAAATCTTTTTTGTCTGAAATTTTGAACTAATACTTTTTTTTTTACTCTCATTAAATATATGTGACTCATTGTCTCTTTACAATAAATTTTCATTAATTATTTTTCACATAATGTCTATAAATAATAAAGGTATAATTGGATGAAAATACATATCATATAATTGTTTTTAATTAAAGAGTAAATACCCTTTTGGATCCCCGACAAAAAACACGGACCCCATTAGGGACTAAAATGAGACTTTTTTATGGACTAAAAATGTTTTTTGGAAATTTGCGAAGGACCAAAATGTTCACAATATACTTTATTCGTCCTTTTCAGGGACTAAAAAGGGCATTTCTTTGTGTGAAGGACCAAAATAAGGTCAGTGTTTTTTCCAGGGACCCAAAAGGGTATTTACTCTTAATTAAATTTAACTAACATTTTGATAGTTGTTCCTAAAAAAGGGATCGAAGGGAGTAAATTATAAAAATGTCATACACCGCTATTATCTTTATGATAAGTCAAGTTTGACCAAGTCTCACATACTAAGGTAATGACATTTAATATATTTTAAATTAATTGATTTTACCCAATTTGCCCTTATTTAATAGTGAGTATTGAAATAAAGATGCTATATAGATTCATTATGTATAATCTTTTTATTTAATGGATTTGTTCATTTTTAAAAAAGAAGCTATATATTTTCTCCCACCTATATTTTTAGGGATATGATATTGTCACTACCAATTTTGGTCACTACCAATGTCACTACTACTTTTCCACTATTAGATCATAATCTCAATAAGAGAGAAATGTGGGTAATATTGAAAATTTGTCATTAATAATTTTCAGGGTGAACTTATGCTTAAGACAAGAATTTTTACAAGTTGGGCTTATAATAAGGTATTAACTTCAGTTGATCGTAAGTCCATAACTTTAAAGCTTCATTTTCCTAAGGTAAGTTGCTACTCGAGTTCCACTTACTACGTTAGATTTTAGAGTCAATACCTTTTAGGTCCCTAGAAAAAAACACGGATCCCATTTTGGTCCCTCAAACAAAGAAATGCCCTTTTAGTCCCTGAAAAAGACGAATAAAGGTGGATTTGTGAACATTTTGGTCCTCGCAAATTTCCAAAAGCTTTTTAAATCATAAAAAAGTCAATTTTAGTCCCTAGGGATGAAAATGGGGTCCGTGTTTTTTTGTCGGTGGACTGAAAAGGGTATTTACTCTTGATTTTAAGATGTAACTCCCTCAGTTCCTTGTTATAAACTTAAAATTTGTAAATGTAAGTGTCTCAAAATATAAGTTTCAATTTATGTTTGTCTAAACATTTATTATGTTTCCCCAATTTTACCCCTTGTTAACTGTATTTGTCGCACTTATTCTTTCTCACATATCCTATTTACATATTATAGCATGATTGAAAAAATAATGCATATTTATCACTTTAACTAATTTTAATTGTTTTCTGATTTAAGCAAATTAGTTATTTAAAGCTTATAATAAGGTACGGAGGGAGTACAAGACTCGTCTGATTTATATTTTATTTTTTGTATATGTATTATTCAGTTAAAACTCCACAACTTAATTTATTCCGTTAATTTTTATTTTAAAATCTTTTAGAGTTTATATATGTATTATCGTAATTAGTTCATGCGATGGTTTATGGGCCTGAGCCCATATGGGCTAGTTGACCTGTTTTCACCACACTATCATAAATACATCCAACATGCTTGCTTGTCTAACTTTTATAAAAAAGTTACCTGTCCGAAAAACATAATCACTATAAACATAAAAGAAGAAAATAATGATCGGTATCGAAGGTGAAATTTTGAAAAAAAAAAAAAAAAAAAAATTTGTGATATTAACTATCTAATTGTTTTCCTTGATACGTGTGCATTAGGTAAAAATAAGTTATAACACCAACACGAGAAAGCATATATATCAAGATGCCTGATAAATATGTTATCCTTTATGTTAGTATGAGTAATTAGTAGTCTTGTATTAGTGGGGTAGTCTTGTATTTTTGTGTTAGTTGTATATTGTTGAATGGACTTGAGCCTATATAAGGTAGAGAGAGTCACTGTATGTGGGACTTAATAATAATGAATAAGATACATTCGTTTAGTTTAACATGGTTAAAGCCATAATTTATGGTCCAATAATTCGGGTCAAGTATTCCGATCCGGTTACTTCTTGAATTCACGATAGGTTCTGTTTTCTCTCGACTTCCCGGTTAGAGCGTTGCAGAGGCAGGTCCGGTTCTATTGCGACAGATAGATCGACGGTGGTTTCTTGGTTGAGATCGGACGACGGTGGTTTCTTGGTTGAGATCGACGGTGGTTCAATCTTCGCTGATGGCTCGCGGTGGTTCGGTGATTCTCCCTTCTTGAACTGATTTCGACGGTGGCTCACGGTGAACTGGCTCGCGGTGGTTTAGGAATCCATGGTTAGGGCTTGGCAGAAACAAAGAGCTTCTATTTCGCACGATACGCGTACGCATCCACAGTGATTCGATCCTCAACAGTGGTTCGGTGGTTCACGATGGTGAAGATGGTTCGCGATTCTTGCCCTGATCTTCGACGGTGGTTCGCGTTTCTGGAACTGATCTCCGACGGTGAAATTGGAGTCAGAGGTTACGGCACCGGTTTTATCTCTGCTCTTGGTTCATTCTTGGTCTGCAATAATCAGAGTAATGAGGTTAGTTCTCATTCTTGGTCTGCGATAATCAGAGGATAGAGGTTCTTGGTCTCATCGGTGAAGTTCCCACAATCTGAGGTTTGAAGGACGGTCGCTGACCGTTCTTGGTCTCGACTGTGAGGTGTGTAAGAGGTCTAATTCCAAGGTTTATAGTGGAGGCTATGAGGGTTTTGTGATTGATGATGAAGGAGATGTAAGAGATATCTCAGGAATACAACAACATGCTGCTAAGGTTCGCATTCCTGGTCTGCCAAATGAGCCGAAGGGGGAATATGGTGCTGTGATAAGAAGTTGCTATTGGAAGTGGAAGCCAAAGCTTAACGTGCACTATGAAAAGGCCGGTTGTGAAAATTTGGAATCCCCGTAGATTCTCTCTCTTCCTGGTTTTGGTGTTGGTGCTTTCCATTATGAGAAGCAAATGAAGGATTTGGGCCGTGACTTTAGAGTATGGGCACTGGATTTCCTAGGTCAAGGGATGTCACTGCCTTTTGAAGATCCCACACTTCAGTCTAAAGAAGGTGTTGTATCTAATGGTAAAATTTCATGGGGTTTTGGAGATAAAGCTGAATAAAGAATAGTAAAATAAACAAGAACGTTGCATTGTTGTTGCTGGGTAGAAGAAACACGCCCATTTCTGTTGTATTGCTATGTTTCTTCTCGTGGTAGCAAGAACTCCAACGAGGAAGCTTTAAATACGACAGCAAACCCAATACTTAGTCAAAGTATGCCACTACCCGAATAGAGACAACAGATGTTACTTTATTGACAATTAGCAAAAGTTGCTATGATTAAGCACAGATTAGATCCTACGTCAGAATGATGTTTAGTGACTTCATCAAGCTGCGCTCGACTCAGACATAACAGGGGAGAAGTTAGTGTCAATATTCAGATCTCCTGAAAGTGATAGTAAATCAAGAAAGGGGAGGTGAAGATTACTGATTTTGGTGCTACCGTGCAAGCTGCAATTCTGAGTTGTGAAGGGAACTAGAAATTTCAAGACTTGCTTCAAGAACAATTGGCAAACATATTGACAAAGGGCTTGGGAATAGAAGCTCACAAGTATTTGCTTAGCAAGTTCGGTGCCATTGATACATGTAGCCCTAACTTGAGGGGGAGTGTTAGTATGAGTAATTAGTAGTCTTGTATTCTTATGTTAGTTGTATATTGTTGAATGGACTTGAGCCTATATAAGGCAGAGAGAGTCACTGTATGTGGGACTTAATAATAATGAATAAGATACATTCATTTAGTTTAACATTTTAATTAAGAGTGATGTATTGAGAGTAAGATTTTGATAAATAATTTTGGTAGTTAAGTTAGTTTCTACAAATTAAAGTCGTGAATCAAAGAGAAAATACGCTCCTAGTTTATTTTATTTTTTATTTTTTTGCCAATGAATACGCTCCTAGTTTCATATGATAGTATACTTCAAAAAATAAACCACAAATATCACCTTAATCAACAACTTGTTATATGTTAGCAGAGAAATAACAAATATGGTTTTAGATAGATAACTTTGAACTAAATATGTATTCCAACAAGCAACATACTCAGCTCCAATGATCAGTTAGCATTTATAGCCAGTGTTGTTAAAACGTCGTTTCAAAACGTTGAAACGTACGTTTTTACGTTTTTCGCCGGAAAATCGTCTCAGAACGGTGGTTGAGACGGAAATTGATCTGAAATGGTCGAAACGCCGTTTTAAATCGGTAGAAACGGTAGAAACGGGCAAGTTTACCGTTCGACGAGACGATGCTCCCGGTCTCGCGGAACTGTTTTTCTATCTTCGGGTTCGATCCGTATCCGAAGATGTAGGAGACGATGCCGTTGGAATGATGCCCGCCGTGGCGGTGGTGGTGAATGACGCCGCCGGTGAGAGAGGAAGAAGAAGACGGAAAAGAATGATGCGGGGTCGAGGGTCGAAGGTTATGTTCGCGGCGCTCTCTCTTTTGAGTCTCTCGTTCTGATATATCTCCCGTCTGTGCCAAAGATATAACCTAATTGATTAATTGGTTCCTGGTCAAAACGCGAGTTTTGACCGGGACCAATTTGCAAAGTTTAAACCTTTTTTTTATAGAGGGACTAAACTGAAACTTTTGTAACTTGGGTTCAAACTTTTATTTTTAAATTTGATCTAATCTTTTTAGGCATCTACAATCCAAAATAATTAATCTAATATCCAATATTCTCAAAAATTAGAGATATTGACTTTGACTCCAAAGACTTAAATTAGAGATGTTGATCTCTTTTATAATTTTATTGTCTTGATGTTTTAATTTTAATATGTATTATGATGACTGAGTTTGAACTTAATTATTTCCTTGAGTGTTTAGACTTAAATTTGTGATGACTTTAATGTATTGGTGTGTTTTGGTTTTATATATGTTGGATTTTATTTTTCTGTAGTATGTAGTAAACTCTTACGTTTCGTTTACGTTTTGCGATTTTACGTTTTTGCTCACCCTTACCGTTTCTACGTAGACTCTACGTTTTAACAACACTGTTTATAGCACATATATACATTCAAACCACCAAAAACTTGAAAAGCCTAAAAACATTTTGTTAATTATCAACACCATTTTTTGGGCATGGCTAGCGCAAGACATGAAAGAATGACATACATTAAAACAAAAATATCGTTTTGAGACACGTCTTTGAAATTTGGAATCCAAGAGAAGAATAGAAGTCTGTTATAATTGTGAAAACAACTGAACATAATTAACATAAGACGTACAACTGCAAAAAGGAGAAGCTCTTGATGAAACAATAAGTGTTTACCTCCAGTGTAGCTTTAGCTTCCTCATTAAATGTTTTGCAAAGAATATCATAACTGCTCTCTATCCCTCTCTGCACAAGGTACACATACTGCAGCTCAATATTAGAGTAGAAAATAGGTGATATTGGTTGCATTATGCCATTATCGTAAAATATTAACAATATACTATTAGATTAACTTTTAATGGCGACATATTTCATAAGCCTTACGTACCTTATGTTATCTATCTATCACTTAACTATCATCAATCATCAACTATCAATCAATTATACTTTTGAAAACTGGTAATTCACGATTTAGTGAGAAAAAAAAAAGTAGGTTTAGATCCATTAATCAATATCAGCATAACCAAAAAAAGAGCATAGACATGGGAGTAACGAAGTAATTGATGACGTTCTCATCATTAGTGGGAATGTGATACACACTGTCCTTCAAGAAGCGTCGATGGGATTTCAAAAAAGCAATTGGTGGGTACTGTAGTTACTGGGGTTGGTGTAGATTGCCGGCAAACAAAATTGGCAACAAACACTTTACAATATAAAAATGCAAATCTTTGAGAACCTCTTTGATCTGCTTCCATGGATTCTTGAGGAACGAGCACTTGTGCTATGCCAAGCAAGGGAGAGAACAGCCATAAAACTTTGAAGATTTCTTGGGTAATTAACGTAACTAACAAGGGTAATTTGGTAATTGCACATTTAAAACTTTGAAGATTTCTTGGGACTTTTTTACCATTACTTTTCTTGCTTGAGACCTTTTTTAGCTTCAAGCTCTTCATTCTCGATCTTTTTTGGTTCAAGAAAATGCAGAAGGTCTTGAATAGTAGAGTGGAGATCACTACCCTTCATCTTCAAAAGGGTGCTGTTGAAGTTGAAGGTAATTAAAAGCAAGCTGCCTAAACACAGGATGAGTGCAATATGACATGTGGATGTTGTGAACACTGTAATCCACTCATCCCCACAGCATGAGATGTAAGCTTGGTGAGCTTATGGGGATTCTCAACTTCAATCTCAACTCTATATCTAATCTTCATAGAATTATATGGTACATCTAAACTAGAGCTATGATGAACATGTTAGTATTTAGGTGTCCTAGAGACAATCTGTATAAACAGATCAACACCTTTTTCTACGTTGTAGTATTTTATTATTAATAAATGAGCATGTTTTATCTTTATCATTTTTATGTCTCATTTTTATTTTAAAGTAAATATGTGTTTGAAGATAAAAGCCCTAGGAATAGAATATGTGTTTATCTCGAGGATCAATGATAGAGATCATGATCATGAGGACTCAAGAACACTGTATATCTATTACTTAAAACTTGTTCCTAGTCTTGAATCACCAAGAAAGGGCATTGATGATCTCAATAAGACTAGTACGATATCGTCTACTTGTCTAGAGATACAAGGTAGGGACCTCATGGAACACAGGTATGAAGATGCCTTGGCTGATGTCGTGGGTAGATCTGTTGGAGAATAGATAGTACCGAATAGACCCGCCGAGAGACTCCACAAAGATTCATTATAGAGGGTATCGTTGGATATGTAAAGTCTCTCATCGTTTGGTAGTACGGATCGTCCTGGACTTAAGGATGTCATCGAACACTATGTTCTAGAGTTATACTTTGAATGTACAACTCCATCCACCTGAAAATGGGGAGAACAATGTACTCTTGGGTGTAACTCAAATACATGAGTATAGATGGATATGCCAAGAGAGTTCACAGTCCTCTACAAGGGATTAGTTGTTTACAAAACCGGTAGAGCTTTGAAAGCTTCCAATTAACTCGGGAGTCTGTGCGCACAGCAAGTGATCATGAAGAGTCATGATCTATTGTAGAATTAATATAAGAAGATTCCTAATTCTGTGAATTAGCTACATTTAGTCAATTGAGAGAGATGATACTCTATCTTTGCTCTCGACTACATGTGAATGACGACGTGAGGGATGATGCATGCATGGTGTCCAAATATGAAAGGTAGATCACTTAATCAACTCAATTAGTTCTAGGGCCACAGAGCATTGCTAGTGTTTTATGAGGTCATTAAATAAATTGGGCTCGTTAAAGGAGTTTTAATTGGTTCAAGTTTATTTATGTCAGTGACTAATTGGGCCTAATGGGTCACACATAAAGGTTATTCCCGATTGTTTAAAATTAGCAAACTTGGGACAATAATTGTTATTTGGGCTTTGTCAAGAGTAAATGTGTAATTGGGTTGGAGTAGGACTCCAAGCCCAATGAGGAAATTTGAATTTTAATTTAAAAGGTTAGGTTATAAAAGATAATTTTGAATTATCTAATATATATATATATATATAAAGATCCAATAATGATTGGATGAAGATAGGAGAAATAATAAATGAAGATTGATTTAAAATGATTTTTGAATTTTAGCTTAAGAGATGAATGTTATTCATCATCTTAAATTATTATACAATATTCAAGATATGAATTTAATTCATTATGATTTGAATTTTCCAATTCGAGTTTGGATTGGGCCTTTCTTGTGAGCACTTAGATTAGAGTTAGACTCTTATAAAGTGCTGATTTTTTATGTGCCCTCTTTATGGACGTTTTTTGAAGAAAGAAAAGAAAATAAATGTGATCCATCATCTTAAATCAATCCAACAATCAAGATATGAATATGATTCATCATATTAAATTCAATCAATCAATCAAGATGTGAATTTAATGTGACTTGGTTGACAAGTAGTTGACTTATTATCTAAAACCCCCTTTCTTAGTGCATAAGCTGAAAATTCCTAAGGCAATTAGGACTAGGAATTTTTGGCCCACCAAAGCTATAAAAAGGGGAGGGTTGGACTTTTTTTCCACATCCTTATACTCTCTAAATTTCGGTCTTTACCAAAGGTTTAGAGAGGAAAATGCACCATTCATAAAAGGGTAAGGTTCCAACCTTGTTTATCCTATCCATAACCTAATTCCAAGAAACCATCACCTTCTTGAAAAGAGGAAAACCCAAGGAAACCAAACATCAACCTTGTCTTCGCCTAGCAAGCATTCAAGGAGTGAGAGGTTTCAAGAGAAGGAGTTCTCGTTGCGATCAGGGGGTAGGCGTGTGGATCAACGTTAGAGGACATCAACAACATTGAGGTCTTCAAGGGATCTAAGGTAATCCTAATCTCTAATAGTCATGTTATAAAGTTATCCTAATCCTCAATAGTTGTTTTAACAAGTATCCCAAAGTTCATGAATATTATAAATTGTTATGAATTCTCATGAACGCCGTAAAGAGTTACGGATTAATAATTATTAACTAATTAATGTAATGAGTTAAGGTTAATAATTCATGAAGATCGTAAGGAGTTACGGGTTTCCGCAACGATTAAACAAAATTTTTGTTTTCAACCTCATGAACCTTTGCATGAAAGTCATGTAATAGGCAAAATTAACCATCAGAACAAGGTTAATAACTTCACTTACTTCATAAAGAAGGATTATCAGATGATGGCCTCTATTATTAGTAAGGAGGAGAGGAACATTAGAGAAATCATCTTCTTTGAGATCAATAGATGTAGATACACATTTGCCAATACCACTCCTATTACTTATTCTCAGTTGGTGTCACTATTTCTAAAGGTAAACCAGATTTGGTATTTGGAACCAAATGAGCCATCGATTTTTATTCCTAAATCTGATAGGTAGCACATCCAGATAATGAAGATTCACTTGCCTATACCTTGTCCATCTATCTAAGGCACACTAAGCTTGCTACAAACAAAACTGAGTTCATCATTTCTGTGAATGACAAGATTAGGCAACTTTGTGAAACCAGAACTTTAAGGCCTTATTTGAATAGTAAGAGTAAGACCAAGATGCTACAGGAGCAAGCTAGCATTGGGAGAAAGTTATGTGCTATGGTTGTTTGCTAAACAAGGGGTACACACTAAGTTGATGGATGCACATGAAGCCTTATTTCGAGCTCATCTTGGTATCCTTAAGTGCCCACGAAGACTACATCTTCAAAATCCCTCTGTACTGATCACATCATCAAACAATGACTAGCCAATAATGCATTAATGGACTACAGAGGACTATGACTCGAGTGATTGCACATTATTCAAGTGAGGTATTGTATTCTTTCTCAATTCAAATTATCTGATTTGCATCACTTGAGTAAACACTTGAGTGATGGTCAAGTAAAATCACTCAAGTGATATCGAGTTTCAACTATAAAAGCCCTTAATAGCATCGTCATTTTCAAAAATTGATTTCTCATCAAATCTTTAGACTTTCATACTTAATTTCTCTACAAAATTTCCAATGGTTTTTCAAATCAAGGAGAGTTATTAATTGTTTTCCTCATAACGATTTCTTTATTTAAGCCATGAATTTATTAAGGGGGAGCTTCACATTAACATGTGTTTTATATCTTAAAAGTTCATCTCTTTTATTTGAAGAAAATCCTTTTAACATACTCATCTGCATTTACTATCTTTTGATTAGTTTTGATGGTGAGTTACTCGTATATTTTCCTTACATGATCTTAATTTTAACATATCATGTAGAAAGAATAACTTTTATACTTGATGGCACTAATCATTTTTTATGGAAGAAAGATTTGCACTTGTGGCAAGAAAATTTGTTTTGTGCAATAAATTCTTCAATGTATTACAAGAAGAAACTATCAAATTTGAGGAAAGATGCTTTAACACTCAATCAAAAGAATTATATTGGCTGCAACATTCAAAGGAACAAGAGGCACAGACCATAATGATTTTGGTAGCATCCAAAAGAGTTATGAGCATAGATTGAACTTATTTAGAAATCACATGGGTATTCCTAATACTGAGGAGTCTTCTGATACCATGCTTTAAAGTCTCGGCCTTCAGAGATTCCACTATCTCATCCCATTGTTCCTTATTCCTTAGCTACCTTAGATCCCCTTAGTATTGACCATATTCATTCAGTTGAGACACCACTTGAGAAGTCGGTACTTCAGTTTGCCTTCTACATCTCAGAGGCTATTTATGAGCCTTCTATTGAGCACACTTCCGAGCCTACCATTGAGCTACCACATTTCACTCCTATGAACTTGATCTATTAGAATTGCGTAGCGAAAGTGTGGTGAACACAAAATCATGGATTTAACACAACAAGAAAAGAAGGAAATGGACTCCATGGATCAACCATCAGCTTGCTGAATCCAAATAAGCATTTCTAAACACTCTCTTTATATTTTGTGAATACTTTGCAGAGATCTTTAGTATCAATTTGCATTATTATGAAAGTTTTCTTGAAAACTTTTCCAAATTGTTTCAACTTTTTTTCATAGTAACCATTTTTTATTTGCATTACATTAACAGTGAAGGATGATACATCCCTTTTGATTTGGGGAAGAGAAATGTATTTCTAATTTGGTTTCATATTTTCTTCTTCAAGAGCATTCCTTATTTATCCTTCAAACTTTCTATTGATATCAAATAGGGAGAGAGAAGGGTAACAAAAATATGTTGCATTTAATATATTTTCATACTCATACATATTTTTCTTATAAGACTTTCCATCATAAAAAAGGGAAAGAATGTTAGATATGCTTAGTTTTGATGAAATATCTTGTAGATTAGTCAAGTAAAGAAAGAACTTACTACCTCCGATCCTAATTATAGGAACACTTTTGTAGTGTAAATTGCATTACAAAAGTGTTCTTATAATTAGGACCGCAGGGAGTATCAAATTGGAATGATCAAAGAGACAGAGAGATTGAAGAAAGTGTTGGTTCCCTATTCATGTTTTGATGATGATTAAGTTAGAAATCAATGTATGACCAAAAGAAGCAAGTTAACTTGACCAAAATCACATTTTGTCCGAAAAATGGTTTTCGTCACATTGGCTCGAGCCAATGTTGCGTACTCGAGCCAATCACTTATGCATCGATCGCCGGAATAGTGTATTGACTCGAGCCGATAGAAAGGCGCCTCGAGTCTGGATCTAGACTCGAGCCTAGTAGATCAGAGACTTGAGCCGATGATCTTTAATTTTAAAATATCTTCCAAAGTAAGAATCGATTGACTCGAGCCTACAAAAAGTATGCCTCGAGTTTGTTGCTAGACTCGAGCCTGGACTTTCACTGACTCGATCCAAAGCTTTGAATTTTAAAATTATTTTCAAAACATTTCTTTCTTACCTCAAGCCAGCAAACATCAACTCAAGGCAAAATCTTGACCGTTACATTCAAAGGTCAAGCCTGACTCGAGCCTACATTTATCTGCCTCGAGTCACAGTCTTGCTTAACAAATTTCAAATGCTTTTTACCTCACGGCGACTCGAGCCTTAGCTATTGGTGCCTCGAGTTTCAGCCTAGACTCGAGCCAATGAATTGTCTGCCTCGAGTCAGATAGCATTTTCAATTATTCTCTTTGACTTTAACGATGGTTTGACTCAAGCCTATGAAAATGGTGACTCGACCCACATTCATCTCTGTTTTTGAAAATACCTCACAACCATCCTAAAATCTCTGGGTATGCTTTTGGATTCTTCATATCATCAATCATTAACTTTCTTAACTGCACTTAATCAGTTTGCTAAGTGTTTCAGATGATTAGAACAAGCATTAACTCAGAATTTGAATAAAGCAATTCGACGTGTCAGAGCATTTAATGCACTTACCTATTCGAGACTCTCGGCCGAGCGCACATACATACGGACATCGAAAGACATTTTCAAACAAGATTGTTTCATTCTCTTTGATGTGCTTCCAACGGTCATAATTCTAGGAACAAGAAGAATGAAAGAATATTGGGATATGAATATACAGACTTCCGCGCTTCAACTCTAATGGACATATTAAAGAGTCTCAACGGATATTTCTTTAAAGCTTCTCAATGGTCATAAATGAGATAAACTATAAATACCTGAAGCTTTGGATTCTCCAACTACTGAAACGCTGTGCATTCAATTTGAACTTATTTCAATTTGCTGTTTCATCTACTTCATTTATATCTTCGGATATCTTGTACCTCGGTGTTTATATTTATTTACTCGTGAGAAGTTTTAAACACCATTTGATTATCAGTTTAGTGGTTAAATCTTAAGGTTGAGGAACCTTAAGTGTGGGTGTACTATTACAACTTGTAAGGGGGAGTGAGTCCTAGTGAATTAGGATAATCTCGAGTATAGAGTGTGTAATTGTAACCATTTGTGATTAGTGAAATACCCAAAGGATTTGGGGACTGGACGTAGGTCGAAGTGTTAGACCGAACCAGTATAAATTGCCTTGTGTCTATCCTTCTTCTCTAACTCTGTCTTACCTACGCTTGTATGCAATCCGCAAAAAGTTTTTGAGATCATCTATTCACCCCCTCTAGGTGATATTCCTACCTTTTAGAAAGAAGAAATTACAAGATCTAATGGGAATATCAAGATTCAAGTTCTTATATATGATACTGGAGGTCTCCATGGTCAAATGAATGTTGGAATGGGCCTATTCGAAGCTAAAATGACCAATATTGAAGTTATACAAATTTCACTCGAGTGGCAACTCCAGAGAAGACCACTTGAGTGATTTTCTTCATCATTGGAAGCAATCACTCAAGTGGTGTGCTAATGATAACTACTCTGTTGTGCTCTTTTTTTGTTTAGCCTGACATAGGTGTGGTATTTTGGACATATCTTTCAAACCATACATCCAATTGATGTGAAACTTGCTTCAATGAAACTACACTCCAATTCGACACACAGACATCAAGATTAAGCTCAATAGAGTTCAGATGAAAGAGATGTGAGATTCAAAAGTTGACACTAGAATTATTCAAAAGTTAACACTAGAATTTCTCGCGATTTTTCAGAACAGGTTCAGTAACTTGGATGTATCTCACAAAATACACATCCAATTAAAGTGAAATTTGTTGTATATGAAACGATATTCAAAATTCGTTTCACAGAAGCTGAGATTAGGCTTAAAGAAGCTCATACGAAAGAGATGTGGAAGTCTCGTAGCGGTTTGAAGGAGGATTTTTGTATTTGATTAGATATTAATAATATACATAAATATTAAAATATTTCTTAATTTTTAATTATTGAAAAATATTTGAACATAAAAGTTGTAAAATATTTAATTTTAATTTCTTATTGAGAGCTTTCAACATGAATCATTCTTAAAATGAGTGCCCATTCCATCTTACTCTCAATATGGAATGACAACTGTGATATGTTTGATTTGTTGTAATGAATTATAACTTGATGGCCGGGAAAAAAAATTAGAATTTTATACGAAAATAGAAGGAGGATTTTTAATGATATGAATATGAACAAGACTTTCGACCGTACGATGCGTGATATGTTTGTACCAAAAAATTTGAAATGAATAAGATGGACTAATATGTAACAAATTAACCGTTCTATTAAATCAATACAGAGGATATGAATAGTTTTTCTTAGACTAAATATAAGATAGGAAAGAAAAGATGGGGTGGGAACTGATTCCAGGGATATGAATAATTTTTCTTGTTATCTTTGCCGGAAGAGTACGAATAAGATACAGAGGATATGCATTAAATTGTCCTTGAGCTATGTAGTGTAGAATAATGCTTTAACAGTGTGCAAAATTTATTATGTGGTGTTTAATATATACGTAGAAAAGTAGCGTTTTCTTAATAAAGAGAATAATACACTTTCTCATTTTCATTTTCTTTTTTTAAAAATATTTTGTTGGTGTGTCAAACATTTCATTATACATTTATACTAGTTTTAGCCTCAATTTTCATGCCACTGTCATTGGCCAAATTAATGATTTTTATTTCTTTTACAAGTTTAAAAGGGTTATTCTCTAGATAAATACAAGTGAAATTTAATTGCAAGTCAGTAATGTCTATCCTTCATGAAATATATTATTACTAATACATTCATTTCCTTAACTCCTTTGATAAAGCAATAAGTATTGGACCATCAAACGCTTGGCCAAATCGGTGGTAAGAGGTTGTCCAAAACATTAACCACGAGTCTTGAGTTCGAGACGTGGGAATGCAGCGTGCGTAGGTGGTAGAGGCTTCCCAAAGAAAGGGCTAACCTGGTCTCGGTCCGGATTAGTCTGGGCCGTTGATGTGCCTGAAAGATGGCTGCCTTGGGACACCGGATGCACTACGCAAAAAAAAAAAAAAAAAAAAAAAAAAAGCTATAAGTATTGGTGCCTATGCGTTACGTTCATGTCTATATGGAGAAATTCTTGCATAAATCTAATCTACCACATCATCTTTGATCTGACTAATTAGAATCTAGAGTAAATACCCTTTGGGTCCCCCGACAAAAAACACGGACCCCATTTTCGTCCCTAGAGACTAAAATGAGACTTTTTATGGACTAAAAAGGCTTTTTGGAAATTTGCAAGGGAACAAAATGTTAACCAATCGACCCTTATTCGTCATTTTCAGAAACTAAAAAGGGCATTTCTTTGTGTGAGGGATCAAAATGGGGTCAGTGTTTTTTTCCAGGGACCCAAAAGGGTATTTACTCTAGAATCTAATAACTCAGTTGAATTGACCCCTCATTTAAATCTATATCATCTCAAATTCTTAAGCAATTTAATGATCATTTGAAAAAAAAAAAAAAAAAAAGCTGAAAGGAATCAAACTTGCTTCATAAAGTTTCTATCAATAAAGAACCCTAACCCCTCTTTTCACCAATCGTCCTCCTCCCTGCGACTCTAAGGCCATGTTTGTTAGAGCGAAAGTTGAGGATGGAAAGGGAAGATAACACGGTTCCCTCTGAAAAAACGTGTTTGGTGCACCCATCTTCCGTCAAGTAGCATTCCCACGAGCCTCAAAGTTCCACCAACCATTGGAAGGTTGATTCCATCTGAAAATGGAGGGAAGATGAAATCTTCCCGAGATCGAAATATTGGGACATAAATGCCCCGTAAAAAATCGCATCTCGTGGGTCACCATTGCGATTTCATCACATCTTCGATTTAGTCGCCCCATCTTCTCGGGTTATACACTGGGCTTCACGTAACTTTACATTACGAGCGAAATTTTTCTCTTCTAGACTCTCGAGGTGTGCTGTTTGTGTAATTTTCTCCTCGGGACGGAGATTCCACATTGTTGTCGAGAATTTTGCAGGTGTCCGGGTGTTTCGTTTTTGGTTGTATGTATCGTTTTTTGTCTACATTTGTGTCCTCTTTTGTTGATTAAGATTATTCTTTTAATTTTTTCCTTCTTGTCGGATTCAAAGCTGGTTTAATGGAATGAAAATGATCGTTGTTGTTGTCCTTCCGATATGAACTGATGCGTAAGTTTGGTTCTTGTCAAAATTTTGGTTCGAACGCGTTCTCACTTTAGTGCATTACGTTCGAACTTAACGCCTCGTTCGAACGTAAGTTTGAATCGTCAAATCATTTTCTCCATTTTTTATTATAAGGCATATATAATGGGAAGAAGTGAAGGTCGCAATGAAGGAGAGGGTGCCAGCGACCATTGACGGAAGTGAAGGTCACGAGATGAGAGTGAGGAAGAAGGTTGCGGATGAGAGCGATAAAGAAGGTGTGGTTGTTTTATTTTTTAGGGGCATTATTGGTATTTTACCTCTCCTTCCCACTTAACCAACTTTCTTTTCTTCCTACCAAACATTTTATTTTCCCCCAACTTGAGTTCCATTCCCATGTCTACCAAAAATTTCTCAATTTTTTAAAGTTCCCTCTCAATCTTCCTTTCCATTCCTTTCACTCCTTTAAATTCCTTTCCCTCCTTAAATCTTCCCTGTACCAAACGGGGCCTAAGGGTTTGTTTGGTATGAAAGATTTGGAGGGGAGGGGGACTTTTTATTAGTTAATTTTTTTAAAAAAAATGGAGAAGTGGAGTTACAAAATATCAATAAGGATAAGATGTAAGAAAAAAGAGTAAGGAAAATTAATTATAAATTTTTAACACCACTTCTCTAATTTTTGTTTTAAATCCAACTCAAAGTTTGTTTTTCTTCCTCTCACTTTCTTTCCCGCTTTCCTCTCACGCCAAAGAAGCCCTTAAGCTGGAGATCTGTGATGTAAGTCATTCTTAGTGCATGTGTGAGTTAGCATCTAACAAATACGTTTACGCAAGCTGAGACAAAAATATCTTCACATAGTTACCTCATACATCGTAAATCATAGTGGAAAAAGTAATTTCTACCACTAATCCAATCCTACTTATATATTCTTCAATCCAAGATAAAAAAGGGTGATTCAAATATTAGAATCCTCCCTTAAAAAATAGTTCCCCTCCTTTTAATATTTGTTGGTAGAGATATTATTTATAGATTAATAAATGAATATACTTTAGTCATTTTTTAAAACAAAAATATGAGCAATTATTATTAATTTATAGGCCATAATTATGAGGCAAGCCTACTGACATTTTTTCACAATATATAAAAGTACAGTGCTGAAATGAAATTACAAACAATTTCTGTTTTAAATTAAATCCCTTCTTTCAAAGAACATTTTTTGATGCAGCATTTTGGCAAAATATTCCCAAGGGGAGCATCATGGTAATTTCCGGTACTGTGTATGGTACTCCCTCTCATCTTTATTTTAAGTATCAATTAATAATTCTCGCAAACTAATAAAAAAAATTAAAGTCCTTAAATTTATTTTAAAATTTAAGTAATTTTCAATATTACCCCTACTAATTACATTAAACTCTAATATCATATTAATTATTACTTTCACCTACTATGCTTATTAATTATGGGGATACATGAAAAAAAAATTAATGTTATTTGGAAATAAACAAGTGCCTTATAAAAAGGATAAAATACACTTGTTAGTTGATCTTTTATAATAAGGACCAAAGGATTACATATACGACCGGAGGTTCTTGGCTTCAGACTCATTTTACAGTTCAGTATTGTGTGTGGATTAGTTTTTGTAGAATAAATTTTACGATTTACAATATAAGCATGTGAGAGGAGTTTTGTCTTGACTAGCGGTTACCAAGCACTCAATTAGTTACTGCTCTCCAGGCTAGGGGTTCTCATTACATACTTTTCTCTTAGATGCTTGTTAGGTGTTTATCCCCTAATTTGTGGGTGTGAGTATTTTATATATATATATATTATTTTTTTAGATTAAATTATATGTTGTATCATGAAATATTTTGTTGCCCTTACTATCTCAAATTAATTAATTTTTAGGATATTAGTATTACAAAAAAATATATTTCTGAATGCAGAACTAAAAATTAATTAATTTGAGATATTGAGTGTAAGAAAATATTTTAGGAAACAATATATAATTTAATCTAAATAAATAAAATATATAAAAAAAAATTTAAAAAAATGCCCAAACATCTAAATTAGGGGACAAACACCTAAGAGAGAGCAAGAGAAAAACATGTAACGAGAACATTCAAATCCCCTCCCCGTCGTCAGTTCGTCTCACCTCTCTCTGCTTTGTCTTCGGTTTCCTTTGCTTCTCAAAATCCTACCACTTCTAAGAAATCCCAGAGAAGAAAATGCATAGGATCATCAAATCCAGGCTCATTTTGGGAAGATGCATAGGATCATCAAACCCAAGTTCATTTTCTGAAGAATACATCTCTCTGCTGCTTTCTTCACTTTCTTGCTCTTCGACGATACTCAGATACAGGTATTCTGTCTCTATCTACATTATATCAATTTGGATTACGCTGTTCTAGAGATTTCCTGCAACCCTTGGTTTTTAATCTGGTTGGTGGAATAAATGTATCCTGGATTGAAAATGAATTTATTGGTCTTGAAACCGAACTACTCAATTGTTTTGAAGGAGAAAAAATCTGCCAAAAGTATGAATTTAATATTAGAATTTTCCACTGTTTTGATAAACTTAAGATTTTTAATAGTCTATTCGTACACCAAAATACTTTCCTCTTTCGATAATCTTTTTCACCATTTTATTCTTTGCTTGAAATATTAATAAAATGTTAATGTTTCAAATTTGGATTCTTTTGTTGTATGACACAGTTTAAACTTTAAAGAAAGTGTTGCAGAATTTGCAAAGGAAAACATCGGCCCCTATGCGCCAAAAACAGACCAAACAAATTCATTCCCGCAGGTTTGTAAGAGGGTCTTAATGTTTTGATGGTTATCAACATGATAGATTATTTTTGGAATTCTGATTTCAATTTGATGTGATGTTAGGAGGTTAACTTATGGAAATGAATGGGAGATTTCAATCTCCTTAGCATTACTGCACCAGGTAGAGTCTTTCTCCATCCAGACTCTTCTGCCTCGATTTTCTGATTTATCATAAGAGATTGCTTTTTTCCCCTACATATGAAGCCTGGGTTTGTATACTATGACCTAGAGTAAGTTTGCAGGTTCCTCTCTTAGATCTTATACAATTGTTAAAGCCATCAATATGGCTCAGCCATAAGACAGAAAATTATGTTGTCTGATACCATCCCCTCAAAAACAAAAAACAAAAAAAATCTAGATAATGGGTTCGTTGTTGACTATTTCTTTTGCCATTACTGTTATGGTAACAAGCTTGTCCAAACATGTTTCTTCAGTCTAGAAGCTGAATTAGCTCCAAAGTTACTTTCTTGGTTAGATATTACATTTAGGCATTCCAAATGGAATACCAAGGATGCTTTTGTTAAGTTTCTTAGTTGCTATTTTGGTGGCTGTTGGTTCTGATTTCTACAATATAACTTTTGTAATATCCTTTGTTCCTTACACAAATTTTTGCGCTATACGGTTTTATTTTCTCTATTGAAGTCTTTTCAAACCGAAGTATTAGCAAAATCTCCTCTCAGTCTCTTCAGTGGAATATATAAACCATAGACCGATAACTAAATGGATAATCATTAAACTTTTAAATTCCTTTTGGGCTTTTGACTAACATTCATTATTATGATATGCTGTTTTATTCTCATCTAGGACACTGCTTTAATTTTTAACATTTTTTAATTCTCTTAAGCTAGATCAGGAGCATCTCACTGCCGGTTTTGTTATTTAAGAACAAAAGAGATACTAAAGACTTTGCATTTGTAGTTTTTGTGTTAGCCTCATTTATAAAAATTTGAGTAGTGAAGTCATGTTATCTGAAGACAAAACATTGTGATGGAATAAAAATTATGAACTTAATGACAACTATTAACAGAAGAGAGAAGTGCTGAGGGATGAGGGATGATATTGGTTTGTTTCTCTTACTCTATCTAATCCATATTTTGACAATTTAGAGTTATAATTGCCTCAATTTGACAATTTGTTATCTGAAGTCATGTTAGCTCATGGACTTGGCTTTTTCAACCTTTGCAAAGAGAGTTATAATTGGGCAGTGCTCTTATAGTTCACTTAAATGCTTCTAATCATCCATTCAAAAGAAATGCTTCTAATCAAATACAGTTCAACCTCCTTGTCTTGACCAGGCTGAAAGAAAGAGAAAATGAAGGACTACGTATCAAGTGCAAAAGTAAAGCTCAAAATGAGTTGTTTTAACATGAAAGTAGCAAAATTATGGCTGACCAAATCTGACAATAATAAAGTTTACATGCTGCAGACTCTTATTTTGCTTTTGTTTATAGTATGGTCATCTTTTTCCTTTAGTATGGAAGAACTTTTTCAGGACCTCAATCTATGTATACGATTTTTTGGAAAAATGGGTCTCTGCTTTTTGATAAGTGATCAGAAAAGGTAAGGTTTATTTTTGTCATTATCCTCTTGTTACAGTAGCTAAGCCCAGAATGGTTTCATAGTATTGAGTGGGGGTAGTCATAAATTTCTATTCAAATCAGGTTGAAAAGATGCAGGAGCTGTGGCTGCTGCACATTGTGATTATTAGGTAGCCCTACAAGTTTCATGTTTAAGGAAACATTACTTATTTGACATTATGAAAGCTAAAAGGAAAAATTCATTTGACAAAATAGCTGAAATAGTATTTTCAATATATGACAAATCATGTGTCAGCTTTAATTTAAACTTTTGTGCAATGAATAAATTAAATTAAAAGCTATATGCATAGTTAGAAAATCGTACTTTAGATAGCTATATGGAAAAGTTTCACACTTTTACTCGAGGCATGCATGGTTAGGATCAATTATGAAGTAATACTTTCTGGATCTTCATTATGGATATTACCTATAAATTCATGTGAGTAATAAGTACAACTAATTAAATGATGTTTTAATTAACAATTACTATATTAGTACAGCTTGATGGCTTCAGAATGCTACTACATATATCATTAACACATCATCAAGAAGAATACAATAATCTGTGTTCTTCGTGGAGATTGTTCCAAGTAAGCATGGACTAAGAATAAGTGCTTTGACAAAAAGTAGAGTTTGCTATCAGTGATACTGTATCTTCTGCTGAAAGTCTGAAACAAGTTGAAGGTAGCATCTTTATTTGATTCTTTTTCTTCGTATTAAGTATGAGATTTTATTATTGCTTGGATGCTGATTTATGTATACACTTGCAGGGATGGCTGTGCTGACTAACTTTGTCCCTACTACAAGGGTACTTAGGGATTGAAAATGTGAGGAGGCAAGGCGTGTTTGTAGAGTACTGCTATGCTATGTTTTAAAGTTGATGCTTCTTACTTCCGTTTTTTCTTTGATTGTATTTTATTGGCTTTTGGATTGTGTAACATTATTTGTTTGATTGTTATTTCATTGTAAGTCTGATGATGCTCAACAAGCATGGTTAAAGATTTACTAAATAATTGAAAGTTATTTCTCAATTGAAACTAAATGTGGGAGAGTGACCTAATGAGTGTGGACATTCTTTGTTATACCTTTTTACTAATATTAAGGGTTTTCTTGTAAATACGAAATGAAATGTATTACTACCTCCGATCCTAAATATAGGACAAAATTTGTAGTGCAAATCTAAATATGGAAGAGTGACCTGATGAGTGTGGACATTCATTGTTATAACCTTTTAGTAATATTAAGGGTTTTCTTGTAAATACGAAATGAAATGTATTAATACCTCTGAATATATGATAGTTTGTTGTGCAATTTGTACTAGAAACTTTGTCCTATATTTACAACCGAAGGGAATACCTTCCTTTTTACTTAAACTTGTTTATGCAATTGTTTTGTGTATGCTTTGCTTTGACATTTTGTCATTGTGCATAGTTTCAAATTCTGCAAATATTTAGATCTTATCATTGGTAAAAACAAAACTGGTTGACCTCTAAAGACATACAAGTGAGAGTTGATGACAAAAAAAAAGAAGAAGGGGGGAGAGCAACTTTCAGTAGCAGTTAGTACCCTGAATTATCTTTTTAGTACCACTCAGTATCCTGGAATATTTTTTCAAGATCTTAAAATAATTTTTCAAGATCACGAATTATTTTTTAGTTGCAGTCAGCACCCTTAAATATTTTTAATAAGCACCAACTTGTGGTCTAACGAAACCAACCAAACATTTGTCCAAAAAAAGAAACCAACCAAACAAGCTCTTTGACCCCCCCCAAAAAAACTAGTCCTAAGTGTTTCAACTTTCCTTTTCTTCCTCCTCCTCGTCGTTGGCATCCTCAAGTGGGTATTCCTCCGCCTCCTCTTCCTCTTCCTCCTCCGCAACAAGATCCTCTTCTTCGTCGGCAACTAGCTTTATTTTGACCTTTTGTATAATCTTTCCCTTATACTTAGATTTTTGAACTAGCTTATATGACTACTTGTTTTTGTATATATGTATATATATGAATGAAGATGTACATAGTAGTGGTATGAGTACACAAGGTGGTGATATCAGTACATCTAGGGGTGGTATCACTACTTATGGTGGTGGTATCAGTATACAAGGTGGTGGTATCTGTACAAAAGGTGGTGGTATCAGTAAGCGTAGGATTGGTATCAGTAGTATCATTATGCTTAATTAACGACATAGTGATGGGCACAGGTATGAATCGAGCCCCTAATTTGAAAAACGATTAAGCTTTAAATTAAACATGAGTGTGGAAAAAAAACTCGTCTGACTTGTGTACAGGCAAAGCCTTACACTGTTATAGTATCAAAGCGGGGTGTCACACTTAGTGGTATCAAAATAGTTTTATAAAACTGGTTTTAAGAATAGGTTTTGCGACTGATACATTCGAGTTCGTTGACAAAAAACAAACTAACAAACAAAGTCCTAAGTGTTGCCTTTCATCTTCTTCTCCATCAACTTCAGTCCTCTTCGTCCTCCTCTTCCTCCTCCGCAGCAGGCCAGCAGCAGGACCCTCTTCTTCCTTTTCGCCAGAAGCGGAAGGGCGACCATCGCCGGCAGCCAGGGGAGTCCTGGTGTGCGTTAGCGGTGGGGGCGTATGTAAGCGGCTCTGAAGTGTTTGTCACCAGGCTTCCTAAGAAGCCAAATTTCCCAGCCTGGGGGGTTCTGTGAATTCGTCGTGCTGGAGCATTGTTATCCAATCAGTCTCATCGGCAGGAAGTGTGAGCTGATACTGTCCTCCGTCCAAGGTTACCGATAATGGGTGCGGTCGGCCTTGCCTGTCACGTAAGATCATGCTTCCAGCGGCCCCCAGGATAAGGCGAATGGCCTCAAATGACACCTGGGGCAGTTTGAATTGACGTCAATGTTCACCCACATTGGAAAACCATCCCGCATAAACTCGGTCGAGGTGATCATTATCCTCGACAACAAAGAGTTGGAAACTTGCTTTATTTTGACCTTTTGTATAATCTTTCCCTTATACTTATATTTTTGAACTAGCCTTATATGACTACATATATGAATGAAGATGTACATAGTGGTGGTATTAGTACACAAGGTGGTGATATCAGTACATCTAGGGGTGGTATCACTAGTTATCGTGGTGGTATCAGTACACAAGGTGGTGATATCAGTACATCTAGAGGTGGTATCACTACTTATCGTGGTGGTATCAGTATACGAGGTGGTGGTTTCTGTACAGAAGGTGGTGGTATCAATAAGCGTAGGATTGGTATCAGTAGCATCATTATGCTTAATTAACGACATAGTGATGGGCACAGGTACGAATCGAGCCTCTAATTTGACAAACGATTAAGCTTAAGAGCAGAGCTTTAGATTAAACTTGAGTGTTGAAAAACTCGTGTGACTTCTGTACAGGCAAAGCCTTACACTGTTATAGTATCAAAGCGGGGTGTCACACTTAGTGGTATCAAAATAGTTTTATAAAACTGGTTTTGAGAACATGTTTTGCGACTGAGAGATTCGAGTTCGTTGACATAAAACAAACAAACAAATAAAGTCCTAAGTGTTGCCTTTCATCTTCTTCTCCGTCAACTTCAGTCCTCTTCGTCCTCCGCAGCAGCAGGACCCTCATCTTCTTTTTTCGCCGGAAGCGGAAGGGCGATTATCGCTGGCGGCCAAGGGAGTCCTTGTGTGGCGGTAGCGGTGGGGCGTATGTAAGCGGCTTTGAATTGTTTGCCACAAGGCTTCCTAAGAAGCCTTATTTCCCACGCCTGGAGGGGTTCTTTGAATCCGTCGTGTTGGAGCATTGTTATCCAATCAGGCTCATTGGCAGGAAGTGTGAGCTGATACTATCCTCCGTTCAAGGTTACCGATAATGGGTGCGATCGGCCCTGCCTGTCATGCAGGATCATGCTTCCAGCGGCCCCTAGGATAAGGCGGATGGCCTCAATTGACACTTGGAGCATTGTTATTATTCTCTCTGCTCTAAAGCCTATCCTCCTCCCGTACTTCGCCTTTCATTTCCCTTCTTTGATGTCTTGGTAAAAAAAAAAAAGTAAAATGGAAAAATTGAATTTTATATATTTTCAAAAAAAAATATTATTTAAATTGACATGTAAATAAGGAAAGTAAATTTTAGTTGGGCATATAAAAATATATTTCAGAAGAAACGGCACAATTTTCCAAAAATTGATTTGAATTGGTTTTAGTACTTCAGTGATAGCAATTTTTCTAGTAAAATTTGTGATCCTATCTATTATAATAACATACCCCTTCCCTTCCCTTTTATTAAAAAAAAATAAAATAAAATAAATCATTTTACCCTTAAAAATATCATGTCATTTTTTATATTATGTGTATGTGTATTTGGAAGTATAGATTTTTATGATAGACAATCAAAATAATCATGAAAAACATACATACACATTGTAAATATTACTCCCGGTCCAATTATAAAAAGACTTTTGTAGTGCAAGAAATACACTACAAAAGTCTTTTGTAAATATTACAATTCAAGCTAAGGAGGCCTATTCCATCTTAAATCACACTAACCTCATATACTGAGCCACGGCAATCCATCCACTGAAACTTTTTCTATCCTCGTCGGGTGTGTATGTATATAAATATAAATTAAAGGTAAATAAAATGATTTATAAAATTTACAATGTATTAATTAATTTATTAGGAATTGGTTAGAAAACCTTTTTAGGAATTTATTAAATAAATATTATTTATATATTAATAATTGCACATATTTTAAATTTTATATAAAAATAACAATATTATTTAGTAATAAAGACTTGACCTGTGGTTATTGAGACGAAATGAATATTATTGTTTGATGGCCAAAAAAAAAAGTATTTTTATTAGTATTCAAAAATAAAGATATGTGCGTACGAAGTAAGTCTATATTGACTTTTTTTTTTCGCAAAATAATTTTGCTCAGAAAGACTCGACCTGTGGTTATTGAGACTCGTCCTTGTAGAGTTAGTGAAAAGGATAAAAGCAAATATCAAATGCTCTCTCTCTTGTTCATGAATGAATTATTATCATCTTTCTCAGCCATTCAACAGTCCCAACTCCTCTTCTACTCTGGCGACGAACTACAACCCACGATGGCCTGGAGATCTGCTTGGGTGGGGCAATGAAAACCGGTGGGAGAGATGGAAGAATTGGGGTTTGATTTTGTCTCTATTTTCTTTATTTCAAGCTTTTCAACAATTTCATTGTATTACCTAAATTAGAGATCGAGATTTTCAAAGGATCATTGCCATCTTCTTTAATGCAATGGCAGAGTTGTGATGTAGTTTTTAGGATGTCTTCATTGTTTCTTTAGGATCTTAGGGTGACTGTTTCTCTTGTAGGTGCAACAAATTGCAGGGAATATGAGGGAGGACCACTCCTCATCTGATCCAAAATTAAATATAATGGACAGGCTAAGGACAAGGTACATGGTGTTTATGAGTATAAATTTTTCAACCACATCCATCAAATGAAGAAGATTATTTGAATATGGGCAAATGAATTTATAAACAACCCACATCAACAACAAAAAACGCGTACCCAATCCCTATTTCCCTTAAATTTTAGGTTAGTTGTATTAAAAATTAAAAACCTCCCCTTAAATTTCATGTCAGCACTATATGCATATAATTTAAAATTGAAAAATACACTAGTTTTATAATATGCACACACACTATATGCATATAATTTAATAAATTTCAGAAAAATATTAAAATTATAATTATAAAAATTAAAAAATTAAAAAATTAATTTATTATTAGAATAAAATATTGTACTTCAAATATAAATATGGAGTAAATGCTAAAATCCATTCCATTGGATTTATTTGAACAAATATAAATATAAATATATGTAAGTATAAATTAAAATATAATATTAAAAATTGGACGCCAAAAAATAATATTAGTAATTAAAAATATATGTTAAAATTTTATTTTCACTCAATAGAGTATTAAAACTAATTGATATTGAAAATAAAGAAACGGAAGGAGAAACCTTTATATCCATTGTTAATTATAATTTATATGCATTCAAATAACAACTATAATAGTAATTAAGAATATTTTAAAAGTTTATTTTCACTCCATTTCATTGTTGATATTGTTAAAATATTTAATTATAATTTATATGCATCCAAATTACAATTTTTAACCAACAAGCAGCCTTGAAAGGAGAAACCTTTAGCCAAATTAAAAAAATTACAATTTTTTAACATTTTCAGGAAAAATTATGTATTCGATTATGATCTAAATTCTTAATAATTAATTTTAGAACTCTCATAATTTATTGAAAGCTTGTTATTTGTTATTTAATCTAAATATTTTTTAAAGTCTTTACTAATTTTATTTATTAACCTCATACACTACTTTCATCAATCATGCAAATCCTTACTTGATATTTTTTTTTCAATAGTTGTCTTCTTTTTTTTTTCAATTTTTTTATATTTATCAAATTGGGAAAACCATTTTATAAGTACTTATAATTTTCTTCAATTGGTACCTAAATTTTTTCACTCTATATTAAATCATTCAATTTACCCTGGGCTAATGGTACTAACATAACAAAGTTAAAGGATTTAACAAAAGAGAAAAAAATTGGGCCCAAAAATAAAACGAAAGAGAAAAAGAAGTATACTTTTCATGTCGAATATATAGTTATGATAATTTTGATAAGTGATATTTTGGTTTTTCACTTTTCATGTTAAATAGGGATACTTTTGTCAAAATATTTAAAACTTTAATGAATATTTAACTTTTCTATGTTTTCAAAAATAACAACAAATTATTTTGATAAGCAAAGGGTACTTGAGGTAGGTCACTATGGTGAAGGGTTGAAATTTGTTCCCTAAAGACTAAAATATGCATAACCTTATTAATTTTGAGCCTGGACCATATTTCTGTAACCTTTGAAACTTTAAAATCAACCACTTAAACTTTTATATTTATACATATAACTCTTGTATAATTAATTTTGTACCCACTTATCACATAAAAGATTACATTTAAGTTATCTAAATAATAAAATTTAAGGGAGTATATAATTAAGAGCCGGGTTATGAGTGATTCAGTTTTTTTTAAAAGAAAAATTAAGTGAATAACATATGTGCAGGAGTGAAAATAGATCAAGCCTTGGCAAAGTAAATATGAGTTTTAGCCTGAATTTAAACTTATGTTCAAGTGCAAGCCTTTTAAAAGTTTGAGAAGGTTTAAAGTCTTTTAAAGGCGTACATTAAAAGGGTCGGCTTGTAATGTAGGCCTTTAAAAATGTAACATTCTGAATTTTATTTCTAGAATTTAAGTAATATTAGGATGGCGTTTATTAAATAGCTAGAGATTTAGAGTAAATTAAATTCATTGTTTTTTTTAACAATAATTAAATTCATTGTTTGAAGTATGAAAATATATAATTGATAAAAAGAATGAAACGTGATTGAAAATTGAAGTGAATAATCCTAACCCGGATAAATGGGACCAAAATATACTAGGTATCAAATTATCTTTTATAGAAGACAAATATAAAATTTAATGTAATATATGTTTATTTATATGGATTTGAGTTAATGATATTATTTCTTGGTAATTAAAATTTACCATATAATTATTGAGCATTAGGAATTTAGTCAAAATGGAATTAAGATTAAGTACTTAATTCCAAAACCATAATTTTAGGAGAAAGGAAAAACTTATCAAATTTGATGTGATTAGATAACCGTATTTAAATATTTTTTTCTAAAATAAAACATTAAAATATTTAATAATTATGAAATTATTAATTGAGGAAGTTGTAAGGACAGATTTGGACAAGTTTTATATATATATATATAATGAAAAAAAAAAAAAAATTAACACCCACCAAAAAATACCTAGATACCAAATTAAAAATTGAAGGTATAGATACCTGCAAATGGGTATTTCCAAGCAATTAATACCTACTTTCTTGACTTACAAAGACTCACAGCACATAATTCAATATTTGTCGAAGTTATTATTTTCACGTATCATCTTCATATTTCTCCCAAGTGATCATATCGGATTTTTTTTTTTTTGCCTACGAAATATAATGTTATGTTTATATACTATCTTATGCCTATAAATTATTTCATCAACAATCGAAATCAATGGTTGAGTATATGTAGAAATGAAATGCAAACCAAACAGTTCTATATTTCCACTTACATATTTGGTCAAGCAAACTTAAATTCAGATTAAGCAAGTTAATTATAATATTACTCGTGAATTTTAAAAACTTGATGACCTTACACTTTGAAATTAATGCGGTCCCAAAAATCGGAATAAATTTGGTTGAGGATGATGTTAAATTGAACCAAGTATGAACTTTCATGTGAGTTTGATTTCTCTTTCTTTTAATTTTAGACATTGTTTATTTGGATCAAAATATCTCTAAAACTTTTAATTTCTTATAAGTACCTTTTTGTGATCAATTCTTGCTTATGTATTTAAAGAGCACTTACATATCATCCATTATTAATTATATGTGAAAAATAGGGCATACTCCCTTACTATATAAGGGATCACTTTATTACTATGACGATACACCATGTCCAATTCTTATATAAGGAGGGATGAAGAGAAACAGATGTTTGTAGCTAATGACCTTATAACCAAATGGTATGTAAGTTCTCTTTATAAATGAAAGATTTTTGATTCAATCTTGTTTGCAGCTAATGATATTACTTAAATTGGCATTTAAATAAGGAAAGTAAATTTTATTTGAGCATATAAAAATATATTTGAGAAGAAACGGCAAAATTTTCCAAAAATTTGATTTGAATTAGTTTTGGTAATTCAGTGATAGCAATTTTTCCTGTAAAATTTGTGATCCTATCTATTAAAATAACATACCCCTTCCCTTCCCTTTTATATATATATATATATATATATATAAATCATTTTACCCTTACAAATTTTTTTTTTTTTCTTTATATTATGTGTGTATTTGGAAGTATAGATTTTTATGATGGACAATCAAAATAATCATGAAAAACATATATACATATTGTAAATATTAAAATTCAAGCCGAGGATTTTACGTTAAAAGGGAAAAGGATAGCAAACAAAATCTTCTTTATCTACTATTTTATTACTTTAATTATTAAATAATAAATACAATAAACATTATAAATTGAGTTGATATTTTTTATCGGTACTTGAATTATTGGTAAAACATCATTTTTCGTTTGGAATTTTCTATTCCAGCATTGTGCTCTTTTCTTTTTTTTTTTTTTTTTTTTTTTTTTTTTTTTTTTTTTTAAAAATCTCATATAAAGCTACTTAAAATAGAAAAATTCTAAATTGGGTTAATAAATTCAACAAATCATTAATTAAGTTATTAACCCAATTTAGGATTTCAAAATCTGTGTAAAATGACTTTAATGTCCCACATCTCTTTTCTGCAATCTTTCTTCTCTCCTCTCTTAAAAGAGTATCATTGCTTTATGACTTTATATCTCTATATATCAACATTAATCTATGATAAATCAAATGATTTTTTTTTCCTAAAAGGATAATTAAGTATGCCATGCCATAATAGTATCATTGATATCAATTAAATAATTTTTAATTGAAAGTCAATTAATTGTATTAATGATAAAAAATAAATAAATGGGAGGTTTTTTTAAGAAAAAAAAAAATTGTTATTTTTATCAGGTGAGATAAAAAAAAAAGCCATATCCCATACCAACTTCGCTCTTTGCAAAATTGAATTGAAATAAAAGTCATTTTTACCGATATTAACCTAAACCGAATAATTTTCCTTAACACATAAATGTGAGTTTTTCGATAGTAATTTAGTTAATATTTCAATTTCAATTTTTTTATTCTTTAAAATAAATCAGTAATATTATTTATCTTTTTTTAACAAGTGGCGTTTAAATTTCATATACCTCTGGATATTTCAGAAAAAAGATGTAAAATGCACTTAAAATTTCATAAAACTGTTTACACCAATATAAAAATTTCCAAAAAAAAAAAGAAACCTATATATATATGTGTGTGTGAACAATATATTAAAATTCATACTTTATTTACCAAAACATGTCCTTTTTATAGTGACATATATTATAAGTTTTCTTTAAAAAAATTGTTCATGTTAAAAAAATGAACTCTTTACTGAAAATATTGTAGGTTTTTATTCTTATGATTATACTTAATATATTTGAATGAATCATGTTTTGTTGTATTAAAATTAATTTTGATATATACATGGGAAACATAAGTTATAGAGTAATAAAACTCATTAATGAGGAGATAGGAGAGGGTATTAAAGTTATTTTACCCATATTTTAAATATATTTTATATAGTTTTTTAACGTATTTTCATAGTTATAAACGTAAGTGTTTTTTATGTTTTATATAGTTATATGATTTATATATTTTAAATATGAAGTGTTGTTCATTTAATTTTGAGTAGTGTTTTATGATTTTTTTTTCTTCCATCCATATATATATATAATTTTGAGCTCTGACCTTAAGTAGTAGAAAGTAGAAACTTTATGTTTCGTGTCGTTTTTAATTTTTATGATTTACATTTCTACCACTCCTTTTGTATTTACGTAGAAACTCGATTTTGAGATCATTTTTCCAAAACCACCATGAGATGCATTAAATCAGTGGTGTATGCATATTTGGATGTTGAAAAGGACAAGACCACGGTCTTAAGAATCATGTGAACTCAATACCTAAGTTGTTGAAGGCCCAATATAATTATATAAGCATGGAAAAGTCCAATAAAGTTATAATATTTTAAATTGGGGCCCAAATGTATTGTGTCATAGATCATAGGAGTTTTACATTACGTGATTCAATCATATTCTGGCTCAAATAAATATCTAAAAAGTCTATACATGATTAAGAACATGAACAAAAAAATGAAGACCCATTTGAAAGGTCCACAAAACTTTGAAAAATATCAAGAATGATCTTATATGCAATTAATTCATTACATATATTTAGCAAAAAAAAAAAAAAATTCATTACATTTACTCCCTCCAAGACTCCTACATCCTTACAATAAGGACCTATTGACTGTTTATTGGAGTAATATCACCTCTCAAGCTAAAGTTAGGTTGTATATATCAAAAAACTCCAATAAGTCACATTATTTATGAAGAATAGGATATTTTTACCAATAAGATCACTCATAGGAGAGAAATCATAAAGGTAGATAAGATTTTGATCTAACTATAAAAAGTGGTAGTGATAGTACGACTATCTTATCTATTTATGTATAAATAGTACGACTTACTTGTGAGGCTCTCTATATTACATGAGAATTGAGATCCTCAGTAAGTAATAACTAGAGTTAAATAATTTGTACGTGGAAGAATTATTTTGAGTTTGTAAAACCGCTGCTGTAAAAATTAAATTGAGAATCACGTGTATCATACTGTTTAATTTTCTTTTAAAAGAATATAGTAATTAATTTTTTTTGGTTATTCACTATTTAATATAAAAAAAATTAAGTAATATTTTAAGGGTTGACTAAAATAATTTTTTTCCATAGGGTCTAAGTGATTTTTTTTTCATCTTAAAAAGGCACATATTTCTAAAATATATTAAAATAATATGGATAATAGTAGATATGATTAATTTTGATTATGTCAATATTAAGAGTAAAAAGTTTGTATAGTATATTTATCTTCTACTTTAACTAATTCATATACTTAATGTAGATTCAAAGATTAGAAGATATGAAATTTATATTATGAGGAATGATCAAGAAAAAGATCAATAAAGAGGTTATTGAATTTGATTGATTAAGAGAAAGAAGAAGCAATAAATTGGTTCGACCATGAATTTCAGAAATGACAGTTTGGTATCATGAATTTACAATATGTTGATTTAGTCCAAACTCAAAGTGCTCATTCGAGTGTGCTATGCAAGTGCTGCATTGATTTCACTCGAGTGTGAACACTATTCCAACTCCTATGTTCGCCTATGTTTAATGTTTAACATATACAAGGTTCAGTAATTCAATCATATCTCTCAAATCACAAATATGATTGAGGTGAAACTTGTTTCATATAAAACTATACTACAAATGCATCACATAGACATCAAAATAAAGCTCAAAGTAGTTCATATGAAAGAGATATGCTATTTTGAAATTGCATTAGAATTTACGCCATATATCATACATACGTTCAGTAATTGAGATGTAACTCACAAAATACACAATCCAATTAAATTGAAACTTGTAACATATGAAACTAGACTCAAAAACCATTTCAACAACATTAAGATCATGGGGAAAAAAGAACAATTTGAAGATATATGAATTTTTTTAATTTCATAACTAGACCAAGACGTTACAAAACGCTGCTTCAGAATAGTTGTTATTAATATGATTGAAACTCTCAACTTACAATGAATTTGGAGCTGATTCTTTTTTAATTGTAAAGCAGAGGTAAAGAGCTTTCTAGGCATAGGTCATTTACCAAATTTGAAATTATATTGAAGACGTTATGTTCATTGGAATTTGATCTTTGTGCTACCAATGTACCTGTGTTTTGAAAGTCACAGGTAACTGGAATGTTAAGAATTTTATGTGATCCAAAACTCTATCATTATAGGTACTCGAAGTGTAGAAATGTAACACTCGAGTGTAGCCTACAAACACTCAAAGTGCAGAAACACCAGAACTTGAGAAATGAGTCAAATCATCATACCCTCGAAGTGTTGAAGAAAATCTGAAGGATCTTCACAAGACTAATTTTACAATCGAAGTGCAAGACAATCAAACTCGAGTGTAGCAATTTGATACTCGAAGGGAAAAAGCAACAGGGCATGATAGGTAAAGAAAAGAACGTGGAAACTCGAATGTATTAATGAACACTCGAGTGTTAGTTCAACACTCACAAGATTTTTCGTGACACTCGCTCATTACTGGAAGTATCAAGGTAAATACTCAAGTGTAAGGTAAGACACTTGCAAATTTAGTTCATGACACACACTAATGAATCAAGAGTATTGCCTTTTTATGAGGCACACTCGAAGTGTCACTTTTTGACACTCAAGTGTGTCTTTATGACACTCGAGTGTCTGTTAGATATTGACATCTTTTTAATTAAACTCTATTGTGAACAGTCTTCTACCAGAGACATAATTCATCAGTACTCGAGTATGGTGAATTACACACTCAAGTGTTGCACTGGAGTAGAGTCGAGAAATCGAGCCGGCCCATTTAAGCCCTGGCCCTTTAAGGGCCGAGCTTGAAAATTAGAGGAGCTAAATGAAATTGGCCCTACAGGGCCCCAGGCTGACCCGTTAGGCCCTTTTATTTATTTTTTTCAAAAAAAAATTACCTAGGTGCCTAGACTTGAGAGTTGAAAAGTGAGAGCCCTAAAAATTTCAATCTCGATATCTCTTTCCTTTTTTTCTTCCAAAATCTTATTCACACTCACAGACTCACTCACTGAAAGCACAATCAAATATCTTTGAAATTGATGATACTAGGGAAGAAGATGACAATGATAATCATCGTGCTAATGTTGTTTAGTGGTATGTTTCTTATATTTTATGTGAGTTATTTGTGGACAATAGTTTGCTTTTAATTACAAATTAGTGAATATGTTTATTTGTTGGATGATTCGTGTTGTTTGGATATTAATGTTGACAATATTTATTTGATAAATTAGAACTTTAATTGTTGTAATTTACTAATTATATTTCTTTGAAAAAAATGGAGAAAAAATAGTTAAAATTTGGAATAGTAACTTTCGAACCTTGTGTGGCTGGCCCTGGCCCTGGTACTCTCAAACCGGACTTTGAAAAACATATGTTTTTCTTACCTCGGGCCCCGTTAGGCTCGGCCCTTCAAGTGTAACGTCTTTAAAATTAAATTAACATAATAACTCATTAAGGGTTCATTAACAACTAAGTAATGCTTCATCACTTACTAAAAGATACAAATACAAAATAAATCAGAGTATGCAGAATGAGCCCTAACGTAGCAACATACAGTCATCCCACACATACCGAAAGATGGAAGCACTACTGTCAAAAAAAGTAGCTTAAGCTTCCGAAGTCTTCCCTGATGGACCTGTACGGGAACTATCACCTGAAAAATGTGGGTAACCATCAATCCAACTTATTACGAATACTAATACGTGCTAGTGAGGTGCCAAGTGGAACAATTTATATAACAAAATATTAAAAATATAATTCACCAATATCCACATCACAAAATTTCGTATTATAAATTCTATATCAGAAATTATGCACCACAGTTTCCATTAACACAATTCCCAAGATGCCTTCCACCAATCCAACCGAACCGTCTTATTTCCTCTGACTAGACCCATGGGCTAAGTTACATCCATGTTACTGGTTACTCAAAAGCTCACTGGTCATGTGATGGGGACCGGCCAAAATCCTCAGAGCACATGTCCCAAACCATGGGTCTTTTCCCCTCATTGAACTAGTGGGGTATTGTAAGCCCTCATTGAACTATTGGGCTAGTCCCTCATTGAACAGGTGGGACAATAGAAAGTCAACCATCATGCATTAATGGAGGCCTCACCACGTGGTGGAATAACAACTCCATCTATTCTCAATTCAACCATTATCATAATTATCATAATAAATAGCTCAACAGGAATTTTCCAAGATTTTCACGTTCATATAAAAAAAAATCTCATGTAGATGTCATAATAGCTCAATTCCCAATTTCTTATAAAAAATATAAATATATGCAAATATTTCACAATTCAAATCATAAGGTTCCACAAGGCAATTTTTATTAAGATATTCATAATCATTTCACAAAATGCTCACAAACAACATATTAATACACATAATAAGTGGAAAGTGGTTACCTCTCGCCGAAGCTAACTATTATTACACTGCTCTTAATCCAAGAGCTCAAACACACCCCAAAAATCAATCTACCACAATCAATTTACTAATCATTAATAACTATTCTAAAAATCTACATAGTAAAAATTATAACTTATAATTTCTTTAAATTAAAATATACAAATTTTAATAATAAATTTATTTAGAATGCTTGAAGTGGGCAAATTATGATGGGACTGAAAAAAAATTAGGGAGACCATTGCAACTATTAATTATCCTTTTGATTTATTATTAATTAATAACTCCCTTTTCTATTTATTATTTATTCCACTTTTTAATAATGAAAATATTATTTATTACTATTTATTTATTTTAGTATTATTATTTTACTATTTATTATTATTTGTTTTTCTATAATTATTTTAAACCCTCGGGAAGCTCTCCTAACAATTTAAATTAGGAGTTTATAAATATCAATCATTGGGTTTTTTACCAAACTAAGAACAGAAAAAAAAAAAAATACTAGAATACTTGTTCATTGAGGATTATTTACCAAAATAAGGCGATCAAACAAACCCGTCGTTGACCGACGCAGTTTGAACTCGCCAGATGGGAGACGCCACCCACCTCGGCGTCGATCAACCGACGCCCGGAGGTGGTAGAGGCATCATCAACGGACGCCTCCACAGCGCGTCGGTTTCGACGCTCGTCGAATCCCGACGCAAAGCCGGGATTCCCCCGACGTCGCCGCCCCCAATTACTCCCATCATCGCCCCCCGCCCCCCTTCCGTAAACCCCACCCAATCGACCCCTCCCCCTTCCCGAACCAAACGCCCCCACTTCCCGAAAACGACCCCCACCCCCAAAGCCCCCTCCCCTTCCCGTAACCCACCACCAAACGGTCCTCACCCCCGCCCCCACCACTTCCGTAACCCCACCCCAAAGCCCCTCCCCCTTCCCAAAACCCACCACCAAACGGTCCCCCCTTCCCAAACTTCATCCATGTTCTTCATTTTTCTTCCTCTCCTTAATTTGATTCACTCATTCCATTTTCTTCATTATAAAACTCCTCCAACCTCCATTTTCTTCATTCTTTTTCACTCTCCCCGGAGTTGAGAAAACGTTGACGTAGTCCTGGAAAGTTTGAGACATAGAGAAAAGAGAATCACCTGGAAAGGAGGAGGCTCAAATTTCCTCTCACTCCCGACTTCAATTTTGCAAAGGTAACATTTAATTTTTTTTTATATGTTTATTGTTTACTAATTTGATTTAATTTTTAATGATATACATTTATTAATTTGTTTATAGATACTTAATAAATGTATAACGGTAGGATAGATGCTTAATTTCTTACAAATTGTTAATAATTATAAATTATTAAATAATTAAATAATAATTATAATGAATAATTTAGGGAATAATAATATGTAAAATTGGTTACTAACTTTAGGATACAAGACTAATTAGTAAATTAATTAATTATTTTGTATGTTAATTATAAACCTTAAGATAGATGACTTATTATTTAATATTTTGTAAATTAATAATTTCATATATAAAATGTAAAGTATTATGCTTTGCTAAATTTCATTTAAGCAATTTGGGAGAATAATAATTAGTGAATTAATAAAAATATTTTTTGAAATATATTGTATATTATTATTTATTAACGTAAATTTACAAGACTAATTTAAAATTGGTTACTAACTTTAGGATACAAGACTAATTAGTAAATTAATTAATTATTTTGTATGTTAATTATAAACATTAAGATAGATGACTTATTATTTAATATTTTGTAAATTAATAATTTCATATATAAAATGTAAAGTATTATGCTTTGCTAAATTTCATTTAAGCAATTTGGGAGAATAATAATTAGTGAATTAATAAAAATATTTTTTGAAATATATTGTATATTATTATTTATTAACGTAAATTTAATTAACGAATTTTAAAGTCTTTGTTACATTTAGCAAATATCTTTCATTTTTTGAAATATAATGCTTGCAAATTTATTAGTCAAATGGATGACCAACGCGGCGCAATATTGAGCCCTACCCCCAAAGAGTGGGGAGTTCTTACGAGGAGGTGCAATGATCCACACCGATCACAAGTTGTGTAGAACAAAGGAGATTGCAATTGTTTGAGGGTGAGGCGAGCCTCACACGGGTCTTTAGGAGATGTTGAGGACCCAAATCTCATCCCCGTAGATCTCAAAAGACGCTTATGCGTGCGGGTTTTCGGCACGTGTCTCGCATGAAGAGACTCCGGTATGTTTTAAAATTCTTTATGTAATTATACGCATTTAGTTGTTTGGACATGATACGGATAATATAAGACCCTTACATATTTGTTCTCTACCTTTATGTTGTTGTAGATTGACAAATACCTTATTATTGCTTTGGTTGAGAGGTGGAGGCGGAGACTCACACCTTCCATATGCCGGTTGGTGAGATGACTATTACTCTACGGGATGTAGAGGGCATTTTAGGTTTGTCCACTGAGGGTCAAGTAGTCTCTGGTCCGACACATGGCAACTGGGAAGCAGTTATGCAACAATACATAGTTTAACTCCACTCCCAACTCATTTGATTGGCGGCAACATCAGGTTGAGCTGGTTTGAGACTCGTTGGGCCCACTGGGACAAGCACTCAGCTACTGTTGAGGGTCAGCTTCGGTACACACGTGCTTACCTCATGCGCCTATTCGGTGGATTTTTGTTCTCGTGACAAGTCCGGCGCGAGCTCCCTTGCCGATTTATAAAATTATCGGGTGGTGACCTTGCGGAGACCGCTACATACAAATTGGGGTGCGGGTACTCGCTACACCGTTTCGCGAGCTATGTCGGGCCACGTCGGCTTCAAAGAACAAACATTGGGGGTTGTTTGTTGTTATTGCGGATATGGGCATGGTCAAGATTTCTGCCATATCACCTCCCATTCCACCGCCCAATGACGAAGATGATCATTACGGACTCGGGTATGGCAACGGTATGACGTTACGAATACATTGAACCGGTTGGAGTTGTTGAGCGATTATGTTCTTATTTGCAAGTCATTTGCAGGTTCAATAATGTCAACGTGCGGTTATTGCGACGTGATCTAAAGACATATCGGATAGAGCTTGACCGGATGGGTCGAGACAATGTACGTATACTTTAAATTTGACTTTAGGGGACAAAAATAGTAAACTAATTCGCATTTGTTTACATGTACAGTGAAGTGGGAGCCATATAGGGACGCCGATATGAGTTTATGGGTGCGTATGTTCACATGCAGGACATGTGGAGGGCGGTGACACCCGTACTTGCTTTCCACATTGTCGAGATGCACCAGCCCGATCGCTGCATGCGGCAATTTGGCATGCAGCAACACATCCCTAGACCTGCTGCACAGCTTAAGGGAGCACATGATCTTACCTTACGCGGTAAGATGACTGAGGATTGGGAACTCAAGATGGAGGCATTTATTCAGTTGTGGAACACAAGACATGAGCTCATCGAGACTACATATCCATCTGATGGGCCGGTTTCCCCAAACTCCGAGTACATGACTTGGTTTTTCACACACACTAGACGGTATATGACGAGGCGGTCGCCGGGATCGGGCATGTGGTACGTATTGATCTTCATTCCATTTTTCCTACTATATCTTTCATATTATTATCCATAGCTTAATTTCAGTGTTGTTATCCATGTTATTGCCTAAATGCAGATAGATGGTGTAGAGTGGATTTGGTGGCAGAATTCTCCCGATTTTTTCCGCAATACAACAATATGCGGTACAAGAGGTTTGTGACCGATTCCATCGGGAGCACTTAGAGAGTTTGGCCGAGTTGCGGAGCTGGTCCTAGCGCACCAACCGGAATCTTAGTCGGTGTACCGGATCCCGCATTAGAGGTCCCGCCTCGTGCGAAGGAAGGACGGGACTGGGTCATCGACGCCGAGGATCGAGATGGAGGCATATGAGATACCCCAGCCTATTCCACGTGGCGGAGGTGTCTATAGACCACCCATGTGGCCCAATACGGCATACACTGAGGTGTCGTGGAACCCAGACGAGATACCACCAGAGATACATGTACCGAGGCCACGTTACCCACAACCGTGAACGATGTTTGCTTCGCGGTACACAAGTCCCACACCAATATGAGTGGCCATCACGAGAATTCTCGGACCGGCTTTGATGCATCCACTTCTTACCCGGCCGAACGAGCTTTACGGGCTTCAACGCCTACATGCATCCATACGGCTTTCCTGGCTTCAATGCTTATCAGGCACAACAGGGTTTTACTGCGTTCCATTCTTACCACCAGGGACAGGGTTGTACTGAGGCAGGATCAAGTAGTAGTCCATACCAGGGAGGACACCCCGTATCCGATGACACAGGTGAGCACGCCGATGACTTCATACGGGCTGCTACTGAGGATCTCAATTTTAGGCGTAATCTTGATGGACGTGGACCGGTGGCATCCGTAGGAACCCGGAGCGTGATGCGCGTTCGAGACCGTGGCCTCCATATACTCCACCTTGAGCGTTTTGCGCGTTCTGTATTATGACATATTTGCTTGGATTACGACGTATTATGTGATATTTGGATGGATTACTGTATTATGACATATTTGCTTGGATTACTGTATTATGACATATTTGCTTGGATGACTGTATTATGACATATTTGTATGGATTACTGTATTTGACTGTGTTTGTTTAGTTTTTTATTGAACATATAGCTAACCAACATTTACCCAAATTGAGTATGAGAACTTGAAACTACAAAAAAATGTGATAACACAGTAAATAGGAAAGCTAGTTTGGACTAATTAGCTATGCGCTTCGTAGGACATGCACGCTTATTATGTCCGTACTTTGTTTACATATGCTACATCTAGTTCGACGGAGCTAGGTTGAACCTCCACCTCATCCATTTCATTGCGAATGCGTGTAGATCTCGGTCGCCCCTTACCACGTAATGTCGATTCATCGGGGATAATCTTCGGTCCGGAACGGGCGGTATTCCTTGTTCACTTCCGATCGGCTGAAATGATGAAGAGTAAACATTCACAATATTGTAGATTGAGAATGCGGGATCCACGTCTTGTTCAGCATAATGGGATATCGCCGAACATGCAGCAATTACATGACTACAGGGGAATTTGAATGCCTGAAACTTGCCACACTGGCATTTCCCCTGGCTCAAGTTCACCGAGAGTGTATCGCCCTGATCATCAACTTCAAACGTGGTACGTGCCACATTAAACTCCCGAACACGCATCGACGTAGCTCGCTCTCCATTCTTTGTCATAGCTTCAACAATAACGAAGAAAAAAAAGCTTTCCCATCATTGTATCTTTTTTTGCTTGGGTCCCTCTTTTGACCCGATAATTTACAAGCCGACTATAGGTACATTTCACCAATGATGTTATGGGCATGTTCCTCGCTCCCGAAAACCTTATTGATTGATTCCGACAAATTGGTTGTCATATGACCGTATCTTCATCCATCCTCATCATAACTCCGACACCATTTGTCTTTTGGAATTCTTTCAATCCATGCTGCCACTTCACGACTGTAACTGCAGAACTCGGCATACAAGGCATCAAAGTGTATTTTGCTTGGAACATATCCTGTAACAAAGACAGAAACAAACAACATTATATGGTTCTAGTAAAGTCCACAATGAAAGTCACTGCACATCAGTTGGAGTATATTACCTAATTTCGTTAAATTTTTCTTCAATTGCTGGTCCTTGAAGCGGGTATTAAAGTTGCTCGCAACATGACGAATGCAAAATACATGGTACGCATTAGGAGGCTGCCAACCAAGCATCTTATTGCCGACCACTGATATTATGCTTTTGTGACGATCAAAAATAAGACATAGACCAATCTTATTTGTAACATACAGTCGTATGGAAGCCAAAAAATACTCCCATGCTTCCTTACTTTCACTTTCAACAATTGCAAATGCAATCGGGAGGATCTCATTATTTCCATCTTGGGCGGTTGCAATCAATAATGTCCCCTTATACTTACCGTATAAATGCGTACCGTCGACTGTATGATCGGTTTGCACCATTGGAAGGCATCACGACATTGACCAAGGTCCAAAATGTTCGTTGAAAAACCCGAATCCCATTAACAACCCGCCGATCAACAATATACGGTCCATGTTGAATATGATAAACGGATCCCGGGGAAAATTTCAACATGTGCTCGAACCATCTTGGCAGGAACGCATATGACTCTTCCCAATCACCGTAAATCGAGGCTATTGCTTTTTGTTTTGACTTCCATGCCTTCCTGTAAGAAACTTGATAACCAAACATTCCAGTCACCCTTTCTTGTATCATGATCACGAGGAACCGAAGGTGTTTCCTTTACCATGTCTCGCAAAACCAATCACAAAAAGTGTACACTAGGAATGTTATTTTTCACCGATAAACACAAATAAATTCACATATTATCAAATTGTATTGTGCACCATACCTATTATGGCCTCGGCAATAATTTTAGAATCAAGTTGTTTGTGATCTTGGGAGAGAATTCTGCTCACACAACTATGATTTCCAACACATTTAGTTACCACCCAAGTGTTGCTATTCTTCGGTTTAATTGCTCTTACTCTCCAATCACAACCTTGTTCATGATGCCGACATTTCATTGAGTACTTGGTTGTAGTACTCTCAACCACTTGAGCTTCATGATGTTCCTTCATGCAATAAAGTTTTATTGCGGCTTGCACATCATTCTTGGACCCGAACTCTTGTTTTATATATAATCCATCTCCTCTTGCCCACGGACCCCGGCCCAAGCCTTCCACATCCAGTATATCCTCATCGGGATAATCTTCATCAACAGCCTCATAATGTGGAATGTCATTCCAAAATGGTGTAACATCTGTATATTCACACATAATACAGTTTATGCGAAAACATGGTAACTAATGCAAAATAATTTATATAATAATACAACTCCGTAACTCACCCGATGATAACATACCAATCTGTGACATGGGATTACCATCATATTCGTCATCTGTATCACTATCATTCTGATCATCGTCATTATCCAATAAAGTGTCTTCATCTTCTTCCTCTTCCTCTTCCTCTTCCTCTTCCTCATTGTCAGGTTCATAGTCAATATCTTCTTCATGTACAACGGTTGATTGTGTTGGCTGAGGTGAACCAAAATTAGCCATATAATGTGACTGATGGAGTCCATGAGTCGGTATTGGTCCGCCCAATTCTAACATCTCAATATCCACATATAACTCAAAAATTGGGACGTAGTGTTTTCCTTAAATGTTTGAACAAAAACATCAACATCCTCATCATCGAATATCTCTAAAACCGCATATTTCGCGTCTCCACAAGGCACTCTACCCGTTACTGAAGATATTACCTGATTTTGTTGCAGCTTTAACTTTCGACGAATCTTTTCCTTTAAATCTTCAGCAGACATGCCTCGAACAATATACATTGCTCTTGTTTCACCTTCAAATATCAATCCATTTGGACCTATATTTTTAGCACCATTATAATATACAAATGAACGAATGTGATTCATTTTTTTGCAAAAAAGAAAATGAAGAAGCTGAATGAGGGAGATGGAGAAAATGAAGAAGCTGAATGAGGGAGATGGAGGACGGAGTTTTGCAGGGAATGAGTGAATGATAAAAAAATTGAGAGGGAAAGGAATCGCAAATGAAGAAGAGTGAGTGAATGAGAGAGGAGGGAAGGAGATAAATAGACAAGGGAAGGGCACGGGTGGGAGGGAGTTCACGGGAGGGGTTCACGGGTGGGGATCGTCGTGGGTCTCGGACGCGCTAGTGGCGTCGATCAACGGACACCACTAGTGGTGTCGGTTGATCGACACCACTAGAGGCGTCGTCAACGGACGCCTCTAGGCGTCCGTTGACGTAACGCCTCTACCACCTCCTCGGTGTCGCTTGGCGACGCCGGAGGCGGGTGGCATCCTCCCACTGGCGGTTCAAACTCCGTCGCTCAACCGATGCGGTTTGATCGCCTTATTTTGGTAAATAATCCTCAATGAATGATTCGGTAATTTTTTTTTCCGGTTCTTAGTTTGGTAAAAAAACCATCAATCATTATATAAATTTTTCTCTTTAGATATTAATAAAATCATTTATACTTTTTCGATATTCAAAAATATAATATCTTATTATTTCAAATTTCTAAATTATAATCAAAGCAGCTTCTGGCTTTTATTGAATATTTACAAAAATTCATATACTATATAAATCACCCTTGCAGAATATATTCAAACTCCCAACTCCCAAGTTCACAACAGCTATTCCAAATTATTGGTTGGATCATATATTAATATAGCACTTGTATATCAAAGATTATAGATATAATAGTAGATTTTGGGTTTATGGAATATATATACATAACAGAAACCTTTTCCTCCTTCATACACACACGTGATATATAATAAAACTTGACAGTAACTTTCTTATTTTCTTTCAAGGCAAGTTCTTTCTATATTCCTCTCATGCACAGTGACATATTTATATATATATGGGACCCAAGTTTATATCTACGTATATCTAGAGCTTTTCCCTGTACACATATATACTACAACATGACATATGCAGCTATATGTATCAGCAAGGTTTTCTTTCTTTTATATTTTTTTTCTTCTCTTTCTTCCAGGTTCAACGATAATATACTTATACAAGACAAGTTTTTCAAGTTTTAATCCTATGCCTTAGATTTATATATTATGACAGCAAAATTTTATGTAGCAATATATTTATATACATACATAAGTGCGCAGTGAACATATACCTTCAGTGAGTTTTTAAGTTTGGTGTCATATGTATACACACACACACGTATCTCAGCAGGTTCTGTTTTTTTTTTCCCTATTCTTTCCATATGCACTATTTTTCATGACAGCAACATTATATACGTGTATATTATCTTATTATTCTCCTTCTCTTCCCTTTTTGTATCTAGAGTTTATATATACATATATATTCAATCAGTGAAGTCTTCTTTTTCATTTCATGATGTTCCCATCTATGTATATATTTAAATATAAAATCAGCTTCTCCTATTACTTTCCCAGGTGTAGCAACGTTTACACGCACGTGTATATATATATAGTTAGTTAGTTTCCTCTCTTCTTTATTCATTTAACGCCGCCCCTGTTTTAAAGTTCTTCTAGCAGAGACTTGCTGCATCACTTCCTAAGGTTTAATCATAAAAACTAGGAGGAAGAGAAACTTAATGATTTACCTTCAGTTCCTAGCTTGCGAGAGGTGATCCTTGACAAAACCAAACGCCCCTGTTTCGGAATCGGAACCAACACACAGAGCATACAATGGCTGGTCACTCACTCTCTCTCCTACCTCGGTTTCTCTCTTTAGCAGACCCTCAACTCAGCTTCGTGAATGAAGGGGGCTATGAAGCAACGTTTAAATAGAAGTTAAGGGTCCAATCCGTAAATGAAAAACGCTAGTCCGAGAAGCCATTCACGGTGGGTAATCTGCGAGGAGCTCAAGAAGTATGGTGCCGCTGGTTTGCGTGTGCAGTGGAGGCTGAGACGAGATATGCTGACGAGAGAGTATGGTGCCGCTGTGATTTCGCGCCGCTTTCTCACTGTGATATCAGTTCGGTTTTTCTCCACTGTGAATTTCCATGCTTGGGTGTTTGACCGAGCTGTTGTATGGGTTTTTACGTGTTGCATTAGATTTTTTTTTTTGATATAATAAAGTTTTGGAGGGGTTCGACCATCAATCCCCACTGCCGGCCAAAAGAGTGGCCGGCCATGAAGACTTATTTTAACTTACGAGATCGCTCTACCAAAGCGAGCCCCAAAGAATCCAGAGGGATCGAACCCACGACCCAAGGCCTAATCCTAAATCTCTTACCATCTATGCCAACTCACATTGACTGTTGCATTAGATATTAAATTTAGATAATAGAGTGTGAGCACTCTATTATCTCTATGAGGTTATTTGGTCTTGCCGAAGGATATGGGCTACTGTGTGGTTATAAACTGAATAAATGAGAAAGAGTATTGTATTGGGCCGAATGGATATAAGACCTGGATATATTCTATTGTGATCTCTCATTCTCTGTTTTTTTTTTTTTTTGGACGTTGGCTGAGAATGGGGATATTAACATGGGCTTATGAAAAATATTGTTGAATTAATTGGGTATTAGCTTGTCAGATAATTTAGAAGATGACAGATTTATTGGGGTGGTTTTGAGGCCCCAAAAAAATTGTCTAACTTGGTCCTTCAAGGTCCTCATTTGCAATTAGGTACTTATCTTAATAAATTGCAAACATTGGATAATTGATAAAAATTCCTTAATTCCATAAGGATTATTTTCTTTATCAATTAATCTCTTTCTAAATAAAATAATAATAAATTCTAAATTATTCAAGTCAAAATTATTCCTTGCTTAAATTTATTCTTTATTTGAATTATTCCTTTCCCAAAGTAAATTAATTAAGGAAAAAAAACCCTAAATTTTCAATAATTATTCCCATAATTATTTTAAGCTAAAATTTCATAATTAATTTCCATATATTATTCAAACTTCCAAATCCCAAAATCTCGGGATGTTACATCAAGGGGCCGAAATTCCCGATTCCCTGGTTAATAATAGAGTGTGACTAGAACAACTCTTAAGTGTTAGTTCTTCCTACAATGAACTTTTGTCTCTGATAATTCAAATTTATTGTTTAACTTATGTTTACATTTGATTACTACTCGTTATATTTATCAAAGCTAGTAAAAACATTTCTTAATGAGTTTTAGATGTTTAATTTGAAGGATTACATGCAAAATCTCAAAAGCAAATCATGTGTCAGAACATTATTTACAGTGACAGGAACAGAGCACACAAAAATGTTTTCAAAGCAGGTCAAATGATCTTCATCTGAAACTTCCATTCCGGTGAAAGCGAAAGCAAGTCAACCTTAAGCAATTCCAAAGCAAACCAAAAGGAATGTTGTGTGAGGATACGTTGCAATAAAGCAAAAACGGCTGAACCTCAAAATCTTCCAACGGCTCCAATCTGTCTCTAATGGAAAGCTTAATCAGTCTAATGGAAAGTTTGAACTCTAATAGAAAGCTTGAACTTTCACAATGGTTATATTATAAGACAGGAAGATTGTGCTCAATGGTCAAAGGTCCTTCATCGAATACAAACAGTGAAGCATTTCATGGAATGAGAAAAATGACAAAACAATTAAATGCATCAACCACTATTTCTCTCTAACGGACAAATGCTCACAATGGACAAATGACAATTACCTATAAATAGAGAAGCATTCAAGACAAAGAAACTAATGAAACGAAAATGAATACAGAGAGCCTATGCCTACAATGTGATACTTTGAGTCTTACGAAGCTTTGAAATCCTACTCCCATCTTGTACTTCAGTGTTTATCATCATCTACTTCATTTAGAGAGAAGTATACTTTCATTATAATCATTCTATCTGAGAGTTACTCACTATTAGGTGATCTTGAGTGAGAAACATATTGTATTCTTACAGTGTGTAAGGGAGAGTCTTTATCTTAATGACAGATCTATAAACAGCTTCACAAGTGCCGGCTGCACTTGCAGGATTGTAATGGTTCTCAATTACCTAGTTAAAACTTGAGGAAGATAGTGGATTGAAATCTTAGGAGGAGCCTAGTGATTGGACGTAGGTCATCACAAATTGTGTTAGCTCTCAAAGTTTTGATGATAACAAGATTTGAAAGTATTTGAGGCTTTGAATGAGTATTATTTAACTGCATCAATATGTACTCAAGTATGAATATATGTTTACTCGAGTATATTCAGTTTAATCTCTCTATTTAAGTATTTCAGGAAAGGTTACTCGAGTATGTTCAAGTGGTACTCGAGTAAGGATTGATATATCAGTTACCGCAGAGATTCTCGGGTTGATGATTACTCGAGTAAGAAGAAATTAGTACTCGAGTATCAATTGCTAATGTGTTTCATTAAGTGTATTCTTTCAGCGAAGAACAAATGCTTCTTGAGTATGATCGAAGTTAAAGTGTTTGATATAACCTTGCTACAACGTTACTCGAGTATTGAATATAGCTTACTCGAGTATGGTACTCGAGTAAGAGAAGAATGCTACTCGACTAAAGACGAATAATGAACTTCAATAACGCCATTTTTATATGGTCACTCGAGTAATATATAATGGCTACTTGAGTATGGGCTCTTAGCATTTTAAAAATGTTTGTTGTAACGTTAATCTCTATCTTAAATTTTCTGGGTTAATATCTATTCCTTCTTAATCTCACTCAAACTTGTTTATATCATATCTAATCATCTTTTGGGTGAATTACAGATATTAAATCTTGTCTATTTTTGAGATTAGCCAAAAAGCAACTTATCGTGTCAGAAGCATTTATTGCCTTGAGAAAACAAAGCTTACAAACGAGAATAAAGCATTGTTGCAGTCGAAGACATTCCTTCGAGGCATACTTATTCAGGCTATTATTTTGAGTCACCTCCTACACAAGTACAATCGACGGCAAGCACATTTAATGAAGCAATGGTCGATTATGCTCAACGAAAGTCAACTGTGTCTAATGAAATTACGAAGAGACTCAACGGCTATATTCAAAGTCTCACAACGGCATAAATAAAGATTAATAGAAAAGCTCATCACATTTAATTCCGCTAACCACCAAAACTCTGTGCAATCAATTTGACTCAACTACCATTTATTGTTTCATTAACTTCACTTAATATGTTCGGATATTTTCTTGTACTTCAGTGTTTATCATTTATCTACTCAGTGAGGAGTTTAAACACTTATTTGATTACCCGTTTAGTGGTTAAATCTTAAGGTTGTGAAACCTTAAGTGTGGGTGTACGATTACAACTTGTAAGGGGGAGTGAGTTCAAGTGCGATAGGATCATCTCGAATACAGAGTGTGTAATTGTATTTGTGTTTAAAAGATAGTAGAAATCCCAGAGTTTCTGGGGATTGGACGTAGGTCAAAGAGTTGAACCGAACCAGCATAATCTCTTGTATTCTTTGTTCTTCTCTCAATCTCTGTTTTATGTTCTTGAGCTTTAGCGAAATATTTTTTATAATCACCTATTGACCCCTCCTCTTGGTGATATTCCACCTTCATTTGGTGATTAGACCAAACCGGGATAAATCACAATTTGTATATTTTCTTCCCTAAACTCTTATATTTCTAGCATATATGTTTTGAATAACTGTCAATGAATTTATAATTCATTACTTTCATACATATCGCTATACGAAAAGATTTACAAAGTTTCTTAAATTTTTATCCTACACCCAATTCACCCCCTCTTGGGTGTCAGTCGATTCTAACAATGAGAAGACTGGTGGTGGGTAATGGAAGTTAACTCGGGTTAATGGTATTGCTATAAGTGTTACCAAATAAATTGATTATGTCTAATTTTGCACGAAAAAATAATTAATTGTGTTGGGTGCGGGAAATGTTTTGCTGTTAAATTTACACCTTAACCAAAAAAAAAAAAATATTAGACTTGTCCCTCTCTCTATTTCTTTTTTGGGCAAAAGATTTGTCTCAATTGTGTGTGCATGCAATGTAAAGCTGGGAAATCGGGCCGACCTGTTTAAGCCCCTAGCCCTTCAAAGGTCAAGCTTGAAAAATAAAGGAGTCAAATGAAATTGGCCCTGTAGGGCCGGCCTTGCAGGGCCTCGGGCTTAAAAAGGCCGGCCCGTTAGGCCCTGTTAATTTTTTTTATAAAAAAAATAACAAGGAGTTGGAAAAAATTTCCCTACATTCGAATATTCATTGAAAATAAAAGTCAGCTTGCTTCTTATATTAACAACTTTCTTATCACAAGTCATAAGGTCAATCTTGCCATGAAAATATTGTATACTAGTTTAAATTTAAAACCTAGATATGATTCTTATGTTTTATGTGAGTTACTTATGGACAATAGTTTGCTTTTGATTATTAATTAGTGAATGTGTTTATTGGTTGGACGATTCGTGTTGTTTGGCTATTAATGTTGACAACATTTATTTAATAAATTAGTACTTTAGTTGTTGTAATTTATTAATTATATTTCTTTTAAAAAACGAAGAAAAAATAGCTAAAATTTGGAATAGTAACTTCCAAGCCCTGACCCTGGTAATTTTATGCTGGGCTTTGAAAAAAAAAAATTACCCCAGGCCCGGTAGGGCTGGCCCTAATTCCCAGCTCTAGGGCAACGTGTGATGAATTCCTTTGCTCTTATTTTCTCACAAAATATTATGAAAATATCACTTAAATTTCAAAATCTCAAATATGTAATTTTCTAAGAAAACGAGCTATCAATTGTTTTATTATTCTTGATGTTATTGTCAACAGGATTTTAAAATTTAAATGGTATTTTTCTTTCAATTTTCCAATTTTCTGCCCCTTAAAAGAATGACGTGATTTTTTTTTTTTTAAGAAAACGCATTTGGTATTGGTCCATGATGACACGGAATACATTTCAAAATCAAAATCTAATTTTCAAAGAAAAACTATTAAAAATATGAAATAATGTGACTCTAGAATAATGACTTTGGTCCACAAAATTTTTATACTACTTATTACTTAGGTTCTAAATATAAGACTTATTTAACTTTTAGAGAGATTAATAAAGCAAATTAAATTATTCTAAAATATTTATTTTTATCATTTTTTTCTAAACTAATATATCTTACTTATAAACTGATATATGATTTAACCATACATAATATATGACATGATTAAGCAACTTATTTAGCATCTTTATTCTCTTCAAAAAATTCAACAATGTTTTATATTTAGACTGATATAATATATATATTAAAATAAAGACAGTTTATTCAAGAAAGTAAAATCATACAAAGTTACCAATACATTGCACCACAATATTATTATATATAGAATGAAGAGAAGGAAAAATTAATCCTCGAGTTTCTCTAATTTTACCGTATTTTTACTTCATCAGAAAAAAGTTACCCTATTTTAATCATATTTTAGTAAAGTCTTATATTGAATTCATGTCCTTCTTCTTCTTCTTTCATCTAGTAAAGTCTTATTATGCCCTAGTCCTTTTATTGATGCATTTTGATCTTTTATAAAAGGCTAAAGTATAATTTTAGTTATTTAAAAAATTAATCCTAACGTTACTTTATTTTAAACATATTTTTGTAAAGTTTTATATCGAATTTTGTGTTCTTCAACTTCTTTCATCATGTAAAGTCTTATTATTTTGCTGGTTCTTTTATTAGTACATTTTGATGTTTTATAAAAGGCTAAACTGTAATTTTTGTCATTTGACTTTATATGGGTTTTTATTTTGGTATCTTAAATTTATAAAATATTCTTACATTCCTATAATTTTAACATCATACTAATGTGAAAATGCTGACTCAAACTGAAAAAGGATGCTTAAATTTATTTTTGAATATAATTTTAATTTGTTTTGATTACTTTTAATATATTTTATGTTTTTAGTTTCAATATTTTTATAAAAAATATTTAACTATAAATATACTTAATTATTTAATATTCTTTAAATTGAGGAAAATAGTGGATTATATTATCAGAGAAATTGTTTCATTAAAAAGTTATGAGAGAAATTGAAAAGTTTTTTTATATTTTAATCTAAAAATAAAAAACATACATGTTATGTGTAATTGGTTTTAAAATTATTATTACTTATATTTAAAATTTAGAAAGAATGACATAAAAAGAACTTTGAAATTATAAAATCTTAAATTAGATTTGTTACGAATAATGAATAAAGTAATAACGAGACTTGATAAGCAATTGAAAACTCATTTTTTTGGAAATACATGATTTATAATTTTATAATTTCAAAATTCTTTTTTATCATTCTCCCTAAAATTTAAGCATGATTTGTTAATGTATAGTTATTATTTAAATTGGGTGAGTTTCGTTAATGACCATAACAACATTAATATTATAAGGTTAAAAGCACACTTTATGCCGTTAAAGACCAAAATAAAATCTCATACAAATTTAAAAGACTAAAAATATATTTTAACAGTGAAGCCTTTGTTAAAAAAGAAAGAAGATATTTATATAAATTTTCCTCTCTTTACTGGGCTTTTATAATTTATTCAATTTCATTTACTCATTCCTAAACTCATAATATGTTAATTTGTAAGTGAAATTAGTGATCGGTATAGTATCGTGGCTCTTATTGAATATACACCTTAATTGATTTTGTCACATAGATTTAAATAAAATCAAAATCTAAAAAAATATTCATGAAGCCAATTCTGAGCATAATATTCGTTATTTTGATAATAAATAATGTTTTTATCCTTTTTATTTTCTTAACAATATTTTTCTTTTATTTTATATTTTGTGAGAACTTATATGTTTGTGTGTGAGTCCGATAGCCAACTAAGGATAAAATAATACTAACGTCATTAATTTACAATTAGTGTGACCTGACATGTCATAATGTTTAAACAAAAATCTTGTATTAAAGACTTCGTTAATATATCAAAGCTATTTGGTTCAACTCACGCCAAATACTTTCGTAAGTGTTGTTGCGAGTTCAGATTGGGTTGCTTCCACACACATTAAGGATGGAAAAGATAGAAATTGAAACAGTTTTTAGGATTTACAAGGTAAATATGTGAGAAGAGTTTTATCTCGATTTTTGAAAAATGAACCACAGTTTAGGCGTTACTCAAACATTTACTATGTCTTATCAATACGTATTCAGCGAACCAAACTGAATAAAGGAAAATGGAAAACGTTTGACAATAGTCTTAAAGCTTAGTGATATAATAATTCTCCATTAAGATATGAGGTCGTGTGTTCGATCTTGCTTATAATCTTTGATTTTTAGTACCTGCTCTTTTAATTAAACAAATTATACGACCTCTGTTTGTTCACATAATGTGATTTCAAAAATGCAATTTAAGAAAATGGAAAATGGTTTTTGCACTTTGTTTTTGTTTTTGTCAACGTATATTAAGCGCAAGACAAATGGATTTTTTTTTGGTTTCTTTATCCGTTATCCGGAAACTTTTCTTGCTAACTGATCCTGATCCGCGCGTCGCGCACCCACATGGTGGAGAGTCTCCCACGATGACTTTTTTACATTCACAAGCGCTTAAACTCGAGATTCTGAGAAATGACACATGCTCGCTTTACCACTTCAAGTAATAACCCCCTATTAGTAAGACAAATGGAAATGAACCTTCTACAGTGTGTTTCGCGGACAAGTCAACAAGCTGCCACCTCTTTCATTCATTCAAATTCATCCTTATTATAAAGTAATTTATTTTGATTATTTAATCTCCCAAAAACAAATCAACTAAATTTTATATTAAAGATTAGACATACTATATATATATACACACATACAGGGAAAATGACTCGAAAAAAAACTTAGAAAATATAAAAGGATAGAGAAGGTTTGAGATCCCTAACTGTTTGAAGTTAGAGTGTAAAAGATGAAATATAAGAGAAAAAGACTAAAACGCCCCTCAATTAATTTTTTTTAAAAAGGTCACAACCACTTCCACGATAACACGTCAACATGAATAATTATTTTGGCAAGTGGTGGAAGTGGGATTTGATCTCACCCGCACCAAACTTGCATGCCAAAAACAATGATTAGGATGGTGGCCACCAATAACTTTCAATAATTATTTGGGTAACAGGGCGGAGCAATGGAAATTAGGGGGTGAAAATTACATAATAAAACCTAAAAGAGTCAACATTTGAAATTTGAGGGTGTAAATTATAGAATTGGACCCAAAATTTTCAAAAATTATGCTTTTACCTCATAAATATGTCAATATTTTCATTTAAACTTTTAATAGGGACTAAAGTGAAAAGATTAAAATTTTTATAAGGCTAAAGCATAATTTTTAAAAATTTTAGGTCCAATTATATAATCTTAGGAGGGGCGGGGGCCACCCCTAGCCCCTGATTCGCCCTTGTTTGGTAAGTGGTAGAGATGAGTTTTGATCTCACTTGCACTTCCATGCCAACAACACTGGTGGCCATTGGGCTGGTGGCCACCAATGACTTTCAATAGTCTACATGATGTGCAACAAAAAATACAAGTTAGCTATGTACCTAAAAAAATTAACCCGTTAATTAGTTTTGATTACAACTCATTCTTCAGAGAGGCGGTTAAGAACTTTTAAAGAAAAAATGATGAAGGGGTATTTCAGTCTTTTTTTTTTCATATTTTGTCTCTTTGTATATTTTAAAATCCCTTTTTGGGATCTCATATCTTCTTTGTCATTAGTGAATTTTAGTGCACCTTTATGTCCTTTAGTATTTTCTAGATTTTTTTTTGGGTAATTTTCCCTATATATATTCTACTTTTTTTTTTTGCCGCGATATGTATATACCTATATATATTCTCCCTTTTTATACGCTTTATATGTGCAGTACTTTTCAAATATGGGGCTAGCAATGGATGGATTATTGGGGCCGTGTTATGAAGATTATTAAAAAAAAAAAAAATCCTTCAAACAATTATATTTGGTGTTTGAAAAAGTATGTAATTGCTGAATATTTTGATGCCAAAATTTCACAAATTGTGGTTTAAAAGATTTTTCAAGCATAAAATATATATTTTTTGGACCCAATCTTCTTGCATTTATTAGGATTATGATTATACACACACTTAATAAGTATATAAACGATGATGTATAATTTTTGGTGAGTGGTGAAGGGACGAATATGAAAGAAATCAATATATATATATATATATATATATCCTATCCCCTCAAGACATCACGAAATCGGCTTATCTATGGCTCTTCTCACATATTATTGTTCATAAGCTGAATTAAAATGTCTCGGATGTTGCCCCGTTTACTTACCCCAAAAAAAAAATGTCTTGGATGTTGCCCCGTTTACTTACCCCCAAAAAAAAATGTCTCGGATGCACGCATAAACTATTGGGAAAATCTATATAGGGGCCCTTTTAACCAAAACAATCCAAGAAAAGGCCCAAAGACTATGTAAATCCTAGAAAAGGCCCCAGGGCCCTAATTGGTATGAAGTTAAAAAATGAAAGGACATTAATACCCTGAATAAAAAAGCAAAAAAGAACTCCCCTTCTTGCTTCTCTACCCTCCGCTTTCTCTCTCTTCTGTACAACTTCACTTCCCCTCTCTCTCCCCTCCTCTCCCCATTTCTCCACCAATAGACACCCCCGCAACACTCCGACAGGCCGAGCACTCTGCTACTGAGGTTGCCCTCAATTCCCTCTCCATTTATGATCCTTTCCCAACCCTGTGGACAATCGATCTAGTCTCCATCCAAACACTTCATGCTGAATCTTCCTGATCACTTTCAGATTCTTGTTCATTTCCTAACTCTTCCTCCTCGCCATCATATTCTTTAATTAGTGACCCTTCCTCCTCACTCTCAGCTTCTTCATCTACTAAATCTTCTTCCTCACCTCAAGTTCTTCATTTAATGAATCTGTTGAACAAACAAAAACAATTGTAGTATAATGGATAAATTTAGAGAACATAAATTATGTAAGTTTGATATGGAACCAAGACAAGATTCAAACCAAGTCAGTATGCCCCAACAATTCAACAAAAAAAAAAAAACATGATAATTGTCCACCTCCATGTATGCATGTATTGCACCTTTGAAGGAGCCTGAACATTCACCTTCCTGGGCATCTTTCCAAGGAGTTTCATCATCAAGGCAAGGTGGTCCTGATATCAACGCAATGCACAACATCAATGCAACCAAAACCAACATTCAATTTATCATTTAAACTCACCAAAATCCGAGCGGCTAGTGAGTTTGAGGGCCCACGGTTGGAGAGGGAATTGAGGGCAACCTCAGTAGCAGAGTGCTCGGCCTGTCGAAGTGTTGCGGGGGTGTCTATTGGTGGAGAAATGGGGAGAGGAGGGGAGAGAGAGGGGAAGTGAAGTTGTACAGAAGAGAGAGAAAGCGGAGGGTAGAGAAGCAGCAAGAAGGGGAGTTCCTTTTTGCTTTTTTAATCAGGGTATTAATGTCCTTTCATTTTTTAACTTCATACCAATTAGGGCCCTGGGGCCTTTTCTGGGATTTACAGAGTCTTTGGGCCTTTTCTGGGATTGTTTTGGTTAAAAGGGCCCCTACATAGATTTTCCCTAAACTATTTCCCATTTCCTATTTGTAATTTTCTACCCCCATTTGAAATTCAAATAACCTATCCTTGATATATGAGCGCCACGGTATTGATGTGACATAAAAAAAAATTGACCCCTTTTCCATTTATCTTCCCCACATCTTCTCTCACCAAAACACTTCTGCCTTTGTCCTCTGTTTCGAATAAATGGCCAGCAAGGAGAGCGTCTTGATTAGAGGGAAAGCAAGACTAGGAGAGGAGAGAGAAGCCGCCGGAGAACGAGCTACAAGAGCGAGACGGAAAATTCAACAAAATAAGGTAAAAAAATAAATAAATAAATTATCGAACTAATCCACTTTTTAAATTATTTTCTAAACTAATGCTCACACCATCAGTGACGTGACAAGGTTTCATGCCACTGGGTGGCATGAGACTGACATACACAAGTAGAGGCTCCTGTCAGATTCACGCCTTCAGGAAGGCGTTAATTATATTCATGCCTTCCCTGAAGGCATGAATGATATTGATATTTCAAAAAAGTTAATTATAATTAACGCTGAAGGCGTCAATTTTTTTAAAATATAATTTTTAAAATATATTTAAAATTATAAATAATAATTCTATTTACTTATAAATAATAATGTTAATTAATAATTAAGAAAATTAAAATATTTAAAATTTATTATAAATCTTAAGATATAAGATTAATTAGTGAATTTATTATAAACCATACGATAGATGACTACTTAATTAGATTCACGCGCCTGCAATTCATTGCACAATATATTTGACTTATAAAAATTTACAATAACACCATACAGATCCCAAAACATGGGAATCTTTTGTTATAACCAAATTATACCGCGTAATCTTAAATATATTGTTAATCTTAACAATATATTCAAGATAGATGACTACTTAATTAGATCCATGTGTTGTAATCTTAACCATATATTCAAGATAGATGACTACTTAATTAGATCCACGCGTTGTAATCTTAACAATATATTCAAGATTACGCAAGATAATTTGTTTATAACAAAAGATTCCCTAGTTTTGGGATCAGTATTGTGTTATTGTAAATTTTTATTAGTCAAATATATTGTGCAATCAATTGCAGGCACGTAGATCTAATTAAGTAGTCATCTATCTTATCGTTTATAATAAATTCACTAATTAGTCTTATATCATAAGATTTATAATAAATTTTAAATATTTTAATTTTCTTAATTATTAATTAAAATTATTATTTATAATGTTAAATATATGTATAAAATTATATTTTTTTAAAAAATTGACGCCTTCATGCGTGAATTATAATTAACGCTTGAAGGCGTCAATATCATTCACGCCTTCAGGTAGATGTGAATATAATTAACGCTTTTCCCCGAAGTCGAACTGACAGTGCGCGCCTTACCTGCGTCTGTCAATCTCACGTCACCCAAAGACAAGTTTGGAAAATAGTTTAGACAACGATTAGTCGATATATATATATATATATATATATATATATATTATTTTGTTGAATTTCCCAGAGCGAGACACTATGGTTTGTGGCTTTGTGCATAGAGGGAGAGAAGAGAACACAATAGTAGAGGCGGCTTCTCTCAATCTGACGGAACGCCCGACAGAGCTCACGCCACTCACAACTTCCGTCTTTCCTGTTAGAGCATCTAATTTGGAGAATGTACCAATTCTTGCTCAACTAAAAGGAGAACTTGCTCTTTTTTTTACTTTTAATAGGAATTTTACTTGACATTTGTAATCCCATTTGTTGTTGCTCTTCTCTGGTCTATTCTTTGCTTAGCTTTCCGGTGGCCTGTTACCATGAAATTTTTGTATAAACAAAGAACTTTCTTCCATCTTATGACATTTGAGAGAAGTATGGGATTTCTTCGCGATTTGAGCTCTTCTTTTCTTTTTGTTTTTTGTTTCGTTTTCTTCATCTATACCCATGGTTACTCTTCTCCTCTTTGGTGCACTAAGCTGATTTCATACCTTCTAGAGAGATGGAGACAATGACGACGGTGATGAAAAGACAATGCCAAAAAAACTAGAGCCTTTTCGTGTAGATCAAGGTTAATCTCCTGTGCGTGTGTTTTTTCATGGGTTATTTTAGTGTTTTGCCAAGCTCTTTCTTTGACCTTTATGTATTGTTTCTTTGCTTATATGAGATGGAACGCTTTGTTGTGGGCATAAATAGTGTTTTGAATGAAATGCCACAAACAGTTGAGGATTTAGTTGAAGAAACAACCTATAATAGGGATAGTGAGCTACTGAAAACAGTGTGGTTGTCTCAGTAGAGTGAAACGGGATTTTGAAGAGGGGGAACTGCGTGACCGAACAACAACATAGAGTCTATGTTGACGTCAATCATTTTCTATTTCATCTGAAATGGCTTGGAGGGGGAGGTTCTATACATTTTTTGGGTCAAAGAGATTCGGGACTTTCGGGGCGTTTGGGAGTAAAAGAAGTGAGAGAAAGAACACTTTCAGAGGAGAAAGGATGGTCTTCGATTTTCGCAAATCTCAATGCAAGCTGGCATTCTAATTCCTTTTAAAATATGTAATGGCCTTTGATTGCCTCTTTGCTTTTTCCCGGTGCCCACATACCCTCGCTTTTAATAGGACAAGATGCAGTCTGAAAGTCCATTAAATTGCAATCAAAGGCCATTAATTTTTTTATATAGTCGAAGATCAATGCCAACACCAATTAGAGTAGCTAGGTTGATTGTATTCAGAGTGAAGCTTTTATATTTGGTCTTCAAGTTTCAGCTTAAAAACAAGCTTACGGCTTACGACTTACGAGCTAACTTAATGTGAAACTTGTTTTGTTTTATATAAAAGGGTTAAGGTGCGATTTGACTAATAAACTATTGGCTCAGGAGTGTTCAACACAATTAACTATTAAGTGGACCAAAAATACCAACAAACTTTTAAAAAGGAGTGTCTAGCATAACAAACTTTTTAAAAGGAGCGCGCAAAGACAAACGCCGTTAGCCAAAAGTTAACCTCCGTATCTAATGTGTAGATTGGCCAATGAACTTTTAAATTCGAATAGCTAAGACAAAATTCTAAATTTTACTAAATTAATTTTTTTCTCAATTATTGTTATTCAAAACTACTTATATAGATATTTATGAACAAAAAGTACTCATTCTTTAATTTTGTCAAAATTATAATTTACTAAAATAAATAAAAGTTTTAATTAAAAATATAATTATACGATTTAAATAAAACTCAAGGTGTTTTATAGTTTATTATATATATTAAACAAAAAATTATATGATTTATTTTTATTTTAGAAGAAATTTATGTAATTTAAAAAATCTATTATATCCTGAAAGAAATGAAATGAGTTTAATTTTTTTTTTAATATAAAAGAGCTTAATGGATATCAACGTTGATACTTAATAATATAAATCCGACAACTTGATGATATATTTGTTAATTAAATGATTTATTACTTATATGGATATGAGACTTTCGTAGAAAGCCAAATTGCTTCTTAACCCATTATAATTGCTTCCTTAACCTATTATTAAATTGTCCTTCCTCACCTCTTAAGTTATCTTTTTTTTTTTCAACAAGTATCATATTCATATACTCCATAGATCATTTAATTAACAAATATATCATCAAGTTGCGGATTTATATTATTAAGTATCACGTTGATATCTATTAAACTATTTTTATTTTAAAAAAAAAAACATTTCATTTCTTTCAAGATATAATAGATTTTTTAAATTTTATTAACATTAAATGAATTTTTTAACTCACAGAAATTTCTTTTAAAATAAAAATAAATCATATACTTTTTTTGTTTAACATATATAATAAACTATAAAACACCTTGAGTTTTATTTAAATCATATAATTATATTTTTAATTAAAACTTTTGTTTATTTTTGCAAATTATAATTTTGACAAAATTAAAGAATGAGTATTTTTTTGTCCATAGATATCTATACAAGTAGTTTTGAATAATGACAATTGAGAAAAAAATTATTTAATTTAGTAAAATTTAGAATTTTGTCTTTGGCATTTCCGGAGTAAAAGTTCATTTACTAATCTGCACCTTAGATAATGGAGGTTAACTTTTTGCTAATCTACACAAGTCTTTGACGCTCCTTTTTAAAAGCTTATTGGTATTTTTGGTCCACTTAATAGTTAATTGTGTTGAACGCTCCTGAGCCAATAATTTATTGGCCAAATCGCACCTTAACCCTATATAAAACTATATTATATATTTGATGCACATACACTAAGATCAAGCGCAAGAGAGTTAATATGAAAGACTTGTGATGCAAAAATTGACACTAAAATTTCTTGTGTTATTTTAGAACAATTTCAGTAATTTGGATATATATCACAAAATACACATCCAATTGAGGTGAAAATTGTTGCATTTGAAATGATACTCAAAATTCGTTTCACAGAAGCTAAAATCAAGCACAAGAGTCTCATAAGAAAGAAATATGGAGGTTTGTAGCGGTTTGGTTTGTGATTTGTGTATTTGATTAGATATTAATAATATAAATAAATATTGAAATATGTATTAATTTTTAATTATTGAAAAATATTTGAACATAAAAGTTGTAAAATTTTTAATTTTAATTTCTTATTGAGAGCATTTCACATGAATCATTCCTAAAATGCGTGGCCATTCCATCTTACTCTCAATATGGAATGACAACTATGATATGTTTGATTTGTTGTAATGAATTATAACTTGATGGCAAAAAAAAGAAGAAAAAAAGAAAAACATATTACAATTGTATAAGAAAATAGAAGGAGGATTTTTAATGAATATGAATTGTTTTTTAGACTAAATATAAGATAGGGAAGAAAATATAGGGTGGGAACTGATCAATTACAGGGATATGAATAGTTTTTCTTGTTATCTTTGCTGGAAGAGTACAAATAAGATCCATAGGATAGAAAAGATGGTGTGCGCATTAAATTGTCCTTGAGCTATAATTATTTATACAGATTATAAGAGGGGTAAATTATGTAGTGTAGAAATAATGCTTTTGTAGTTTACAAAATTAATTATGTAGTGTTTAATACGTAGAAAAGTAGCGTTTTCTTAATAAAGAGAATAATACACTTTCTCATTTTCTTTTTTTTAAAAATATTTTGTTGGTATGTCAAACGTTACATTATACTCTCTCTGGTCATAATTATATGAATATTTTTATAGACAAATTATACTACAAAAGTGTTCCTATAATTAGGATATGAGGTAGTACTAGTTTTAGCCTCAATTTTCATGCCACATGGCAATTAGTTATTGGCCTAATTAACGATTTTTACTTCGCTTACAAGTTTAAAAGGGTTGTTCTCTATTCCAAGGATAAATACAAGGTCATATCTATATGGAGAAATTCATGGATAAGCCTAGTCTACCACATCATATTTATATGTTCTGACTAATTAGAATAATCAGTGGGATGAACAGTATTGGAATTTAAATAGTTATTCAATTTTGAATAACCGAACTACTCAATTGTTCAGAAGGAAGAAAAAATCTGCCAAAAGTTTGAATTTAATGTTAGGATTTTCCTCTGGTTTCCTAAACTTCAGATTTTTTATAGTCTATTCAATCTTTCGCACACCAAAATACTTTCCTCTTTCGTCTTTTTCACCATTTTATTCTTTACTTAAAATATTAATAAAATGTAACCTTCAATATGAAGGTTACAAATTTGGAATCTTTTGTTGTATGATACAGTTTAAAGAAAGTGTTGCAGAATTTGCAAAGGAAAACATCGCCCCTCATCCGCCAAAAGTAGACCAAACAAATTCATTCCCCACAGGTAGTGGCGGAGCCAGGATTTAAAGTTTGTGGGTGCACAATTAGTGGTAGGATTTGGGGGTTCGGGGACAGCGCCCCTGAAATTTTTTTAAAAAGAAAGTTTTAAATGCATTAAAAAACAAAAAAATATAAACAATAAAAAAAAAAAACTTCAACTTAACATAGAAAAATAATAATCAAGAAATAACTAAACTATTACAACAGAACGATTACAAAAACATTCTTCAATTCTTCATTCCTTGAAAATATTGCATTATATCTTCATCATCAATCTTATCAAACATATCATGTTCAACATAAGTGTGTCAAGAGTTCTCTAAGATCATAGAAGGTGAGTTTGAAATGTCTACTAAAGAAGAATTATATTAAATTTCTTCTTAGGGCTTCGAATCAAGCAAAAGAAGAATGCAATATTTATTTCTCAAACCAAATACTGCGAGAGCTTTTTTAAGAAATATGGAATGAAGTTCTCTAAGATCATGTAAGGTGAGTTTGAAATGTCTGCGATAAGAAAATTAAATTTCTTCTTAGGACTTCGAATTAAGCAAAAAAAGAATGAAATGTTTATTTTCCAAACCAAATACCTGCGGGAGCTTCTTAAGAAATATGTAATGGATCACTGCAACAGAGTTGATACCCCTATGAGCTCAACGACTTTTGTAATATCCTAATTTTAACTTTTAGGATTTATTTATAATTAAGAGTGAAATTATATATGATAAATGTATTTAATTTTTAATTTTTAAAAATATATAAAAATGAAAATATGGGTATTTTGTGGTAATTTATTTCCCTATAAAAAAAGGAAAAAAGAAAATGACTCGTTTGATTCGGTGAGTTCAACATGACATGTTGAATTGCAAAAAAGAAATGGATGATGAACCTGCCGGGATTCAAACCACTGATTGTAGCGTCGCTAGGTTATTTCTCTACCACTAAACCATTGGTGCTTCAATATGAGACATTCCTTCAAAATATATATGTATTATAAAATTTTTCTGTCTGCACTTGCAAACATATGCACCAACGTGGCTCTGCCACTGCCCGCAGGTTAACAACATGATAGATTATTTTTGAAATTCTGATTTCAAATTGATGTGATCTTAGGGGGTCAACTTATGAAAATGAATGGGAGATTTCAATCTCCTTGGCATTACTGCACCAGGTAGAGTCTTTCTCCATCCAGACTCCTCTGCCTTTATTTTCTAATTTATCAAGAGATTGCCTATTTGCCCCTACATATGAAGCCTGAGTTTGTATACTCGGTGAAAAAATAAAAAATAAAATAAAAAAATTCCGTATACACTCGAGTCTTAGGCCTCACACTCGAGTGTGCCCTAACACCGTCAGCGTCTACTGTTAGTGGAGGGAAAAATTGCTACGTTTTGATACTTCTGGGGCAAAATTGAACACAAAAATTTTCAAAACAAAATTGCTCCTAGCGGTATACTTCCAGGACAAAATTGGTACTTAACCCTTAAACTTTTGAATTCCTTTTGGCTAACATTCATTAACAGGATACTACTTTGATTTTTAACATTTTTTAATCCTCTTAAGTTAGATCAGGAGCATCTCACCGTAGGTTTTGTTATTTAAGAGCAAAAGATAAAGACTTTGCATTTATAGTTTTTTTTGTTCGCCTCATTTTTTAAAATTTGAGTAGTGAAGTCAAGTTAACTGTCCGACAAAAAAAAAAAAGTCAAGTTAACTGAAGACAAAACATTGTGATGGAATAAAAATTATGAACTTAATAACAACTATTAACAAAAAAGGGAAGGGTTGAGGGATGATATTGGTTTTTCTCTCTTACTCCATCTAATCCATATTTTGACAATTTAGAGCTCATGGACTGGGCTTTTTCAACCTTTGCAAAGAGAGTTATAGTTGGGCAGTGCAGCCAGTGCTCTTATAGTTGTTTTTTGTGTGTGGCTCAAAGTCCTCTTATAGTTCACTTTTTTGTTGTTGTTGCTGCTTTTATAGTTCACTCAAATGCTTCTAATCAAATACAGTATAACCACCAGCACTCATAGTAGTGCAATGGTATTGGGAATTGTTCTCCCCCTATGGTCTTGGGTTCGAACCCCCCTCTCCCCTATCGCATATGTATAAAAAAAAAAATACAGTCTAACCACCTTGTCTTGACCAGGCTGAAAGAAAGAGAAAATTGACTACGCATCAAGGCAAAAGTAAAGCTCAGAATGTGTTATTTTAGCATTAAAGTAGCAAAAATATGGACAGACCAAATCTGACAATAATAAAGTTGACATGACGCACACTCTTATCTTGCTTTTGTTTATAGTATGGTCATCTCTTCCCTTTTGTATGCAAGAACTTTGACAAGACCTCAATCTATGTATACGATTTTTTTTTTTGAAAAAATGGGTCTCAGAAGAGGTAAGGTTTATTATGTGCGAAAATCCACTTTAGGTTTCAAAAGGTCAAGAAAGAATTAAAAAAATCCCCAAAAAAATTCAGATGTCAGAAAAGTCTCGTTAACAACTTCTTCCGTGGGATTAATAACTCTCATATGTGGGATCAACAACTCCATCTCGGATTAACAACTTTTTGAAACTTTTTTAACATTTGAATTTTTATAGACTTTTTTAACATTTTCTTGATTTTTTAGGACTTGAAAGGAACTTTTCCTTATTGTTTTCATTATCCTCTTGCTACATTAGCTCAGCGCAGATTGGTTTCATAGTATTAGTATTGAGTGGGGGTAATCATAAATTTCTATACCAATCAGGCTGAAAAGATGCAGGAGCCGTGGGTGCTGCACACTATGATTATTAGGTAGCCCTACAAGTTTCATGTTTCAGGAAACATTATGTATATGACATTATGACGGCTAAAAAGAAAAATTCATTTTTTTGCTCAAAGAAAGGAAAAATACATTTGACAAAATGGCTGTGTTATGGACTGACATATTGAGCTCAGTGTCATGCGGCCCATTAAGGATACTTGATGGCAGAATTCCTCCATAATAAGGTAAAACGCTAATTACCCCATAATTCCGGTTATAACCACGGGTAGTACAGGTAGTGGAGCAGACATGCACAAATAGTGGAGCAGAGACAAGGGCTTGGAGGCGCGCATAGCCCAAGGACCAAAACCCTAGAGGTAATCCCTATAAATATGAGATTAACCTCACAGGTGTACATTCTCTATTCATCTATTCTACAATTCAGTCTCACTGTGCACACACCCCACCCCTTTTTGGCGAAACGTCATATTTGTGTAGCACAGTGATCATCTGATATTCTTCAGTGTCTACCTCATAGACATCCTAGAATAATCATATTCTCTTCAGTATTAGCACCTGTATACCCTAGAAAGTATAACAGATCCTATATAAATCATCTACTAACCTATTGAGGTTAGATATCTGTGTTCTACAAACAGAACATTGGCATCGACCATGGGGAGAGATAAAGTTCGATTCCCAAACCACTGAAAATGGCTGCAAACACAAGAAGTCGTAGCCAGATACCTCGGCAGGACCAGTTGCCAGAGGGAAACTGCAACAACATCAGGAGCAGACGATTCAACATGAGGTTCGGTCATTATGGGTTATAATCACGTTATGGTGGAGGCAGAGGTGGAGACGGCTAATACCGCAACTTCTCCAACCCCTCAGAACTGGGTTATCCAGCAGGTTCAACCACCAGTTCAACAGCAAGACCCTCCTTTGCAGTTTCAGATCGAAAACCCGGACATTTGACTGTTACAAAATATAGTGGTTCATTATTCAGGCGGATGGAGGAAATGGAGCACCAAAGCCGACTTCAGAGACAAGAGGATGTTCGACTTATGCAAGAAGATATGAACCATCGTAATGTGCTCTGGCAACAGGAGAAAAAGTTACTGGTGGAACGCCTCAAACAAATCGAAAGTCCTGTTCCCGGTGAGAATTAGGATGAGGCTGGCCCCAGCCGGGCTAAAACCTTGGCTCAAATCAATACCGGGGGCTGTTGGAGTACGATCGTGACCCATGATAAAGAGGTGCCCAGCCGAGTTAATGTCGCGTCTTCTACTCGAACTAATACAGAAGATGCTCGGCAGGTAGATAGCCAAAGAATGAGATTGCTCGAGGAGCGCCTTAAACGAATTGAGAACTCAGCTAGAAACAAAGACCGGATGATCTCAGCCGAAATACTCCATCAGTTTCTGTTCAAGTCAACGCCGAAGGACCTCAGAACGATAATGCTGGAAAGGATGTGATTGGCCGGGATCAGGCCCAGACTCATGTGAACAAACAAGCAAAGCTTATCTGGGACACTGTCATGTCCAACAAAGATGCACCACCAACAACCAAGAGAGTATCCAGAAAATATAGAAGAAAGTACAGCAAGGGGAAAATAATGGTAGCCCTTTTTCAAATGAGATCGCATATGCTCTATACCCAAAGAACTTTAACTTGTCCAACTTGCCTACATATGATGGAACTCAGGATCCACAGGCTCACATTGATACGTTTGAGTTATGAATGTATGTAAGGCAGTTCGAAGAGCTCATCATATCCCGACTATTTGCTGTGACCTTGCGAGGTGCAGTGCAGGCATGGTTTCAAACGTTGCCGGCAAAGTCGATTTGAAATTTTGAGGATCTTGGAAACAAGTTTTTGCTGAATTTTGCGACGAGTAAGAGATAGCCTAAATCAGAGTTTACCTTGAGCAAGATTAAGCAGTTACCAGGAGAGACTCTCCAAAAATACTTAAACCGCTTTAGAGACGTTGCTTTGCAAGTGCAAGAATTAAAGGAAAGTGTGCATGTGCATCTACTTATAGCTGGCCTAGATTCTTCATCACGGCTGGCCAGATCACTCATCAAGGAGCACGTTAATGACCTAGAGGGTTTTGGAGAGCGGGCGAAGAAATACTTGGAGCTGGAACAAGTGGAACTTGCCAATGTGACGACAAAAGATAGGGGAAAGAGTTCGGCATCAAAGGAAGAGGAGTAACCGGAAGGTCGTTGAAGAAACGGGAGGAACACGGCATTCAGAAGCGAGAATCCCAAGGGTGGAATCCAAACAGCAAATACCGGGGCGAAAGGAGTGATATCAGAGCGAAATATGAACAGTACACTCCCTTGAATGTATCACGTTCGCAAGTTTGGAAGGAGGTGGCTCAGACGGAAATAAAGAAAATGGAACGACCTCGGCCTTCCTACAATAGACCAATAGTGGATCAGTCCTGGTATTGCGCATTCCATGACGGCCCAGGACATACGATAGACCAATGTTATGACCTCCGAGATGCTATTGAGAAGTTCGTCAGAGAGGGAAAGTTGCGGCAATATGTGATAGAAACCTAGGGACAAAAGAGTAAGCGCAAACAACCGGGTCGCGGTGGAAGCCTCGGTCCGGGATCAGAAGAAGCGAACGAGAAAAGGAAGAAAGTAGTTGACGATGATGATGAGTTTCCGGAGGCCGATTTTGAATGCAATTAAATGATTATTGGTTAGATTGCATGTATTTTAGGCCTATTAATGGCGGAATTTTGTAAGGACGGAAATGCCGTTATTCAATCAATATCGTTAATCAATTTCAAATGAAGATCTGCAGGATAATGGGACTCAAGGTACGAAACTTGGTCCTAAATAAATTTGGAGAAACGAAGGTACGAAACTCGGTTTCAATGGAGAAAGAACAATTAAAACTTGTTTTGGTCGGAACCCGGTAAGACTGAAAGAACATTTAAAACGAGTTCCGGTCGGAACACGGTAAGACTAAAAGAACAGTTAAAACGTGTTCCGGTAGGAACCCGGTAAGACTGAAAGAATAGTTAAAATGTGTTCCGATTGGAACCCGATAAGACTAAAAGAACAGTTTAAACGTGTTCCGGTCGGAACCCGGTAAAATTGAAAAGACAATTAAAACATGCTTCGTTGGAACTCGGCAAAATTGAAAGGTTAAAACATGTCTCCATCGGAGCCTGGTAAAATTGATAACAGTTAAAACAGGTTCATATTGGAACACGGTAAAGCCGGAAAGCCTTTGTGGCCATGATACATCAAAACTTGGAGTAATAAAGTGAACCGTCATGATGACCCTGATCAAGTCGAAATGTTTAGAGTTTGGTTACAACACTATATCTAAACATGTGGCAGGTTGCTTTTACTACGGGTTAAATTCTGGTAAACTATACTGAGACGTTTAGTTCATGGGTGGTCCCGGACACATATTTTGCGCAATGAATTTTTTGACTCTGGCCAAGTCATGTAATAGAACTTTGAAGACAAACTCAAGTTCTCAAAATGCAACGAATGCAGTAAGGAAAAGCTCGGACTAGCATACAAAGTTGCAGCAAAGGTAAGTGTTTTTCCATTAATGGTTGAAATGCTTACATGATCTCCTTGCAGGAAAATAAACCTGGTCATTAGCCCAAGGAAAAAGTACAAAGAAGTCAAACCAAGGGCTCTAGAACCCCCAGGGAAAGAAATAAAAACAAAGCCGAGGATATCTGAATTCCGAGGTTAGGAGAAAATCAGAGGCAAAAAGTGCAGCAATTAGACAGGAATTTACAATTTTGCAACAAGGCAACTAATGCTGAACAAAGCTTCAGATGATCATCGTGTGGTGAAGAACAAGCACCCCAGTGAAGTGTTGAGTCATGTCAAAGAAGACTGGCAAATATATCTAAATTTGGGGGTTAGCAGGAAGAAGCTTTAGCGCCGGTTTAAACCTCTTCACTTCTATCTTCGCCTTGATTCCCCTCAAATGGACTTTTGGGAGGAGTACCAGGAGAAGAAAAGAGTGGGACTATCTTGTCTCCATTGACAAAAGACATACAGTCCATCCCGGAGGTGTTGAAATCAACACCGGATTCAAAAGCGAATATGCTTTAGGGCATTTTTGAAAGACTCCGCGACAAAATTCTTTATCGCCTCGTCTTTAAGCTCAATGGCATAGTTGGCACCATCTAAGGCACCTCGGCAGCTATTGAGTTGAGCTCGGAGTTCTTCTTGCTCCCGCTGCAGCAGCCCTATCATAGACTTATCCTTGGCCTGAGCCTCTTCGAATTGGCGCAAGTTCGAGAGTGCCTTATGGAAGTCTGCTTTAATCGTCTCCACCTCCTTTTTCAATTGGTCCCTGACAGCTTTTTCTTTTGTACTCTCCCCAGAGTGTCAAACTTAACCACCTCCATTATTTTATTCAAATGAATGTTTTGCTCTTCTGCCTCCGACTTGATTTTTTGTAACTCGGTCGCTTGTGAAGCATACCGAGAGTTCAAGGAAATCAAAGTTTGGGCCAAGCCGGTAAATTGCAAGGCGCATCGCTCTAAGTCAACGATCTTCTGAAGCTCGACAATATCATACTTCGTCAGCTCGAAGAAGCGCTTAGGAGGACAGATGGCGTAGCTAAGCTCGATAGGGACATCATGATTCCAAACAATCCCACAGGGGAATTCCAGGTTTGGTGGCAGAGGAGGAAGACTCGGTGAAGTAATAGGAGGATTGGGGATAGGATTAACTTTCTTTGCGACATCCGCTGGAGTTTTGATAGGCTCCTTCATCTTCTCTTTGGATTTTTGGGATGAGCTTGACGGGCCGGTCTTTGTTTTCTTCAGTGGATTCTCCCGGCCACCCTTATCAGTACCGGCATTCCCGGATGCCGACGCAGTCCTTTTCTTGTTGGCTCCGGGTACTATAAGGCTAGTGTTGGCCAAGGCATCAGCAAAATAGGGCCTTTGCACTATGGTCCGATCTGCAAAACAAAAGCGAATGATTAGTTATTCATTTAGCAAAATCCAAAGAGGTATGGAATGCGACATAGTACGAATAGATATCCATACTCGCTGCAGGTCGTCTCCTGGCCTGGGACTTTGGGATATAATCGGTCGAATTCAATGGGTTGTGTTCTATGATTTGATGCTCTAGATAGGATATTGTTTTGTTTTTGGCATCAGAAAAGTTGTCGGCAAAACAAAAGCGAATGATTAGTTATTCATTTAGCAAAATCCAAAGAGGTATGGAATGCGACATAGTACGAATAGATATCCATACTCGCCGCAGTCGTCTCCGGCCTGGGACTTTGGGATATAATCGGTCGAATTCAATGGGTTGTGTTCTATGATTTGATGCTCTAGATAGGATATTGTTTTGTTTTTGGCATCAGAAAAGTTGTCGGCAGGAAAGTCGAAGTCGGAGGGAGAAAGTTTATGGTGATCGTAAGTCCAATACAGGGGAAATTTCTCCTCCAACTCCTCGGACTTGAGGGTTTGAAGGAACCAAGGAAGCTGCTTGGGCTCGGCAACCACCTTGAAAAAGCCAGATTTGAAGTTTTTCCATGAGTCAGTAAAAGGGTTGAAAAGTTGACGTTCCTAGACACTTCTATGGGAGGTCCAACCTTTCCTTGAAGGGGCATCGTCATTGGCATCTTTATCAGAACAAGCCTCAAGGGTGGAATAAAAATAAAAGAAAACTAGAAGGGTGCAAGCTAATTTCTTATCTTTACAAATATTCTCAAAGGCTACTGCGAAAGTTCAGCTATTGGGATGAAGTTGAGTCGGGGCAAGATGTAAGTGGTTGAGAAGACGAGTTGGAATTCGGTGAATGGAAACTGGATACTGATAATTGAATATTATTTCACTTATTTGTATCTCTTGGTTAATAATTTCGGAATGTTTAATTGATAAATAATGGGTTTTATTACTTAATTGGGCTTTAAGCTTTTAATTAGATTAAATTCGTTTTTGGTAATAAAATTCCAGATTTACAATGCTATACTATTTTCGCCATAACTTTTGATCTAGATATCGGATTAGCCTCATTCTTCTTTCGTTTTTTAGATGATTCAGAGATCTACAATTGTTATGAAGACTCGGAAGGCTGATTTGGACAAGAAGATGGACGAAATTGGAGCTAAAGACTGACACATTTTTCTGGATTTTTATTTTGCCCGAATTGTGTAATAAAAGACCAATTATTAGAGGTTTCCTATTATTATAGGTTTCCTATTTATTAGAGGTTTCCTATTCTTAGAGGTTTCCTATTATTATGGGTTCCCTATTCTTAGGGGTTTCCTATTATTATGGGTTTCCTATTTTTGGGGCCAATCTTGTAGCCCTAGTATTTCCTATTTATAGGTTAGATTAGATGGCTGAAAAACATATTCTACATTACGTATTTTATGATTTTTAGATTAAATTAGAAGCTTTTTATTTTCTTTGAGTTGTTCATCATGTTTATGTTCATTTTCATCTTTTCTTCTGCATTTTGCCTAGCCATGCTTGGCTAAGCTTCTGTGATTAACCCATGGATTGAGGATTCCACGAATCCAGAGGACCCATGCTTCAATCGGTAACGTAATTCATTTCTGTTTATTTTAATTGGATCCGATTATAATTGCGGATTATGTATTAGATTTAATACCTAGATTGATATCCCAAGGACTTAGGTCGGACCGGGTTACAAAGAGCGTTGTGCGATCGCACAGCGAGCTCGCCATGTGTTTGATCAAATGCTAGGCGATCGTCTAGTCAAAGGAATATCTCGTACAAACGCGAGATTTTGGTTTGTCCAATCAATCACGAGTTTGGTTATTATCTTTTTGTCCGATGAAGGGTATGGAATCTCAATTCTGGATTTATCGTTTTTAATCTGATTATTCTAGTTTTCTTGCATTTCTATTTTAGTTTATTTATTTAAAAATTCAAAACCCAATCCCCCCTTGTTTTCATTGCATTTGCATGTCATTTAGATTACTTAGGATTCAATAAAAGGTTCCTCGAAAAGAGAGAACGATCCTAGGTTTGCCTATACGCAATCCTTGGTTAATTGTTGATTGTGGACCCCAAGGCTAATGACAAAAGGTCTTCATCAAATGGCGAAGCCGGGAAACGAGATCTTGGTAAAAGAAAAAGAAGTGGGGATCGCCATCTTTGACCTGGCAGGAGGATATTGGCTCATTCATATGGGATAAGTCAAGGGTATAGCCCTCTCCATCTGGATGTCGAGGTTGGTGAGTTCGTCTGAAGTCATTGTATTTTTAATATGTAACACCTCTTCGGTAACCCACGGATCTGGAATTCTCGAAGCTCTGGAAATACCAGTTGAACTCAACTCCTTGGTTATGGATCGTTCAATGTGGGGTAAAGATGAATCAATTTATGTCTATAATAAAAAGGGTAAAAGTTAGAAAATGGAAGTATACTTCGGTCAAAAGAGCTACTGTGTAGAAAATTTAAAGGCGCCAGGCTGGGTTGGTTCAAGTTAATAGAGGTCGGAATAGCTTGCGAAATATATTTGCAACGGCAAGCGGCCAAAACCGACTTGACTTCTCTCTCACGACCTTCATTGAAGAGACTAATATTTTTATAGCAGCACTCATCGCAGGGGTCGAAGATGTTTCTCGGATGAGATCCCGGTCTAACTCGATTGAAGTCTGGGGCATAAATTTGAGAAGTGGGGACAAGGATGTTATGACCTAAGCCCCGACTTGGAGAAGATCCTGGGGGGATAAGAGTCAAATTGTGGGTCTCATATACTTGAATTTGGGAACCTTTCTTACTCCCAATACCCCGAGGTTTGCGAAGTAATGCATCTTTTTTCTCTTCATCAGTGCGAGGTATGGCCCAAAACCAGAATTTATGTCCACAGGAAAGTGTTTTAAGCATTTCCCTATCTTCTTCTGGAATTGGCCCACCGTACATGTCTAAAGGCATAGGATCCATGAAGTCTCTTGAGAAAACAAATGAAAGCAGAAGCTTTGTTGGGATGGCTCAGAACAAAGGGTTCAGCTTTTTGTGTTCAGCAAGGAATTACCTATAAGGTCGTCACTGCCACCTAATACAAGCGAGTTTGAATAAAAGGGGAGAGAAAGGGATGAACATGGTACTGAAAATCCAAAAAGACTACCCAGAAAACCCAGAAAACCAGAAAAATAATAGAGGATAATACGGTCGAAGAAGGAGAGAGATGGTAGACGAAGTCAAATAAAAATCAAAGAAGAAGACGAAGCAGTAGGAATACCTGATTGTTGAAAGGTCGAAGAAGATGAAGAAGTGCAAGGCAGAAGATAGTTTTGTGGGAAGAAAGCTTTATGGAGATGAAAAATTTCTTGGTAAAAGCAAGTGAAGCGTTGAGCGTAAAGAGCAGAGAAGAGGAGGAAGTTGAAATATATAGACTTTTGAATATGAAGAGTCAGGGGCAGCAAAAACAATTTGCACTCAGAATCATATTTGAAAACCTAAAAGTACAATGATGATCGTTATGAAACGACGTGAACATTTAATGCGCACGGATTTCAAAGACGGCGAAAGTGGTCGGTACGCGGGAAATGACGACCTTACGCCATGATGTCAGCAGTATAGGCAAATGGAATCCGTTGGTATTTTATTCTTTCATGACACCCTGGATTGGGTGCAACACGTGGCGGGAGTATTCAAATCCGGCAATTTGGATTAAAAGATGTGAATGAAATCCCGGCTATCTTGAAAGTAAGAGAGTTTTCAAGGAAAATTAACCCGACATGCATATCTCGAGGCAAGCTGCAAATGAGTCAGAAATTCGGCAAAAGTGAAAATTATGAAAGGCAGGCTAAGCAAGTCAGACGTAGAGTCTGGGTTAAGCATTTAGCTAATCTCAGCAGCTCATAGCCTTGAACTACCGAGCTTAGAGACAACTGTTATGGACCAGCATATTGGGCTCAGTGTCATGCGGCCCAGCAAGGACACTTGATGGTAGAATCCCTTCATAATCAGGTAAAACGCTAATTACCCCATAATCCCAGCTATAACCACGGGCAGTACAGGTAGTGGAGCAGGCATGCATAAATAGTGGAGCAGAGACAAGGGCTTGGAGGCGCGCACAGCCCAAGGACCAAAACCCTAGAGGTAATCCCTATAAATATGATATTAACCTCACAGGTGCACATTCTCTATTCATCTATTCTACAATTCCGCCCCACCGCGCACACACTTACCCCTTTTTACGAAACGCCATATTCGCAGAAGACAAAAGGATCATCTAGTATTCTTCGGTGTCTTCCTCATAGACATCCTAGAATAATCATCTTCTCTTCAATATTAGCACCTATATACCCTAGAAAGTATAACCGATCCTATATAAATCATCTACTAACCCATTGAGGTTAGATATCTGTGTTCTACAAACAGAACAAGCTGAAATAGTGTTTTCAATATATGATAAATCATGTGTCAGCTTTGATTTAAACTTTTGTGCAATGAATAAATGAAAACAAAAGCTATACGCATAGATAGGTAATCATATCACAACTATTACTTCAGATAGCTAAATGGCAAAGTCTCACTTTTACTCAAGGCATGCATGGTTAGGATCAATTATGAAGTACTAATACTTTCTGGATCTTCATTATGGATATTACCTATAAATTCATGTGAGTAATTAGTACAACTAATTAAATGATGTTTTAATTAAGAACAATTACAATATCAGTACAGCTTGATGGCTTCAAAATGCTATATATATCATTAACAAACCATCAAGAAGAATACAATAAACCGTGTTCTTGGTGGAGATTGTTCCAAGGAAGCATGGACTATAAGAATAAGTGCTTTGACAAAAAGTAAAGTTTGCTATCAGTGATACAGTATGCTCTGTTGAAAGTTAGAAACAAGTTGAAGGTAGCATCTTTATTTGATTCTTTTCCTTTGTATTAAGAATGATATTTTGTTTTTGCTTGGATGCTGATTTATTTCAAGACTGGTATACACTTGTAGGGATGGCTGTGCTGACTAACCTTGTCCCCAACTACAAGGGTACTTAGGGATTGAACATATGAGGAGACAAGGCGTGTTTGTAGAGCACTGCTATGTTTTAAAGTTGATGTTTTTCACTTCCCATCTTTCTTTAATTGTATTTTATTGAGTTATTTCTCAATTGAAACTAAATTATGTGGGATGGTGACCTGGTGAGTGTGCCAATGGAATTGATAAGTGGAAGAGCTCCACACATGCCCCCCAAAAAAAAAAAAAACCACACACACAACACCTAAATGAAGAGGATGTTGAGCGAATCAAGCGAAGTTCAAATTCCAAGCGTAAAACAAAACACACACACACACACATATTCCACTAGTTTTGAATTCTTGTATCCGTCTGCTCAGAAACCCTTAGAGCCCCCGTCGCCAGCTCGCCCTTCTTCTTTGACGACGACGACGTTTTGAGACCCAGAGCCTTCTTCACCTTGCTTCTCCCAGCGTTTTGTAGCACGTTGAACCCATCTTCTCCGATCGACCAGGCCAAGAAACTGAATCCCCCTCCACACAACCCCAAGAGATTATTGCAGCCGCCGCCATAGTTAATCACACAATCGAAGCCACGAACTGTCTAGTTTCTTTAGATTTCCATATTTAATTGTTGCCCTGTTAGTTTTCTTCTTTAGTTAACCTTTTCGATGGTTATGTAATTCTTTGTTTTTACGTTGTATTTCTTCATGTTATTGAATGAAATCTCATTTCAAACGCTGTCAACTTTGGCCTCATAATTTACCATACTAACAGAGGAAACAAATCATGAGTAAAACCTAATTCAAAAAAGCTTTTTTGTTTTAAAAAAAAAAAAAAAAAAAAAAAAAAAAAAAAAAAAAAAACAAAGGCCACAACTATTATAGTCATATATAAATAATTTGAAAGAAATAAGACATTTGTGATTTGTATTCTCAATTAGATTGCAGGTATTAAGTAAACTATGGAAGGGAAGGCAAGCGATTTAAATGTTACCTTACTTTATTTAGAAGATGAAGGAAGTGAAATTATTTTGAGTCACATTAACAACTTTACCTCTTACTCTTTCTGGTCTTTATATTATAAGACACCAACTAAAATTGTATTTGGTATAAGGCACGCACTTGCTTTTTCCAAAGCGCATTAATTATTTTTTTACATATATGCCCATAATAAATAAAGGTACTAGGTGATAGTAATAATTAATATAATATTAGAGTTTAGTCCAATTAGTACAGGTAATATTGGAAATTACTTAAATTGTAGAGCAAGTTTATTGACTTTAACTATTTTTATTGGTTTGTGAGAATTATTAGTTGGTGTCTTATAATAAGGACCAGAGATAATATGTTATAAGTGATTTTTTCCGAACTCCATTAAATGTATATTAAAGTTTAATTATAAATAATATTTTTATACGCTAAATTAAAAATAATACACACACAGGTTAAAGTATACGTTTGGTCCTTCATATTTACTTCTGGTATCATTTTAGTCCCTTAAGTTTGAAAAGTATATGTTTGGTCCCTTAATGTTAACACTGTTAATTTGACTTATCGAAAAATATTGATTCAACAATTTTAAACGATAACTATGTAATTAAATGTTGATTAAGCATTCTTATATGTTAGTATTTTAATAAATTAATATTTTCAATCCTATTAATTGAAAAATATTTAATTTTCTTCTACAAAAAATTAATCTTCACAAAATGTGAAAAACCGTATAAAAGATGTGAAGATTAAATAGTTTTCAATTAATATGATTTTAAATATTAATTTATTAAAATACTACTCCCTTTGATCTTAATTATAAGAGCACTTTTTGGAGTTGGTTTTGATCCTAATTATAAGAGCAAGTTTTAACTTTTGTCAATTTTTTCCTATAATACCCCTATTTATACTTTCTCAATAATAATTAAAGACAATAATAATTTAATAATACACCTATATATTTTATAAAGTAAATAATGTTTGCAACTCATTAATGTTATATACACCTCAATTATACTTTTTTCTTATAAAATAATTTTGAGCAATTTTTGTCATATTTTTCTCATATCACCCCTACTAATACTTCTTCCACAATAATTAATTTAACAACACGCTTTTATATTCTATCAAATAAGATATTTTACTTTATTTTTTATTTTAAAATAAAATAATTTTAATATTCCTTTAAAAACATTTTTTTTTTGTAACTATAAGTCTAAAGTGATTAATTTTTCCCCCTAAAATAACCTAATAAAACATTAATTTCATTATCTTTTTTCCAACAATAATAAAAAAGAGAGACAGACGGCAAAAGAATTGCCATTCCCATTAATGTACCTGTCAACGAATTATGAATAATAAGTCTAAAGGTTTGGATTTTGAAGCTTCAATTAGTTGAGAAACATAGACACAGATAACACGTTTTATACACTCCGATGCCTGTGGATTTGGATGCCGAAATTCATCGACCCACACACACTGTCCATGCAGAGGGCTAACGATTCAGCTCATTTCCCCCCTTATGTAATTTTCAATTTTAATTAATTAGGGTTATTTTCGGAAAATAATTATAATTAACTAATTTAACTTCCCTTCCTAATCTTTCCAAATTCTGGTAAATAGCTATTATAATTAGGACCGGAAGGAGTACCATATAAGCATATTTGATTCATATTTAATTACACAGTCATTGCTTAAAATTGTTGAGTTAATATTTTCCGTTAAGTCTGACTAATGGTATTAACATTAAGAGACCAAACGTGCACTTTACAAACTTAATTTACTAAAATGATACCAGAGGCAAACATAAAGGACCAAATGTATAGTATGTGTGTGTATATATATTCAGTCTCTATAATTGTATACACACATATCAAACTTCATGTGATTTTTACATTGCAACAATCTTCATTGGTCAGATTCTATATAATTTATACAATGTAGACCCAAAATTATAATCTATAACACACAAAATTAGAATATAATCAAATGCAAGACAATAAAACCAAACACCATGTCATTTGTAATATCCTAAAAGAACTAATAAAAAAAGGGTAAAAAAATTTAAAAAAAATAATATATAATAATACCGCGGCAGCACATGATTAATTGGGAAAGGGGAATAATAATTCCCCCATCGCCTCATCTCTTCCTTCTATCTATCTATATGTATATATATTCATGTGTGGCGATGTGCGTGTGTGTGTTCGAGGAGTGTGAGGACGAGAGCGGAGTGGAAAGTAGGACGAGAGGAGGAGATGAAGAGATGAAGAAGAGGTTTTTTTATATTTTTTGTTGGTCAACAAGAGGAGGTTATTTGGACACCTAAGTGAAATTTGATGAAGAAACATGCACGTTTCCCTTGTTCAAGTCCGAGTCCAATGCAAATGTGCAGTCCATTTCTCTTCTTTTCATTTTTTTTTTCAAAAAGTCACATTTAATTCTTTAACTTCATTTCATCTCCATCTAATGTCTTAATTTGGCTCATTAATTTTATGAAGTACACCATCCGGTCCTAATTATAAAACCTAGTTGATTTTTTTTAGAGAGATTAAGGAAGCTAACTAAATTAGTTTAGGGTATTTTTAATTTTAATTTTTTTCTTTAAACTAAATAGTTTTTTTTTTGCTCAAAATAAACTAAATAGTTTGACTAATAAACTAATATATAATCTAAGAAAACATAACATATAAAATGATTAAGTAATTTATTTAGCTTCCTTAATCTCTCCAAAAAAAAGTCAACTAGGTTTTATAATTAGGACCGGAGGTACTTCTTTTAAATCCTCTAACCCTAACCGTATTTCTTTCAAATAATTATTTTTTAAAACAATCATTATTATTTTGAAAATTAAAACTAATATGTCAGCATTGAGAAATGATTTATAAACATTTTTTTTTAATATTAAGGTTAAATGATTGAAAAGACACTTTATAAAATTAAAAGACGAAAATAAAATCTCATGTGAAATTAAAAGACTAATGATGTATTCTTAGGATTTATATTCTTGTAAAAATCTCCCTACTTCACTTCATGTGGTGTGTCTGTGTATGTTTTGTATATATGCATATATCGCTAAGATTATCTACAAATGTTATAACATATTTTCATGTATAGACTTTTACCATCACCCCTTTTTTAACCAAACTCCTATCACCCTTGCAGAACTTTTTGTATTTTAAAAGGCAATACAAAATTTAAAATTTTTAGAAGGACATGACAAAGATGAGATTGAAGAAGGGCAACAAAACAAAAAAGAGTTAAGGTCCTATTTGATTCTATTATCTTTTTTTTTTTGTTCTCAAAATAGTTTTATAAAACTGATTTTGAGAACAAGTTTTGCGACTGAGACATTCGAGTTCGTTGACATAAAACAAAACAAACAAAGTCCTAAGTGTTGCCTTTCAACTTCTTCTCCGTCAACTTCAGTCCTCTTCGTCCTCGTCTTTGTCTTCTTCTTCTTCCTCCTCCACAGGACCCTCTTCTTCTTTTTCGCTGGAAGCGGAAGGGCGATCATCGCCGGCAGCCAGGGAGTCTTGTTGTGGTGGTAGCGATGGGGGCGTATGTAAGCGGCTCTAAAGTGTTTGCTACAAGGCTTCTTAAGAAGCCATATTTCCCATGCCTGGAGGGGTTCTGTGAATCCATCGTGCTGGAGCATTATTATCCAATCAGGCTCATCAACAGAAAGAATGAGCTGATACTGTCCTCTATCCAGGGTTACTGATAATGGGTGCGGTTGGCCCTGCCTGTCATGCAGGATCATGCTTCCAGCGGTCCCTAGGATAAGGCCAATGATCCCCAGGAATGAAAACTAATTAATTTGAGATACTGAGTGTAAAAAAACATTTCAGAAAGTAGAATATAATTTTAATCTAAATAAATACAATATATTAAAAAATTGTGCATTCCTCTAATAGAGGTATGAACACATAAAGGACACTTAATTATTAAGCACTTAATGTGGACTCGTAAAATTCTGACAACAAAAAAGTAAAATGAGAAAATTGAATTTAATATATTTTCAAAAAAATATTACTTAAATTGACATTTAAATAAGGAAAGTAAATTTTAGTTGAGCATATAAAAATATATTTTAGAAAAAACGGCTCAATTTTCCAAATACTGATTTGAATTAGTTTTGGTACTTCAGTGATAGCAATTTTTTCAGTAAAATTTGTGATCCTATCTATGAAAAAACGTACCCCTTCCCTTCCCTTCCTTTTCTGCTCTTTATCAGCAAGAGTTGTTGGAAAAAACAAAGAAGGAATTGGGAGTAAATAGAATCATGGTAAAGAACAATGACAACTATAGTATCTATTCATCTACATGTACAGAACTACACCCCGCACTGATTAGTTTTAAAAGCACGGTTAATTAATTTTCCAAGTTGAGGAAGAAAGCATAAAGATGTTATAATTGATTTATAAAATTTACAATATATTAATTTATTTATTAGTAATTCGTTAGAAAACCTTCTTACGAATTTATTAAATAAATATTATTTATATATTAATAATTGCACATATTTTTTACTTCAAATAAAAATAACAATAAATTATATGGATAAGGTGTTGAAATTTACCATTATTCCTCCCTTCCAGAATTCTCTGTAAAATTCTGTAAAATCCCAATGACATTCTTGGTGCCGCAATCCTGGTCTCTGCAAACGCAGAAGCAGACCCTGTAGAAGAAAACAAAATAAGAACAGGAAAGCAAAATCAACGCCATAGCATAAGATAATGAGGTATAAAAGAAATCTAAGAGAAAATAAGAACAGGAAAGCAAACACCACTACGGTTTTTTTTAAGGAAATATTACCCCTGCCGTCCGGTAACCGGCCGATGCTCACCATTCTCCTTCTTTCTCTGTTTTTTGCTCTGTTTCTCTGTCTTTCTCTCTCTACCTCAGTGTATCTCTCCCTCCACCACAGTGTATCTCTGTCTATCCATTCTGAAGGAGATTTTAAATTGGAGGGATGGGCGAGGATTTATGAGTGGTGTTGTTGGGTTGCATTAAAGAGTTTTGGTGGATTTGGAAGATGAATAATGAAATTTGTCAGGGGACCCTACAGCTTATATGAAAATAGGCTCTGAACATCATCTGAGTTGAGACGAGAAGGAGTAAAAAGCTTTGAAGACAAGGCAAAAGAAAATAGAAAACAAAATTGAACACTCTCAACTGGGCATATTAATGAGTTGGCCTTGCTAGTGACGTCAGAGGCGTGTTTGAGTTTCAAATTTCCTGTGATTCAGGCTTACACCCTCGTTTTTTAATGTTAAACTCTGATGCTATTTTCCTCTGTGGTCTCTGAACGTTGCATGAAAAGGGAATATATTATTAATGCCTCGCAATCCCAAGAATGGTGTTGCAGAGTGTTCTTTCGTTTGGAGTAGTGCTTCTGAGCAGTGAGCATGCGAGAAAGAAGAAACGGATACGGCCATATGCTAGAGTTAAGCGCCCTATTTTTCCTTATAAATAAATAAATAAATTATTTCTAATAGTGATCGTTGTAAGTTGAAAGTTTAGGTTGGTTGATACATATCCTTCTGCTGAAAGTCTGAAACAAGTTGAAGGTAACATCTTTATTTGATTATTTTTCTTCATGTTTAGAATGATATTTTATTTTTGTTTAGATGCTGATTTATGTCAAGACTGGTATACACTTGTAGGGATGGCTGTGCTGCCTAATAACCTTGTCCCTACTACAAGGGTACTTTGGGATTGAAAATATGAAGAGACAAGGCTTCGACATTGACGACGGCAACTACAACTACAGGACATGAGCTCTCTGTAAGGAATGGGAGGTGGTGGTGGCAGAAGAAGAGAAATTGAATGTTTTTTTTTTAAAAAAAAAAAAGTAAAGAAAAAGTGTTTCGAAATTCCAAAAAGGTTCTTTCTGAAGGCGCTTCAATGGGTTCCTTAGATCAAGTTTAAGGGGTAATTTGGGGATAACAAAAAAGGGAAATAGTGGTGAGATGGGAGTTGAAGTATGTGATTTGGAGGAGTAAAGTGGATTCAACGACTTGAAGGTGATTGTAACATCCCATTTTAAAAGCGATTTTTTTTTTTATCAGAGTAGAGCATGGGAGCGGAAGAAAGAATCGAAAGAATCGAACCATTAACAAAACGTTAACCATAGTGTAAGAGTAATGATACATCATCCAAGGTTCGTAAGTAAATACGAAAAACAAGAAATAAATCTTCATCCGGAATCCTACGCCGCTTGCCCCGATCACCAACCCTCGGTCCTCCCGACCACGAAAGCTACAAATGAGATCCAATTCCCATATGGATCTCAGTAACGGTTAACCTTATACTCAAATAAAAAAGATATGGACAATGATATTCATAACAAAACAAGAAGATATCGTGCATAAGCACGGAAGCGGATGCATGATCATAACAACGACGAACATAAGCACAAAGCAATATGTAAAGCCTAACAACATGTCCGCACATACCCCGTGCCACGATCACAACACGTGTCCTCAGCGCTAGGAAAACTCATACGGTATTATCAATTTTATAACCCGTGTAAACTGTATGTATGATCGACGACCCTAAACAGAGCATCAGTCTATGAACGTATCTATCACATATATGTATATAAGCGAAGACAGATTAGGGTTACAAAGACGCGTCCGTACCTTTGCTGACGGCACTACGGTACTTTTCCTGAAAAACGATATTTTGACAGCGGCGAAGGCGGGGTAACAGCGGAGTGACGGCGGTACAACAGCGGTCCGATCTACTCACATATCCTATAAGGATAACATTTATCAATATTTAAGACTATAACAGGCATTCTAGGTAAAAATTACCATTTTGCTCCTGACCCCCTAATTGGCGGAATTTCGCCAGAGTTTCGCTGTTTTCACTCTATTTTTCTCCAGAATTTTGACAGAACTTCTCCACCAACAATATTTTCAAAAATAATACCTTATATACCCCTATATATGATATCTAGACTATCTTGAAAATTTAAAGATAAATCTAGCACTTCTACTATATCTACCGAAGAAACTACCGAAGCTTAAGACTAAGGACCGAAGAACTTACCCAGGGCCCGGCTAGAACTTCCTCAGAGCTCTTCCTTCTCTCTAACCTCTCTCTAGGATTGGTTGTGGTGTGAAGAAATGAGAGAAGGGAGCTTGCTATTTATAGAGATTTTCAGGTTACTATTCATGCTTTATCAGATTGATTATCGGCCGTTGGATCTCACTTCTCATAGGTGGCATAATCTTGGCCCTCCATGCTCCTTGGACGACCTCCCCTTCCCTTTTCCCAAGAAAAGATGATGCAAGCAATGATGTCATCATCCTTGCTTTATGGCTTGTACCGATAAAGTTCCAAGTTCGGTGACCAAATCGCGCAATCTTGGAGAAACTCAAAAATCCGGCAACTAGGTTTTGAAGTTCTATTCTTTCTCTTTAGAAATGTCTAAGTTAACTAAATTTTTGATCCCGTTAATGGTATTCCGTAGTCTCACAAGATTTTTCGGATAAACGCTGTTGGTTACTAAATAACTTCCGATAAAACCAAATTTTCCGGACAAAAATTCACCGGTTCGTAATATGTTCGACCTAAGAAACCATATCCCTGGTTTGTCACAACTAACTTGTTTTCTATAGGTTCTCATTTCTACTATCTCGCCTATTTCGATTTATCCTCAGATCTTAATGACTCATTTGGTTTTGAAATGACTTAAGACATACTTCACGGATAAAATTTCACTGGTTTATAAAATGTCCAGATGTTACTGACTTAATTTCTATGTTTTGGTGTAGGATTTTATTTCTATCCATTCTCAAATGTCATGTTGGCTCTTTACCATATATATTATTATTTTAATCAAAATATCTAGATTTTTATTTTTTTTATTTTATTTTTTTTATTTATTTTTCTAAGCATAAAATATTTTATTTTTATTATATTATTTTTATTTTTATTTATTTATTTATTTCGAATTTCAGCCCTTATTAAAATTATTTTTTTAATTAATTTTATCTTATAACTTAAACATCCAATAATATCCTATTAATTACTTAATTAGTCATTTACTAATTGCTGATAATTTTCATAATTAAGATTAATTATTATCTCACAACTTTTGCACTGACATTGATATTTTATGTCCCATGTAAAATATTAAAAATCATGAAGCCAAAAAGTGCTTTTAATAATATTATATTCATGCTTCTCTATTTTTCAAGGAAATAATCCCAAAAATTCCTAAAATTATAAACAACATACTTCCCAAGTTTTTGTCAATATTTGTTGCCTTATAAGATTTATCATAATATTTTCATCCATTTTTATGGCCTACAATTGCATTTTTAGGGAGTTTTAGCTCTTTATCTCCTCTAATCTTCATAGAATTTTCCCTAAGTAATAAGATAATTATGCTCATTTATTGAAACCACATATTCACCTATAACCTTTAAATGAATATTTATTTATAATTAATAGTCATCCGGGTATTGAATATCCGGGTATTACAGTGATAATGGCCATCAAGGGATGAGCAGGACATCAATTGAAGGGGACGCAGGCAAGGATTGCAGCCAAATGCATTTTAGGTTTTTGAATCCCTAAACACTAACATTTAGGGCTGAGCCAACCCAATGACCCAACACCGTGTTAGGTGTGTGTGGCCTGGCGCCATAAATTTTAATCAACTAAAAAGTATCAAAATAGCTTTATTTATTAAAAAATATGATTACTCAATGAAAACTAAATCGTAGGGATGTCCAAGGATCGGGTCAGACCGGGTTAGAGGTCTGGCCCGATATGACCTCAGGCTGGAAAAATAGGCCCAAGGTCTGGTACCAGCCCGACCTTGAACCGGACCAGACCGATTGGACCAGTCTAGATAGTCTAGTTTTTTTTTCCAATTTTTCCAGTTTTTTTTTTGCCTTCTTGGGATGCAATATTTTAGCTGACTTCCTAAAATAATAAAAAGTGACATAGTGAAAAGTGATTCCTATAAATTAAAAAACACATTAGGATGTCCAGACTCCAGTGAGCGGTTCAATGTAGTGGTGATTTACAAAAAAAAAAAAAAAAAAAAAAAAAAAAAAAGACCTTAGGTCGATGGACCGATCCGGGGGTCTACGCCCTCGAACAAGTCCACCCAACCCGAGCAGTTTGGTCTGTCCGGTTAAATTGTCTTGGACCAATTTTTTTTAACCTTAGACTGGGTCGAACCGAACCAGCCAGACTTCGGGTTTTTTGGATAACCCTTACTAAATGAATTATAAAAAATAAATAATTGGTACTCTAATTTTATACTACCCAATGTCAAAAATATAAAATTTCATTCGTTGTGTAGTTTGCATTACGGACAAGATTTTGTATCAAAAATCATACATAATATTAAGTTTAAGTATGTTCACTTAATTTTATAAAGCATTTGTTAGTCTTTTAACCCTAACGTCATTAGTCTCAAATAGTAATTTCTTATATCAATATTTATTAATGGGTTAAGTAGCAAATCCACCTCGAAAGTACACATCGAGAAACAATATCACCTTGAAACTTTTTTTGGTCTCATTGTTGCCTTCAATTAACAGCCCTAACGGTCAAACATTAGCTGACCTCATTATGCTGACATGGATTGTCTACGTGGCATCTTTGTCACTTGTTTTAATAAAATCTGATTTAAATTGTACACCACCCACCGTTCATCTCCTTCCACTGATGTTTCTTTATCCTATATCACCGCCAAGCCCTTCACCGATCCATCTGCCCCGTTAGCACCGACGGGCACGTGTGAATATCTCCCTCCATCCCCACACGCATATCATTTTTTCTGCCGACCCGCTGCACAACAAATTCCCCACCGATACTATGCACAACATTCCCAGCTTGTGCCCCTTCGTCACCCCTCCGTGCGTGTACTGCTTCTCTTTTTTCCAAAAATTCACTATCCCGTCCAACAACCCTCCGTACACTATACTCCCAGTAGGGTCCACCGCTAATGAAGTCGTACAAATTCTTGCTTCAACAGTGTATTTGCCGCCACGTGCTTCCTGCCCTTCCCCTGTTGCTCCCTCCGCCATGCCATCACCGTCCCATTCGTCAAGCCGTAGAACATCATTCCTTCCGGCCTGCACACCACTGAGTTCACCTTGTCGTTGTGCGTGCTGATCGATTCCAAGCACTTGGAATCATATAGCCTCCACACCTTTATGGTTCAATCCCATGAAGCCAAATACAAGATCGTCTTATCCATGCTCAGGCATAGGCATGAAAATGGCGTTGCAATGCTTGATCCATAGCGTGGTTGGATTCTTTTTAACCTCCATGTAATTGTAGGGCCCGATGTGCTCGCACAGGCACGAAACGGCGTCGCAATGCTTGATCCATCGCAATGTTCGATTCTTTTTAACTTCCACATAATTGCAGGGCCTGATGGAGCTCTTAAAGATGTCTTTCGAAGAAGGTAACATGTTGGCATGCTTATGAGCCCTGGGGGTTTTCAGATAGACTTCCTAGACGCAAATTTTACTATCCTAGTGACTGGTGAAGATTTTTCTGTCGGAGATGCTTATGGCCTTGACCGAACCGCTATTTGATTTGAAGCCACTTAACTCTTGAAGATTCTTCCAGACGCGAATGTTCTTACTGTAAATCAAATTTTATAAAACAAGTGACAGATGCCACGTAACAATCCACGTCCAGTATAATGGGATCAACTAACGTTTGACCGTTAGGGATGTTAACTGAGGGGGAATATTACTACGGTTTTAGACTTCTAGTGTAACATTGAGACCAAGAAAACTTCTAGGACAACATTGCTCCTAGGGGGCGTTACTTCCAGAGTGGATTTACTACTTAACATTTTATTCATTGAATTTAACATGTTTTGTCAACATTTAATAATTCAATGTTGGCATTTTTTTGTTAACAACGTGAAAGTGTGCATGTAGTGCACACTCGAGTGCACTGCATGCACACTAGAGTGTGCACTCTGTACACTAGAAATGTATACACGTGATTTAAAATAATATTTCATTTTTATGGGGTAAAATGGTATTTTGTCTAATTTTCCTACCTTATATTTTTCCAATAAAAAAAAAATCATATCAACTCATTTTCTTTTTTAGTTTGAATCAAACACATGAATACAAAATATTTTCCTTTTCATTCTATTCTTTTTCTTCGATTCAAATGGGCTGGGCTTAGTGCCCATGTTCCTAGACTTTCATTGTAAAAGGTACGGTTAATCTTGCATTCGGCCTGAATTCCATGTTGTCCAAACTAAACATCATAAGTACAGGCCTGAATTCCACGTTGTAGTTTGCATTACGGACAAGATCTTATATCAAAAATCATACATAATATTAAGTTTAAGTATATTAACTTAATTTTATAAAGCATTTGTTAGTCTTTTAACCCTAACGTCATTAGTCTCAAATAGTAATTTCTTATATCAATATTTATTAATGGGTTAAGTAGCAAATCCACCTCAAAAGTACACATCTAGGAGCAATGTCACCTTGAAACGTTTTTTGGTCTCATTGTTGCCTTCAGTTAACAGCCCTAACAGTCAAACGTTAGTTGACCCTATTATGCTGACATGGATTATCTACGTGGCATCTTTGTCCCTTGTTTTAATAAAATCTGATTTAAAGGTCATATATATATATATATATATATATATAACAGTTCTAGGGTGAAATCCCACTGTACACCACCCACCGTTCATCTCCTTCCGCTAATGTTTCCTATCCTATATCTCCGCCAAGCACTTCACCGGTCCATCGTGCCCCGTTAGCACTGACGAGCACATGTAAATACCTCCCTCCCCACACGCATATCGTTTTGTTCGTCGACCCGCTAAACAACAAATTCCCCACCGATACCATGCACAGCATTCCCAGCTTGTGCCCCTTCGTCACCCCTCGTTCGTGTACTGCTTCTCTTTCTTCCAGAAATTCACTATCCCGTCCAACAACCCCCCGTACACTATGCTCCCAGTAGGGTCCACCGCTAATGAAGTCGCCGCAAATTCTTGCTTCCCCTGTTGCTCCCTCCGCCATGCCATCATCGTCCCATTCGTCGATCCGTAGACATCATTCCTTCCGGCATGCACACCACTGAGTTCACTGTGTCGTTGTGCGTGCTGATCGATTCCAAGCACTTGGAATCAAATAGCCTCCACACCTTTATGGTTCAATCTCACGAAGCCAAATACAGGATCGTCTTATCCATGCTCAGGCATAGGCATGAAACGGCGTTGCAATGCTTGATCCATAGCATGGTTGGATTCTTCTTAACCTCCATGTAATTGTAGGGCACGATGTGCTCGCCAAAATTGATGAGCTTACTTTTGTCGCTAAAGCAATCAATTAAACTAGGTCCTAATTAATTATGCAGTTTAGGGTCAACCTAGGTCATTCTCCCAAGGAGCAATATGTGGGTTTTTCTTTAAGTTGAATTTAGGTGATGAAAAATGCAATAAAATAAAACTAAACTAACTAAATGCAAGATGCAATTGATTCTAAATCCTAAATGAGAATGAAACTAATCTATATGAATTTGAATGCAATTTTGGGGGGATTTTGTTATGAGCTAATAATTAAAACCCTAAGAAGAAAATTTAATAAAAGCAAATCAAACAACGAGAATCTAGTTCAGTTATGATAATGAAGGGGACAACTTAGGATTTACATGGAGTTAACCTTCTTAGCTCAAATTAATTAATTAGACCAAAGGGAGATTAATGAAATATATGAATTAATGAATTTAATTGTCTAATTGAAACATGGGAAACCCTCAAGTTCAATAACACTTATTCCACCAGAAAACTCATAGTGAAATAAGCGGTGGCCAATTAAGTCCATTAAACCAATTAAAATAGTTTCAAGATAGTTTTGGGAATCATGTTCACAATTGCCTAATTAAACAACTAGACAATTAACCAACCTAATTGAACAATTAAGAGGATAAACCTAAATCGACAATTAAATTAATAATGAAAACTCAATTAATAATTTAATTGACAATCAATGGTTTGCAAACAAAAACCACAGCAATTATCTTAAACACAATTCAAATCCAAATTACTAATTTAATCCCAATTAAATAATATGTCTACAATCTAAAACTAGATTGTTCTCAATAAAACAACTCAATTATTTAAAACTAAATAATCTCAAGTCTTGAAATAAATAGATAAAAGGAAAAAACACTCCCATGTGGTCTTCAAGTATAAGACCCTAGGCTTTAGCTTCCCCATGCTCCTCCCAAGTTGCCTCCTAAAGATCTCAAGCTGCCATGGAAATCTACTCCTTAAACTCCTTCAAGCACTTCGTCACAGCCATGAGCAAATCTTGAGAAGAGTTTATTAAATAAATTCTCACGGCACTGCGCATCCACTGGAATTGGTATGAGTGCTATATCAGTTGAAGGAATGAATTGTAGAGGTGGGCCCGCGTAGTAGATGATGAATGGATCCAATTGAGGAATAGATGAAGGAATTAAAATCCCATGTGCGTGCGTAATGTGTTGGCTGCGTCTCCAAGAACTATTCAGCAGGAAGGTGATTCTCTCGCCTGCGTCAATGTGGCGGCCAGGTCTCAGTGTGTGCGTGAATGCGGCTCTCAATGAGAGCATGAGTTTGATGTTGGCTGCTAGGTTAATTAATAGGGAGAAAGAGATAGATTTTTGGATAACAACTCGGTACATCAAAATATAAGAAGCCCGAATAAAATTCCACCATCGATTTCTTTTTAGCTTCCCCGAAAAATCCCGCACCATGGGATCTCTAATATGATAAAATCGTAATCTATCATATCTTACTTAAATATTATTTAATCACAAGATAATAATCAATATATTAATAATTTAAGCCCAATAATCTTATAATTAATTCAGATTTATATTATTCCCTAAAATTGGCTAACAATTCAAATATTATCTAATATATCCAAATTAGCCTAAAATAATCCCCAAAATAAATAAATAAGGAGGGATAAAATATATTAAAATTGGGATTTATCATTCGCACAAGCACGAAACGGCATTGCAATGCTTGAACCATCGTGTTGTTTGATTCTTTTTAACTTCCACATAATTGCGGGGCCTGATGGAGCTCTTAAAGATGTCTTTCAAAGAAGGTAACATGTTGGCATGCTTATGAGTGCTAGGGGTTTTCAGATAGACTTCCCAGACACAAATTTTACTATCCTAGTGACCGGTGAAGATTTTTCTGTCGGAGATGCTTATGTCCTTGACCGAACCGCTATTTGATTTGAAGCCACTTAACTCTTGAAGATTCTTCCAGACGCAAATGTTCTTACTGTAAATCAAATTTTATAAAACAAGTGACAGATGCCACATAACAATCCACGTTCAGTATAATGGGGTCAACTAACGTTTGACCGTTAGGGATGTTAACTGAGGGAGAATATTACTATGTTTTTAGACTTGAGTGTAACATTGAGATCAAGAAAACTTCTAGGGCAACATTGCTCTTGGGCGTTACTTTCAGAGTGGATTTACTACTTAACATTTTATTCATTGAATTTAACATGTTTTGTCAACATTTAATAATTTAATGTCGGCATTTTTTTGTTAACAACGTGAAAGTGTGCATGTAGTGCACACTCGAGTGCACTGCATGCACACTAGAGTGTACACTCTATACACTAGAAATGTATACACGTGATTTAAAATAATATTTCATTTTTATGGGGTAAAATGATATTTTTCCTAATTTTCCTACCTTATTTTTTTTCCAATCAAACAAAATATTTCCTATCAGCCTATGTTCTTTTTTAGTGTGAATCAAACACATGAAGGCAAAATATTTTCCTTTTCATTCTATTCTTTTTCTTCGATTCAAATGGGCTGGGCTTAGTGCCCATGTTCCTAGACTTTCATTGTAAAAGGTAAGGTTAATCTTGCATTCGTCCTGAATTCCACGTTGTCCAAACTTTCATTGTTCACAGGGACTGGAATTAGATCCCAGCGAGGCAGTGGCTATAGATAATGACAAGTACTGTTGAAAATTGTCATAAAGCATGAATGCAGATGTCCAAACTTTTATTTAATAATTTTTTTAAAAATTTACCTATAGGAATAGAGACAGAATCTATTAGTGACAGACGTTAGCAATGAGTAGCAACAGAATTAAGTCAGTGGCTAATTTTCGTCACAAACGTGGAATAAGATATTCATAAAATTAGTGATGGCCTTGTGATGGAAATAGTTACAGAATTTTGTGATAGATTTTAGCAATGGATTTGGGAGGGGTTAGAGACGAAGATTAGTGACGGAATTTATTCCATCTCTAATCCGCTAGTAAGTGAAATTAGCGACAGAAAAATTCCATCCCTAATGTCTGTCACTATTCTGTCACAAATTTCATCACTAATTTGTGACAGTTTGGAGACAAATTAACGATGGAAAAAATTCTATCACTAATATCCTGTTTTTTTCTATAGTGAAAGTTCTTATAATGCTCACCTGGCAAAGAACCCTTTTATCAACAAATTGATAATAGCGGTTACCAAATTTTTTGTGTTGAGTGATCTTCCAATACAAGGATGGGATTTTATTTTTGGTACAAGAAGGAGGCTAAATGGCCATAAGAGACAAAGGAGCAAAATGGGTTTTGATTATGAGATCTTCCGTTTTATGAAGGACATGAGATCAGTGGCGGAGCCAGGATTTAGAATTTATGGGTGCGCAATTAGTGTAGGGGTGATTTTTTTTTTTTAAGGAAAGTTTTAAATGCATTAAGATTGTATCATTGACATTTTCTAGAAGGAAAAAAGTTTGACAAGATTAAAGAACATGTTGCAACCTATAAGAAATTAAAGAATGAAGAATTATAAGAAAGATTTTAGGGTTTAGGTGCTTGTCCTTGCGAAGTTCCTACAACAAATTTGATAGCATATTCTTTTATGGCAGCAAACACAGGACTGTTTGAAGTGAACACAAAAACATGCCATCTAAGGAGATTCAACATTGCTTTGTGAGCATAAAGGGAAAATTCAAGACAACAATCAAAAAACATACGGGACGGAAAAAATATATAAACCTCATCAGTATCATGTTATCCAACACCACAAGAGTTTGCAATTATTTTTCAGCTGTTGTTGGCACACACTAATCCCTCAAGAATCTAAGAGTGAACAATATGACAAGCTAGAGATATTTGAAAAATCCATGTACCACTGAACGCCAAAGAGAACCCTTATAAAGACCCCTAGGTAATAAAAGATTTTACTACAAAGGATAATCCAAGAAAATCCAAGCATTCCATCTCAACTAAACACAGAATGGTAAAGCACACAGATGGCACAACTAAATAGAATTTTGCCATCCTCACATCAGAAAAACCTTCATTTTTGCTTACATACTCAAGCAACAATGAAACATCTAATACACTTCAGCAAACTCTTATCTTTCTCATTTCTTTGCTTATCTGTGTTCACATGTCTAAATTATGAATTTGTTTTTACTCAGTTACAATTAATCAATATGAAGCCATTCAAAGCAAACAAATTCATTCCAATATACGAATCAGATCAGTCAGGATAAGGCTCATGGTTGTTATTCAACAAATAAAGCCATCAAGAGGAGAAAGAAAAAGAAAAATTCAATACAAACCTTGCTTAATGCAAGACTAAGGCAATTTTTAGCAGCAGATAGATCTCCTTTCTTCCAAATGCAGTTACCTAAACACATCCAAGCATCTACAAGGGACGGGTTTACCTAAACACAATTTTTAGTAAGTGCATATGCTAGTGTCTTAGCATACATTGCAAACATATAAACACACGCCCCAATGAAAATACCATGCCTGAAGAAATCACAAAAAATGAGGCAGAATAATTTGATGCAGTAGCTGGTTGCCATTGCCAATCTCGCAATTCTAGCATCTAAGGAGAACCCTAATACGCCTAAATCAGCAAAACATATAGGACGGAGGAGCTGGAAGATAGAATCGAGAAGCATATCTATGCACTGGCAGGAAGTAAAGACAATCGAAAATTACCTCAGACAGAATCACGATGCAACGATGGAGGAGTTGGAGCACTCAACGATTTGGGGGCGGATCGAAAATCACGATGCAACGACGGAGGGAGGAGCGGCGGCGTGGCTAGACGATTTGGGGGCGGATCGTGAGAGTTGAGACACTGATTCGGGGGCGAATCGACGACGGAGGAGCGGCGGCGTGGCTGGACGATTTGGGGGCGGATCGTGAGAGTTGAGACACGGATTTGGGGGCGAATCGATTTGGGGGCAGAGCATGAGAGTTGAGACACGAAATTGACAAGGATTTGGGGGCGAATCGATTTGGGGGCGAGCATGAGAGTTGAGACACAAAATTGACAAGGATTTGGGGGCAGTGAGAGTTGAGACACGAAATTGACAAAAAAAAAAGGGCCAAGCGAGCGTTCGAACCCGGGACCTCTGCATAGATGTGGAAAGCTTTAACCAACTAATCCAAATAAATCTATTGTAATGAAAGTCCTTTACAAAATATATATTTTTTAAATTTTTTTTATGGGTTCACTTGCCCCCATAGGCACTAGTGTGCCTCCACCCTTGCATGGGATTAAACTGATAGTAAAAAAGCTGCCATGATGGAGTTATTTTGGGGAGGGAGAGAGATAGAGAAGCTATTAAAATAATTTAAAATTATTATTCCTCCGACCCTTAATATAAAACATATTTATCTAATTTAATTAGATTAATGAGGTTAATTAAGTTGGTTAGGATGACATGTATTTTCTAAAATACCTTAATTATATTCCTTAATTCCCTCTTTCCATCTCCTCATGATTATGGTTGAGAGAATATCAATAGAGGTAAATTAGGAAAAGATTGATAAATATGACAACTATGTCTTATATTTAGGATTAAGATAAACTCTTCAAATATGTCTTATATTAATAACTAAAATGAGTAATATTAATTGACACTTAATTAAATATCTTTGAGCGGGAGTTTTTTTATTGGTGCCTTGATGGGAACTGGGAAGTATGATCGAATGACTTGGTTAAATTTGTTGAGTCAGTTTTTTTTGTTAAATAAGATTAACAACCTTAATATTAAAGTCTAAAAATACTCTTTATAAACTTAAGAGATAAACTAAAACTTGATGAAAATTTAAATGACCAAACCTATATTTTAGTCATTATATATATTATGTGTAAAGTTTACATAATAAAAATTATTATTAGTAAAAGAATAAAAAATTTAAAATTATTATACAGGCCAGGGGCAGGTTATGGGGCGGTAGATTTTAGAATGATACTCGGCCTAAAGTCCAACCCTAACGACCCAAATTGTTCAAATAGGATCAGATAGATGTTAGTGAAAACAAAAGGACTGGATTGATCCCCAATGGGGGTTGGCACAAGTGGTAAGCAACTTGCGTAAGGTCTCGAGTTCGAGCCTTGTAAATGCAGAAAAGCCCCATTGGGAGACTCACCCACTATAGCCAGGTGCGCGACTCGGGTTGGATTCGGATTAGTCAAAGCGAAGCTCTAAATACCGGATGGACAAAAAAAAAATAAAGGACTGGATTGATCAAGCTTTTAAATAGAATGTACGCATAGCCCTAAAGGCTAAAGCTAACGCCTTCAAAAGCTTTTTAGGGATTACTTTATTTTTATTAATTAAGAGGATTAATTGTTGTTTGAAGGTTTTGGTGGAATCTGAAAAAAAAAAAAAAAAAAAAAAAAAAAAAGATGATGATAAAGAAGATGGAGAAGGGAGGAAAAAAGAACAAAAGACGGAGAAATTTTCATTGTTATAGTGGGGACTTATTTTCATATATGATAATTTGATTATCATGTATTTGCAGAGATTGAAAACTAAACATGACATAATCCAAATTTAAATATAAATTATTTGAATTATTTTTATTCTAAATTTCAAAACCAGGTGAAAATATAATTTACTTTGAAACACCTTTTAATTTTCTTACTATTTTATCTTTTAGTTAAAGAAATATATTATTTTTGTTAGACCTAGCTATCACCCAAGAGGAGGGTGAATTGGGTGTCCATTAAAACTTTAGGAACTTTGAAAATCTTTTCGCAACTTTCTAAAATCAGTTCGTATGACGAAAATACTTTATAAAGAAATAGCCATTCATTCAATCAAACATATACGCTGGAAATATAAGATTTTAGAGAAGAGAATATGCAAACTATGATTTACACTGGTTCGGCCCAATCCACGATGACCTACGTCCAGTCCCCAAGCTCCTCCTGAGATTTCAATCCACTATCTTCCTCAAGCTTTAATCGGGTGCTTGAGAACCATTACAATCCCACAAGTTTAGCCGGGCACTTGTACAACCTTTACAAATCTCTTACCGAGATACTCCCCTTACCCACTATAAGGATACAATCTTTGTAATGAATGATTACAAATAATCTTCTCTCTTAAAAGTGATAAGATGAAAACTGAAGTGCATTACAAATAATCTCACTCTCTAATAAACTATATGATCACTGAGAAAACAGAGAGAAAATGAGATAAACGTCAGAAGGCATTTTGACTGAGAAGGAGATTTCGTTTTTGTTGATTGTTAGTTAATCGTCACCTCTTCCGGTTTGAAGACTTCACAATTTATAGGTATTTGTGTTTTGACCGTTGCGAGTATCCAACAGTTGAGCTATTCTTCCAGTTTAGAATATGACCGTTGGAGAGAGATTAATGAGCCGTTGAGAGTCATAAATATATATGTTGCTTTGTCTCTTCGTAATCTTCCGACTTTGGTCAATATACTCCGTTGACATTCTTTGTTTGATTTGTTCATTGAGACTCAGGTAGAATGTTGACTGGAAATGGCCGGAATACTTTACGGTTGTTCAGAAGCTTAGTTTCCTCTTTCGTGCTTCGTCTCTGCTTCGTCATTTAATGCTTTGACACATTTTTGCTTTATGAAAATTTGATGATTAAAAACATGTTAATCATATCTGAAAAGCACTAGCAAACTGATTAAACTTGGTTAGACAAAGTATAAATCAATAACATGAAACACCCAACTCTTAATCAATGATTTAAAGTTTACGCAGAACGAAGGCTTCAAAGCCAATAAGCATTCTCGAGAATTGTTCTTTTGGTTCTCGAGAATTACAGGAGAAAATGTTCTTCCAGAAAGCATGTTTAAAAGATACTCGAGAGTTATAACTTAGATACTCGAGAATGACACGTCAAACTATTTTCGTAAAGCATTCGTGACAAAGCATTCTCGAGAATCCTATACTCATACTCGAGAATTGCGTTTTAAATTCGAAACTCAGAAGAGAATGATTAGAACATTTACCGTTCATTCTCGAGAATCCCTTACTGATTCTCGAGAGCCATTCTCGAGAATTGATTTCCAATTCTCGAGAATCACATCAGAGAAGTCTTCTGCTATGTGATTCTGTTAAAACATTCTCGAGAATTATCTTACCTATTCTCGAGAGTTATATCAGAGAAGACTTGTGATGGTGGATCTGTCATAGCATTGTAGAGAATCCTTGATCCATTCTCGAGAATCAATTATACATGGAGATGCAAGTGAGTTAATTCTGATTCGAATACTTGAACTCTTTAAATCCTTCTTTCCATGCAAGAAGAATCAATTCCAAACTCATTGTAGTTCGTCTGTTATCATCAGATGAATGGAGGTTATTCTTGACCAACGTTGTTTGCAGCATTCAGAATTGACTGTCAACTTCAAAACACCATATCTCCTTCAATTGATCTTTGTTTTTCTTGATCTTGATGTTTTTAGAAAGGTAAGTGGTTCTAGTTTCAAATGGCATTGGTTTTAACTCATTTGGATTTTTCGTTTGTGAGATACACTCAAAATACCGAAGCTTGGTCTGCTGTGTGGCGTGATTTGATGTGCCAACTTGTGAAAATCATAGATCCTTCATCTGAACTTCTTTGGACTTGAATTTTATACCAAACTGACGCATTGGGAGTCTAGTTTCATATGCCACTGGTTTCACCTCAATCAAATTTCTGGTTTGAGAGATATCATCAAATTACCAGAGCTCGCCCAACTGAAACGTGAAACAGAGTTGCTGAAACACGACCATTCTCGAGAATCACAATACCATTCTCGAGAATCACAATACCATTCTCGAGAATGACTTGCAATTTTCGCATGAACAGTACCATTCTCGAGAATTACATTGTCATACTCGAGAATGACTTCGGAATGCAACTCGTAGCTTATTTTAACTCCGAATTGAGTCGTTCCAACTTCTGTTTGATCACAGAGACTTGAATATTGATATTTAACAATTCTTCTTTCTTCAATCTTCATTCTTGATCATTTTTTATTATTTAAACTTGGACTAACCTACATTAAACAAAGTAGTTAGTCAATGTATATGATAGGGTAAAGGAGCAATTTTACACATGAACTTTGCCCCAGGAAGCGCCCAGCACCACGACCTTTTTTCTGGACCAAAAATACACACGACGTTACGTTTTGGGAGCAAAAATACCACGGGCGGTTAGTTGACCATCAACTTGGATGGAACGCTGACGTGGCGCTGATTTGGGCCGACCGACACGCGACATTGAATAAAAAAATCAAAAAATTAGGAAAAAATTCAAAAAAAAAAAATAAAAAATAAAAAATTCAAAAAATTAGAAAAAAAATTCAAAAAATAGAAAAAAATATTCAAATAATTAGTAAAAAAATTAGAAAAAATTCAAATAATTATTTTTTTGAAAAAAATGTATAGTTAAATAGGTTTAAAGTTAAAAAATTGTTAAATTTTACGATAGAATTAATAAAGTTTAAAATTTTCCTTATCCAATTCTTAGTCAAACTTCACACATCATATTAGATTTATCTCTGTAGGGAGAATTGACAAGAAGATTATCTTAATTAATTAATTATTATTTTTATTTCAATGAGACAAACTTTACCCTAGTGCATCTTTAACAACCGCACCGACCGTATATACAACTCCTCCTCCACTTGATTGTTATCCGACCGCCATTGGGTGGCGGCCCCGATAACCGATCGCTACATTGGTAGGGTGGCCAGTGATAGTGGGAGCCCGCCGTGGGATTTTATTTTATTTTTCTAATTTTTTTTTTCTAATTATTTGAATTTTTTTTTCTAATTTTTTGAAATTTTTAACTAATTATTTGAATTTTTTTAAAAAAAAAAAATCTATTTTTTTAAAAAAAATTCTATTTTTTTAAAAAAAAAATCTAATTTTTTTCCTAATTTCTTGATTTTTTTTTATTCCACGTCAGCGTGTCAGTCCAAATCAGCGCCACGTCAGTGTTCCATCCAAGTTGACGGTCAACTAACCGCCCGTGGTATTTTTGCTCCCAAAACGTAACGTCGTGTGTATTTTTGGTCCAGAAAAAAGGTCGTAGTGCTGGGCGCTCCTTGGGGCAAAGTTCATGTGTAAAATTGCTCCTTTACCCTATATTATACAAACTTTTTGCTCTGAATAATGACACATATATAAGACATCATCAAAACTAATCATATCCAACAATTTTATCAATAAAAGTGATAAAAATAAACAAAAACAAATTCTGAAATCTATTTGCAATATAATATCAACAAGGAACTACTATTATAAAAAAATAAAAAATATCCAAAAAAAAAAACGAAAGTAATATTTTAAAATTATACTAGACTTGCAAATGTCCAAAACAATTATTAAACAGGCTTTTATCCAATTAACAAGCTGATGGTTGAGGTGGTAAGGAGCATCACTCTCGTAAAAAGGAGAACACAAATTCAAATCCTAGTAAATGTACTTGTTTGAAGAGGTGAAATCATTTAGCCTATAAACCTAGTAAATGTACTTGTTTGAAGAGGTGAAACTATTTACCGTATAAACCTCAAAAGGGGAAACCCATTATTATTACAAAACAAAACAAAAAACAAAGGTCATTTATCCATATAAGAAAATTTATAACATAAAATGGGGAGAAAGCAAGGGATTTATGATAATTTAGTTTAACATCTAATTAGAATCCCAGAATTATGATTAAGATAATTGACTAAGACAATAAAGGATAAAGGATTTGTGATTTGCTTCTTTTATAATTATATAGTGTCGAGTTTGAGTTAATTTTATGACTTATTTATTACTAACAACTTGTAATTTTCACCGTTCTAAGTACATATTTGGTCGAATTAACTTAAAATTAAATATGAAGTCTAAAATTAATGCATATTATATAGTCTAAAAAAGTGAAAAATTAAATAGAAATATATAGTTATATAGTAAAATAATAATATGAATCTAAAATTAGAAAATGAATAGAATTCAAAAATTGAATATATTTAAATATATTGATATTGAATATTCTTTTCATTTTATTAATAAAATGAATTAATATTAATAAATAATAATATTAATAAATAATAAATATAAATAAGTGATTGGTGTATTGATCTTTGAGAAAATTACACACAGATCCCAAGGAGCACAGATAATTACATTTAGGTCCCTTCACCCTAGGGACTTCTGTGTAATTATTTATGAAGGTTAAATTACCAATTTGACCTTCTTCCAATTCCTTCTCCTATCTCTCTCCTCTCTCCAATTCCTTCTCCTATCTCTCTCCTCTCTCCATTTTCTTCTCTCCCGCAGGTGCAGAGCCACATTTCCCTCACGGTGGCCGACGTTCTCTTCCTTCCGCCGGCGGCACCCCTTCCGACCTCCTCCTTGTCGGTCGAGGTTTTCTTTAGATCTGGGTCTTGATCTGTTATTGGGGAAGCCCTTTTGATTTTAAGATGACCATCCAGAGGGTCGCCACTATCGGTTCCGATTACCAGGAAGATGATTCTGAAAAGGGATCCCTTTTGATTTTAAGGTTTGCATCCTCTCCCCTTCCCCTTAATTTTTCCTGCCGAAGGCCTTCACCCATGCTCTTTTTATTATGTAAATCAACGTTTTATGTGAAATCTTTATCTGAGGTGTTTGAATTAAGCTTCTTTTGATGCAGTGATGATATATTTGAGGGTATACCTTGGTGGAAGATAATGGCACACTCAAGCTTCTGATTGGGGAATCTGCAAGAGTTTTCAAAACTTGTTGCTAAAATATTATTTTTCTGTTGTTAATATAGAATTTGTTGTTGTAAATAGCCTTTGAACCTCATAAATGACGAATCCGGGTTTTCAAAACTTGTTGCTAAAATAGGATTTTTCATTGTTAATATAGAATTTTTGTTGTAAATAGCCTTTCGGACCTCGAAATGACGAGAATCCAAGTTTTCAAAACTTGTTGCTAAAATAGGATTTTTCTCACATTGTAAATATAGAATTTGTTGTTATAAATAGCCTCGGACCTCGAAATGACGAGAATCCAAGTTTTCAAAACTTGTTGCTAAAATATGATTTTTCTTTGTTAATATAGAATTTGTTGTTGTAAATAGCCTGCGGACCTCGAAATGGTAGAATCCAGGTTTTCAAAACTTGTTAAAATATGATTTTTCTAAAATAGGAATATAGAATTTGTTGTTGTAAATAGCCTCTGGACCTCGAAATGGTAGAATCCAGGTTTTCAAAACTTGTTTCTAAAATAGGAATTTCTAAATATAGAATTTGTTGTTGTAAATAAAATTAGGAATTTCCGTTTTCAAAACTTGTTGCTAAAATAGAATTTCATGTTGTAAATATAGAATTTATTGTTGTAAATGGCTACGGACCTTAGAATTGAAAAAATGCACGTTTTAAAATGTTGTTGTTAAAATAGGAATTTCTTTGTTGTAAATGGTTTAGGTGCGTTTTTTATCTTGAATGAGCAATAAAGACTTTTACTAATATGAAATAATTACACAAGTCCCTAGGACTTTTGTGTAATTTTGTCATTTGAAGGGACCTAACTGTAATTATGTCTGCTCCTTGGGACCTGGTGTGTAATTTTCCTTTGATCTTTGTTGGAAAGGGAGTGTGTGTAAGTTGTTTATTTCAAGAATAGGTTGGATCCAACCAACTACACTTTTTTTTTTTTACTATAACTAGGAAAAGGTGCATGATCCCGCGAATTATTCATTGGTAAATCCACTTTGATTCTCTATCAACCAATAATTTGGGACCAACAAAAGTTAGTCCAATTAGTGAGATGGTTAGCTTAAAATTATAAGATTGTGAATTCAAATCTCACCGATATAAAAACCTTATGGGTAGAATCTATATAAGTACACATGTAATGCTTTCTTTGAAATAAAGATATCCTACGACCCGATGAGTCTCGGAAACTCACTTAAACACCCGATGAGTCTCAGGACCCAACTCACTTAAACTTTTTATTATAAAAGAAAGAAAAAGTGAAATTCACAAAAATGATAAATTTATAAAAGCTTCTTCGTGACATCCTCAATTTTATCAGCAGCTTCATACATATTTTTCAGTCTAACTTCATCCAACAATAAACGGCAAGTTCCATGTCTAGGAACTAAGCCATGATTAATCATCTCCTCAAATATTGAGTAAGCCCATTCACATCTATCTGCTCTACAGAGTCCATGAATTATAAGTGTGTATGTTGAAATATCAAGACAAAGATTATGCTTACTCGCCATATAATCCAATATATCATTCAAACAACTATCTATAATTCCAGCTTTGAAGCATGATTTGATCAATGGATGGTAAGACTGAGTATTAGGCCTACAGAGGCCTGAATCTTCCATCTCCTTGAGTAGTTCAAAGGCCTTACTTTGTTGTGCATGATCACAAAACATGGAAATCATAGTATTATAGGTGCATGTATTTGGGGTAAGACCAGCACTTTGCATCTCCACTTTGAACACATGAGTAGCATCATATACTCTACCTGCTCTGCCCAGTGTATAAATCAAGGAATTGAAGAAAAGTGTATCAGGCTTACATCCAATAGATTTCATCCTTTCAGCCATTTGCAAAGCTTCCTCAAATTTTTCTGCCTTTACCAGTGCAAATATGATACCGGTAAAAGTGATCACATTTGGAGAGCAATCTTGAGCTTGCATTTCATCAAGGAGCTCATAAACCCTGTCAAAATTCTGTTCTCTACAATAAAATTGGATGATAGTTGTGTAGCTTATCGCACTAGGACGAAAACCATGTCCTTTCATCTCTAGCATTGTCCAATTCGCTTCATCTACACGCCTAACTTTGCACCATCCATGAACGAAAATGTTGAATGTGTAAACATTTGGTGGAATGTGCTGCTTCAGGTTCTGGAGGATGGTGCGAGCTTGCTCCACGTTGTTCTCTTTGCAGAGGGTATCAAGCAACAAGTTCAAGGACTCCGTGTTTTTCTCCAATCCAAGAGTTTCTATTTCATCAAATATCCTAACAGCATCTTCCCATTGCCCTGCACCAGCAAACCTCCTCATTACCTTAGCTATAGTATTGAGAGTGATAAGACTTCTCTGGTTCATTTCTTCTAAGAGAGTTCTCAGCTTACCCCATTGCTTCATTTTACCTAATATATCAATCATCATATCATATGATTCAGGTGAGTGCCTAATGCCTGAATGCAAACTAGCCCATTTGAAAATTCCAAGTGCCGACTTCCAATTATCCTTGAACCGATGGAGCATCACCTCAATTAGGTTGTGGGATACATTTATACCATCACATGCTCGATCATTGACAAGAGACTGAAAAATTTCATCCTCACTACTACTACTACCTTTACTAGCTTTAGAAATAATCATATCAAAGTCATATGATCTTGTATGGCCCTGATATTGTTCTCTATGCTGAAAGGTTCTAGCTCCTACAAGGTGAGAAGATGTTGATGCAGAACATAAGTTTCTTAGCTTAAGAGACTGAGAGCACATGCAAGAGAAAGTACGAGCACAAGCTGCCTGCATGTGGATGCCTTCCAAGAAATCTCCAAACGTCCAATTCCACAGTAAAGGGCCAAAAGATAATAATACTCTGCCCAACAAAATGAATAAACAAAGGATTAACTTCAAGCGACATCAAACTTCTAAATGGAAGTTAATATTTTATGTAATAAACAATTTACAAAAGCAAACAAACAAACAAAGATGATCCTCATCATTCATATAAACAACCTTGTATACAACCACCACAAGTGTGAAATATGTTAACTTCCCTAACCTTTGGCAGTTCCAAGATATTTAAATGAATAACATATTCTGAAAACTGAAACTAATTTCCGAGCCAGCATTACTCAATCATTAATTAAACAAGGAAAATAAACAAGAACCAGAGACAAGAAAAGTAAATCATTTCACCAAATACTGCATAAGTATCAGCACATTAAACTCAATTCTTCTACTTTTGTTTTTTTGCTGTAAAATATTGTTTTATTTGATGACATTGAGAAAATTCCATGTCCTTCCTCAATTTTCCTTTGAACATTATGAATTAATATTATGGCACCTTCAAAACTCTAATTTTATTTATATGTAACTGGGCTTATACTTCCTATCTAATATCAGGTAAAAAGAAAAGGAATATCCAGATGATTACAGAGTAAAGGCACAAGGAATGAAACAAAATGACCCTAGAGTCTCTTGATTTTCAAGACGTTAGGGGCTCTCCCAAAACTTCCAAATTTTTCCTCAACTTCCTAGGCACCTTTACAACTAATACGTGTGTGTGAGTGCGCGCGTGCACATGCGCTCGCGCACCCACCTAACACCATATTGGCATGTCCTTAGTCTTTTCCTTAGTGAGGGAAGACAACCAAAATGTCAACACCCCAAAGCAAAACATGCATCAAAACTATTTTACGAAATTGACCATCAATCAACTTACGAGGTAGTGAGGCAAGTACTCGGCAAGACAACAAATATTATCAATGAAAATCCCTTCAGCCTATCATCACAGGAGAAAAATGCAACAAAACCTTATCAACTCAAATCAAGTATTGATGAGCAGATCAAAGCAAAATTTTAATTGAAAAAGAAAGAAAAAACACATGCATAAGAAAAGTTCCAAGCATCAAGTTTCCATATCAGGCATATCCCATAACCAGATAATCTCATTAGAGCCAAATCAATGAATGTTGAGTATGTTGAAGAGAAATTAGAGGATTAGGAGAAAAAAGAGAATTCAGAGGGATTGGGAAGAGAAACAAGAGAGGGAGAGGGAGACAGAACTGCTGTTCTCTCATTCATTTATACACAATCTGTTCTACATGAGTAGATTAGTCTAGGTTCCCCCTTTATATAAGATATGGCCTTAAACTTAGCAATAGCAAAGCAACGGTCATAACAAAATCCTAACCAACCTTTCCTAACTAACCCCAGGTAATGCCTCATAGTATTAATATTGTGCCATGTGGCCTCATAGGATTAATAGTGTGCCAATAATTCCCCATTATTTGCCCTAACTATTTATTTATGACTTATATAACAATGAACCTGAGTATCAAGGTTGTCAAGATCGCGATTTTACTTAAGATCGTGGGATCGTAAATCGTGGGATCGGCGGATCGTAAAGATCTTACTTTTTTAATTTTAGTAATAATAAAAAATATATATACATATAAAATAACATTTAGTCCCTCTAAAAATAAAAGTTTGAACTCAAATTGCAAAAACATTTCAGTTTAGTCCCTCTAAAAACTTTCATTTGTTTACACATAGGTCCCTAGTCAAAACTTGCGTTTTGACCAGCTTCCTAGGTCATTCCCAAATTGAAAAACGCAGACAAGGAAATAGCGCTGCGAACAGAAGAGGGGGGACCTTTGACCAACCTTCGACCTTCAATCCTTCCTTCCTTCCTCCACCTTCCATTCCTTCACTGTCGCCGGCGACCTTAGCTTTCTTCACCGTCGCCGGTGACATCTCCTCCTCCATTACCGCCGGTGAAGCTTCTGAAAACAGGGGGAACCTGAGACTGAGATCCGACATCGACGATCTCCAACGACTGTACGATCCGACGAGTTTGCACGACGATCCCACACGATCTTGCTCCAATTCGATCCTGCCAGCGATCCATATCGTTTTCCTCCCAAAAAATCGAGAAATCGGCGATCCTACAAGTTGGATCGGCGATTTTGACAACCATGCTGAGTATCCAAGTTAAAAAGTAGAAATAGATACTTGTTCTGAGGTCCCACTTCTTTGATTAGCCTCCAGCATAACACAGCCTTTCAATATCACCTCTTCTCTCCTGTCCATCCCTTTCTCTCAATCTCACTTTCCTCCCATTCATCTTCATTTTATCAACCTCACCTTCCCAACTCTCCATTCACTCAATTGCTCACCCTTCTCTATCTCATTCCTTTATTTGGCTCCTCCCTCTCATTCATGCTTTTTCTCTATTGTTTGGTTTCTCTCTCACAAGGCACACAAGGTTTGGAGTGACCTAAGGACACATTAAGCACACAATCCATATTATGTCAACACCAAAAACAAGGCAAACCTATTGAGTTATTTTATAAGCAACATTGACCTACACAGAAAAAGCAGATAACCCAAGATTAAGTATAAAACTCTGTGAATCTTAGGAAAAGGAAATTAATAACTTGGCAATGTCATTCCAGTGTTTAGATTAAGTATAAAACTCCATGATTCTTAGGGAAAGGAAAATTAATAACTTGGCAATGTCATCCCATTGTTTAGAATTTACAAGAGCACCAAACACATCTTCTCTTTAAAACTTGTATGATTCAGTTCCTTTTAAAATTTACAGAGTGAGACAGAAATTGAAGCAAATTGGATTCCATTTGTGGGTGATTTTTCGTTTCAACTAAGTCAAAATGTGATTCAGGCAACTCCTAAAAGCCACTGAAGAATGAAAATGATAATACTCTGGCAATTTATGATCTTCCAATTACATCTTTCAATGCATGACCATGAAAAGTGTTTCCTAGAGTGAGTGCGTATGCATTAATTGTTTTGGTCAATAGACCAATGAGCAGCAGGAAATTAAAACTCAAGCCTCTAAATTGCTAGACACAAATGGAGCCAAGTCATTTACCCGACATGTTTGAGTATCATCAACGATTTAAGACAAACATATCCCGACAGTAACTAACCAGTAACAAGAACATAGGTCATAGAGTTAGCGTACCTAAATAAATGTGAGGAAGACAAATTCAGACGAAGGTGGTGGCATGGTGCTACTGTGAATGCGATGAACGGAAGGAAGAGAGAGGCGGAATTGAGGAGAAGCCCAGAGCGGCAAACCGAACCACACTAATTGCTGAAAAATTATTCAGCACAAAATTTAGGGAAAATTGTTTAAAAATCCCTGTTTGCCAAATTTATTGTCCCATGCTCTCTCAATGCTGAGATCTGTGAGCAAATGACAGGATTGTCGTTGTTCTAAAGTTTTTTTAAAAAAAAAGGACGACAAAATAAGATTCAGATGCTTGAAGGAATGCAAGCGATTCAAGACGGCAACGCTAAAACGGAGGCGAAAGATGGCGCAGGCGACTGAGCAACAAATGTCAACATCAATAAAGTAATCAAGCGAAGCTTGCGGAAGATCCAACGGCAGCACTTTAAAAATCGAAAACATCAACAACACCTGCCTAACAATCAAGCCATCAAAGTAGATCTAAAATCAAAATGCATGGGGAGGAAGTTGTTGTTTGAGAAAATATACTCAAGAGTGTAGATCAAAAAGCACTGCTAGAGAAGAAATCAGACCTCAGAATCATGAACGCATATAGAGTTGAGGAGATCCAACCTTTGGCATCAATTAAGCTGATTGTCAATGGAGCATAAATTACAAAGCGGATTGTCTATATGGTTGAACCCAGTGATCGATGAACACAGGGAGGAGGAAAAATGTGAACACGCAGGCGAGGTCAAAGTTTTTTTCCCCCTCTTTTTTATTTATCACTCGTTAGGGCAATTTTGTCTATCTATCCGGTGGAAAAACTGCTTAGACCAGGCCAGGTTTCACCCTTAACAGGCCAGGCCTATTTTGCAACAAGATGGTCTGAGCCTAACCTTGGCCTGTTACAAGCCTTTTTTTGGGCCTAAGTTTGGCATATGGCCTGTTAAGGAGGCCTGCATTTTTAAAACTTTTTAAGTAGGCCACGGGCCTCACCGCAAAACAGGCCTACTTTACACTGACTGAAAACAAGCCAAATTACATAAATTAATACTAATGATCTAAAACACATAATAAAATATGAAACCAAATAAAAAATGGGAAAGGAAAGGAAGTATTGACATCTTCGATTTGCAGAATGAGTTTTATCTGGTAAGCTTCCAACATTCGGATGATTATATGGAGGCCTTGACTGGTGGTCCTTGGGTTATAAATGACGCGTATTTGAATGTGTCTCGGTGGCGATTGGATTTCAACCCAAAGAATGAGCGAATCACGTCGGTGGTGGCTTGGGTTCGTTTTCCGGATTTACCAGCGCCTATGTTTGACAAAAAATTTCTTCTAAATCTGGGTAATGTGATTGGAAAGGCTATAAAGCTTGATATACATACGGCGCAAAGAGCTCGGGGAAAGTTTGCTCGTATGTGCGTTGAACTTGATCTGACAAAGCCATTAGTGCCTGAGTTCGAGGTGGAGGGACAGGTACTAAGTATAGCCTATGAGAGCCTAGGATTATTGTGCACTAGATGTGGCCGATTTGGTCATGTGAAGGAAGGGTGTGAGGATATGCAGAAACAGAGGAGTGAAATCAATATGGATGTAGAGGAACAGGGAAGCAAAACAAGAATACAGAAGTGGTTGAAGAAAAGAAAGATAAATGGCTGACTGTACAAAGACCTAGGAGACAGAGAAATTTTAATATTCCTGGCAAGGTACAGCAGAGTGGGTCGAGATTCATGGTTCTGGAGGAGCAGGATGGGGTAGAGGAAACAATAAAAAAGACAGAGGATGCTCGGGTGAATAAATTGATCTTGGAGGGCCATGAGTATGGGCCAGAGGTGGTTGGTGGAAAAGAGCAGAAAAAACAAGGAAAGAAGGTGAATGCAGGGGAGGTGAAGAGAGGTCTGGGGGAGAGTAAATTGAAAGGGGCAGGGGTTGGAGTTTTTGTGGAAAGGAAGGGGCCAAAGGGAAAAGTTGGAAGTGTGCAAGTGAATAATGATTCTGGGGGAGAGGTCAAGTGTGGTAAGGAAGTGCAGAATTCACAGGTTAGCATTGGCTATGTTCCGGAAACAAATTTTGCAACATACAAAGCTAACGAGGTAGAGTGGTGTGGAAAAGAAAACTTGAAGCCAGGGGATCAAAATGTAGGGAGAGTGCACAAAGAGGATATGGAAATGGAGAATGGGCAGAATGGGGGAGCAATTGAGAATATGGTTGCAAGCCCTGTGGTGAGCGGATTAAAGGTCTTTAACACACCAGACCTGGTTGCCGATAGGTAAAGCTGTTTGTTATCATATGTTTTAATGTAAATAATGATGTTAAACATGCTGTTATGGAATATTAAAGGCACAGCTAGCAAGGGCATCGCTACTGTAGTTAGAGATATGAAAAAACGTTATAAACTTGATGTAATTGTTATCCTTGAACCAAGGATTAGCGGGCAGCAAGCCAATAAGGTTGTTAGAAGTTGGGGGTTTAAATACTCATGTAAAATGGAAGCTGAGGGGTTCTCGGGTGGTATATGGATTTTATGGGAGATGGCCGATCTGAGGGTGAATGTCCTTGTAAGGGATGACCAATTTCTACATTGTCGGCTAAGCTTGGGAAGTGAATCTATGTTGTTCACAGCGGTCTATGCGAGTCCATCTGAAATCAGAAGAAGTAAAATCTGGGATGTACTGCATTTAATCTCCTGTGATATTGTTGAACCGTGGCTTATTGCGGGGGATTTCAATGAAATTAAGTCTCCATTGGAGCAAAAAGGGGGTGGAAGAGTTAATGGAGCGCGATGTAGAAAATTCAATGAATGGATTCAGAAGTGTAACTTGTTGGATATTGAACCTAGTGGGCCGTTTTTCACATGGAAAGGGCCTAAATGGGAAGGATTAGAACGAGTTTACAAGAGGTTGGATCGATGTTTGTGTAATGCGCAATGGCAAGAAAAGTTTGGTAAGGCTGACGTGAGGGTCATTCCTCGGGTAGGATCAGATCATCATCCTATAGTTGTTAGACTTGAGGAAGAGGATAAAGGATTTCAGGTGAGACCTTTTCGCTTTCAGGCTGCTTGGTTATTACATGAACAGTTTGAGGATATGCTGTTTAAAGCCTGGAACAAGGCTGATGAAGCTCATACGAACTTGGCTAGTTTACAGAAGGATTTAAATAGATGGAACAGGGAGGTTTTTGGGCGCATTGAGGCTAGAAAAGAGGCTGCTGAATAGACTCAATGGGGTTCAAAGATGTAATGATAGGAGGAGTAACCCATACTTGGTGGAGTTAGAGAAAGACCTTGAAGTTGAACTTATGAGAACTTTGAGACAAGAAGAGGTTCTATGGTTCCAAAAATCAAGGGGGCGGTGGTTGGAGGAAGGTGACCGAAACACAAGATACTATCATACAAAGACGCTAGTAAGGAGAAGACGTAACAGAATTAAAATGCTGAGAGATGAGAAGGGACACTGGATTGATGATGAAAGTGGTATAGGGGGAATGTTTCAAGCTTATTTTGAGAAGCTTTTTAGAAGTGAGATGGTGGAAAGAAGCTGGATTTATACGGTCCAGAGATGGGGGCAAGTGAGTAGTGAAAGGATGTGTAGAGTGGGGAGGGTTATTAGTAATGAAGAAATTAGGAGTGCTTTTTTCCAAATGGGGGGTTTCAAGGCTCCAGGAAGTAATGGATTTCCGGCAATCTTCTATCAAAGAAATTGGAGGACTGTGGGGGACTCAGTGTGCAAGCTAATTAGGGAATTATGGAATAATCCGAATAGAATTGGGGAAATAAATGATGCGATGGTGGTGCTAATCCCGAAGGTAGATCAGCCGGAGAGGGTGAATCAATTTAGGCCCATATCGCTATGTAACGTTCTATATAAAGGGTTGGCAAAAGTGTTAGTGAATAGACTAAAGTCCTTTATGGATGATTTAGTCTCACCATATCAGTCGAGCTTTGTCCCTAAACGCAGCATTCATGATAATATAATAGTGGCGAAGGAGATGGTGCACTCAATGAATAGGATGCAAGGTCGGAAAGGATACGTGATACTGAAAATAGACCTTGAGAAGGCCTATGATAGGATGGAGTGGAGTTTTATTGGGAGAGTTTTGGAAGAAATTGGGTTGGAGAAGAAATTTAGGGAAGTGGTTTTGGAATGCATCACATCGTCCTCGTTGGCTTTATTGTGGAATGGTGGGAAGAAAGAGACTTTTGTACCTTCAAGAGGGTTGCGGCAAGGAGATCCTTTGTCTCCATACTATCTCACCTTATTATGGACCTTGTCAATAACAAGTTGTGGAGGCCATTGCAGATGGGAAGAAATGGTACAGCTGTGTCACACTTGATGTTCGCAGATGATCTACTTCTGATCTGTGAAGCTAATGTGGAACAGATTAATGTAGTGATGAGTGTGCTTGAAGAATTTGGGTAATGCTCAGGTCAAAAGGTGAATATACAGAAGTCTAGTCTGTTTTTTTCAAGGAATGTGAATAGACAAGTGCAGAAGGATATCTGTGATTTCTCTGGTTTTAAGTGTATGGATGATTTGGGGCGTTACCTGGGTGCTTATATGCTATCGGGTAGTGGAAGTAAAAGGAAGTTTCAGCATGTTTTGGATAAAATGCAAAGTAAGCTGAGTAGTTGGAAGAAACAGACCTTGTCTTTGGCTGGTAGGTTAACTCTAGTGCAAGCTGTCACAAACCAGATGGCGGTCTTCTATATGCAGCACTCATGTGTCCCTTGCGGTGTGAGGAAGCAGATAGAAAAAATTCAGAGGGAGTTCATCTGGCAAGATGGTGAAGGGCGAAGGAAGGTTCATGCTATGAGCTGGGATTTGTTGTGTAAAGATAAAAAAAAAATGGAGGATATGGGCTGAGGGAGTTAGATACTATGAATGATGCACTGTTGGGGCGTGTTGCATGGCACATAATTACAAGGGAAGGCAGCCTATGTTCGCTAGTTCTAAGAGGAAAGTATGGCAGAGGCAAGAATGTAAGGAAGGAGGTTACTTGGAAAAAATCTGATTCAGAACTGTGGAAGAATCTGGCTAGGATATGGCCAAACGTGGTGAGCAACCTGTGTTGGGATGTGGGTAATGGGAAAGAGGTGAGGTTCTAGCATGATAAATGGTTGGACCAAGATATAAGGTTGATAGAAATGTGTAATAAACAGTTAACTGTTGAGGAAGAGAGCTTAATGGTGAATGAGTTAGTCTCGGTGAGTGGACAGTGGAATATGAATAGGTTGGAGGGATTGGTAAATGAGGAGGGAAGGAAGTATATATTAGTTGTCCTTCCTCTTGGAGAAAATGAGGGGAATGATTCCATTAAGTGGGGATCTCGCCTAAATAATAAATACAGTACATCTGATATGTATGCTAGCTTGAAAGGGGAAAGTGAAAGAGGGGAGTTGAAGTGGAGTCGGGTATGGAGTTGGGGGGGCCCGAGGAGGATTCAGGTCTTTCTTTGGATGGCTCTTCATGGGAGATTGTTAACAGGTGAGAGGAGGAGCAGATTAATGGGGGGAAATGCAGACTGCTGTAGGTGCAGTGGACAGGTTGAGACAATTATGCATGTAATGAGAGATTGCTGGGTTGCCAAAAAGTTGTGGAAGGATTTGGGAAGCGGAAAGATGGAGCCAGAGTTCTCAGTGTTGAATGGAAGTAACTGGTTTGCAGGAAATTTGGGTAAATCAGTAAAGGACTGGGATCTTGTATTTGGGGCGGCATGTTGGCTATTATGGAAATGGCGAAACAATTGCTTGTTTCAAGAAGGATTTACACTCCCAGATAACCTGGGTTCAGTGGTGCGGGGGTATGCTAAGGAAATTTTATCAACAAGGCTGGAGTTTGGAAAGCTATCCGGTAGGAGGGAATTGAAGCAGATCAGGTGGGCAAGTCCAAGCGTGGGGTGGGTGAAGCTCAACGTTAATGGTGCCTCAAAGAGTGAAAAGAAACTAGCAGGGTGTGGGGGGTTGATCAGAGATAGTAGTGGGAAGTGGCTTTGTGGGTTTACTAGAAGATTAGGTTTTTGCTCAGCTGTCAAAGCTGAACTATGGGCAGTGTTAACTGGGTTAGACCTAGCATACAGATCTAATTTTCAGATGCTACTGGTTGAATGTGACTCTGAATCAGTGGTCTCGCTAATAAAGGAAGCACAGGAGAAAGTGCATGGAGGTAATCGTTTACTGAAAGAAATTATAGTGCTGATGAGTAAATTTGTGATATAAAAATAGGACATGTATATAGAGAAACAAATAATTGTGCAGATGTGCTGGCTAATCTGAGTTGTGTACAGGAGGATATACTTGTTATTTGTAGTTCTCCTCCTGCTTCTGTTTGTAATTTCCTGTATAGGGATGAGTGTGGGGCTTCATACCCACGTGTTGTAGTGCAGACTTGAGCATATTGGGCATTCTTGCCCCGTTGATATATCAAAAAAAAAATGAAACCAAATACAACAACATAACAGTTTCCATTACAAGTTCACCAATTTAAACCAAATCAATGTAAAGCCACTGGACCTTCACATCTAATCTACAACATAATTTCTTCTTCTGCTTCGAAGACCTTGAAAAAAATTAATCAAATGCAACCCCAGGCACTGAATGTTTCTTTCACCTTATGATTGATGACCACAGAAACTTGAAAAATAATAATAATTATAGCCTTGTTGGTTGGGTATTCACTTTGATTATATTTATATGTATAACATGCTAAGGTGTTCAAAAAACTAGACCTGAAATTCACTAAAAATCTCACATCAGATTCAAAGAATGCCATATAAAGGTCAGTAGTACCTTCCCATAAGCCATAAGGCAACATAAACATCTTATAAGGCCTCCGTGTATCATGGGGCATACTTGTAACAGGACAATAAAGTAAACTTGTTGCAATTAACTTTTCCTATGCATTGAGTAAAGTACCTAGAGCTAGATGCTTAGAAGACAAACTAATTGACAGAATATGCTTAAGCGTATAGGTTCTAGCAAACATGGATAATATAACAATAACATGAAAATCAATACATTCCAATGCAATAGAAATCCACTAAAATGGGGTCAACGTTTCCTTGTGTTGCCAAGAAGTAATCAACAACTACCACGACTATATTTTTTTTAAAAAAAAAAAAAAAAAAAGTCCTAGAAGCAGGGACACTGAGATGAACCTGACACGTTCACAGCGTCCTTGCTTCACAGATTGTGAAGCCACAATCACACTAAATATCATTCCAGCGATTTGCCAGGTTCAATCACAACCAATGCAATCAAATATCAACCATTCACGCATGTCCACAGAGAAAGCGTTGGCAAATAAAAATACTGCAGTATTTATAACAAAAAAAATTGTTGGGGATTCTCTATGCATAATCATAACAATTGGAATCAAACAGATCAAAGGGTTCAACAAAATGAAATCAAATTGTTCTATTAAAGGTCGATGTTCCGACATGAGGGCAAACAAAAATATTTGCCTACACAAGTTCCAGTATCACTGATCATCGACTCCCTGACCATAAGCACTACAATTGTGAGGAAATTCCAAGTTCATCGATAACAAAATAGTTCATAAGACATTCAGAAGTCACATCAAGAGCCACGACACAACAGAGAAAGAACAATTTACTGTTAGGAAAGCAAAATAATTAATTGTCCATCTAAAGTGGTCCTCAATACCTAACACACTCGCCTAATATTCTGCACCCGCACCTAACGCACTCGGCCTCTACACCTAACCCACTTAGCAACAGATTATTTCCAATAGTTTAATTATCTATTCTTGTATATAATTATGTGTAATCATTTGGTGTATGTATTAAGTGAATTCGGACAAATAGAATCAAGTTTCGATTCTTGACTCACGTAGGTATCGAGCCGGTGTGATTATTTTCGTTCTGCGCTTACCGTGTAATTGCATTCTCCGAAACCGCCGTTTCGCATTTACGTGTGTTTCGCGTTTCTATGTAGTTGCATTCGGAGAACCGGTTGTGATGAGAGAAGGAGAAAATTCGAATTCTGTTGCCGTCCTTTTCTTCAGACACGCGCCGCCCCACCGTGTTCCTTATCTCCCGATCGGCGAACGCCCAAAGTTTGGTGGCCATCCGATATCTACACGACGGCGCGTGGCTTACACACTCTCGACTGGCAGCGGCTCTGTGGTGGCGCGTGACGGCGCGTGACGACTAGTTTTCACCGGCGACTTCGTGCTTCAGTCTCCCCTCCTCATTTCCGGTGACTTCCAACAGGTGTTTTTTGTCTGGGCTCATCATTTTCTGATTCGTGAGGTTGATTTGGCTTATTTTCCTTTGATATTGGAGCGTGTGTTTTGTGCATTTGGCCTTTGTTAGTAGGCAAACTTTTTTGGACAACTATTTGTCGTTTGGGATCCTTGTGTGATCTATTTGCACGCTACCTGTTAGTCTATGGCTGACTCTAAGACATCTGATATGCTCCATATGTCTGCTAAAATTACTGATGCAAAATTAAATTGGACCAATTATAATGATTGGAATAAAACTGTTCGGGTTTACCTCTTGGGAGTTGAAAAGGAAGCCCACTTGACTCAGGATCCTCCTTCTGGTGATAATGAGAAGAGTATGGCTTGGACTCGAGCAGATGCTCGTCTTTTTTTCCAGATTCGCAATTCTATTGAACCTCGAATTTTGTCTTCCGTTAGCCATTGCAACACAGTCAAAGATATCATGACTTATCTGGAATTTATGTTCTCTGGTAAAGGGAACTTTACTCGTATTCATGAAGTGTGTAAAGGCTTCTATCGCTCTCGGCGACGGTCGACCTCTAAAGGATTTCTTCTTGGATTTTAAACGGTTGTATGAAGAGATGAAGGTACTTATGTCCCCACAGGCAGATCTCCAGACCCGTATTAAGAATATGGAATTTCAAGCTATTATTAGTTTTCTTGAAGCTCTTGATCCATCTTATGACACCATCCGAACACAAATTTTGTCTAGTCAGGAGCTTCCATCTCTTGAAGATGTATTTTCACGGGTACTTCGTGCAGATAGTCTAATCCGTCCGTCGGTTGATTCCAATCCTAGTGCTTTGGTTGGGCGTGGTCCCTTTGACAACAGGAATTTTGGCTCTAAACAAATCACGCCTGTTCCATCCTTTGGTACTGTTACATGCTATTATTGCAAGGAGCCTGGGCATGTCAAGAAAAATTGTCGAAAATTACAGGCTAAACAGCAACGTGATCAGCAGCGTGGCTTTGCTCATATTGCTCAGACACCGGATCAGACTGATTCTGGTTCATCCTCTGCAGGAGCACTTGCTACAGGTACTCTGTCTTCTGGCCTTGCTACCACTTCCACAAAGTGGGTCATTGATTCTGGTGCCACCGACCACATGACAGGTAACCATCAGTTATTTTCATCGTATGCGCCCTATGCCAACCCATCTTCCATATTTGTTGCCAATGGTTCCCCGGTCCGTGTCCTTGGTTTAGGAACTGTTTTACCAACACCATCCATTTCCCTCTCTTCCGTCCTTAATGTCCCTGATCTCACATTTAATCTTTTGTCTCCCAGTAAATTGACTCGTCATTTAAACTGTTGTATCTCATTATACCCTGACCATTGCTTAATTCAGGATCTTTCGACGAAGCAGATTATTGGTAGAGGCTACGAATCCAATGGACATTACATCCTTGATGATCAGATTCCGCGTTCTGTCGCTTGCACTGGTGGGTCATCTCCCTTTGAAGTTCATTGTCGTCTAGGTCATGTGTCTCTGTCTTCACTAAAACGACTGTACCCTCAGTTTTCGTCTTTGTCTTCCTTGGATTGTGAGTCGTGTCGATTTGCCAAACACCATCGTGTTCATTTGGCACCTCGGGTCAATAAGCGGGCTGCGTCCCCCTTTGAATTAGTACATTCTGATGTTTGGGGTCCTTGTTCAGTTTTGTCTCAGACCGGTTATCGATACTTTGTTACTTTTGTTGATGATTTTTCCCGTACCACTTGGCTTTACTTAATGAAACAACGATCTGAACTATTTTCTCATTTCCGTAATTTCTGTGCTGAGATTCAAACTCAGTTTCATACTCCCATAAAAATTCTTCGGAGTGATAATGCAAAAGAATACTTTTCTGCCCCATTTATCGAATACATGCATGGTCATGGGATTATTCATCAATCCTCATGTGTTGATACACCTGCTCAAAATGGTGTTGCTGAAAGAAAGAACCGTCATCTCTTAGAAACTGCCCGAGCTCTCATTTTTCATTCCTGTGTCCCCAAATCTTTTTGGGCTGATGCTGTATCTACTGCTTGTTTCCTTATTAATCGCATGCCTTCGGCTGTTCTTGGTGGTGAAATTCCCTATTCTGTTTTGTTTCCCACCACAAAATTGTTCCCCGTTGATCCAAAAATCTTTGGTTGTGTCTGTTTTGTTCGGGATGTCCGTCCAAGTATTGATAAACTCGATCCAAAGTCCTTGAAGTGTGTCTTTCTTGGTTATTCTCGAGTTCAAAAGGGTTATCGATGTTACTCTCCTGATCTCCGTCGCTATCTTGTGTCCACGGATATGACCTTTCATGAGTCTTCTCCCTTCTTCAAGTCATCATTCTTATCTGAATCTCCCTCTGTCGTTAATGAGTCTGATGACCTTCTGGTTTATCGTGTCCCTGTCTCACCAGTCCAAGCTGCTGTTCCGGACACTGATATTACAGAGGATGTTGTTGTTACCACTGATTCTCCTTTACCAGTCTCTGCTTCGCCAACAGATTCTGAACCTGCCCCCGGGCTCCTGCACCTGAATCTCCTGTTCCTGCTATTCCCATTCCTGACCTTCTTGTCCCTGAGCCCACTATTGCCTCTTCCGATGACCTACCTATTGCACTTCGAAAAGGTACTCGTCCTCACTATCCTCCACATAGATATGCTGACTGTACCTACCCTATCTCTTCTTTTGTGTCTTACCAGCGTTTGTCCCCTGTTTCCTCTTCCCTTGTTGCCACCCTTGAGTCCGTCCCTACCCCTACCACTCTTCACCAAGCATTAAACCACCCTGGGTGGCGTGCCGCAATGGAAGATGAAATGATGGCTCTTGAAAAAGCTGGTACCTGGACTCTTGTTGATCTTCCTCATGGAAAGAAGGCCATTGGATGTAAATGGGTATTTGTTGTTAAAACCAAAGCTGATGGTTCCTTGGAACGGTTGAAAGCGAGGCTTGTTGCAAAAGGGTATGCTCAAACGTATGGCATTGATTATTCTGAGACCTTCTCCCCTGTGGCCAAACTTACCTCTGTTCGTCTCCTTGTTTCTCTGGCTGCCACCTATCATTGGGATTTGCATCAGTTGGACGTTAAGAATGCTTTTTTGAATGGAGATCTTCATGAGGAAGTTTATATGGAGCAACCTCCTGGGTTCGTTGCTCAGGGGGAGCATAGGAAAGTGTGCTATCTCCGAAAGTCGTTGTATGGTCTGAAGCAAAGTCCCCGTGCTTGGTTTGACAGGTTTTGCGGTGTGGTCAAGAAGTTTGGGTTAAACCAGAGTAAGTGTGATCATTCTGTGTTCTACCAACAATCCAATACAGGCATGATTCTTCTAGTAGTATATGTTGATGACATTGTGATAACTGGAAGTAATGTCTCTGGAATCTCAGAGCTTAAAGGTTTCCTTAAGTCCCACTTCCAAACAAAAGACTTGGGTCCATTGAAGTATTTTCTTGGTATTGAGGTATTAAAAAGCAAGGAGGGAATCCTTTTAACCTAGAGGAAGTATGTTCTTGATTTGTTAAATGAAACTGGAAAACTTGGCGCTTCACCAAGTAGCATTCCCATGATTTCGAATCCATTCCTGGATCTTAATAAGAGCATGTTTGATGAACTTCCTGATGACCTGAAGAAGAAGGTTGATCCAAAGAAACTAGAGCCATTTGAATCTCCTGAAAGATATAGAAGACTCATTGGGAAGATGAATTATTTAACAGTTACTCGGCCTGATATAACCTTCTCGGTCAGTGTACTTAGTCAATTCATGGCAGCTCCAACAGTGGCACAATGGGAAGCCTTAGAACATATCTTACATTATCTGAAAGGTTCTCCAGGTCGCGGCATTTTATATAAAAATTATGGGCATACTAAAGTTGAGTGCTTTTGTGATGCGGATCATGCAGGGTCTAAAGCCACAAGGCGGTCTACTACGGGTTACTGTGTGTTTGTTGGTGGAAACTTGATATCTTGGAGAAGCAAGAAGCAGAGAGTTGTGGCAAAATCAAGTGCAGAAGCTGAGTACAGAGCTATGTCACAATCAACACAAGAAATTGTGTGGGTATTTCAACTCATGAAGGAAATTGGCATCACCACGCAATTACCTGCGAAACTATGGTGTGACAATATAGCAGCACTACATATAGCGTCAAACTCTGTGTTTCATGAACGTACGAAGCATATTGAAATCGATTGTCACTTCGTTCGTGACAAAATCAAAGAGAATGTCATATCTACAGGGCACGTGCGATCAAACGACCAACTAGCAGATCTTTTAACGAAAGCCTTAAATGGGACACGGGTTGAATACCTTTGTAACAAGTTGGGCATGATAAATATATATGCTCCAACTTGAGGGGGAGTGTTAGGAAAGCAAAATAATTAATTGTCCATCTAAAGTGGTCCTCAATACCTAACACACTCAGTCTAATATTCTGCACCTGCACCTAACGCACTCAGCCTCTACACCTAACCCACTTAGCAGATTATTTCCAATAGTTTAATTATCTATTCTTGTATATAATTATGTGTAATCCGCTGGTGTATGTATTAAGTGAATTCAGACAAATAGAATCAAGTTTCTGATTCTTGACTCACATTTACAAAGAAAGCCCAATAAAAAGAATGGAAAGAAAAGGCACACAATTGGAGCATTGCATATCACTGAAAATCCACATAAGCTGTTGCATCTGACATTTTAGCTTAGCCGCAGAAATGAAATGAACTACCAAGCTATGAAGATTGTCTGGTGCAAACAACAGTCCTACTTATATTGATGCGTGCACAATCAATTTGAGAACCGCAAGCGACCGTTCAAAATAATTTTTGGAATTTTAAAAAAATAATAAAATAACTTTCAATAAGCAAACTGAAATTTTAATATGCGCGCATCGACATAAAGGCAGATTCACTATACAGACGCTCGAATTCAGCATTATTGAAGTTTCATGCTTTTATAGTCGCAAATATCCCAACAACGGACAAAAGGAAAGAGAAACAGTTGTTGAATCATAAGATGCTTGTTGCATACTAGCGCATCTGAGCAAGGAAATGGGACATGGAAAAACAGAGTCAAAGATGATGGTTAGGGTTACGGCGGAGGGAAGATGGAGAAAGAGAAAAGATAAAAAGCAAACGCGGTGAGGGTTACCGAATTCGGTGAGCGTGGGTCGAACACGCGAGACGCGACCTAGGGTGTCAGACGGTCGGTGAGAGGAGCGCGCGGCCGAACACTGAACGAAGCAACGAAGGTTAGGTTTATTTTGAAAGAAGAATTGAAGATCAACGTGTCTAAGGCTTGTTTGGTTTGGGGGAGAGGGAAGGGGAAGGGATGAGGGGAGGGAGAAATCTCTCCTTTCTAAATAACTGATAGGAATTTTTTAATATTTTAAAAATATACTCTCAATAAAAAGAAATATTAGTCTCATTAATGATAATTTGGTCAATATCATCTTTTCTACTCCCTTCCCTCCCACTCCATCGACCTAACTCTCAAGAGTGGGTAAAGGCAGTAATTACAATTTTATCCTTATAATAGGCGGGTCTGATAGGCCTAAAAGGCTTATTGGTAGACTTAGACCTGACTTATTAAAAGAACATGTCTTGAAATAGGTCTTAGTCTAGCCTTTAAGACTGACAGGCCAGGTTTCACCAGAAATTCCCGAACAAGTCAGTAGTAAGCCCGACGACATCTGTCTAGTCTATTTCCACATCTATCCTCACTACTCATTATTTAGTTAGTGTTGGAAATAACCGTGGTTTTAGAAGCCATCTTTTTCTGTAAATCAAGACAAAACTCATCTTACGTATTTATTTTGTAAATTGTAAAAGCTATTATCTAAAAACTAATTCAAATGTGAACTGAGCCTCGAGGACCTCAACAGTCAACCTTTCTCAAATACTTCAAAAAAATAAAATGGCATAGTGGTTACAAATTTAGTGAGAATGTTGTTTTAAGGAAAATCCCATTTAAATCTAATTGAAATACTTCAATCTTAAATTAGGCAACTTTTGACAAATTCCTAACCAGACAGGCATATAGGCCTAAGTAGAGATTTTTTAATTTGTTGATTTTACCCATAAATCATTCTCCAATTTTCTCTACATATGATCTCGTTCTTTTTTAAGATAAAAAAAAAAATCCTACATTGTACATTTTAGGACCTATTTGGTACAGGGAACTCAACAGAGGGAATGGGAACTTAACTGGGTTCCCCCGGAAAAAACCTGTTTGGCGCGCAACTCTCCCTCCAACTTGAGTTTCCGCCTAGCATCATCTTCCCTTAAACGTGGGAAGATGAAATCCCTCCGAAAGTGGCGGGATCTGAGGATCTTCCTGGGAGAGACATTTCATAGGAAAAAAAAGCCCCTTGTATGAGAAAATCGAAGGTCTGATTTGAAGGAGAGACGACGGTGATAGTGGATGAAGAAGAGGCACTAGCGATGGTGGTGTGATGCAAGAGGACGCCGACAATGGTGGAGGAAATAGAGGTGCCGGCGACGATGGAGGAAGCAGAGGCGCCGGCGATGTGAAGGAGAGTGAGAGACGAGCTTGAGAGGCGAGAGGCAGAGATGAGAGTGAGATACGAATGATGGTTTTATTTCCCAGGGGTATCATAGGCTCTCCTTCCCACTTAACCAACTTCATTTTCTTCCTACCAAACATTTTATTTTCCCTCAACTTAAGTTTCATTCTCATATCTACCAAACAGCTCAACTTTTTAAGTTTCCTCTCAATCTTCCTTTCCATTCATTTCCCTCCTCTAAGTTCATTTCCCTTCTTAAATCTTCCCCGTACCAAACGTGGCCTTAGTACTTAAGTTTTAAAAAAAAATTGGTTCCTCCAGTTTCATGTAGTTTAAAACACTCATCTCTATTATTTAAGAAAGACCCGGACTATATTGCCCTTTGAGGAACCAAAACCCATAATTTAAAACTTAAAGGAACAAAACTAAAATAAAGACAAACATAAGAGAGTAAAGATTATAGGAAAATCCCTAATAAAGAACTTTAAAATCCTGAAAGAAAAAAAAGATGTATTTTGAATATTCATAATCCTAAATAGATGTTAGGCTCAATTTGTCTTTTTTTTAAAAAAAAATAAAAGGAAATGACTAAATTGCCCCTACATATCTCTTTTTTTAAAAAAACAAAATATCACCCCCACCAGCAACTAGAAGTATTCTCTGCCATTTTTAGTGCCTTCTCCTCTCCTTCTTCTTCAGGTGGTTGGTTGGACATGGAAGGCAGCACCGACGATGACATGGCGAACGGAATGCAATACAACAACCATCCTTACAGAACCAACCCTCACAGAATCTGTCCTCTCTGCCTCCAAGAGAAGCTCGACAAGCTCCTCGCCTCCTCTCTCCTTCTCCCTCCTCGTCTTCCCCACCTTCTCCTACCTCCTTCCTCTGTCGTCCCTTTCCTCCTCTCACCCCTCTTCTTCCTCCCTCTCCCTCCCTTAATCCAGACCCAACAATAATGCATAGCATCATCATAATCCCTCTCACGCTCTTGTCTTCATTTTCTCTCTACCAAGAATAAGCACAAAAAGAAACCCTTTGTTACTCCTTCCTCTTCCTTTGTTGCCGCCTATGTCATTGTCTTCAAGCAGAGCAAATCTACCACTACACCTAGAATAGGCAGGCTCTTGGATGACCAAGGGATAGTCTTAGAAAAAGGAATGGGTTCTGGTCTTTTCTTCATCTTTCTTCCTGGTAAGAAATCGGAGGCTAAGAGCTTTAGAGATGAAATAATAACAGCCCCTCCTCCGGCAAGTAAAAGGAGAAGTGTGAGGATTCTCTATCGTCTTTGGTAGGAAGGAAGATTGACATTGTTGTGGAAGAAGACGATGAGACTTGTAATAATAGTCGGCAAACCTCTGCTTCTTCCTTCAACATCAAAGTTTTGAGATATAAATTTGTTGGTTGTGGAAGCCGAAGCTTCTTCAGCGATTTCTTCGAGAGAATCTCCACCGGTTTTGGAGATTGCTACTTCTAAAAGGTCAAATCTTAGCTCGAAGGGAAACCTAAGGTTACCCGCCGCACTGGCGTCAACACCCGCGACCACCACCATTTCATGAAGGAAAGAGCCAGGTGTAGAGGATTATTCAGTGGCTTCTTGTCGATGGGGGTTATATATTTTTAAAATATATATATATATGTAATGGCAATTTGGTCTTTTCTTTAAAAAAAAAAAAGACAAATTGAGCCTAGCATCTCTCTGAAATTATGAATATTCGAAACACTTTTTTGTCTTTTAGGATTTTTAAAGTTTTTTATTAGGGATTTTCCAAAATTATATGAACTCTTTTTTTTTAAAAAAAAAATGACGTTATTTTTTTTTTGGAACTCAAACTAGCAACTCTAATTTTTTTTAAGGAAAAAAACCCATGCTGTACATATTAATAAGATTTTTTCTAAAAACAAAATTAATAAAATCAATTAAAGGTAAATAATGTAATTAAATTTATATTGAAATATAATTTTTACAGAATTTGTGTCAAACTAATGAACAAATAATAAAGGGTTAAGGTGCAATTTTACCAATGAACTATTGGTCCAGGAGCACTCAACACAATAAACTATTATATAAACCTAAAATACAAATTAACTTTTGAATTGGTTAAATGAGCACAATGACGTTAGACACTGTGCAAACATCCGTCATCATCATCACTTCCCCAACCGAGTCCTTATTTTTGGGGTGGGTGCTCCACGGGCAAGCCTTCAAAGTCATCATCATCCAAAGCTGAAGATTCGACGGCGGTGGTAAAAGATTGATTTCTGTGAAAACAGTCAAAGAAACTCAGAAAATCAAACCAAAAAAAAATCCAATATTTACAATATAAGCCTAAAAATTTGCTGTGAATTGTTGAGATTGTAGAGATAAGGTATGCAATACTCTCTCTATTCTCCCCAAAAATCTGCTAATATGTTATTTACATATCTACTGATAATCTACAACAAACGAGAAAGAGAAAAGATCCAGATATAAAATCAGATCCACATAGAAATCAGAAATAAAATCCACGATCAATTTATCAATGGGATGGGAAAATCATATCCAGATATTAAAAAGAAAATAAACCCATAAATATAACCCATCATCCTAAATACAACCAGAAATTTTTGCATCGGGTGTTGAAGAGGAGGAGAGAACATCAGTTGAGAAAGAATAAGGACCCAAATACCCACCACAGTCGGCGGAATCGAAGAAGGGCTCAACGGGATATGCTCATGACAGCGAGATCGAACTTGACACAGTGCTTGATGGTGTCGACCTTGGACGTCATGGAGGAAGGAGAGTTGGAATTAGGCTTTAGATTTTGATTTAAGAATTAGACCCTCCATCACACCTTCTTCCAGTTAATGCCATGGATCCATCTCCGTTTGTACGGCTTATGATCGAATCGTTGGCTCTCAAGCTTCCTTCAACAACAAAACCCACACCCAGGTTAGGTGTTCACCCACCAACCACCCCCTGTTTCGCAGTGACAACGATTTCTCCTTCGACTCTCCTTTTTTCAGATTATAGAATGAGCCCAAATTGCTTCTTCCAATCTCCAGAGTTAATTTCCTCCACGTTTTGTCTTATTTGATGTTAATTCATTTCCCTCATACGGATGTTTGCACAGTGTCTAACGTGATTGTGCTCATTTCACCAATTCAAAAGTTAATTTGTATTTAAGGTCCATATGATAGTTTATTGTGTTGGGTGCTCCTGGACCAATAGTTCATTGGTAAAATTGCACCTTAACCCAATAATAAATGCTTTTTTTATCCTATGAATTTTAGATTTCTCTCATTTCCATTTAATAAATGAATTTTTAATAATCTTTGTATGTGTTGGTGTTGGAAAAGCACGTCCATACAAGTTGAGACAAAATGTTGGAATTAGAAAGCCTATTTGTGGTAGCGTGTATGAAATGACTTATTTTCAATCTAACTTTTGCATAAGTAAGATAGGATGAAAGTTAGATTGTAAATGTGATTTGTGTTTGAATTGATGATGTCATAAGTGACTATTTTCCAAAGTGAAATTTATTTGGATTATTATTTGAAAAGTCAGTTGAGATGAAAAATGGCTGAAAATGGCATGAATCTTACTGAGTACTAATATATATATAGAATAATTTAAATATGATAAAAAAGTTAAATTATTATTTAAAAATAAATAAAAATGCTACAAAGCAACCTACCCAACTTCTACATGTTGATTTTCGTACCATTTTATTAATGCAAGAATATGTGTTTGATTTGGCTCCGCATACACGGATGCAATACTTTATATATTTTAAAAAAAATTACACGAAAATGCAAGAAAACCAGCAAACAAATTTTCTTCTTCTTTTTCTTCAACAATACGAAGCAGCCATCGAAATAACGGCCATGGAGGCCAATCACGGAGAATTGCTACTCCACAAAGAACCAAACCAAGATCGGAAACTTCAGTTGATGCAAGTCAACTTCACAGTCGGATTTGTCCAAGGACGTTGCTTCGATGCGGTCATTCCAAAGGCTATCGTTCTCAGATATGAGTCGATCGTCATCGATAAATCAACAAGGACATATAAAGAGAGAAATGACAAGTCCCTGGACCTGCACGAAAAATGAGAGAGAGAGAGAGAGAGGACAAGCCCCTCGCCCAACGTGTAACATCCCATTTTTTCTAATAATAATTAAGTGCTATTATGATATGATTTATTAAGTAACATGTGTTTAGAGAAGATCTAGAAGTATAGAATTGAGAGTTGAAAATAATAATAATAATAAATAAATATATTTTTTTTTATTAAAGTTGATTAATTAACAATGATAAATGATATTGATAAGAATAACAAGGAAATGAAAATATATAGGAGAAATATCTTCACGAAATAATCTGATCTATATCTAAATAAAAAGAAAGAGATAGAGAAAAAATAATTATATATAATACTATTATTTTAATAAGAGAGTCAAACCCTAACCCTACCCTTATAAAACCCTATTTTCTTCTCACCCCTTAACACTCAACTCAAAGCGCCGCATCGTCGAAAAAAGCGATGATATGAATTTTAACCAAACAACTTTTTACTTCTTCGGGCTCTTCTGAGTTAACTTATGTTCTGAATTTTATTGACACAAAAATCACCGATGATATGAATTTGTCTCTTATGGCGACTGTTTCTAATGAAGAGATTAAAAAGGTAGCCTTTAGTTTGGGAAGATTTAAGGCTCTCGGTCTTGATGGTTTTTCTGGTACTTTCTATCATAGTGCTTGGCCGGAAATTGGCAATTCTGTTTGTTTTATGGTGCAGGAGTTTTTTGCAGGTAATGCGTCTTTGAATGTTATTAATGAGACCAATGTAACCTTGATCCCCAAAGTGGATAAGCCTGAGCATGTATCTCATTTTCGCCCTATCGGCTTATGTAATTTTTCTTACAAGATTATTTCTAAGCTTATGTCTAACAGGATGAGGCCTCTGCTCGATGTGTGCATTTCTCAAAACCAAAGTGCTTTTGTTCCTGGTTGATGTATACAGGATAATATCAATATTGCCCATGAAGTGTATCATTATCTCCGGAGGAAGAAAGAGGGGGCTTATGATCGTGTTGAATGGAATTTTCTAGAGGGGGTTCTACTGCGATTTGGCTTTTGTGTTGATTGGGTCTCTCTAATTATGAAGTGTGTGAAGTCTGTTAGTCTAAGTATCTGTGTGGCTGGTGAGAGTGTTAGCTCCTTCATTCCTAGTAGAGGCTTACGCCAAGGTGATCCTCTCTCGCCGTACCTTTTCATTCTGGTAGCGGAGGTTCTCTCTCTGATGATTAGGAAGAGCCAGGGGTCCAAGTTGCTTAAGGGGATTAAATTGAGTAATAGCTGCCCGGAGCTTACCCATAGCTTCTTCGCAGATGATGCCCTCTTGTATATGAATGCTAGTTTGAGTAATATCTCATCTCAGTTTTGTGCGGCTTCAGGCCAGGTTATCAATTTGGATAAATCAAGTATCTTCTTCTCCCCCAACACCCCTGGGGATATTATGACTGCGGTTGGTGATATTCTGGGGATTGCAGCTACAGAAGATCCGGGGAGATATCTTGGTATCCCTAGCATTTAGGGTAAAACCAAACACCAAGCTCTCACCTACATAAGGGAAAGGGTGGCTCGTAAAATTCAAGGTTGGGGACATTCTTCTTTATCCTTTGCTGGTAGGGAAGTTATGATTAAGGCAGCCCTTCAGGCAATTCCTATCTACCCTATGAATTGCTTTAAATTCCCCATTAAGACGTGTAAAGAAATTCAGAGTCTTATTGCTAATTTTTGGTGGGGTGGCAATGCATTTGCGGGTAGAACTCATTGGAAAGCGTGGGACTCCCTTTTCGTGAGCAAATCTCTTGGGGGTATGGGCTTTCGAGATCTAATGGTTATGAATGAGGCCCTTCTAGCTAAGACTATGTGGAAGCTTATGACGAGGCCTAACAATCTATGGGCCCAAGTGTTGAAGAGTATATATTTTCCCAAAGCCGAATTTGTCGATGTTGATAAAGGCCACAAAGCTTCGTGGTGTTGGTCTAGTATTATTGATGGAAGGGATTTTCTTGTGAAGGATCTCCGGTGGGATGTCGACAGTGGGCAAGCAATCAGAATTTGGGGTGATAAATGGGTCCTCGGTGTTTCTTTTCCGGCAAAACCACAGAATAGTAATGACCCTTATGTCACTAATGGCAGAGTGTGTTATCTTATCGTGGATGGGTCTTGGAATCTTACACCCATTTCATACTTATTATCAGAGGATGTCATGAACACCATCTATGCTATTCCTATCCCAAACAATGGATTGGAAGATAAGTTGGTGTGGACTGGTGCTAGAAGTTGTGAGTATATGGTCAAATTGGGTTACCAATGCGGTAAATCGAAGCTTAGGGTTGGTGTTTCAAAGGCTGGGTCCTCGGTAATTGTGCCCACTTCTTGCTGGAATTCGGTGTGGAAGATAAATACAGTCCCACAAGTGCAACAATTTTTGTGGCGTCTTCTTACCAGCTCTGTAGCTACTAATGCGGCTCTAGTTCGCAGGAAGAGAGCCCGGTCGAATCTTTGCCCTTTCTGTGAGGTTGCAGTGGAGGATATAGAACATCTCTTTTTCCATTGTCAATGGACCAGATGTGTGTGGTTTGGGAGTATGTTGGGAGCTCGAATCGATTTCTCTCGTGTCTCTAATTTCAATGTCTGGTGGCTACAATTGTTAGGTATGCCTTCTTTTAAAGCACAAGACATCTCTTTAGTTTGCTGGCTTCTATGGTATATTTGGAAAGAACGAAATGACAAGGTTTTTAATCACAAAGAACCAAACCCTCGTCTAGTTATTGAAAGGGCCAGGGTTAGTAATCTTGAGTTCTGGGCCAATTGTGATGTTCCTCACCGTGTGTCTGGAGAGGTGTGTAGGAACCCATCCCCTAATGTGCATTGGTCTCCACCGGCCCCTGGTTGCCTGAAAATCAATGTTGATGGTGCTTATCATTTGGGTACGAAATTTGGAGCGATTGGTGTGGTCTGCCGAGACTGTTATGGTCTTTTTAAATGGGGTTTCATAGATAAGGTGAAGTCGATTTCTTCTTTTATGACTGAAGCCTTAGCTCTTAAGAGGGCTCTGCTGTTGGCTCTGGATTTGGGCCATGATAAGGTAGTTTTTGAAACTGATTGTCTTCCTCTGCTTACATGTGTTGATGCCAAGTCACCTAATTTATTTGATTGGAAGAGTAGAAGTATTATCCATGATATTTTAAGTTTTCTTTCTACCGAGGTTGGGTTTTCTGTTTCCTATACCCCGCGTCAGGGGAATCGAGTTGCTGACTTACTAGCAGCATATGCTTATGAGGATGTGTGCCTTGTTGGGTGGGTTTGTCAACCATCACCTTCCTTATCGTCCCTTCTAACCTCGGATGCACAGAATTCTAGTAGTATTGTGGATACTCCTTCAGCTTCCAGTCCTGTGATGAATGGTGGTTGATTCCTTTATGTTGGTTGTGCTTTATGATTGTTTAGGTTTATGTTTACTTCCTTTTGAAAGACCTGGCTATCACCCAAGAGGGGGGGTGAATTTGGTGTCCGATAAAACTTTTGGAAACTTTGAAAATCTTTTGACAACTTACTGAAATCAATTCGTATGACATAAATACTTTATAAAGCAATAGTCGTCATTCAAACATATATGTTGGAAATATAGGAGTTTAGGGAAGAGAATATGCAAACTGTGATTTATCCTGGTTCAGCCCAATCCTTGACCTACGTCCAGTCCCCAAGCTCTGCTTGAGATTTTCAATCCACTATCTCCTTGTTTAACCAGGCACAAGAGAAAGCCTTTAAAACCTCACAAGTTTGGTCGGGCACTTGTGTAGCCTTTACAATCTCTTACCGAGATATCCTCTTACGCACTGTAAGAATACAATTACCGACTCTGTAAACGAAGGATGATCCTCTCACTCTTGGACTCACTCCCCTTACAAGTTGTGTAATCGTACACCCACTCTCAAAGGTTCCACAACCTTGAGATTTGATCACTAAAAAGATAATCAAATAAGTGTTTGGACTCTCTCACAGAGCAGATGAATAATAATCACTGAGGTACATAATCAATTCACACTCTCTATTGAAAACTATATAGACATTGTGAAACAGAGAGTATATGAGATAAGTGTTGGATTCAGAATATCAGCATTTCGACAGTGCAAGCTCATATCTCTGTCCATTTTGAATCCTTCTCCTTTTATAGTTGATTGTCATTAATGACCGTTGGAAGATTTGCAAGCTCAAATAAGTTGGCCGTTAGGGTTTTTAACGAGAGGGGCAACATTGCTCCGTTTTAAAAACTTTAGGGGCAAAATTGCTACTTTTTTTGGAGCAATGTTGCCCCTAAAGTTTTAAAACGGTGCAATGTTGCCCCTCCTTTAAAAACCCTAACGTTGACCGTTAGGGCAGTTAACAGAGGGGCAACATTGCTACGTTTTGAAACTTAAGGGGCAACATTGCTACGCCGAAAACTTCAGGGGCAAAATTGCTCCTGAGCGTATACTTTAAGGGCAAAAATGCACCTTAACCCTTAATTAAATAGAAAGATATCATATATCTCAGATTAAATTTATAAAGATAAATTAAATCTGTAGGCTTATAATTCGGATTAAATAAATATATTAGATTAGATCTATTTAATAGATTTAATTAATATATTATTTTAATTCAAATTCGAATTTCAAGATTAATTAGATTAATTTTGAATATTTTAATACGGCTCATTAAGGTTTTAGAAACTGTATAATAGATATTGATCTAGTCGTATTAAATGAATGAATGAATTAGACGAGCCGCGAAAAAAAAACCCTAGAGAATAGAGAGAGAGGCGAAAATACTGAAGGCGCTAACACGCTGTCGTCGGTGTTGGAGGCTGTACGTGTGGATATCGGTAGATGGAGTGGACACGAAAAATCAGCTCCTGTTTGATCAAACAAGATGACACCATGTTCGAGACGCACGAGGTTTGAGACGCACACGAGATTGAACTGGACGAAACACTCACGAGTTCGCATAGGTACGGTTTCTAACGAACCTGATTTAAACGCTGTTGATGGATCCTCTCAAGGGATCCGTAAGTTTTAATTGGATGAAATCATTCCGCTGCGTGTACGGATCCCAACATATGTGATAGGAAATTAAATTATTTCTCAATTTTTTATTCCTTACGGCCTGTCCCTGTCGACCCTTGACCCGACACATCTCGGTTCGGGTGCATGGCAACCATTACATTTGCTCGGATTGTTTCCGAGATGAAACGTTTTTTCGATTCGCTTTGGAAGAGTTCGAGAATTAGAATTACGTTTGTTAACCCATTTTATTTTTACTCCGAGAATCAGAATTACGTTTGGTAACACTTTTTTTTTTTCATTCCGAGAATCAGAATTACGTTTAACACATTTTTTTTCGAGAATTAGAATTACCTAATACAATACAAATCTATTTCTTTATTCTTTTTGTTTACAAATTTCATCAACGATAAAAAAAATAATAACCAAAATGCCAACATTTCATATTTAACAAAAAATATCTAAAAAATATAATTCATATTTTAACCAAAATGTCATTTTCTTTAATAATTAATATAATTATTATACTTTACAAATAAATTTAAATTTCCTAAAAAAATATTTATGTAATTTTTATATGCAAAAATTATTTATGTGGCGATGGTGGTGGGGTGGTGGCGGTGGTGGTGGCGGTGGTGGTGGTGGTGGCGGTGGTGGTGGTGGGGTGGCGGCGGTGGCGGTGGTGGTGGTGGTGGGGTGGTGGTGGTTGTGGCGGTGGTGGTGGTGGTGGGGTGGGGTGGTGGTGGTGAATTAGGATAAATTTTTGTCAAGAGGAATGAGTCTTTTTTTTGGAGAAAAATGATTCGATTAAATCTCGTGCCGAACAGAGAAGTTCGAAAATTTTAGCTTCTTTTTTTACTCCCCAAAGATAAAAATAAACCGGTTTATCCGGAGTAAAAAAAAAAAAAACCGGATTTACCAAACACAATTCCCATATATTTTTGTTCCTAGGCACATAAATTAAGAAAAAATGCGTTAAGAGTGTTACTGTGCACACCCTTCATCGACCGTCCCGGTTTAATTACCTTGGTTTTTAGAGAATAGCTTCTAAAGAAAAAGTGATAAAAGTTATTATAGAGAATAGATTCTAAGCAGAATAGATTTTGTCAAAAAAAAAGATTTTGATAAAATACGAGTGTTTGGATAATTCTTATCAGACTCACTTTTTTTAATGTGCAAATTACTAAAAAGGACATTAACTAATGTAATAATTACATATGAATGTATAAAATTCCATTTCAAGATTTTTTAATCATGAAAAATTCATATTTTAATTATGAAAAAAATAATATTTCATCCTTAAGATAGATACCTGATTTCCCATATTACAAAATTTGTATGTACCGACATCATTTCATTTTTAATTTTTTTCCCTTTCTTCTTTATCCTTTTTAATTTTTTCTCTCCATCTATTTTATTTGGGGTTAAGCATTTCTTTCTTTCCCATCCATTTCTCATTTTTCTTCCTCATCTTTTGGATTAAAATCTTAACTGCTCAAATCTAATATTATATAAAAGTATTATTTTTAATAATTTAATATTTTTTTAATATAAAAATAATATTTTTATAAAAAAGATTAAATCTTCTTTCAATCCAACTATGGATGGAAGGAAAAGGATATGATAAGAAATTTTATTTTTCTTCTTTAATGTTTGGAAAACAATAAAAAAAAAACACTTTTGGAGTTAAAGCCATCGTTTGAAAAAAAAAATCCGAACAAACATTTTTTTCTCCAAAACTATAAATTGTGTAAAGTTACCTAAACACAATCAAATTCATCAAAACCACACCTTTCCTATTTTCTTAAAATTCTTGTATGTGAAGCCTCCTAAGTTTGCCAAAATTAAAATGCATATTAATTAATCAGGTAGCTTAGCTAATTGTTTTTGGTGAAGTGAGTACCTTGTCAAATCTTATTTATTAGGTTTGGTGTAAATGGACATGATTCACATTAATTTTTAATTTTTGTTAAGATACAATAATAATGATGTAGATGGCGAGAAAATATCCTTATTATTTGAACAGTTCCACGTACAAATTGAAATAGTGAATACAGTATCTCAATTTGGGACGAAAATGCAAATTACTCTATTTAACTTTTCTTAAATCCCTCCGCTAATTATGAGCAAAAAAAATCCCTCCGCTAATCAGGAATCAACGGTCAGAAATCGCCTGGATCAAATGATATATCAAATGCCGCGATGTACCGGAGTGGGGCCCAGCACTCGACGACGTCGTGAGCACCATCAACGCCCCCCTAATCCCTTTCCGGTTGACAATTTACCTACCCCCAACGCGCCTGACCGCTTCATAAATGTGCGTGTACACGCGCCCCAACACCGAGCGTCGTTGCTTTTTTTGAATTTCTCCCCCGCGATTCCGCCAATTGGACTGAAATCCGCGGACCGTGGCTTCGGTTTTTTGAAAAATCGCGGACACCGCCCCCGCACAGTACTTTCTTGTTTGATTGCACGTCGATACACGCGCGATACTCTCTCATTCTCTCTCTGTTGAAGGTTCGCCTTTTGAAGTTTCAAAAATCATTTTCCTCCCACTTTAGCCGAACAAGCTGTTCGTTGCCCGAGGAAATAGAAATTAACATTCAAAATTATCCCCCAATCCTCACTTCTGCGTCTTTCTGCAGACTGATTCAATTTTGGAGGAGTATGAGCGTGATGGGGAGGCAGATGCCGCGATCTAGTAATTCCACAGTGCACCATCAGCGTCAGAATTCTGATAACTTTCTCGAGACAACTTCACGGGGAAGATGGTTTCAGTCGTCTACTTCGACGCAGGTAACTCTTGCTTCTGGACTGTTTTAGCCTCTTCTTTCAGCTATTTCTCTGGAATCGAATATGGCGCCGGTTGAGCTGAGCTGATTTGGAATTGCTTTTGGAGCTTGCAGGAGTTTGGGTCTTATGTAGGAGGACTTCAAGGGTTTGGTGGGTATCGGTCTTCAAGCTTGAGGAAGAATGATGACGATCAAGTCTTTCTCGGTGGGCTTACCCATGGTCTTCTTGATCTGCATTCCTTCAATACTGAGCTTTTACCTGAGGTCTGTATCATTGACTTGCATATATGCGATGTGATCTTAGCTTATTTACTTTGGTTAGACGAAATCAATATGGATGGTTTATGATATAGACTTGGTGTGGATTAAGCTGAGGTAGCTCTACGTTATCTGAACTAGTTGAACAATTGTCTTTTGGATCCTTTTTTTTTTAGGCTTTTAAAAGCCTACTTTTAAATTAAAGTTTAAAAAAAAAAAAAATTTTTAAAAAAAGTTTAAAATTGTTTGGTGATTATATAAATTTTTTAAATTTAAAAAGCTCTTAAAACTTTTCTAATAAAAATTATCATAAAAAATATATTATAATAGAGTGGTAGCTGCGGAGATTACGGGTTTTTTTTTTTTTTTCGAAAAAAAGCTTAAAAATAAGCTCCTCATAGAGCTTATTTTTAAGCTTTTTTTTCTTTATTATAAAATAAATGTTTCTCTTATAATTATAAGAGTTTATGTAAAATCTTGTTTGGCGCAGTTTATCTTATAAGTAGATTATAAAAATTTAAAAAATAAAGCTTTAGCCAAACAAGACACTTGGTAGCTAATCGGACAAAAGTTTCATGCTTGGGTGAAGTAGTCGTGATTGACGAAACTGATAACATGCAACTGACTGGTGTATTTTATCTGACTCGTAATAGATGTCTAGTATTCACGATGAATATTTAACAAACCATCCAGCTCGTGGTAGAAGTTTTGATGATTCTGAGCCATTTTCTTCCATACCTGTAAACAAAGCTCGGGGCTTGCCTGAGACCAATCTTAAAAGTCTCTCAGCAGATAAAGAGAGAGCAAACAATGTTGCTAAGATCAAAGTTGTGGTATGCTATTTAATGTCAACTTTTCACTTTGATACTGCATATTATCATTTTATTATAAATTGGACTACTGTTTAGAAGAGTCCTTTAGTTCCTTGAGCAAACTGCTTTTTGACATAACACCGATGCTGCAGGTCCGCAAGAGACCACTGAATAAGAAAGAAATAGCAAAGAAAGAGGAAGATATAATCACCATAGATTCCAATGCTCTCACGGTTCATGAAAGGAAGCTTAAGGTGAGTAACTATGTTGAGGGTTGTCTTAAAGAATCTAGCTTTTTTTTTGGTGATGAAAGAACCTGGCTTTTCATAAAACTACTATGAAATATGGTTCAAACTTGTTCCCCAAGATATCTAATCAGGAATTAGTATAACCCTCCCGCACAGATGTGTTTGCCATATGATTACTTGCTACTGAACATATGCTGATCTTCATAGGACTAAAACCTCCATTTTGAAGGAGAATTTGGCTTAAGAATTATAAAATCCAAGAGGAAGGCTTATAAGTGCCTAAAATAGAAAAGAGATAAATACTAATACATCTAACTTATTGTTGGATCATCCTGTACACTGCATGGGTACAATTCTGGTTATTTGATCGTTTTGTCTCCTACTGTAGCTTGTGACAAACATTTTTAAAGTTAATGATTAAACAACTCATAAGTTAACCCAGCAACATCAACAACATACGCTTTAATATTCAAGACTTCATTGACAAGTTACTTATGTTCAATCGTATATCCTGTAAATATTACTTCTTCACAGCCTTTTGGAGGTGAACTAGGCAGGTTGCAAATGGAACCCAGAGCTACCAAACCATCATTTTTTTCACTTAGATCAACGCTTCAATCAACATGGTTCAACACTTCAACTCAGCATCCATGCCTTTTTAAAGTTCAAGCGCTCTTTCATTCTCAAATTTTTGGCTAATCAGTTCCAATTTCCACTCTATCTTCCAACTTCTGTCAGATAACAATTTATTGAGTGTTTTGTACCTGATGTTGGCACATCTTTGTTAACTTTTTGCCCTCAGAAATTTGACTTACTGGACTATACGTTATTGGTGCTTTCACAATCTGAGTTTAATATTTTCCATTGTTTGCACTCTACAGGTTGACTTAACAGAATATGTTGAGAAGAATGAATTTGTTTTTGATGCTGTACTGGATGAAGATGTTTCAAATGATAAAGTGAGGATATAACAAACTCGAGCTCTGATTACCTCATTGACTGACAATTCCCCCCTTGTATCACTAGATCATTCTATTTGTGTTTTGTTCCATTTTTGTATAATTGTATCTACAGGTGTATTCTGAGACAGTGGAGCCTATTGTCCCTCTTATTTTCCAACGAACAAAAGCTACTTGCTTTGCATATGGCCAAACAGGCAAGTACACTGCCTAATGTTGATTGAGAAAAATCAGGGTGCATACATTGATTAATAACACTACTATCAAATACTTACAAAAAGGATTATCATCACGTTTTTAAGATTTGAACTAAAATTTGCCTGTTTCATATTATTTTGAGGATAAGAACATTTTATGTTTTTTGAATATCTCATGATCACTTGCTTACAGGTAGAATATAGTAAGGCATACAAACAAAAGAAAGCAAATTATTTGCATGGTTTTGGGATTTTGAACTACTGTATTTATGGAAGACATATCATTGAAAATTGAACGTTGCTGCATTTAAACTCACATGTTCATGTTTCATTTTCATATATTGAACACCTGGATTATGAGAATTACTCGGAATTCTTTTTACCCTGCCGAACAATTTTTTTTTTTTTTTGGGGGGGGGGGGGTTGGCTTTTAGGCCATGAAATTGACAGAAATTAGGACTTAACAGCCTTCTGTTTTTCTACTATGTGTTTTCCCCGTTATGTTTGATCCAATTAGGCAATACAATTGAAATTTGCTACTAAGTAGGATTGTGGCTCCAATTCCCCCCCCAAGAAAAACAAAGAAATAAATTTGTCTTTTTCATCAATACTCCGTTCTCCCTATTGTCTTGAATACTTCTTTTACTTTTGTTTTCAACTTCTTAATCTATATCAATATTAATCACTTGATGACTTAAATAGAGCAAGTGATGGTTTTATTACATAGTTGGCAAGATAAGTAAATCTCTATCCTGTATGTAAATTTATTAATGACCTAACTTTAGTGTAGAATTTTGTGTTTTTCGTTGCTTTACTCTTTCTGAATATCTTGGATAACACAATCTTGATCTTTTTAGGAAGTGGGAAGACTTATACCATGCAACCACTGCCTCTCAAAGCATCCCAAGATATTTTAAAATTGATGTACTATACATACCGGAACCAAGGTCTCCAACTATTTGTTAGTTTCTTCGAGATATATGGGGGGAAAGTATTTGATCTCCTCAATGATAGAAAGTAAGCCATGTTACTTGTGAATCACAAAAAGTCTGGCTTTTGGGTTTAGCTCCTGACTGGTTTATGCTTTTGCAGAAAACTTTTCATGAGGGAGGATGGGAAACAACAGGTTTGCATTGTGGGCTTGCAAGAATACAGAGTATCTGATGTTGAGGCAATCAGGGAATTTATAGAGAAAGGGAATGCTACAAGAAGTACAGGTACAACTGGTGCAAACGAGGAATCCTCTCGATCACATGCCATACTTCAGCTTTGTATCAAGAAATCAGCTGATGGTACAGAATCGAAGCCTGCTCGACTTGTTGGCAAGCTATCTTTTATTGATCTTGCTGGGAGTGAACGTGGTGCAGATACTACAGATAATGATAAGCAGACAAGGTGCGGGTGTTATTTTCAAATTTATGCATCCCTCTTCAGAGTTCATAAGTAGATCTTCCATTATTTTCTATATGTTTTGTGAGTCTCTAGAAATAACTATGATCAAATGCCAACATACGAGTAATGAATTTGATGTTGACTTTATTTCAGGATTGAAGGTGCAGAAATTAATAAAAGCTTACTTGCTCTAAAGGAATGCATTAGAGCTCTTGACAATGACCAGGGGCATATTCCTTTCAGAGGAAGTAAATTGACAGAAGTCCTAAGAGATTCTTTCGTTGGTGACTCACGCACTGTAATGATATCATGCATTTCACCGAGCTCAGGTTCATGTGAGCATACACTAAACACTTTAAGATATGCTGACAGGTACGTTAGTTGAGGAGTTTATATGCATGCAAGTGATGCTTCTGATAATATCATAAGCAATTCTCTAAGTGACAGTCGCATTGTAGGGTGAAGAGTTTGTCAAAGGGGAATAGCTCCAAAAAGGATCCAGTTTCTTCATCTTCAAACCTGAGAGAGTCAACGACATTGCCTTCATCCTCAGTTTTTTCTCGTGAGGATACCTTTGAAGATGAAATAAATTATGTTTCTTCCGACAAGAATTGTTTTGGTTGGTCCAAACAACTTGATAGAGAGCCCTCTCCTCCTATTAACAGGGATCGTGTCCCTAGTGGAAGGATGGGGGGAAATTTTGCAGCATCTATGTATTCAGACTCACAAAGGGGTCAAAGAGGTGGTCAAGATGATGAAGTTGAAAACGAAGTTGATTACCTTAAGCCAACATATGAACAAGAGAGGACGAGAAAGACAAGTAAGAAGGTAGACAGCACCCGATTAGCTTCTGTGGAGGATAAGAAGATAGACTCTCATGTGAAACGTGCGGATCTGCCAAAGGCTAATAATAAGAATAATCCTGATGATGATATAAATGCCTTGTTAAAGGTAATTATATTCTGGCCATGCTTCTGTGACGAAATGATTTTCATGGTTAAATTGCGGTGTGATGATCTGTTTGTTTGGCATATTAACTGAATAGGAAGAGGAAGATCTTGTAGCAGCTCATAGGAGACAAGTGGAGGACACAATGGACCTTGTTAGAGAGGTAAGGACAATCTCTTATTCACTGTTTAAAATTATCTGCTGCAATAGTTTTTTTTTTTTTTTTTTTCCCTTTAAGGTGATGACTGTACACGCAGGAGATGAATCTGCTCGTTGAGGCTGATGAACCAGGAAATCAATTAGATGATTATATTGTCAAATTAAATTCAATTTTGTCGCGGAAAGCTGCTGGAATTCTTCAACTGCAGACCCAGTTGACTCAATTTCAAAGACATTTGAAGGAGTACAATGTTCTGGTGCCATCTGATAGCTAAGTACTAACCGTGATTAGGCATGATTGTTTTTTGTTATGGATTTGAGTGACGAAATGGCACCAACCCAGTGTCACTTACTGCTACTACTTCCTCAGAGGAGCCATTGCTGTGACTTGAACTGACATGAGCTGAAGATATCCTCATCTGTCAAAACCTTTTTTTAAAAAAATTAAAAAATTAAAAAGAACCCTCCATCTTCCCCTATGTTAGGTACATAGGAGGACTACTTTCCCACTGGGGCAATGCACCAAGTGGATCTGTCAAGCTTTTTCGGACGACCTGAGGAATGTACACTAATTCAAGTGAAGTCCCTGGGGTTGCGGTTTTGCAATTGGGACTCCTCAAGATTTTTTTTGTTTATTGTTATGACCTTGTTGGATTTTGACTATGATTTGGTTGTATGGTCTTTTTGTGCTGTATAGACTGTATATTTGGAATGGTTTTATTTGTTTAGTCAGAGTTCATAAATTTGAGTTTTGGTTTTGGTATTCCAATATCCTGTTTTTCCGCAAAAAGTTGAGTTCTTCACTTCATCTTTTAATGATAAAAAATGGTGAATTTAATATGAATCATATCTAACTAAATTCTTATCTCACCTTTGAATGTACAATTACGGAAAATAATAATAATTAAAATCATGAATAAAAAATGTTAAACATATTATTATTTGTACTGTTTACAAATTATGAGTATACTTTTTTATTTTTTTAATGTTAAATAATGTGTGAAAAATATATTTAATTTATTTTATATATGTTTGTTGTTTGAAAGCTTGAAGAAAAAATTGAAACCCGTTTGGACGGAAGAAAATAGACATTCAAATTTCAAAACCTTTTATACACACACACATATATGAGGCAAAAAAATTAATTTTCCTTTTCATTTCACTTTTATTTTGGGCCCTGAGGATGATGTGGCGGGAAAAAAGCCGAAAAACTTTCGAGAAGCTTATGTCACATAAATTTTGAACATTACCTGTCTTCACTTGGAGACAATGTGTGTTTGATTCTCCTGCACTTCCAAGTGTGTGTCTCTCCCTCACTCACTCACTCACTCTCTCTCTCTCTCTCTCTCTCACACACACACACCACCCATTTGTTGTGAGAGACACGTATCCATTTCAACGTTGTGAATTGTGGCTTCTTCATTTGACATGGGTCATTGACTCATTCTTTTCTACAATATTTGCACCACACGAATCAGTTCTTTATTGCCACATCAATCAATTCACTTTTTTGTGGAATTCAATTCTTGCTACTCTGCTTCGACCAAAAAAAATTCTTGCTACTCTGTCACCCCAAATTAGTATCAAAATTATTGTGTTCCACCACGTTTACTTACATAAATTTCATTACTTTCTTCTGCTTATAGTAATTATATCTTACATATGGTTATATTCTCTTTGGAAATTGAATATTCCTCCTAAATTAATCATATGCTTATTGTTTGCTGGCTTGTCGGTTAGACATTGCTAGATTAAGATTTTTGTTGTTGTCGCTTCACCTTCGTTAACCTTCTGCCTCTAACTAATTGATTTATGAGTTAGGCTCATCGTGAGGAACATTTCCAACATTATTTTCTTCATTTTCACGCCTCAACCCGAGAACGTGGTTTAAGGGAGAACAAGTCCCTTACCACTTACTCCCAATAAATATTGGTGAGATTAAGATAATTGGCCCAAGAAAGGAAGATGTCCAAGTTTAGATTCTCTTGGGCTAAGCGCAAACCGAAACAAAGAAGAAGAAAGTAAGGAGGGAAGGTTATTGAAATTAATTTGAACAGAATATGAAAGTGCAGGGAATGGCCTCGTATGTGGCTTGAAAGTTTCTCTATAAGTGGGAGGTTTCAAATTAAATCCCGCTTGTAATATCAGGTGTTAGTACCTACCCATTTAGTTTTTTTTTTTAAAAAAAAAATAGAGAAAAAAGAATGAAATGGCTCACTTAAAAGTTAATTGTAAGTTTAATTGACTAATTGTAGGATGATATTTGACTTATTTGAATGTGAATATTAAGTTATATTCCTTCCAATGTGAGAGTCACTCTTTTCTGTACTTAGTATAAGATAAATTTGAGAAGTTGGTTTTGGTCCTAAATAGAAGACATATTTTTCATTTTTGTCAATCTTTTTCTAATTTTTCCCCTTTAATGCTCCTTCAACAATAATCAAAGAAAAAAAGAGTATCGAGAGAATTAAGGAAGATAACTAAGGTGTTGTAGAAAATGCATTCATATTAACAAACTCAACTAATTTTTTTAATATAATCAAATTAAATAAACATGTCTTATATTAAAGATCAGGTAGTATCTGGGCTTACTTTGTTCCTCTTAAAAGAGTGATTTCCATTGCAAGCAATTAAAAGGGGTACTCTATGAAAATCAATATATTTCTTTATAAATAACTAACTTAGAATCTCTATAAATTAATTGTTTAGATAATATATTTAAGATCAGAGGTAGTAATATTTATTTGTATCGACCTTTTAATTCTATATAGTATTTAGTTATCTTATATAAAATGGAAAATATAGTATTAATTCAACTATGAAAAATTTGAGTATCATCGAAATAACCATTTTGCGTAATACCATCCCAAATCTAACAGTCACACCAAGTCATGGCTAATTCAGATTGAGTGGGGTTAAATTATGTGTATAAATTTAAACTTGAGATCTTATATATCTGATAAAACCAAGTGTCAGGTATGATCATCAAAAAATGGTGCGGCGGTGATTTTACCTAGAGCTCGTTATGATTGGATCATCTCGGGCTACAATTTTAAAAGTTTATAAGTGAGTATAAATTCAAAATGATTTTAAAATCGGTTCTCAAATGAAATTATGTGGTGAGAAAATAACTTTGATAATGACATTAAGAAAAACTTTCTACTTTTCAATCATGCATCAAACATTATTTGCAAAAATCTTAGAAAAAGAACAAAAAATGAAATTAATCTCGCTGCTTGTTAGTGGCAAGGCAAATATTTGGAGTTATTAACGAAAATCATGAAAATCTCGTCAAGCTTAGGATCTACTCATTCCTACTGAAGTGAATGTGGGTGTATACTATAATGGTCGCGGACGTGGCGTACAGCCGTGGACGTGGGCAATGCGTGGCAGTGGTAAGTCATGATAATTACGTTATCATGGTGGTAGAAATGGCATTATAATCTACCTACCTAAAGAAGATAAGTAATGAAGGACGAGAAGAATAGCGAGGGTGGTCCTTCAAAGGTTCTTGGGAATCAATTTTGTAAGCATCGAAGGTTGTTGAGAACCTATATTCTGGGGTGTGGTATGAAGGACATTGGGTACGAACTTGTCGTACACACAGGCACATCTAGTAAAATTGTATCAAACCTCCATGAAAAGAGTGTGATAATGTTGAATATAATGAAAATCATGATGAGGCCTGGAAGAATGATGATGCCAATGAGCCTAATGAAAGTGATGCTATGGCACGCCAGAGGTGGATGAGTTTTTCATTGAAAATGTTTTGTTGAATGTATAATAAGAATAATGTTTTTAATATGTGGTTTATGTTTTATATATTATGAGATTATTATTAAAATATGTTTTAATACATTTTCTTTTCTATTTGATGAAGATTATGAGTACAAATATTGAACACAAGAATGAAGATATGTGTCTCATTGATAGTGCCTCTGACACAATACAATTCTTAAAGACAAGAAATATTTTCACGTCTAACAATAAGTTGTGCAAGCATCAATACTATAGTGGGTAATCAAAAGGCCAGTTGAAGGCTCAGAAGAGCAATTATAATATTACCCGAAGGTACGAAATTTGTTATTAATGATGCTTTATATTCTTCAAAGTCTCACGAAATTTATTAAGTTTTAAGGATATCCGAGGAATGGATATCATATTGAGACTATAAATGAGAAAGAATAAAGAATATCTACAAATTATTTTTGTTAGATTTGGTGAAAAAATGTGTTCTAGAAAAATCACCAATGTTATCTTCTGGTTTGTACTATACAAATATTGGTACATTTGAAACAAATGTTATGGTAAAACGGAAAAGAATATTGATAAAGATATGTTTAATGTTTGGCGTGACCCAGGTTGGGCGTGCAGGTCATCTATGATGCACGAAAAATAATTGAGAATTCATGTGGACATACTTTGAAGTGTAAGAAATTCCACAATCTCATGATTTCTCATGTGTGGCATGTTTAAAGGAAGAATTAATTATTCGTATAACGATTAAAGTAGAAAGTGAGTCTCGCATTTTAGAACGGATACGGGGAGATATTTGTGGGCGGGTAAACCCATAATGCGGTCCGTTTAGGTATTTTATGGTTTTATTGATGCGTGACCAAGATGATCGCGTATTTATTTATTATCTTCTAAATAATTTGGCATTTCTTGCGGTTGCTTGCTCAATTGATTAAGAGCACATTACTGATTATCCACGTCAAGAAAATACGTCTTGATAATCGTTAGTTACTTCACAAGCTTTTAATGAATATTGTATGTCCCTTGGAATTGATGTTGAGCGTCCCACCTTGCGTGTTAATCATAAAGCGGACTTGCGGAATCATTGGTTAAGCGATTGCAATTAATTGCAAGACCTTTACTTATGAGATCCCCAATCTCTTAATTTATTGCTTGAGACGTACCATTTTGCATCTTGACTGATGTTAATTAAATGTCCAGGCCAACAAGTTATCTAAAAGTTTCCTTTACAATGATTTTTGGTCAAGAACCTAATATTTCCCATTATAAAGATTTTTGGGTGTGCGTTATATGTACGATATCACCTGCTGTGAACCAAAATGGTCATCCAAGAAGGATGGGAATATATGTTGGGTATGAATCTCGCCCGTTATAAATGTTAGAGTGATTTCCATTGCAAGCAATTAAAAGGGGTACTCTATGAAAATCAATATATTTCTTTATAAATAACTAACTTAGAATCTCTATAAATTAATTGTTTAGATAATATATTTAAGATCAGAGGTAGTAATATTTATTTGTATCGACCTTTAATTCTATATAGTATTTAGTTATCTTATATAAAATGGAAAATATAGTATTAATTCAACTATGAAAAATTTGAGTATCATCGAAATAACCATTTTGCGTAATACCATCCCAAATCTAACAGTCACACCAAGTCATGGCTAATTCAGATTGAGTGGGGTTAAATTATGTGTATAAATTTAAACTTGAGATCTTATATATCTGATAAAACCAAGTGTCCAACTATTTTAATCATATGTGGGTCGAATTATAATGAACTTTAAACTAATATACATCTCTATCTATCTATTTATGACCAAATTAATTCTTTGCTCACTTTAATTTGATTGCATGTCTACTGAAAAGGATCTGTAATGGAGATGAAAAGGGAAGGTGTGTTAACCTTTACAGTGACGAAGACCCCTTCAATGTTTTCAAGTGTGTGGCAACACCTCAACAGTCAACACTACTATTCATTTTATTTCTAAGCTTCCATCATCATTCTTTGAATAATCATCATTAATTCATCCAATTAATACCAAATCCAAAGTCTTTAAAAGCATGTGGTGAAACTAGTTGACATTTGGCACCTTCTAGTTCTATTCCCACAAAACAAACCTCATACTATATGGTACTTTGTTGGAGAATTACAATGATGTCTTTGAGGGCTTAATTATCCATAAATTTCAACAATAACTAAAAAACCATGCGATGACAAGTTTCAATGTAAGAAATGATAACACCTCATTTATCATCAGGACTTCTCGATGATTAAATTCTTATTTGGGACCTCATTTAATTCTCCTTAAAATGAACAGTGATACAATTTAAGATAAATTTATTATTTTAACTAACTTAAAGCGATTTATACATAGGATTGGAAGGAGAATTAGTAACATGGTTTTCCACTATCTCTCTCTCCTTCTTGACCTGTTTGTATTCTAATCTTTTGGGATTATTAATTTAATCTTGAATTAGTAGGTTTAGTGGTGCCGGTAGAGTCAAGATAGGTTCAAAAGTGCATATCACGACAAAAGTATAATCCACCCAATCCTAATGTTTCAATTGACGGGCTAAATTTCATACCCTTTAACGTCATAATTTGAAAAATTACATCAAATGTGGCGATTAATTTAACAGAAAGTTTCATATTTAATTTTTTTCCCTAGCCAAGAATAAAAAAGTACCATCTATTGATGGAGGAGACTAATCTCTCTCAAGACACTCGAGATATATAATAGGTCTTTTATTACTAAGTTTATTGGTTTATACTCTCTCCCATAAAAATATAGTTACTTACTTTGCTAGATAACTATTTTTTGCATAGAAATTAATTAAGATACTTACTTGTAAAAGAAATATGCATTAGTTTTCTTAAAATATCGTTATTAATTAATCATTTGCATTAAAAACTATTCCCTTAAAGAAAACCTCCTTAATACATGGAGAGTTTAGAGAAAAATATAAATTTGGGAGACAAAGTCGATTGAGATCTTACATTTAGAACCAATATGTGGTAGGGATTAGTTAGCATACGAACCAAACCTAAACACAAGTAAAGAAATTATTTGTGAAGAAACTTGTAGCAAGGTAGATTATATTTGGTGAAGAATGCTTCAAAGCAATTGATGCATAAACAGTGATAACCATGCTTATTATATTTTTTTTTTGCTCAAAACCATGCTTATTATATTGATAGAGATGGTTTGTGAAATGTGACAAATACAAACTTGTGAGATCCCCTTCAAAATTTGTGTTAGGCATATAGACAAAAAAAAAATAAAGTGCTATAATTATCATAAACCTTGCTAGTTGCTACTCCAAAAGAAAACTATACATAGATATAGATATAAATTAAGGACTAATAGTAGGATATATATTGATTCATTTAGTGACTGTAGAGATTTGAGAATCTTGAGGCTTGTGTTGTGATTGGTAAGTATTGTCTTGTTTCGCCTGAGAAAGCGACAAAGTTGAACTATACGTGTGAACTCGTTCTCATTTTTTTGTCAAATCTTAAACCTTTTTCTTCGTGATCTTGAGCAACTTGCCAAAATCTGATATAAAGTGGGTTTGGAATCATAAGAAACTTACTGTTTTGTGTGGACTTTTGTGTGCTAATAATAACCTGAACAAATTCTGCCTATTAAGTAGTATATATTTTGGGCAAAAAAAAAAAAAGTAGTATACATGATATAATATGAACATCTCTCTGGAGCTTTCTTAATCAACTGTTTGGAGCTTTCTTATGAAGTCGGTTAGGGTTAATGAGTAAGGCATTATTAATTACTCCTATATCTTGTGATTAGACACTATAATCTTTCTCATAAATACCTCAGAGATCTTGTTGCTCCTTCCTTAAAAATGTGTCACTATATGTATCACTCTGTTTTCAACATCGTCTTTAAAGTAAAACCTTCATTCATAGGTTTGAAGGTTTGTTGGTACGTCAATGAAATTATGAAAACATTTCCTCGTAAAATGTTCAGTTATGTGAGATAACTCTAGAACCATGTAATCATATATACTGATAATGCAACCAAAAAAAGATATGGTTTGCTTCCCTGGTCTGTCCATAATATAAGTTACTACTTTATCTTCTTAATATAAGAATAAGATAACTAATTTGCATATATTAAGAAAAATAGTTAACTTAGTTATATGTAATAAATGAGTGTCAATTTTCTTAAAATGCCCTTGTTAATCATATGCATTGGAATTACTCATTAATGAAAATTAAATCCTCTTAACATATGCAATCAATTAGGATATTTTGGGCTAGACATTATAAATATGAGATATAAAGTGGATTCATATATTATATTTAGGATCAAAATAAACCTCTTATCTAGCTTTATATTAGGGAGGGAATACTTTGCAAGAGTATACATTTTTAAAATTTATGGTATTTATTGAGGGGTAAATTAAAGATGAAAATTAAAACAACTTTTTAGAGAAAGTGTGGTTATGACAGTTGTCAAACTTCACGAGTTTAAGAAACTTATGGCGATGACAAACTCGTATCATGAATTTAATCGATAAACTATAAGAGTTTGCTTTTATTATTAAATAGGTATTACTAATGTATAATTAAATAATTAAAATATAAAAATGATAACAATTTGATTTAAATATATTTTAAATCCAAATAATTGAAATTAAATCCATCAACATTCATCATTTATCATATTTAATAAAGAAATTTCTATAAAATTTCTATATAAAGTCACAAAGCATGATCAAATTAAAAAAGTTAACACGAGTTTAAAGTAAGTGAACATGGTTTTGGTAAGTTAGAAACGTAAAAAGCGATAAACTCGATTGTATAAGCTCGTGAGTTTAACCGAGTTTATAACTAGCAATTTAGTTTACCACTAACTTCGATCGTTTTTGTAAGCTAGAAGCGTAAAAGGAAACTTCAGTGTCAACTCGTGAGTTTGACAACAATGGTTATGCAACTAATTTTTCTTGATTCTATTAGAAAATACTTAAATAATGAATAGTGTACGTTTTTAATAGTGAATGAATAGTGTATCTTAATTACCTTAAAAAACATGTTATTATATTAAATAATTGATTTTTTTTTGGTCGAATATTAAATAATTGATGAAGGATATTAAATGATATTATTGGTGGAGCCCCTAACCCCAGAGACGATATGCAAATAGTGCTTACTCTGGAGTTGTTTATCAAACTTAGACCCTAAGAAAATCTTCTCTTGAATTTTCTAACAATCCAACCAAATGGTATTTTACTCAACCAAAAGATCTAGAGGTTATATTAATATGATTTCACTATTTATCCTGATTTCTCGAATCTAAATTATCTACATTCTTTTACTGTAATTTTTTTAATGAATTTTACGAATTAAATAAGGAAGATAAAAAATTCAATTGGGGGGGGGGTGTTTAAAAAGGCTTATACGCAATTTTTTGTCTTTTTTTTTTGGCTAGAATTTAACAATAAAATATTTTATATGACCCGAACTTTATATTTTTTGAACAAATGGGCAAAGGAAGAAGTTATATTAAGTCGGTGCCCAACATTATGTAAGCTTCACCTAAATAAAACTTGATTATGAATGGGCCAGAACTTTTTTTATTTTATATATATATAGTAACCAAGTGGATGAGACAAATCTAATATGCAAATCTAACTCATTCAATATGATTGTGACATTATATGATTATTATATAATTTTCTCTCCAAGATTTGCATCTGATTCGGTATCAATCCTTCGTCAAGGCTCCAAAAATGAATTCATAACCGTCAATTAATAACTAAAGCATGCTCCTTTGATCCTATTTATAATATATATAAGTTACATTGTTGGTAAAAAAAATTACATTGTTAAATTTTTGACATAAATGTATAAGTTTATCATTCATTTATTATTTTGTAGACTCTTTAAACAAAAAAAAAAAAATTATTACTGTGTAGACTTTGTATTCTTGAGGTAAGTATATATTAAATAAGGTTAGGTCGAAAATTTAAAGTTTTTCTTGATTTTGATGAAAAATGTTAGAAATGATCATAAATATGACCAAAAAGAGTATGTTTTTCTTCTAAAAAAAAATAACAATATCAGCTATTTTATCCCTTTAAAATACTCATCTTTTCTTATTTTATAGGGTGGAGAGATAATATTATTTTTTGTCCTTAATATTATATGTCACCGCTGATTAGGTTTATTCTACAGAATATACAATTTTACTCCTAATTTGTTGTTCAGTAGTTAGTTAATTTTTTTGAACTTCTCATTTAATTATATATAGTGAATAAGGGTAAAGTTGAGAAATAATTCAACTTTAAAACAGAATTAATGTGGTTTTAGGATATATTTTTTTCGATGCAATATGCAGTAAGATCTTTACAAGTAGGAACTGAGGAATACTGTACCAAAAAAAAAAAGGAACTGAGGAATACTAAGAGGATTGTCTGATTTATAGCCTCAATAATTTAGTTAATGGCTTTTAGAATTGCACATTATTTACCTCAATAATTTTAGGGTTTAGTCTAATTTACACCCTTAACTAAGATTATTTGTTAGAAAACTTATTAATTATCCTTTAAAAGACAAAAAATGCCTTATATTTTTTTAACATGGTACTTTAAAAATGGCTTATAATTTTAAAGGAAGGGAGTATAATAAATTAATAACTCGCAGGAAAAAATAAATTAATAACTTATGTCTTGAACTAATTAATTATACTTCAAGTTGGAAAGTTTCTCGAAGCAAAGGGCGCTGGAAACATGAATCTGGACCGCATAATTTCCATATATATATATATATATATATATATAATATATATATATATATATATAAATTACTTCAAGTGGGTTACTTCATATATAATTAAATAGAATAAAACGTGAAGGAGAAAAATCATAAGATGAACTCGATCATAAATAGTTACCTTCTTTTGTGTTACATATGAGAAGCTCGTGATTACATATACACACTTCTTCTTTAATGTTTTATATTAGGCATTTTTTTTATTATATAAATGTATACTTCTAACTGTAAAAACACTTCAGGTGAAAGAAAAAAAAACTGTAAGAAACACAAGTTATAGCAGAATTGACGTTATTTGCGCTTGGAAGCATCACTCATCGTGCTTGTTGGCTCCCATGTGTTGCAATTTTAGGGCTAGGGTTTTAGAAAAACTAGACATGGCTCACATGTGCTTACTCTTTTCGGTCTTTGATATAGCAGTGAGATATCTAATTTTATAGAAAATAAGAAAATTATTTTAGTTAATTATATATGTAATAAATGTGTTGGCCGGTTTTATTAAAACACCCTCTATAATCATTTGTATGGGAAGTAGCACTCCATGAAAACCTCATTAATATATATAATCAATAAGGATAGTATGGGAAAAAAATTATAAATATGGATAAAGTACTGGATTGACATTTTATGTTTAAGCTAAAAGCAAACAATTTTTTTTTTGGAATAAAGACAAAAAAATACTGTCAAAATTGGTAAAAGACAAATAAGTATGTTGAATTTCAATAATTCAAATGAGACTGATTTAGAATTTTGAAATGTTGTCAAATGTGGGAAATGACCTAATTGCGCTTATTTTATTTATTTTATTTTTTAAAAAAAAACCTTCAACCCCTCTTGCCCGTCATTTCAAAGCTTCACGGCAATCGTCACTCGCGAGCTCTAATGACCTTGCCGACAATTGGCCGCTAGTGATGTGACAGTCTTTTTTGTGTTGAATTTCTTAAGCAAACATCATCGATATGTATACTTGAGTTGTTAATATGTATAATAAAGTAGTAAACATGGTACTTGTTGAATATTTCCAAATAACTACTTTAGTTTCGCTATTAACAACTGAAGTATATATATTGACTACTTTAATTTTGATATTGACTAGTTTGCACCGGCCGCTGGAGCTCTAGCGGTCTAATATATATTTTTATTTATTTTTGGGTTAAGTAACAAATTTGCCTCAAAAGTTTTCACTGAGGAACAATGTTATCCTGAAAGTTTTTTTTTTTTTTTGTCTTAATGTTGCCTTGAAAGTTTCAAAATGTGGCAATGTTGCCCATTTCCATTCAAAAGTTAACGGTCAATGTCAATTTTTTGACATTCAACATTAGCTTTTTAACGGAATAGGGCAATATTGCTACATTTTGAAATTTTCGGGGCAACATTGAGACAAAAAAAACTTCTAGATCAATATTGCTCTTGAGCCTATACTTTTGGAGTAGATTTGCTACTTAACATTTATTTTTCTAACAAAAGTTATTAATATGTATACTTGAATTGTTAACATATATACTAAAGTAGTAAATAGGTACTTGTTGAATATTTTCTAATAGCTACTTTAATCTCCCTATTAACAACTCAAATATACATATTGATTACTTTAGATTCGATGTTAACTACTTTTGTTTTTTTAACCAAAGTAACCAGCTAAAGAAGTTAATGTCGAAACTAAAGTAGTTAATAGGAACACTTGAGTTGTTAATAATGAAAAAAGAGTAGTTATTTTGAAATATTCAACAAGTGCTGTAAGTTCTCGGATTATGTTTTGACGATGACAAACCTTAGAAAACAATGAGAACTTGATTATTCAAGTCACTCAAGTTCTATGTTTAAAGACACTCGATTGATAGAACTTTATTTGAACTAAAGCTTGAATCAGTAAAAAACCCACTTCAAGTGATCTGAGATGATCACTCAAGTGGCATGTAATGCACATAAGTGATGATCTTTAACTTCCAGTGATTTTGCAAGTAATTGGCCTAATCCCTGAAAGTTGGCTAAAGCTCACTCGAGTAAAGGTAGGTAACTCGCGACACTTTTGCAAGTCACTCGCTATTGAACCAAGAGTGCATGACTTCTCATCTAGAGTGCACTCGAGTGATCCTGAGAGTTACTCGAGTAACACAAGGCAACTTGCAGAATGCACTAGAGTCACTGGTGGAGTTGAAGTTATTTTCAAACAACACTCGAGTCAAGTTTTCAATCACTCAAGTGACCTTTTCTTTCAACACTTCACTACCAGAGACAAAGTTCATCAACACTCGAGTTGGATTATAAAAGCACTCGAGTGATGGATACACACTCGAGTGATTCTGGAATCATACTCAAGTGATTGTTCTTATTTCATTTCACAACGTCTCTGAGAATTCAAATATTGTGATTAACATTTGTTTATACTTGGTTACTACTTATACTACTTCTCAATGATACTAATATTGTTTGTGTATAAGTTTTAGATGCTTAAGATTATGAATTAACTTCAAAAGCTCGAAAGCAATTTCCTGTGTCAAAGTATTAAATGCATAGCAAAAATAAGGCATACGAAAGCAATCACAATGCAGATTTTGAGTGAAGTGTTAATTGCGGACGAAAGTGACCAAACCTTAAGCCTTTTATTGCATCAAAGACGAAAGAGACTAAACCATAAGCAATCTCAGAGCCGATCAAAGGGATGTCATATGAAGATTTATTACAACAAAATGAAAGAGATTGAACCTTGAATTCTTCCAACGACTCCAATCTATCTCTAACGGATAGTTTAAATGCTCACAACGGTCATTAATAGAATTCAACTATAAATAGCGAGGAATTCAATACGGAGCAACAAAATAAGCCTATGATCAATCTTCTATTCATTTATTGCTCATATACTTTCTTCGTAATATCTTCTGATATTGATTGTTTTTCAGTGATTATATATTTACTCGGTTAGATAGTCATTTACAAATGATTTCAATCTTTGTAAAATCTCAAGGTAGTAGGACCTTGAGTGTAGTTGTTGGATTACAACTTGTAAAGGGGAGTGAGTTCTTCCGTTGAGGATTACATCTGTACTTTGGTGCCATGAACCCGTGGAATCTTGGAACAATAGTTAAAATCTCAAAGACACTCTAAAGACTAGACGTAGGTTAGAAAGTTAAGGCCAAACAAGTATAATTCGTTGTGCACACTTTAGTGAAATTTTTTCGTACTTTTGCTCATTGAATTAATTGTTTATCATCTTTAGAGTTAAATTTTTAATATCACTCAATTCACCTCCCTCTTGGGTGAAACATTGCAACTAACAAGTACCATGTTTACTTCTTTAGTACATATATTAACAACTCAAATACACATATTGACGACTTTTACTTGAGAAATTTAAAATATATATATATATATATATATAAGACGACTGGAGCTTTGGTGACCAGCCACCATCGGTCACTTGCTCTGGCGGCCAACAGGGGGTTTGAAGATTTGTAAAAAAATAAAAAACTAAGGGTAGTTAGATAATTTCCCACATTTGGCAACATTTCAAAATTTCAAAATAGTCATTTCGAAATTATTGAAATTCAACATACTTATCTGTCATTTATCAACAAAAATTAATAATTCAAGTATATATATTAACAACTTTTGCATGAAATTTTCTTTAAAAAATATTAGACCGCCAGAGCTTCAAAGACTGACTGCCGCTGGTTACTAGCACTGGAGCTCCAATGGCCAGCAAGGGAGTTTGAGGGTTTTTTAAAAAAATAAAAATCTATGGGTGGTTAGGTAATTTCCCATATTTGGCAATAGTTTAAAATTTCAAATCATACCTTTTGAAATTATTAAAATTCAACATATTTATTTATCTTTTACAAATTTTGACAGTATTTTTCTATCTTTTTTCCTTTTACACCATCAAAAAGCAAATCCGAAAGAGGTGATAGCAGCGGTCCTACACCATATGTTACTCTTATATTTTGGACCAAAAGGTAGAACTAATTCTTCTTGCTATTTTGTTCATTAAAAATATATTTTGTGGATATCGTAATGAATCTTTTTAAGGAGGAAGAGTTAGCCTTAGAACAATCCCAAGACCTCAATCTTATAAAATATCCCACATTTTTTGGGGGTACGGAACAAAATTTACTAATTTTAAATTCGATTATATGTATAAATCAAAATTAAGACTATCAAACAACGTATTCAATTATAGGGTATTGCTAATTATAATATTGGGAGGGATTTTCCCCTTTTATGGAGATATTTATGAGGGATGCTTGGTTGTTGTATGGCCAAGTATTGTTTAGTTGAAGATTATATTATTATATGGTATATAAATTTGAATATAATGCACATGTGACATATCTTTGAACACTTAAGTGGCTGAGCAAGGTAAGGTAATTAATATAATATAATAATGAATAATATTCAAATTAAAGAAAGGAACCAATCATACGCATTTCTGCTTTAGGTAAGCAACGGATCTTTCCTTTCCCAAAAAAAATAAAATAAATGGAAACAACCACTTGCACACATTTTATTAACAATATTTTGATTACTTAAAATTTAAAAAGTTAAAGTAGCATCTAATAATCTAATGTTATTTTTCAATGTCCAACACTCTAATTTATTTATGGTGCATTAAGCACAGTGATGTTACTTTCCTGGTATATCCATCCCTCTCCTCTAGTTTGATGTTATTTTAATTTCCAGTTACATATAGCATCGATATCTAACACAAAATAATAATAACAAAGCCTCATTCCACTAGGCGAGGATCAACTGGATTGTATGATGTCGTTGTGTTCTATTGAAAACCAAAGCTTTGAATATATTATTAATCAAAAGATCCCGCTCTATAACCTTATTAAATGTTCTCTCTTAGATCTTCCTCAACCTCTTTTTAAAGGATCCATAGCTGATTGATCAACCATCTTCAATGACACACTCAATGGCTTTTTTTGAACATGTCCAAATCACATCAAATGATTTTATATCATTTTCTCCTCAATAGATACCACTCCAACTCGTTTGCGTATATAATTATTAAAAATCCTATCTTTTCTTGTATGACCACACATCCATCTTATTGTTTTATCTCGGATACTTCCAGTTTATGTTTATGTTATCCTTTAAAGCCCGACATTCACTATTACATAACATTGCTGGTCTTATAGAAGTGCAATAAAACTTCCCTTTTACCATATTAGGTACCTTTTGATAACAAATAACTTCAGTAGCTTTTTTCCATTTATACCATCCACACTGAATTATATGATTAATGAATCTCCATTAATTTCACTATCTTGTTGTATAATTAATCTCAAATATCTAAACTTTGTCAATTGCAGAATGACTCCCTCTCATTTAACTTCTACTTCACTTCTGACTTGTCTCTTATCAAAATTTGTCTCTTATCAAAATTGTAATGCATATGTTTATTTTGGCTCGTACTCAAATGAAAGCCCTTCAACTTTAATTTAGAGTTTTTCTCCATATCTCAAATTTAGAATTAATTAATTTCCTCCCTAGATTCAACCAATAACATCTTATCATCAATTAATTAAAAAATATGCAATTAGGGATCTTCTCGACTCAATTAGAACGATCATCAAAAGGTTAAACAAATAAGCATCCAGCACGCACCCCTAAGAACTTAACTTCACACATCAACATTTGAAAATGTTTTGTCTATATTTTAAATTTCAATGCCAACAAGTTTTATTGATGGTGTTAGGCTTAATTATAGGTCTATATATTTGGCCCGGGAAACGGAGGGGAGGAAAAAAATTTAAGTTGGATATTTAAAAATGGGTTAAGTAACATTTTTGTCCGGAAATATATGGCCGGGAGAAATTTTTCTCTGAAAGTTTTTTTTGGAGCAATGTTGCCCCAGAAGTTTTTTTGGAGCAATGTTGCCCCTCCGTTAACAACCCTAACGGTCAACCTTAAAAAAAAAAACTTCCAGGGCAAAATTGCTCCTGACCGTATACTTCCGGGGCAAAAATGTTATTTAACCTTTTTTTATATTTAATATTTAATTTTGCAATAATGACTCGTTAATGAAAATGCAACTCTTTTTTATCTCTGTCTTCGCTGATTTATGTAGTTCGGCCTGTTTAAAGTAGGCCTATTTTTGACTTGTTTGAAGTAGGTCTGTTTTGCAGTGAGGCCTATGGCCTGTTAGCCTAATTATAAATTTTTTTAAAATATAAGTCTCCTTAACAAGGCACAGGCTGAAAAAATGGCCTCTAACAGGCCACAGGCCACTTTGTTGCCGAACAGGCCTGGCCTGTTAAGAGTGAAGCCTGGGCTGGCCTGACATGTTTCTATCCCTAGATATTATATAAATAAGAATTAAAAATATATAATATCATAAATAGCCGTTTTAACCTTTTTTTTAGGTTAAGTAGCAATTTTGCTCCTCTGTTAGTTGATCGTTAGGGTTGTTACGGAGGGGCAAAATTGCTCCAATTTTAAAATGCTACTTAACCCTTTAAAAAATTGAAAAAGTTGGGTTATAAAATTTAATAAAGATAGAAGTAACATTAGTAATAAAATCAATTAAAAACCCAAAAAATCCACTTTCATAAAAAATTCCTTCTCTTATTTCCTCCAAAATACCACTTAACCCTTTAAAAATTGAAAAAGTTGGGTTATAAAATTTTAATAAAGATAGGAAGTAACATAAAATAGTAATAAAATGACAAGACATTGTTTTCTTGACGTCTAACGTCGCTGTAACTACAAAAAACATAAGAAGTCTTCAATGTCTTTATGCGCTCGCTTGCCTTCTCCCTGGGCCTCTGTCCTCCCGAACCCGACGCTATAAAGCAAGAGCCGAGGTCCAATGCACCGACCCTGCACCCGTTAACCCTATGTTTACATACATCATATAAGTACTACGTGTATATTCATGGAATTTTGACGACACTTACTACGTTCAAAGTAGGGTATACATAATCGATATATATGGCAATAACAATACAATGACGTAAGGTTAAGGCACAAGGAGAAATGTACATGATCGGGGATATGCACTAATAACAATACAAATTTACGTAGCGTTGCAACAACCCGGGACATAATCGGATATGGACGGAATAACAATACAACATGTACTACTTAACCCTTTAAAAATTGAAAAAGTTGGGTTATAAAATTTTAATAAAGATAGGAAGTAACATAAAATAGTAATAAAAATCAATTAAAAACTTTCAACTCCATTTCTCTCACTTTTTAAAATCCAATATTCATAAAAAAAAAATTCCTTCTCTTATTTCCCCTCCAAATCCCTATACCAAACAGTCCCTAAATGACTAAAATACACTTAATAAAATTAAGGGAGGAAACTAATTTTTTGTGTGAAGTTAAATGGCTAAAAGTGCCATTTTAATTTTAGTTTGTATGTAGAGTATAACCTCTTCGATTTAAATCATAAATATCTTCTTTATCTAACCATGTAATTTAAGAAAAATATATTCTATAACTTAAATAATATGTTTAAGCTAAAAAATTAAAATTTTAAAACAAACTTTAATATCTAATTAACCCGTAAAGGTTAAATTATCTGATAAAGATATTAGTTAAAATCATTTCAAAGTTTTACCGACGATCACATTTTTGGAGATCAACTTTAACAAAAATACGAGACTCTAACTTGTCCTGGTGATCAAGAAAAATGAATAAGTAATTTGTAATTTGGGTATTAAAATTATAATCAACATATCGTTGGATAGTATAAAATTAAAATAGAATTCAATTTTGTGCTTTGCATGGAGTTTGAGTGACTTGTACTATTTTATAATACGTTAATAATGCAACTTCTTATAATTTTTATATTATATATTAATGAATAATTTTATGAAAATTAATTATTTGATAGATAACTATAGTATTTGTAAATTGTAAATAACGTAACTGGAAACTTTAAATTAAAACCAAATACATGTTGAATTACTTCTATCACGTAAGTTGACATCAACTACTTTAAATTCTTGTCAAAGATGAGCTAATTATAAGTTTATTTTAATCTTAAATATAAAATCTCAATTCAAAATTTTATTTATTTAAATTATCACTATTTTTTGATGTATCATAATAGAAAATAAAAATGCTTACCGAAAATTAAGCCTAGTAATCTGAGTAGGAAACCCTTAACTAGGGAACAAGTATCATTATTACTCTAGTCCTATTTATAAGCTTCTTTTAACTAAATTACACATATTAGGGAGCTTAATGATTATAGGGTAAATTTTCAACTTTACCTATTTATGAATGTGTATCTTTCAACTCTTTCTTTTCTCTTCATTTTCATTGGTATGATTAATATGAGTAAAAGTGTCACAATCTTAATTATATAGGACATATTTACCTAATCTTGGAGAGACTAAGGATAGTAGTTAAATTAGCTAATTATATTTGTTTTCCCAAAATGCCCTTATTTAAAATTTTAAATGGTATCCAGTTACTCTGATTCTCTTTTTTTGGACATCTCCTACCTAACACACGATTTCTCCAAACTCTCATATGATCTGGTGTCATCGATTTCCCTCAACAACTTTTGGTCTAATCTTGGAGGTTGGAAGTGTAATTTAATAGTACTATCATTAGTAAATATGACAAAAGTTGCTCAAAATTATTTTTTTAAAAAAATAATAAAAACTAGAATTGAGGTGTATGTGGCATTGATGTTATCAAAATTGAGTTTCTACGTAAAAACGGAAGCGGGTGGTAGAGACGTAAATCGTAAAAACGACATTAAACGTAAATTTCTACTACTTAAGGTCAAGATAAAAAATTATTTATATGTGTGTGTGTAAAAAAAAACATAAATTACTACTGAAAATTTAATGAATAGCTTTATATTTAAAAGATATAAGAACATAACTATATAAAATATAAGTCAAAAAACACAAAGAGCGTAACAACTTCTACAACCAAGTTCTAAAACATCAAAAGAATAAAATTTAACAATTCCTAAATTATATCAATTGATTCAAATCAAACACATATCAACTTGCATGTCCTTAATATCCTCTTCTCTTGCTCTTATAACAAGTTCATTTGCAAAACTTGAAATGTCCAAATCATGACCATCCATAGGTTCTCTCACTTCAACTTCAATCAAGTTTTTTTTATCATGAGCATCAACATCTAAGTTGTCTACATCTTCACACTCTTTTTCATTTTCCACTATTCAATTATCATCGGATGAAAGATCATCAAAATTATATGTATGAAAGTTTTGAGCTTTCTTTTTCTTAGCCAATATTAAATTGACCATCACAAAAACAACATCATTCATAGTCTTTTGATTTTAGGGAAATGAAAATAGAGTTTTTATTTTTATTTTTATTTTGTTTTAAGTAAGCATAAGTTTTACCCGTTTTTATTAAAGACAGTTTTTATTTGCGTCTTAACACGTATCTCTTCAGTAAAAACATACACTAGTTTTTGACAACAATGTGTGACATTAATGAGTTGTAAGCATTATTCACTTTATAGAATATATAAGACATTATTAAATTATTATTATGTTTAATTATTATTGGGAAGGTATCAGTAGTAGTAGGAGTATTTTGGGATAAAATTGATAAACATTATAACTTTATTCTATAATTAAAATCAAAATAAATTCCTAAATATTATCTTATAATTAAGATGGGAGGAAGTATTTTATGAAAATTTTCTCATTCTATTCTATCCTATAAATATGATCAAAAATTATCTTTTCTCCCTCCTGCATACAGGACTGGGGGAGTACTTATTAGTATGGAGTTCTTACGACTGTTTCGCATATTGAGTACTGTATAAGAATGAATATGCTCCCCAAGGTCGAAACACCACTGCCAGACGCAAGGAATGGAAGAGCATACACGTGGGCCAATCACACACCGACACTCACTCGAATCAGATTTTCGACTCAGCCACCATTTGGGCCCCCACAAATTAGGGAACACCTTCCCTTCGTCCTCTCACGCCATTGGTCCGCCTCTCATCTTCCAACACCCCATCAAAAAGAGCACAGCTTTTACACCTATATAATCACAATCACTGTATACCATATCATTTCTCCTTTTTTATTTTTAAAAAAGTAACATGATTAATCTTCAAAATTAACATACTTGTTATTTAACCAAGTACTCTACAATTTTTTTTGGACGTAAGGTAATTTTTTATTTTTATTTTATAATATGTATAAAATAAACTAAAATATACTTTTAATCCTTTAAATTTATATAAGGTATTAGGTATCTTTTAGTTATAATTTTAATATTATTAATGTTACTAATGGAAAATGATGATGCAATAAATTTAAGTAATGATTTTGTAAACTTTAATGATGAATGTGTAATTAAATTAAACTAATTTAAAATTTAAAATATATGTAAATTAAAAAGATATAAAATTTAGATAATTGAATCAATACAATTAGTATCACTTGTGTTTACTAATTCAACGCTTTCTATTAACAACATTAATAAATTACAATTATATGAGTAAAAGTATATTTTATAAAATTAAACAACTAAACATACAATTCAAATAGAAATTAAAGAATTAAAAGTATATTTTAGTTAATAAAATATTAAATAATTAAATTAAAAAAATTAAAATTATTAATAATACAGCTAACCACGAAAAATAAATTAAATTAATAGGGAAAAGTGGGGCCACGTCACTCACTCATTGGGAACCGGTTTGTTACTTTGTTCCCACGCACCCAACGGGCGCGTGTAATCCATGTGTGTTGGCCCCTCAAGTTGCAACCAAAATATCTTGACCCCAAACCTGACGTGTACTAAAAGATCATAAAAATGAAACCCAGCCATGGCATTGGCCAAAAAAAAAAAAAAACAAGCCCAGTGGGCCCAACCTCGTGACTCTTTTCTATTATCATGACCCCTCCCGATGTACTGCCACGTTATCCCCCTCCCATTTGTTACTGTACAAGCGTCCCCTCCATATATGACCGCAAAAACGAAACGTCTCTCACGCCTCGCAGAACAACAGCCCCAGATTCAGTAAACACTCACTCAGACAAACACACAACGCCCTCCCTCCCTCCCTCTCTCTCTACTTTAGTTTTTCGCTTCTTTAATGGGATGGAGCAGAACGATGTGATTCCACCGTTCGTTGTAAAGACTTTTCATATGGTGAGCGATCCCAACACCGATTCTCTCATAACTTGGGGTCGAGCCAACAATAGCTTCATCGTCGTTGATCCTCTGGATTTCTCTCGGATCATCCTTCCGGCATATTTCAAGCACAACAACTTCTCCAGCTTCGTTCGTCAGTTAAACACCTATGTAAGCCCTCATCATCATAATCTCCCATTCTTTTTCATATTTTTTTTGACTGATTTAGAGTTTTAATTAATTTAAGCAGTTATGGCCGATTGAATTTTGTTTTTTGATTTTTTGCGATGGATTAGGGGTTTAGAAAGGTGGATCCAGATCGATGGGAATTCGCGAACGAGTGGTTCCTTAGGGGGCAGAAGCAGTTGTTGAAGAATATTGTGAGGAAGAAACACAGTAGGAGCGGCACGTTGTTGTTTCAGGGGAAGAATAATGAGGAGGTGGAAGATGAAGCGTTGATGATGGAGATAGCAAGGTTGAAGGAAGAGCAGAAATCGTTGGACGAAGAGCTTCAAGGAATGAATAAGAGATTGGAGACAACAGAGAAACGACCTCAGCAAATGATGGCGTTTCTGTGCAAAGTCGTGGAGGACCCAGACGTGCTTTCTCGAATTTTGTTTGAGAAAGAGCAGAAGCAATTGGGAGAGAAGAAGCGGCGGTTGATATCATCATCGTCGCCGTCGTCTTCGTCTGGTGTGGCGGCGGTGAAGACGGAGTTTGACGAAGAGGAAGCTGCTTTAGGCGGTGCGATAATATATTCGCCGTCACCGGAAACAACTACTGGTTTTGAGCTCGGTCGTTATAGCCAGGCATCACCGACGGAGGAAACAATAATCTCCGGCGCCGATAGGAGTCCGGATTGGTGGAGCGAGATAAATGATAGTATAATGGTGAGGCCTCGAATAAATCAACAAGCTTATAATTATTGCAACGCGAGGTCAGTGAGCCCGTTGACGGCGGCTGTGGCGGCGAGAATGGATGAGAAAGCGGTGATGTCGGCGCGTGAGGGAGAAAGCAATTCGGCGAGCCACGGACAAAGGAGCTATTTTACAGAAGTGGCAGCGGAGAGCAGTCCCCGGCCACCTTATCCATTTTCGCTGTTGGAAGGTGGCTTCTAGCTATTCGTCTTGGCTTCAAAGGATTATCATTACCATTATTATTATCATTATTATTATTATTATTATTGGGGGGACACAATACACAGCGATTATCTTTGGTTTCGCCATTCGTATTAGATTCTGATTCTATGTTCTCTTTTTTTTACTTGTTGATAGTTTTATGTGTCCTATCTCTTAACATAAATCAGTTTGATATAAAAAAGGAAAAATAGACATATGTTTTCCCACGTTGTATGAAATCTAAAATATAAATTTCAATATTGATAACTTGGCGGGACTTGCTTTTAATTTTATCATGAGATTGTTATAGTGGTAATAGAGTCGATCAAACAGTGAGTTCAATCATCTTTTAAATAATATTTTTAAATTAAAATATTTAGATGCATTATAATATTTAAATTAAAAATAAGGCATTAATGGTCCAGCAAATGGTATGGAACAATCATCCATAGATTATACAAAATTATAATGTCTTATACAATATTAATTCAAATATAAAAAGGAACTTATATCTACAAACTACAATCTTACCACAAATTTACAATAAATTCAACACCATTTCAATATTCAGGAAAGGTAAAAAAAATATAAACACCAATTTACTTGGCCTGATGAACCTGCGCAAGTTGCCCCGTGTTAACCCGATCATTCGCTCAAATTAATTTGATCAAAATTATGGATCGGTTAGGGGAATCGATCGGGTCCTTCCTGGATATATAATTATTTCATAACGTTGAAATATTTGGTTGCATTTAATATATGAGATAGGATATTGTCACTATCAATTTTTGTCACTACCACTTTTTTCACTATTAGATCAAAATTTCAATAAGAAAGAGAAATAATAAAGGTAGATAAGATTTTGATCTTACGATAAAACAAGTGGTATTGACTTGTTAGTAACCAAAATTGATAATGACAATATCTTATCCCTTAATATATAATCCAACTCACCAACAAATCATACAAAGTTTGTGATTCTAGGTTTTAACTTCAGGGAATCTTAGAAAAGATTTCTTTGTTATATTTCAGTTGTTCATAGAATTTTGATGTTAGACATAAGTTCACCTTAAGAGTCAATTAACGCTTGTTCCTATTGAATGAAACAAATAGGTGGGAGAAAATATATTACATGTTTTTTCAATACTCATTAAGTATGAGTAAGTTTGGAAAAGCCAATCAATTTAAAACATATTAAAGGGAGAACATAAGTTAGCCCTAAAGGATATGACTTAATTTCAGTCAATTCTCAAAAGAGTCTGAAACTCACTGCATCCCTGTGGGTCAACATGAAATTAAGTCTTGTGGATGAAAAGATAATGTTGCTTACTTATTTGTCTTGTGATATATTTGTCTTATAGATGCACATATTTATTTTGTAAATTTTCATATTTATCTTGTAAATGGCCAAAATATTTTTAATTCCTTATGTTCTTTTAAATCCCTTTATTTGTCTTATAAATATTCATATATATCTTGTGAATTTTCGTATTTGTATTGTAAATAGCTAAAATGTAAAATGATTTAATTCCTTATATTCTTTTGAATCCATTTATTTATCTTGTAAATGCTCTTCTAAAAAAATAAAAGAAGGGCGTCATTATTTTTTAACCCACAAAACTTAATTTTAGTTTGACCTAAGGAGATACACTGAAGTTTTAAAATCTTTTGAGAGTTAACTGAAAATACGTCAAAGTCTTTAGAAGCTAAATGAAATTAAATGGAATTTTCCCCATTTTAAATATTTTAACTTTCATTCGGGAAATTTGGTCAAACTATATTTATGTTAATGACAAGAAGGGATCCCTTTGGTTCTTTAGTTGACACACAAAAGCTTGGGTGTCTTTTGGATATGAGAAAGCTCATCTAAATCAAAGAGAAGTTGTTAAGACATTAAATTTGTTTTTTTTTAAAAAAATCAAATTTATCTATATTTACATATTAAGAAGCAGAGGGGGAAAAAAAGAAAAATTGCATCAAACTTTTACAACAACAAGTCTTATTTCATTAGATAGGATCGACTATATGAATTGTACGACACTATTATGTTCTGTCAATTATTAAATCTTTAGATAAAATTGTTAATTAAGATGTCTCACTCAAAAACAAATTTAATGTAATCTTCAGTTTCTCTCTACCTTTTCTTAAATACTCCATATTGTTTGATCTATCATTTTTTTTTGATACGTAAAAGTTTTGGAGGGTTGACATCGGCCTCACGCCCAGAAGACGACCCCCGAAGCATCGACGAGATCGCTTACCAAAGGAGTCCCCAAATCACGGATCAACCTGATCCCAAGGCCTAATCCTGGATCCCTTACCATCTATGCCAACTCACATTGGTGTTTGATCTATCATTCTTAGTTGTGCAACCAATGGGATCCTTTGAACATCCCAAACCAATCTAAATGATTTTTTTTACCATTTTCTCTTCAATAGGAAACACTCCAACTCTTCATCGCATATGCTCTTTACAAATTTTGAATCTTTTTGTATATTTATATGTTCATCTCAATATCCTCGTCTCTAAACCACTTCACTTTATACCTGTAGTGTCCTTTTAAAACCTAACATTTATTATCATATAGTATTATTAGTCTTAGAGAAGTAAGATAAAACTTCCTTTTTATCTTATTACATACTTTCCTATCGCAAATAACCTCAGTGGTGTTTTTCCAATTAAACCACCTTGCTTGAAATTTATGATCATCGTCTCCAACAATTTCATCCTTTTTTTTTTTTTGGGTATAATATTGATTCCAAGTATATGAACTTTGCCACTTGAAGAATATTTTTACCTCCCATTTTAACCTCCAAATTACTTCCAACTTTTCTCTTATCAAAATTGCATTGTATGTGACCTGTCTAATTCTTACTCAGACGAAAACTCTTCTTCTCCAAAGTCCTTCTCCACAACTCAAATTTAAAGTTAATCTTTTGTCTTGACTCAACCACAAGAAAAAAAAGTAAAAATTTGGGGATTTCATTTTGTATAGACTCAGTTAAAATTTCTAAAACCATATTAAATAAATAAGGGTTTAAAAATGATCTTTAACTAATTTGGAACAATTTTATAAAAATGTAATTAATACTCCCCTCCGGTTCTAATTATAAGACATAATTATCAAAATTTGGAGATATTAAAGAGGGAAGTTAAATTAGTTAATTTTATTGATTTTCCTAAAATAACCTCGCCTAAAATTTAAAATTACATCAATGGAAAGTTTGATAAAACAACAGCCCCCGCGTAGATCGATTTTGTAGGACAAGGGCCCCACCGTACGTGTATGCTGCGCTTCACAGTCTCGACTGTATGGCTGGATGAATTCACAAAATTTTGTAGTTAATTTTATGAATTTTAAATGTATAGAAATATTTGTTATATATATTTTCCATGGATCTTTCCAAAGAAAAATCTTTTCTATCAAGAGAATATCTACTTAATTGGGCATATTACAAATGCAAGGTTATTTTTTTAGCCATGCAAAAAATATAATGAAATTAATATTTTATTAGGTTATTTGTAGGGAAAAATCAATCACTTTGGATGGATAATTATAAGAAAATATTTTTAAAGAAATCTCAAAAAAAAAATTTTAAAAAATAAAAAAAGAAATTAAAATCTCTAACTTGATAGAATATAAATGTGTTATTAAATTAATTATTGTGGAGGGAGTATTAGTAAGGGTGGTATAGGAAAAATATAAAAAATTGTTCAAAATTATTTTATTAAAAAGCAGTAGAATTGAGGTATATGTGATATTAATGAGATGTAAATATTACTTATTTTATAAAATACATAGGTGCATTATTAAATTATTATTGTGTTTAATTATCATTGAGAAAATATCAATGAGGGTATTTTAGGAAAAAAATTGATAAAAATTATAATGTTGTCTTATAATTAGAACCAAAATAAACACCTAAAATTGTCCCATAATTAGGACCGGATGAAGTATGTCCTTTGATAACTTATAAACAGGAATATTTATTCATTATAGAAAGTGTTTTACTTTTTTTGCTCGCAAATTATAGAAAGTGTTTTACAATAACTAAGAAAAGGTTCTTTATTTATTACTATTTCTTGCCTTAAATATAAGATAAGATACAGTTAACTTCTTTAGAGAGATTAAATAAACGAAATAAATTACTTTAGAGCATTTATATTTAGTATTTATATTTATTGATTTTTTTCAAACTAATTTGTGTAACCGTTAAATTAATATATAATATTATAATACATAATATATATCATGATTAAATAATTTATATAGATTTTTTTAATCTCTTTTAAAAAATTAATCAAGTCTTATATTTAAGAGTCGAGGGAAGTGAGGACATGAGACACAAAATGTGGGGATTTTTTTTTTTTTTTTTCAAGTGACCCAAAACGTGGGAATAAGGAAGGGTGGAAGGGGCACAGCACTCCAGCTGGTCAAAAGAGGCTCATACAGTCCTACTGGTTGAAGAGTTGAAGTTGGGAAGGTGACGATGGGCGCACGCCACAAATGGATCATGCGGGACCCACCAGGGGCTCCCGGTAATAATCCATTTTACCTTTACTATACCTTTTAGGTGGGGACCATGCAGCACACGTGGCGATGGCCCAACGCATAACGAGGGACAATTGTGGCCTTTGACACACACCACCAAGGCATGGTCGAGGATCACGGATAGTAGGGCACGTGGATCCCACCACGCCCCAGCCCAACAGCTCACAGCCACGTGATCCTTTTCTGTGACTCTGAGGTTGTTCGTAGTATTTTATTTAACTTTTATTCATTCATGCTCACCCATACTCTTTCTTTCATATGTTATACATATATGATATATTTATATAATTTAATTATATTTAAAATTATTTGAATTAATTAATATAAAATGTATTTCTTAAAATACTCTAGTTATATTCCTTAATTCTTTTATTATCTCTCATTCTTCATTATAAATATTAATAACGGTAAATTTATAAAAATTTAATAAATATGAAAACCATGTTGTACATTTAAAATCAGATTAACGATTTAAATATCACTTTAGTCCTATTTATAAGTCCATTTTGATAAAAAAATATTGGTCATATTCATAAATCCAGTTTCATATAATAAACGAGATTGTGACAATTTTATTTATATTAATTATACTCATGAAGATAAAGAGAGAAGAAAAAGTTTATAAATACCCAATTATAAATGAAAGGTAAAGTTGAAAAATTTAACCATAATCATTGAGTTAATTACATCTCATTGGTATATGAGATTTGATTAAAATAAACTTATAAACATCATAGTGTTATATCTTATATTAAAGATAGGAAAGAGTATTACACAATGCCCTCCCTCCCTTTCCTGTTAGATCCCACGTCTAATCTTGTCTCTTCAATTCTGGCAATATTTTTAATGCATGTGTGGGACATTAACGCAACCCCGCCATCTGTTGGACATTAATGCAGCCCCACCATTGATGAATTGTACTTTAAGCAAGCTATCAATGTTTAGGGAGAAGATACTCTCCCCATCCTTTCTCTATCAATCCCTCTTCATCCTCCATCCTGATCGTCAAAATCTTAATCCAAGGGTTCAGAAATATTTTGAAAAAAATCACATGCGGTAATTTTTACTGTATGATGTCTTTTAAAAAATAATTTTGACTTGATCGATAAAGATTAAAGATTGCATGGAAAATGATGATAGATGGGCAGAAAATGGACAAGCAGAGAAACCAAATGCTGTTTATTTGAATAAGGTTATGTAAAGTTATTTTGGATTTGAGATTAATTATTTTTTACACTTAAAGCCTAATGTGTGTTTATATATATATATATATATATATATATATATATATAAAATCATATTGTGTTTTCTAAAATTTGAATTTGCGTTCTTCTTTCTTGTTAGCATATATTATAGGAATTTTTGAAAATGCTGTTATTTACGAGAGAAAGTTGGGTAAGAAAAATAAGAATGTGAGAGATGTTGATGTTGTGATATATAACATGTAAATGATTTGAGTGAAAATAGGATGAGTTGGCTAAAATTTCAGAAATTCTTTAAGGGGATTTGATAAAAAAGATCAGTCATCTCCAAAGAATGAATCTCATTATATAAAACCGAAGCGAGTAGTTTAAAATTTCAAATTTGGAGGTGAGTGAGTTAAAGAGGGTGGTTTATGGGTAGGGCTATACAACTGGTCCGGTAATCGGGTTAGCTTATTCAAGCCTGAATGGGCTTTGAGCTAGGGTCCTTGTATATCAAATGAGCATCTCCTTGGGTTACCCTTCGTCTTTGGATTCAATTGGCAAAAGGGTCGGACACTCTCATCAAAAGGAGGGAGTTCGATCCTGGAATTGGTCAAGACGCTGGGGGAGACATCCTAGCTCCTAAGTGCCTAGGTAAACGCCTGAGGGTAATGGACGGCTCGCCCTGCCCAACATCGGTATGACCTAGGAGGAAGAGAGATTTCGCCCTGCCATTGGATTATGGGTGAACCCAACCCCTTTCCTAAAATTTTTATATGAAAAAAAAAAGCATCCCCTTGGGCAATATAAGGTGGGTCTATATATATAGTGATTTTATAAAATTAATCTTTTTATTATTATACTTTTGATTAAGGTGTAACTCAATTTTTGAATTTTACGTCATTGCTAATCACTTCTTATAGTTTTAACTCAATAAAAACTCAATTCTTAAACTTCGAATATAGAAAATATGCAACTCGATTATGTTTTTTAAACTTAGAGACAAATATTTTAAATGAATAGACACACACACACACTCTTTTTATATATATTTACTGAGTTAAAGTTCAAGAATTGAGTTTTAATTAAGTAAAAAATTATAGAAATTGAGTTGTATCGAGTTAAAGTAAATTATTGTTGAGACAAAATTATAGGGATTAAATGAATAATTTTTCCCTAAATAAAACCTAATTGTTTTCTTATTGACCAGTAAAATTATATTCTTAATTTCTCAATTCTTCTAAAGAATTTTTTGGGTTGGACCAAGTTCAACCTGAAAACTTGGGCAATAGTGGATGTTCACGTCTAGTCATGGAAAGCATTTATATCTTTCAGTATTTAGGGTTAATATAAGCTTTGGTCCCTTAAGTTTTTTTATTTTGGTTTTAGTCTCTCAAATTTCATTTTGTTTAAAACATTCGTTCGTATAACTCAATAAAAACCTATACCATTTTGCCCCTAGTAGAGAGATCAAAATCGATGATTTGAAATTTGAGGAATCAAAATCAAAATGAGGATAAACTTAAGGGACAAAAAATGGTACTCCCTCCGGTCCTAATTATAGGACATATTTAACCGATTTTGGAGAGATTAAGGAGATGAGTTAAATTAGTTAATTTGACTCATTTTCCTAAAATGCCCTCATATAAATTTAAAATGACATAAGTAAAAGTAAATCAACAACCCCTACCACATACTTCTCCAACCTAAATTTTTTTCTTTCTACACGTTTTCTAATTGAAATAATAGTTTTGCTATATATACATATATGTGCGTATATATATGTATATTATACACACACATATATGTGTGTGTACATATATTTACACACACATATTTATGTATATCTGTATACACACACACACATATATATATTGACAAACACACAAAGATATACATATATGCACACACACATAGATACACAAATATACATATATGTATATACATACACAACATATATATATATATATATATATATATATATGTACACACACACACACACACATATTAACAAACACACACAAAGATATGCATATATGTATACACATATAGATACACAAATATACATATATGTATAAACACATACACACATATTTATATATATCTGTACACACACACACAAATATACATATATGTACAAACACATAGATACACAAATATACATATATGTATAAACACACTATATATTTTTGTGTAGACACACACACACACACATATATCTTTGTGTGTGTATAAATGTGTGTCTATGTAACACCCCATTTTGAAAAGCGGAAAATATATTATTATTTTTTCATCAGAGTGGGGCAACGGAGCAATAGAGTAACTGATAAAACATCGATTACATTATGTCTGCAAAAGATATTAATAGTAATACAGTTATCCGAGGTTTGTCATAACAGTGGTACATATTCAAAAAGAAAGTCTTCGGCCGAAACGTTACGCGTGCTGCTTGCCTTTATCTTCGGCCCTTGGTCCACCTGACCCTGAAGCTATGTTAAGAGCTGAGGTCCAATGCCCATTGGACCTCAAGTAACGGTTAACCTTATGCTCAAATATGACAGTACATGTATAACAGATATTCATAACATTACAGCAGTAATCAACATATAAGCACATAGTAGATGCAAGATTAACACAACAACAATACATAAGCACACAGCAGATGTAAAGTCACACACACGTCTGCACTCTCTAGTGCCACGACAGCTGCTCGTGTCCTCAGCGCTAGGAAAACATCTTTACGGTATTATCAAGCCTATAACCCGTGTATAGAGCCGAATGTACAAACAGTGATCTAAGACAGAGTCTCAGTCTATGAAATCATCTATCACATGTAAGTATATAATAAGTATTAGAGTCAGTGTTACAGTACGCGTCCGTACCTTCGTTGGTGATTGTGGTACGTACGTCGGTTGGTATGCGTTCTCGGATTGCCTATAATAGTAATATCGCTTTATTAATCCATGAATAGTATCCTAAGAGATATTCTGACCACTAATGACCATTTTGCCCTTGATGGATTTATTTTACAATTTATTGCCCAAAATTTCGTAGAACTACGTTGATTATAGCTTTCAGATTTTCGTCTAACTTTGAAAAATCATAACTAATTCTAGAAAAATCGAAACGAGGATCCGTAAAATTCCCCGGACTCCTTAGGATGTCTAGTTTTGATAAAAAAAATATCAATTTTTTCCCAGAACTTAAGAACAATTCCCAGTTTCCACGTTTTCATATGCTGCCCAGAATTTTCCAGAATTTCGTAGCTTATTTTCAAGAATGTTTAACTTCTTGTACAAAACTCTAAATGACAAGCTATAGGTATATTTGGAAAGCTCTATATGTCTAATTTCTTCATGAAAAATTTCAGAATTAATTAACCTCATCTTCAACATAAAATTATGGCGTTTTTACTACTAACTTCAGAAATCGTCTAACCAAAAAATTTCGTGAGAACTTCATTACTTTAAGGTTTCTCTTCCAAAAAAATTTCTCTATCACTTTCTTCATCATTTTTTCGAAATAAAGCTATTTCTAACCATAAAAACATGAAAATAAAATTACTCTAGCATATTTAAGATCAAAGCTACTTCTATCTATGAATTTAAGAACTAGAACTTAAAGAACTACTTACCAATGCTTCAACTCCTTCAAGAACTCCTCTCTCACTTCCTCTCCTCTCTATATTCAGACTGCTATTGATTTTTGGTGTGAATAATAATGAAACCCAATGCCCCTATTTATAGTAATTTACTATGGCATTTATGGTAAATTTTTCTAACCTAATTCATCTAGTTTTTAAACCATTGGATTAAGGTAGTTTTTCAAACTCTCATCCTCACCTTTTAATCCCTCAGGTGCCGTGCCTCCCTCCCCCTCTCTCTCTCTCCCATTTTGTTCTCTTGATCACCAAGTCTTGAAAGCTTCCTACTTGGCCTCCAAGTCTTGCTTTCTTGACTTTGAGTTTTAACATGTGTTTGAATCATTTTACTTCCTCCCCAAGATGTGTAATCCATCCCCCCCCCTTCATCTTTTCTTTTAATTTGTTTTGTGTTTTATTTAATTAATTTGGATAATATTAAGAGCTCCCTTATTGGTTCTTTTAATTCCATATGAATTAAGCTTTATGTTGCTTAATTTTAATTCATGTTATAATCCCTAATATAGTGCTTTAGTTGTTACCACTACAAAAAAAAAGACGGTTTTAGCGACGGAAAATATCCGTCGCAAAAATAAATTTTTCCGTCGCAAACTGTTTTTGAGACGGATTTTGCGACGGATTACGTCCGTCGCAAAAAACAAGTGGCAATTGCGACGGATTTAAAACTTCCGTCGCAATTTGTGACGATTTTGAAATCGCCGCAAAAGCTCCAATTTGCGACGGATAAATAATCCGTCGCAAAATTTCAAAATTTGTGACGGATTACAATCCGTCGCAAATTAAAATTTTGCGACGGATATATATCCGTCGCTAATTTCGAAATTTTGCGGCGGAAACGAATCCGTCACAAATTTTGAATTTGCGACGGATTTTAATCTGTGGCAATTGTGACAGATTATAATCCGTCGCAATTGTGACAGATAAAAATCCGTCGCATTTGTGACAGAAAATATATCCGTCGCAAATTTCGAATTTTTTTTATTTAATTTTTTCTTTTAAAGTTATATTCTTTTCCATTATTTTTTTAAAAATCTATTTATTCTATTTTAAAATTTTGTTTTAAAAATCATATAATAAAATATATAAAACAAAGTGTTGTATAACATAAAAAGTGATTTGTCATAACAAATCATAAAGAGTCATAGAAAAGACAATATAAATAGTATTCCAAAGAACATGTACTAAAAAAGTAGTCTAAACAACAATTGCGATCATGATCATCATCATCGATATCCAGGATCACCACCAGGAGCCGGCTCCGACCCTTGTTTTTCATTAGGGACATGATTTGAAGTTGCATCTCGCCTAACCATCTCGCGTGTCTTGTGGAGCTCATTTTGCTTTGTCGCCATTTGTTGTTGCCTTGTCTCGTTCGGCTCACCCAAATTTGCTCCTCCACCAACGCCTTCATCTTCCTCATCTCATCTCGCAAAAACATTAGGAAATATAATAATCTTTTTTGTACTTCATTTAAATAGACCGGAGAATGAAAATGTAACAATCAATATCAAATGTATCACGTTTACTCCGCGTAAACACCTTCGGTCTTGGATGTGGAGGATGTGGAGCGCTTTGTTTCCCTAAGTCGGCCGCAGGCACCGTAACAAGACTCGCTTTGCTGTTAAATCCACCTGCAGCCTGAAAGAATAGACTCTCGTTATCGGACTGAGAGGATGCGTGGCCGGTCCCACTCTGCGAGTCTCTCTCCTGTGTCAGCCTCTGATAGGTGTCCTACAAAAGAAAAAATACATTACAAATAAGCCATGTGAAATGAAATAAACATGTTGGTGTCCGAAACAAAGAATAAATGCAATATAAATGTCTCACCGCAACTTGCTGAGACCTGGTGTTAATCCAGCGCTTCTCACTCCCTTCAGATTGCTGGGTATGAGTCCGCTCAAAGGCGCCCATTCAACATCTTCTCGGAGGAACTTCCCCAGATAAAGGCCTCGCAAACACAAAGTATGACCGTTAATAAATTGTTTCAAAGTAAAAAATATTGAATACTTTAATAGAAAAAACGTGTACTCACAACTTTCCGTTTATGCTCACTCGTGGAATGGAGCCGCCAAGATATGAAGGTCCTTCCCGCTTGGCCCTATTTTGCTTATTTTTCTCGACTTCTATTATTAAATTTATCATCGACGGCCCAATTTTGAAGTAATTGGCACCGCCACCTCAGTCAATCCAATCTTGCTTGCCCGTACCCTTTCTCAATTTATAACACCTCTCGGTCAACCACCGGCTTCCTTATGGTTATAAGCTTTTTTCGATTTTGATGATGTTCGGTAAAGTCATAAACATATCCTGAAAATGAATAACGAACAATTAGTGCTCCAAATTTTAAAAATACTTAATCAGTTTGTATGAAATTAATAACTATAAAACACTTAACTTACCAAAAACTCCTTGAACCAAGCGTCCCGATGCTCCTTAGGAATGTCTCGTCCATGTGGCCCAAGGCTGATTGAAATTACGGAATATTTGGGTTGAGATGACACTAGCCACCTGATTATAAGGAATAAATCAAGACAACGAGATATGATGCAAATATGAGCATACAAACTAAAGGTAAAAAATCATAGCATTATTAGTAACTTCACATGACTCACTCCTCGGTGCCGTTAGGACGGATCCAAAGCTTCCCTGTCGCAGATCTTTCTCTCCCCATATTGGTGTATTAGAGGAACTACCTCCTTCGTCGACCTGGCTATGAGGCGGCGAAATGTCCTAAAGGAAGGAATGTGAACTATTGAAGATGTTTGTACATAGATGGTAAAAGAAAACTAAACATATGTAAATCAATCAGAAATGGTTAAGTAAACCTGGTGTCTCCCTTGTTGTGGATCAGTGGAGGAAGACAAAGACGTTGACATATAAAGCGATGGTGAAGTGGACAAATAAACCGACGGTGAAGTTGACATCTCATGTGGCGAAACCTGCGGGAAGTGCCTCTCCCCCGCCTACAAAGGGAGCAGATGGCGTTGCCCTACCCCTCTCGATAGGATGGGGTCGGGCTCGACCACCACCACATCCACGATCTGAACGACCACCAGGATGCTCCATCTCTGCACACTTACAAACATTATGTCAAAATATATATAAAAATAAGATATTTACTTGAATTATTTGTGACAGTAGCGTAGTTACGGATTATGCAGTATAACAGATCGTCATAAACAAAGCACTAACACAAATCAATCGGACGATTCCTGTTCTTCGACATCTTCTTGCACGCCTTCCTCTGAAGTCTCATAGTCGTCGAACTCAGATTCACTATCAGAGTAAATCACATCTGTCTCATCGTCTGATTCGTCATCCTCAACTTGGATTGGAACCAACTCTAAGTCTCGTAACGAATCGAACGCATTGCTTGGTACATCGTCGTCGGTAATGTTTACGGGCAGTACATGTTCCACATCAGCTTGGAACGGTTCCTTCATGCCGTCATTTGCTTCCGACTCTTTCGACTTAGGTATAATATTCCGTGCTTTGGTTTTGATAACTCTCACCCACCCTTGGCGAGATGTGGGGTATAATGTATAGTAAACTTGTACCGCCCGTTGAGCAAGGATGAATGGGTCATAACCAACCGTATATCTCCTTGTCCAAAGGAATCTCAATATTCCCATGTTTGTCCACTTTTGTCCCACGCGACCGTTATCAAACCACTCACATTTAAACAAAGTGTCACCACCTTGTCCCACGGGTAACTCAGCTGAATTATGTCAATTAACTTCCCGTAGTAGTCACCCTCCACCCCGTCAACTTGGTCACCTCGACAACATACACCGTAATTGCAACATAGTGTACTGCGTTCGCTTCAATAGTTGAAAACCGATACCCATTGATTACATATTTTTTGCACCGGTAACACTAATTGCAGCTCCATAAGATAAACTCCACGCAACTTCATTGGGATCTGATGGATTTTCCACGAAGTAGGATCGAAACCATTTTGGAAACTCAGAGTTCGTGAATTCATCAACTTGGGAATCCGACATTGAAGGATTTACCGATCGGACCCAATTAGAGAAGTAACTGTAAAAAAAACAAAATGAAGTTATTAATTTAATACTTACCGTAACAGTAAAAAGAAAAGAAATCTTACTTTAAGTATCGGGCCTCTTCACAATTGTTTAGAATGTACCACTCGAGTTACTCACTTATCTCTTCCTTCAAGAGTTGACCTCCTACGTTTTCCCACGACTCGGCCCGGAAAATTAAATATTGATTTACGTTCGCTCGTATTACCGCCATCATCGTTGCGAGGTACCCCTCTCCATCTTGATATCATTTCAGGGGGATAATAGTATGACGCGAATTTTGTGGCCTCTTCGACTAGATACGCTTCAGCGATAGATCCTTCAACGTACCTTGAATTTTTGATTTTGTGCTTAAGAGTGCATAAAAACCTACAATGGACAGGGTATTTATAGACTAAAGTGCGCGAAAGAAATAACAACACGAAAGAAAGATATATTACCTCTCAAACGGGTACATCCACCTATATTGTTGAGGACCTCCTACCTTTGCTTCGTAGGCCAAGTGAACAGCAAATGTTCCATTGAGTCAAACATGCTAGGGGGAAACACCATCTCTAACTTGCATAGGGTTATTGGCATGCTCGCCTCCAGGTGCCGTAACTTTTCAATATTCAGCTCAGAAGCACAAATTTCTCTGAAGAACATGGAAAAATCCGTCAGAATAGACCATATATGCTTCGGTAGTGCTCTCGAAGGCCCACGGCAACAATCTGCGGAAAAAAACATGACAATCATGACTCTTCATCCCGGATAACTTCGCCTCGTGCATCTTGACACATCTTGCTAAGTTTGACGCATAACCATCCGGAGTTTCAGATCTTTAACCCATTGTAACAATTCTAAATTCTGCTTGTTTGTTTAATGTGTACGGCGCTGTAGGTTTAGAAGTTCGTCCCCTGCCATGCTCCACCAAATGCAAAGCAGACCTTCTACAAATCGCTTTTATGTCCCGTCTTGCGTTGATTGTGTCCTTCGTCTTGCCTTTGGTGTCCATCACGGTGTGCGTAATATTGCAAAACACATTGCTCTCAATATGCATGACATCAAGGTTGTGTCTTAACAATTGATCTTTCCAATAGGGTAGTTCCCGAAAGATGCTACGTTTGTTCCAATGATGATCAACGCCATATCCCTCGGCGTTGGAAGCAGCCCCTCTTCGACACTTTGAATATACTTGACCCCGTCCCATATTTCTTCGCCACTTAAACGACGAGGTTGATCTTCTAGTTCGGTAACATTCCGCGTGAAGTCTTTTCTATTTCTCCTAAACGGATGATCAGGGGGTAGGAATCGCCGGTGCCTGTCAAACCAACAGACTTTGTGACTGTGTTCCAAGCTAAAACCCATGTTCTGTTCAAGACATACCGGGCATGCAAGCTTTCCCGACGTTTGCCATCCACTCAACATCCCATATGCAGGGTGAAAGTGAAGGAAATCACCAAGAGGGGGGGTGAATTGGGGATTTTAAAAATTCTTTTCAGATCACCCACACAACAAGATGCTTAACCAAGGTAAATGGAGTTAGAGAGGAAGAGCTTGACACGAAGATTTATACTTGGTTCGGTCTTAACTCTTGACCTACGTCCAGTCCCCGCACTCTCCGGGTTTTTCTACTATCACTCAAATCGATACACACTCGTACTCGAAAGTTATCCTCTCTCTAGGATACACTCCCCTTACAAGTTGTAATGATAACCCAACCTCAAAGTCCCACAACTTTGAGATTCTTACAAAGAATGATTTACGTAAATGAACTCTCTCGAGTGAATAAATATAAGCACTGAAGCACAATGTATCAAAGATACAAATGAGAAATATAAGCGAGAAAAGACGATGTTCTTGTGTGCGTTTTACGTATGTCTTCTCTACTTTCAGACTTCAAATCTTCATGTATTTATACTGGATTGAAGCTTGTGAACGTTGTAGATCCGTTGAGACTTGATCTAATTCGAAAATATAGCTGTTGTGAGTGTGTCTCCATGAATCTAGCTGTTGTGAACAAATCTGTTTGAATATGGTTGTTGCATTTGAATATTTGAAATTTGTCTCCTCAAGAATGTGTTCCCATGCTGTTATGTTTAGTGGAGGTAGTTGTATAATGTTGTCCACTTTGTTTGGGTGCTAGCTTTCTTTCTTGGAGAATGATTGTCCTACTTTCCAGTTGTAAACCATTGCTTTGGATGAGAGATACAATATTATATTGCAAGTTGCACAAGTTGTTGTCTTAAAGTCTTCTTTAAAAACAAACCTATATATCTTGAAATCTCATAAGCAAACTGGTTAAATTTGGTTAGGAAATATTGATATGAATCATATATATCATATACAACCAATTCGCAGAATCAAGCTAAAGCATAAATCAAACTCGAACAAAATACACCCGGATGCGTTCATCCGTTCAAGTTCCAAGCTCGAGTTTACTATACCAAGCTCGAGTTTGGTCTTCATTTAAAACTTGAGTTTTGCCTCTGGAAGCCTCAAGCTCGAGCTTGTAAATGAGTAAGCTCGAGTTTAGCATTTGTCGGGGAAACATGTTTGAAATCATTTTGAGAGCCAAAATGGAAAAACGCAAGCTTGAGCTTATTAGTGAGTAAGCTCGAGTTTGACACTATTCATGTCAAAAATAATTTTAGTTCACAAAATGCAAGCTTGAGCTTAGAGGTGTAAACTTGAGTTTGCTAAGCTCAAAATATGATATTGCTCTCTGTCGACCCAAGCTTGAGCTTGCAAGGGCAAGCTCGAGTTTGCAAAAGAATAAAAGATTTGAAAAGTTTGTCAGACATAAGCTTGAGTTTACAACCTTAAACTTGAGTTTACTCTTTGAAGGAAAATCTTGAAAACTTTCTCGTCGGTGCAAGCTCGAGCTTGGTATGCCAAGCTCGAGTTTACAACTTTTGTAAACTCACAAACTCTACGAAAATGATAAGCTCAAGTTTAGAGGATTACGCGCGGATGTAAGCTCGAGCTTGTAATCGCAAGCTCGAGTTTACATATTTGTAAACTCATTGAGAAAAGTCTCGGAAGAGGCAAGCTTGAGCTTAAAACTAATAAGCTTGAGTTTGCAATTTGAGTAACTTGATAAAATCCTCAAACCTTCGTAAGCTCAAGCTTACGGGTGCAAGCTCGAGCTTACTCGAATATGAGTAAACTTTTGAAAACCTTCAAGCTCAAGTTTATGGACCAAACTCAAGTTTAGAAAATGCAAAATAGCTTGGTTTTCTTTCTGTAAGGGGCAAGCTCGAGTTTTGAGACCCAAGCTCGAGTTTGGAGCTGACAGAATGTTTTTCAATTGGAATCAACATGCTTTACCAATCTTTGATAAAAATCATTCTCTCATGTTTACAATTGTTATTAATCATCAAAACACATTGAGAACTAACACAGGGAAATCATTTATCGTCCACATTAAGGCAACACGCATTGTGAAATTCGGCTCAATGATATATCATACGTTAGAACCCCCTCACTCCACAACATCTTCAACTCGTTTATCAAAGGCCCGAGGTACACATCTATCTTCTTTTTGGGTTGGATGGCCCGGGGATTAAGGCGTTAAGAAAGAAAAACTCTCTTCGCATGCACATAGATGGTGGGAGGTTGTACGGCGTCACAATGACAGCCAACAAGAATAATTGCTGCCCGTATTCTTTGAAAGGAGCGAACCCATCTGAACATAGACCAAGACGGACATTACGGGGATCCATAGCAAATAAAGGATTCGCCTCATCAAATTTATGCCAAGCTTCAAAGATCGGATGGATGCGTCACAAAGTTTTCATCTCTATGATGCTCCTGCCATCTCACGTGAGTACTGTTTGTTCCGATGCATACAATCTCGAAGTCTCGTGCACCGAGGAAAGTACCACATTTTGCTTAATACTTGACGGGTCATTTTCCTTCCTTTCCCCACAACTTTATATCTGTCATGTCCACGTAATTTACAATTGGTCAGCTTAGCATCTTCCTTGTAATACAACATACATCCTTTGGGGCAGCAATGGATTTTTTCACATCCAAGCCCAAGTTCTTTCACCTTTTTTTTGCTTGGTAAAAATCCTTCGGCAAATTATTGTCTTTGGGAACAACTTTACTTATGATCTGCATCATTTCGTTGTAATTCCTCTCACTCATATGGTGATCAGTCTTCAAGCTTAGTGTTGCTAGGGTAGCCGATAGCGATGAATATTCACTACTTTCAAAGTGTTCGCACCCTTCCCATAGTGGACATTGCGCTTCTTGAAGCATTCTATAGAACCTATCGGCTTCGGATGAGGATCCTCTCTTATGTATGATGGTTGAGTATGTGTACCGGTCTCCTCTCCAATGTATGACGGTTCACCATGTGTAACGGATCAAAATATCTGCCGATGGACGGTCCCGCGGCATCCATAACCAACCGCTCATATCGATTAAGGTTTTCTCGATGACTACCGTCCCCGTAATAACCACTCGGTGTCGTCGAACTTCGCCATGAAATTCCCAACATTCATAATCCTTCATGAATCCATTTTGACACAAATGAATTCGACCTTTCCCGAATCTTTAAATCTTAAACACCTACATTTGACACACGGACACCCGATCGCCCTACTTGAATTATTTGAATGCGCCAAAGCAAATTTGATGAACTCTTTCAAACCCGCCAAGAATGCTTGATTTAGTTGTCTTCCATCGGTTAGACGATTGTACATCCAACTCCTATCATGATTATCTTCCATACTTCCTGGCTAGTTCGATTACTAAGCTAATTAACATCCCAACATGCCACAAATATATATAAGTGGCCAATACAACGGCCACTTATGACAACCAATTGCAACTTAATCAAGGAAGTGAAAAACAAACACATGCATCGAACAAAGAACAGATCCCAAAGAAGCAACCGAGAATGAGGATAGCACACCGAACATGGGGACATGCTTGTGGAGGGGCAAATAAAGAATAGAACACTATAAGTATTTTGGAGTTTCTAACATATAAAGAAACTCTAAGACTTAATCAAATTTATATAATCTGCAAAATCAACTTTATCTTTTGTATTTATAATTATGTATTTATCTAAACAAAGTATTTATAATTTTCGAATTTCTAAATTCCCAACAAATTCATGCCATTAATGTTATTCATGTAAACTTTTTTTTTTTTTTACAAAATATCATTTAAAATTCAAAATCTTAACTCATTTTTGTGGCCTACAACGAATAAGTATTTAGTATAAAATGTAACAATTTACAAATTAAGTTAATAAAAAAAACCATTGATTTGAAATTTTAATGTGCAATTGGTATTTTTTTCTATGTATACTTTTTTAGTCATATTTATAAGATATTTTTAAAAAGAATATTTAGTTGGATAATTGACACATCATTTTTCATTTTTACGCCTTCTAATGTTTATTGCTATTTTTTGCTCCTTTCCCATTTAAGCGTGAGTTTATGTTGCAAACTTACCTTTCCAAACAAAAATTAATAAATTTGTAAATATTTATTATCAATTTAGATCTTACAATCAAAATTTTCTAACAATAAATATGTATCATCTTCCATTAAATATCTATGTATCTATAACAAAAAGGTCATAAAAGTATAGATAACAAATAAAATTAGCTATGGTATAATGTAAAATATTCACTCAACCATAATTAAGTTTAAAATTAAAGTATTTAAATCCATAAAAGGAACACTTAACTCAATCAATAAGGGGTTGTGCTTATTAAAGTATTTAAATCCATACTAAGAGCACACACACGAGAGAGACAAAAATGATACAAGCATTGAAGAAAACATTCTTATTTTGGTGTTAATTACAACTGTAAAAAACTTATCATACGCTTAATTTAACAATACTAATAAAGAGAAAGTGGTGGTGCTAAAACTACCTTGGTGAGCCTATCAACCGATGTGCGACTTAACAACTAGTAGTGTATCATCTTCGAGCACAAAATTAAATATCGTATGAACTAAGTATTGTAAATTAAAGACCACAATCACGCTTATGTATTTGAACAAAACTAGGCATAATTTACAATCACCAAACATATACGAATTTTCCATAACAATTTCCCCTTTGCCTTCACCAAATGAATTAGTACCCAAAATTGTTTTGAAAAATCAAAATTAATCATCTATACATTGAAATAATATTTATACTGCTCCTCTAAATACTTAGTAAATATTCATTATTAACCAAACTATAACCTAAATAAACAATAATGTTAAATTATAACCTATTTATTCATAAGTAATAAATATGACTGATTTTTTAAATTTTTATCTATACTAATTTCTATAAAAAATAATGTAAATAATGTGGTGAAAAAAAAAAAAATAGGAAGAGAGGAATACACAGTGGAAGACACGAGCCGAGGGTGGGAGTCAAAGGGGGGTCGCGGGGAGCTGGGGGGGGAGCCTGGGGGGCGAGTTAGTGCGTCTTTGGGGAGAGAGGGGGGCGAGGCGGGGTGGGGCGAGGGGGCGAGGGGGGTGGGGCGAGGAGCCCAGGGCGGGGGGCGGGAAGGAGTGAGCTGGGGCGGGTGGGGCCTGAGCCCAGGGGCGCGGTTGACCGGAGAGGGAGAGGCAGGCTAGGAACTAGTTGAGGGAGGGGCGCCGAGCCGGGGGACGTGGCGACCGGGCGGTCGACGAGCCGGCCGGCGAGCGAGCCTGAGGGGTGGCAGGTAGGAGCTTCGGGCTTCACTGGCGCGAAAATGACGAGCTAGGGGGAAGGGATGGTGAAATTAAAGGCTTTTGCGACGGACGTCTAGTCCGTCGCAAATTCCACTTTTTGCGACGGAAAATATTATCCGTCGCAAAAAGCAAAATACTTTTAGCGACGGATATATAATCCGTCGCTAAAAGAAAAAACTGGCGGCCTTTTTGGCCGCCCGTTAGCGACGGATAATATATCCGTCGCAGATTAAGCGACGGATATATAATCCGTCGCTAAAAGAAAAAAACCGGCACCTTTTTGGCGCGCTTAGCGACGGATTATAGATCTGTCGCATGTAGCGACGGATGATAATCCGTCGCAAAAAGAGAACAACTGGCGGCCTTTTTGGCCGCCAGTTAGCGACGGATAAAAAATCCGTCGCTAAAAGGAATACCTGGCGGTCTTTTTGGCCGCCAACTAGCGACGGAGTAGTAATCCGTCGCTGATTTTAGCGACGGATTGTAATCCGTCGCAAAAGAAGCCTTTTCGGTGGAAACTTAGCGACGGATTGTTGTTTCCGTCGCAAATTGCATTATTTTGCGACGGAATATTTATTCCGTCGTAAATTCACATGAATTTGCGACGGATAAATTTCCGTCGCAAATTCCGTCGCTATTTTATTTTTTTCTAGTAGTGTACTATGCTTAATTATAAATGTATGATTGATTAATATATAAATCATGATCATTATTGATCCCTTTTATGCTAATTTTGATCCTTTATTAGCCTTTGGTCCTTAATTAAATTGATATATCCTTAATTAGGCCCTTTTAACTTAATTATTAATTAATTACAAAAATTAACATAAATATTTTAATCTTTACAAATTTAATTGCCCATTAGTTGTTGATAATTTTATTTAATTGGAATAAGCATTTCTATGTTATTTTATTGTCTCTTATGATTAAATTAAGATTATACTTAATTATGATATTTTATAATATTTTATGATACTTTATGATATTTCATGATATTTTTATGATATTTCATGATATTTTATGATCCCTAATTGAATTTAGAGTATTGGACTTTGCCTTATTAAATCTTAAAGAAAATCTGCCCAAGAAATAAAATAAATACACTACAAAATTAGAGACAACATATTCTCCTAATCTAATAGGTATTACTTGCCAAAATATGATATTTAGGAGAAATACAAATTTTAGGGTATCACAGTCTATATATATATATGTGTGTGTGTGTGTAGGTATGTATGTATTGAAAAATTAATAACTGCTAATTGATAAATAAATTAAAATCCAACAATTTAAAAGTTTTACTTATTGTAAGAGTCTACACATCAACATACATACACTCACCAAAAACCAAATACACTTGAGAGAATAAAATATGGGTATTTTAGGAAGAAATTAACAAAAATTAAAATGTTGTCTTATAATTAGGATCAAAACCAACTCTTAAATGTTGTCTTATAATTAGGACCGGATGGAGTATTAACTCTAGTATTTATGTACTCTCCACTTTTTGGTAAAATCTAAGGGGCATTTCCTAACTGATAGCTATAATAATTTCATTTATTATTATGTTGACTTTATTTTTATGAGCTATAATGTATATTATATAAGGAGCTAGATAACTAATTTATAAAATTTGAATAAATAAATTAAGTTAATTATTTGGAAAAATTGCATGCTGATTTTTTTTTTCTAAATTACGTTCTTTAACCATTATTTGTACTAAAACTACTTCATGATGAAAACTGTAACATCCCATTTTGAAACGCAATTTTTTTTTTCAATCAGAGTAGAGCAATAGAGCGAAAGAGTGATCAGTTCATAGCCAAAACATCAACCATTGTGTAATATTGTATAGATTACAATAGTCCTAAGGTTTAGAAATGAAATAGCGGAATGACGGAATAACGGAATAACGTAAAAACGATAAGATAGAAATAGTCTTCAGCCGCACGTCTATTCCGGCACTTGCCTCGATCCCCGAACCGTGGTCCTCCCGACCACGAAGCTACAAAATGAGATTCAATTCACCATATTGAATCTCGTGTAACGGTTAACCTCATACCCAAACAATACAATATACGACAACAGATATTTCTAGAGCTAATACCACAAGATATCATAAGCATACAAACGATGCATGATCATTATGCCGACAAACATAAGCACAAAGCAATATGTAAAGCCCCATAAGGTAAACAATAACAAACTGCACTATTCACCGATTGCCACGATAATTACTCGTGTCCTCGCCGCTAGGAAAACAAAACGGTGTTACCAAAACTATAACCCGTATAACCGTCGTATAACGGTCTACGAACATATCATTGACATATAAGTATTTAAGATGTACAAGATTAGTGTTACAAGACGCGTCCCGTACCTTCGTTGGCAACGTTAGGTACTACGGCGGAAGACGTACTTTCACGGAAGAACGTGAACTTCAAACAACGGTTCGTCGGGCAACAACGGCGGAAATCGAGATTCTGATATCCTATAAGAATAATATCACCTTTATTAGCGATTTGACACTATAATCGGCTTTTTAGGTAAAAATTACCATTTTGCCCTTCTACCCCTAATCGGCGGAATTTCACAAAGACTTCGTTACTCTAGCAAATTTTCTTCCCGAAATTTTGCCGAACTTCGACGCAACTATGATTTTCGAAAATAATGACTAAAATAGCCCTCCCATATGATACCCAAATCATACTTGAAATTTAAAGGCTATTCTAACAAATTCTACCCTTACTTTTAAAAAGAACCGCTAAAGTTCCAACTTTTCTGGCGACTCGACCCCTACTATGTTTTTACCTCTTTAGGCACATTTTTCAATGCAATGAGGCCTAAAAACAAGCATAGGAATCTTATCACCTACTTCCTAAATCTAACTAACAATTCTACTAACTACCGAACTAAAGACTTAAAAGCTAATGGCTAAAAGACTTACCCGTTGAAGAATTCTCGAGCTTTTCCCCGTAGCTTATCTCTCTACTTTCTCTCTCAAGAAATTCGGTCAAGACAAGAAAGAAATGGTGTGAGGATTTCTCAAGGAGCATGCCTCCTATTTATAGACTTTGGTTAAGGCTTTGTTTGGAATTCCAAATTGTAAAGAACCCATTAATGCAACTTGAACACAAAGTCACAAACTCCACCTCACCCCCCTTTGGTCGACATCTTTGGGCTGTTTGGCAGCCAAGGATTGGCCAAGAAGTGATGACTCACCTCACTTTATGGCCGGTCCCGTGTATTTCTCGATCGGTACCCGATTCGCGTAATTTCGGAGAAATCTCAAAATTCTAGATTTAGAACTTTGAAGACCTTCTCTTTATCATCAATAATATCTATTATAACTTGAATTTTGACTTTAGACAGGGTTCCAACTGTCCCGTCAAAGTTTCTCGAAAACGTGTCCGTACGCGTCCGTGTCGAAAATCGGTTTCGGAATCATCAAGCTCTAGATAATAAGTCACTGATTCCAAATGTATTTTTATAATTATAAACTCATCCCTAGATGTTGAGTTATAATTTATTTCCTCATTTTCCCAAAATGTGACTAGCGAAAAAGATTTTCCCCTATTTCGTCTTATTAGGACAATGTGCTACGGGTTTGAATTGACTTCCGGAAGAGGTCACTTGAAGGTAAAAACTCACCGATCAATATTTTACCTTGACTTTGGAATTCCTATTCCTGGTTCCCTAGATAGGATCTGTTTCCTAAATATAAGATTACTATTCATGCTTTTTAATTATATTATATAATAATCAAAAATTTGCAAAATATCAAGATATTAAATTTTGCTTCTTATCCTCAAATTCTTTGGCCAATTTTCGGCAGCCTTCTCTTTTTTTTTTTGTAAATGTTTTTCAAGAATTAATTAATTACTTAATTCAATTTTTATTAAAAATTCTACAAAATTCCCTAATTGGTCCATTCTTGTATTTAGGTTTAAAAATACCTAAACTCAACTATTTTTCTCAAAACTTTCCAATTTAATTAGTAAATACATTTTATTAATATTCAACTAATTTCCACTAATTTTAGAGCTTCACATAATTATTACTTGAAATTTCCTTTGCTTATGCTTAAGTAATTAGCTATTAATTACTTAATTACTCTTTTAATCATAGTTGGTATTTTTCTTAATTAGAATGCTTCATTACCTTCATATTCTTGTATTAACATTAGCATTTCCATGCCTCTTGCATTGTTTCATAATTACAAGGGTATTTTGGTCATTTTATTACTTTATGAGCATCCTTTCTCATTTTCCCAAGTTTGTAATTTATTTAATTACTGTAATTAGAGATAATATACTCTCTTAATTCAACTGGTCATTTCTATGACTTTTAGGATTTTTCATGAATTTTCTAAGTTAATTACCCTTTGCGGGGCATTTTGGTCATTTTGGCACTTTGACCCTTAAACTCCCTAATTTCTTGCAGAAATTCTACCTAGAAAATAGACTATAATTACCCAAGAATGGAGATTGCAATTTCACTTATCGAAATATCCAACTTTTATTTATAATATTCCGAGATAAATATCCGGTATTACATTTCTCCCTCCCTTACACAAAATTTCGCCCTCGAAATTTAATCTATACTAACTATACTTCGGGCCATAAACTCGGGTACTTATCCTTCATGTCACTCTCGGTCTCCCCAAGTTGCCTCGCTCGGTGTCAAACCCTTCCGCACCACCTTCACTATCGGTATAGTTTTAGTCCTAAGCCGTTTCTCCCGCGTTCGAGAATTCGCTCCGGCTCGACTACAAAGGTGTTACCATGCCGTACTTCAACATCATCGTACTTTATGACATGATCTCGATCTGGTAGGTACTTCTTCGGTTGTGACACGTGAAAAACATCATGGAGATTACTCGGGTTCGGGGTAACGCTAGTTGATATGCAACGGTGTCCTCGCTCGGCTAATACTTCAATTGGTCCAACGTAACGCGGACTAAGCTTCTTTCTCTTCGGTGTTCTTCCAACACCCATCGGAGATAACTTCAAAACACATGGTCTCCGACTTCAAACTTCAACGGTCTTCCCTCTTATCTCGCATAGCTCTTCTCCGTCATCAGTGCGGCAAGGAGTCTCTTCTTGATCGGTGCGATGCCGCTCGCAGGTCTGCTCAAGCATGTCTCCGGCCCAAGTAATCGCTTCTCGGACGAATCCGTCCAGCACAATGGTGATTGACACTTCCGCCCATACAATGCCTCGAACGGGGCCATTTGTATACTAGCATGATAACCGTTGTTATATGCAAACTCGCTAGCGAAAGATGTTGATCCCAACTTCCTTTGAAATCTAGGGCACATGCTCGCAAAGATATCCTCCGAATGCGTTTGTATGGTCCTTTCGGATTGACCGTCTGTTTGTGGGTGATAAGCCGAACCGAACTTCAGCTTGGTCCCCATACCTTCATGTAATGATTGCCGAAACGGGATTTGAACCGCGTATCCTGGTCGGGAGACAATGCTCGTAGGAACACCATGTAATCTTACTATCTCTTTGATATAAATCCCCGCCAATCGTTCCTGAGAATAGTGGATACCGATGGGAATGAAGTGTCTTGACTTGGTTAGTCCGTCAACAACTACCCAAATTGTATCATGGTTTCGATTTTGGGTAGACCTACCACAAAATCCATGGTTATGTTCTCCCACTTCCATTCTCGGCAACTCTAGTCCTTGAAGAAGACCAGGGGGTCGTCGGTGTTCAATCTTTACTTTCTCGACAGTCAAGCATTTGGCCACGTATTCTCGCTACGTCTTTCTTCATCCCGGCCACCAAAACTCGGATTTCATACTCTGCACATCTTGACCATGCCTGGATGTAGAGTGTACTTACTCTTATGAGCCTCATCCATTATTGTCCGCTTTAATTCATCAATTGGCGGTATGTAGATTCGCTGCTTATACCTGACCAAACCACTAAGTGATAGGTCATAGTCTTGGGTCTCACCTCGAGTGATCTTCTCACGTATCTCTTTTGCCCAATCATCTTGCTTCTGCGCTTTCTCTACTTCATCTCTCAGGTCATACTCCCTTGACTCGCAAGAAGTGTAGCAAGATAGGCATCACCGCGCGTGCGACCCATGCGAGATTTGGTTGGTTAGATTCGGTCTCGAAATCTTCCGGCGGTTTACGCTCCTGTATCATCATGTATGATACCTGCACTGTCTTTCTACTAAGAGCATCAGCAACAACGTTTGCTTTACCCGGATGGTACTTGATCTCCATGGTGTAGTCTTTAATCAACTCCATCCAACGACGTTGTCTCATATTGAGTTCTCGTTGATCGAACAAGTATTTCGGACTCTTGTGGTCACAAAACACTTCTACGCTTACACCGTACGTAATGCCTCCATATCTTCAAAGCGAACACGATAGCCGCCGGCTCTAGATCGTGTGTAGGATAATTTAACTCATGGGGTTTCAGGCGACGAGAGGCATAAGCCACCACTCGCCCAATTGCATTAGGACACAACCCAATCCTTGCCCACTGGCATCACTGTAGACTACATAAGTCTCATCAGGATCTGGGATAATCAATACTGGTGCTGTAGTCAACCTCTCCCTCAGTTTTTGAAAGCTCTCCTCACAGTCATCTCCCCATACAAAGGGTTGATTCTTCCTCGTAAGCTTTGTCAATGGTAGGGCAAGACGCGAGAAATCCCGTATAAATCTGCGGTAGTATCCCGCCAGACCAAGAAAACTACGGATCTCCGTCACGCCTCTCGGCCGTTTCCGACCCGTAACCGCTTCCACCTTGCTTGGATCAACCGCAACTCCGCCGCTAGATATAACATGGCCCAGAAATTTCACTTCCGGCAGCCAAAATTCACATTTGCTCAGCTTAGCATAAAGTTGTTTTTCCCTGAGTATGCCTAACACCTTTCGCAGATGTTCTTCGTGCTCTTCTTTGCTCTTAGAATATATCAAAATGTCGTCGATGAACACCACCACAAATTGGTCTAGGTGTTGTCGGAAGATACGGTTCATGTAATCCATGAATACCGCAGTGCATTTGTCAATCCGAAGGGCATCACAAGGAATTCATAATGCCCATATCCGGTTCGAAAGCCGTCTTGGGAACATCGCCATCTTTAACTCGCAACCGATGGTATCCCGAACGCAAGTCAATCTTTGAAAAGACTGTGGAACCGCACAATTGATCCAAAAGATCATCAATCCGGGGAGTGGGTACTTGTTTTTTATGGTTACTTTGTTGAGCTCGCGTAATCGATGCAGAGTCGGAAACTTCCATCTTTCTTCTTTACAAAAAGTACCGGGCTCCCCACGGTGAAACGCTAGGTCGAATGAACCCCTTCTTCAAAAGCTCTTCCAACCGCTTCTTCAACTCTTGCATCTCGTTAGGAGCCATTCGATACGGCGCCTTTGATATTGATCCCGTACCGCATCAAATCAATGTTGAACTCCACTTCTCGGATAGGAGGTAACTCGGTGAGATCCTCTCGAAATACATCGAAAAATTCATTCACCACGGGGATGTCCTGGAGTGAAAGGTTAGCTTCGCTTTGACGAGAAAAGAATACCATGAAAGCATGACATCCTTGCTTCACGCACCGATCGCTTTCGTAGCGGAGAGAAAGTTCGAGCTCACTTCAACCTTGTCTCCGGCAAATGATATCTCCTTTTTACCACGATCGATCATCGCACCGTTGGCCGTTAACCGGTTCAGCCCGAATATGACGTCAATGCCGTGAAGAGGTAGACGGATGAGATCCACTTTAGAAACTCGTCCATCCACGTTAGCGGTACAATTCATACATGTATCAGAAGCTAAAGACTTTACGCCCAACGGTGTAGCTACAACAAGATCAAATGGTAATCTACAGGCATGCAATCCTAAACGACTCGCACAATCATAGGAAATAAACGAGTGACTAGCACCCGAGTCATACAATGCTTCCAATAGATTTCCATTGAGATAGATGGTACCTTGAACCATCGCTGGGGACTTCTCGGCCTCTTGTGTTTGTCAATGCAAAGATCCGGCCAGGCGTTACGAGGTCTCGCCTGCCTGCGGTCTCTCGGGGCAATCCCGGCTAATGTGTCCGGCTTCGACATCCGAAGCGAGACTTGTTTCCCATCACAATTGGCTCTCTGGATGGTACTTCTTACATTTCGACACATCCGGGATCCCGTCTCGTTTGAAACTATTTTGTTGGTAGGGCTTCTTGTTCCCGCTTCGGTTGTTATTCCAAGGCGTTTTCCTCTTCTGTGAGGAACCTCCGCGGTTTGATCCACCGCGATTTGCGTTGTTACCTTCCTGGACTCGAGTCTTGCGCAGTTCCTTTAAGTTGCGCTCCGTCATTCTCGGGATTCTACTTGCTTGGGCCATTCTTGGAAATTGCCGAGATACTAACCTTACCTTTATATCGTACTTCAATCCGGTTAATAGTCGGTTAGCCTTCCAGCTCTCATTCTTATAGACTTTTAGGTATGATGAATACCTTGACAGGTTGGTAAAACGGGCGAAGTAGTCGTCAAATGACTCTTCACTCCTTGCTTGATCTCGGGAATTCTTCCTCTTTAATTACCTGCGTTGATGGAGGAAAGTACTTGTTCGTTGAATTGTTCAAGGAACATTTCCCAAGTAACGGATCGGCGGGGTTGTGGAAACACTTTTCCACCACCGTGGGCATCTCCCTCAAGCCGGTATATTGCTAGCCGGGCCATCCGATTTCCAGGGCACTCCATGACTTCAAAAATCTTCTCAAGACTCAAAAGCCAATCCTCAGCTAGCTCACTCTTTCCTCGGAAACTAGGTGGTTTCAACTTGCGGAACTGGTTTACCCAATTTTTCGTAGTTCTCTCTATTTGTTCATGCCTGGGTTGTGATTGGGATCTCTCAGACCCTTGAGGCTCTTCATAATTTTCATCATCTTCATTGTCATCATACCCTTCGTCGTCATCATTGTTATTATCTTCATTTTCTCGTTCATCCTCGCGTTGTCGTGCGTCTAATTGCCTTTGTGCCTCCTGGTCTTGTTGGTTTTGTCTTGCCGTAAGAGCATCAATCGAACTCTTTGTTCTTGCGAGTTCTACGCATTTCTTCAATTTCTTCACGTCCGGGTTGATTCGGTTCATCGTTTCGTTCATCCTGAGGCTGTCTGCCTCTTCCCCTACCTCGGCCTCGACCACGGCCTCTGCCTCTTCCTCTTGGTGCACCAGCACCTCTCAAGTTGGCCATATATATATGTGTGTGTGTGTGTAGGTATGTATGTATTGAAAAATTAATAACTGCTAATTGATAAATAAATTAAAATCCAACAATTTAAAAGTTTTACTTATTGTAAGAGTCTACACATCAACATACATACACTCACCAAAAACCAAATACACTTGAGAGAATAAAATATGGGTATTTTAGGAAGAAATTAACAAAAATTAAAATGTTGTCTTATAATTAGGATCAAAACCAACTCTTAAATGTTGTCTTATAATTAGGACCGGATGGAGTATTAACTCTAGTATTTATGTACTCTCCACTTTTTGGTAAAATCTAAGGGGCATTTCCTAACTGATAGCTATAATAATTTCATTTATTATTATGTTGACTTTATTTTTATGAGCTATAATGTATATTATATAAGGAGCTAGATAACTAATTTATAAAATTTGAATAAATAAATTAAGTTAATTATTTGGAAAAATTGCATGCTGATTTTTTTTTCTAAATTACGTTCTTTAACCATTATTTGTACTAAAACTACTTCATGATGAAAACTGTAACATCCCATTTTGAAACGCAAATTTTTTTTTTCAATCAGAGTAGAGCAATAGAGCGAAAGAGTGATCAGTTCATAGCCAAAACATCAACCATTGTGTAATATTGTATAGATTACAATAGTCCTAAGGTTTAGAAATGAAATAGCGGAATGACGAATAACGAATAACGAAAAACGATAAGATAGAAATAGTCTTCAGCCGCACGTCTATTCCGGCACTTGCCTCGATCCCCGAACCGTGGTCCTCCCGACCAAGAAGCTACAAAATGAGATTCAATTCACCATATTGAATCTCGAGTAACGGTTAACCTCATACCCAAACAATACAATATACGGACAACGAGATATTTCTAGAGCTAATACCACGGTATATCATAAGCATACAAACGATGCATGATCATTATGCCGACAAACATAAGCACAAAGCAATATGTAAAGCCCCATAAGGTAAACAATAACAAACCGCACTATTCACCGGTGCCACGATAATTACTCGTGTCCTCGCCGCTAGGAAAACAAAACGGTGTTACCAAAACTATAACCCGTATAACCGTACGTATAACGGTCTACGAACATATCATTGACATATAAGTATTTAAGATGTACAAGATTAGTGTTACGACGCGTCCGTACCTTCGTTGGCAACGTTAGGTACTACGGCGAAGACGTACTTTCACGGAAGAACGTGAACTTCAAACAATGGTTCGTCGGGCAAAACGTAACGGCGGAAATCGTAGATTCTGATATCCTATAAGAATAATATCACCTTTATTAGCGATTTGACACTATAACTCGGCTTTTTAGGTAAAAATTACCATTTTGCCCTTCTACCCCTAATCTAATTTCACCAAAGATTTCGTTACTCTAGCAAATTTTCTTCCCGAAATTTTGCCGTAACTTCGACGCAACTATGATTTTCGAAAATAATGACTAAAATAGCCCTCCCATATGATACCCAAATCATACTTGAAATTTAAAGGCTATTCTAACAAATTCTACCCTTACTTTTAAAAAGAACTGCTAAAGTTCCAACTTTTCGACTCGACCCCTACTATGTTTTTACCTCTTTAGGCACATTTTTCAATGCAATGAGGCCTAAAAACAAGCATAGGAATCTTATCACCTACTTCCTAAATCTAACTAACAATTCTACTAACTACCGAACTAAAGACTTAAAAGCTAATGGCTAAAAGACTTACCCGTTGAAGAATTCCCGAGCTTTTCCCCGCAGCTTATCTCTACTTTCTCTCTCAAGAAATTCGGTCAAGACAAGAAAGAAATGGTGTGAGGATTTCTCAAGGAGCATGCCTCCTATTTATAGACTTTGGTTAAGGCTTTGTTTGGAATTCCAAATTGTAAAGAACCCATTAATGCAACTTGAACACAAAGTCACAAACTCCACCTCACCCCCCTTTGGTCGACATCTTTGGGCTGTTTGGCAGCCAAGGATTGGCCAAGAAGTGATGACTCACCTCACTTTATGGCCACCAAACCGTATTTCGATCGATCCGATTCGCGTAATTTCGGAGAAATCTCAAAATTCTAGATTTAGAACTTTGAAGACCTTCTCTTTATCATCAATAATATCTATTATAACTTGAATTTTGACTTTAGACAGGGTTCCAACATCTGTGAAAGTTTCTCGAAAACGTGTCCGTACGCGTCCGTGTCGAAATCGGTTTAATCATCAAGCTCTAGATAATAAGTCACTGATTCCAAATGTATTTTTATAATTATAAACTCATCCCTAGATGTTGAGTTATAATTTATTTCCTCATTTTCCCAAAATGTGACTAGCAAAGATTTTCCCTATTTCGTCTTATTAGGACAATGTGCTACTGGGTTTCTAATTGACTTCCTAAGAGGTCACTTGAAGGTAAAAACTCACTGATCAATATTTTACCTTGACTTTGGAATTCCTATTCCTGGTTCCCTAGATAGGATCTGTTTCCTAAATATAAGATTACTATTCATGCTTTTTAATTATATTATATAATAATCAAAAATTTGCAAAATATCAAGATATTAAATTTTGCTTCTTATCCTCAAATTCTTTGGCCAATTTTCGGCAGCCTTCTCTTTTTTTTTTGTAAATGTTTTTCAAGAATTAATTAATTACTTAATTCAATTTTTATTAAAAATTCTACAAAATTCCCTAATTGGTCCATTCTTGTATTTAGGTTTAAAAATACCTAAACTCAACTATTTTTCTCAAAACTTTCCAATTTAATTAGTAAATACATTTTATTAATATTCAACTAATTTCCACTAATTTTAGAGCTTCACATAATTATTAATTGAAATTTCCTTTGCTTATGCTTAAGTAATTAGCTATTAATTACTTAATTACTCTTTTAATCATAGTTGGTATTTTTCTTAATTAGAATGCTTCATTACCTTCATATTCTTGTATTAACATTAGCATTTCCATGCCTCTTGCATTGTTTCATAATTACAAGGGTATTTTGGTCATTTTATTACTTTATGAGCATCCTTTCTCATTTTCCCAAGTTTGTAATTTATTTAATTACTGTAATTAGAGATAATATACTCTCTTAATTCAACTGGTCATTTTACCGACTTTTAGGATTTTTCATGAATTTTCTAAGTTAATTACCCTTTGCAGGGCATTTTGGTCATTTTGGCACTTTGACCCTTAAACTCCCTAATTTCTTGCAGAAATTCTACCTAGAAAATAGACTATAATTACCCAAGAATGGAGATTGCAATTTCACTTATCGAAATATCCAACTTTTATTTATAATATTCCAGATAAATATCCGGGTATTACAAAAACTCGTTACTATGTGTTTTTAATATGGATAGTTTGAGGGAAAAACTTATAAATTCTAGAGAAGTGGCACTACTACAGATTTGAGCATATATAACGCTTAATAAATAATAGTTAGAGTGAACAGAAGTCATTTATGTCAAAGCAAAGGTCACGCAAGGATATATGACGCTAAAAACTGACGGTTAAATATGCGTACCGTCATGTATTGAGAGACAGAATTAACGAAAATACAAAAATCATGGTTGTAGTTAATAACTTTCATTTATTTAATGAGATATATTACGGTTCTTACGAAACATCCGTCATGTAATAATTACAAACAATTCGTCTTCCAACCTCTTATATCAGTGAAGACAAAATATAACGCTTTTCAAAACCAACCGTTATCTAACACTTTCATAATCCTTCATAACATCGTCAGACCTTCATAAGTCATAAATCATAACACTTCGTAATCCGTTAGACTTTTATAAGTCAAAAGTCATAACCTTTCGTTTCGTAATCCTCGTTAGATCTCCATTTAAACTAACATATTTCTTGTTATTCTTACTACTTTTATTTATCAGCTTCCTCTTTCTCTCCTTGATCATGTTAAGTTCTCAGGGAGCTCCTCCTCCTCAGCAATGGATTTAAGAGGGAATCTTTACGAGTTGGATTTTAAAAAAGAAAATTTGAAAAAGTAGGGTTAAATTTTTTAATAAAACAATATGTAAGATAAAAGAGTAAAAAAAACTAATTAAAATTTTTGACCCATTTTTCTATTTTTTTTAAAAAATCTAATTGGTAAAGATTTTTTCTTCCCCGCCATCTAAATTCCTTATACCAAACAACCTATATGTTGAGAGCCAGGATATTTTCCCAACAAGTACAAGAGATTGTGTCTTCATTATTGTCAAAGAGTTGTTCGTTATCATGGTACTCCCTCTAGTCTTAAATATAAAATTTAATTGATTTTTTTAGAGATTAAAGAAGTTAAATAAATTACTTAATTATAATATATGTTGTGTATCATTAGATTATATATTAGTTTATAAGTCAAACACATCATTTTGAAGAAAAAAGATGAAAATGAATACATTAAAGTAATTTATTTAATTTCGTAAAAAAGTTAATTGAATCTTATATTTAGAACTATATATATTACTTTAAATGAGGTCTTATGTCAAGGACTACCATATCTTGTCAAGCGTCTACGAGCTTCACTTTTATATTCATAATTCTGACATAGTAGATGCTGGAACTAAGTCACTACTAGTACTAACAATCAACAGTGTCCAAAAGTCTTTTCATACATATTTCTGCTGATTCTTTTCATGTATTTATCGTAATTTAACAGGAAATTTTATCACTGCTTTAGGACTTTTCTCATGCATATATCAAAGTTGTCCTGGTCTTGTTTTCTTATATTCTTACACAATGATATTTGTACATTAACTTATTAACTTATTGTACTATGTAAAACTCAACTCTGGTTTTCTTAATATGAATTTGTTTTATTCCAAAAATAAAAGGCAGTTTTCTTCAGCTCATAATTTGTTGTCGTCTTATATATTTGCAAGTATGCAAGCCCAAAAATCATTTTTAGATGGGATAGCTAGGCCCATTAAAACTGATGAGCCCTTTTCACATAAGCCCAAACATCATTTCTGAGATATATACTTTTTTTTTTGGTCAGGACTGAGATATATACTTCATTGGTCATGTTAGCAACAAATTATTCAGTTATGTTAGCAATCTTGCCACCCCCTCTTCCCTCATTACAAAGGGGTCAACACTCTCACTAAAAAGGGAGAAGGTTCGATCATGGAGTTAGTCAAGGCATTGAGGGTAGACATTCTAACTCCTAGGTGTCTAGGTAAACACCTGAGGGTAATAGACGGCTCACCCTACTCAATATTGGTATCACTTAAGAGGAAGAGAGATTTCGCCCGGCTCTTAGATCGTGGGTGAGCCCAACTCCTTTCTTAAAAATTATATATATATAAAAAAATGTTAGCAATCTTGCCACTTTAATCTAAAATTTTCTTTAAAAAATTGAAACGAGACACACAATTCAAACCAATGAGAATTAAGTATTTTTAAAATTATATTTAATGTAGCTTCTTTTTATTTGGGGTTCAAAAGTAGTTTTGTTTAATTGAGGGCAAACATTGGATGGGCTAAAGGCATACATGTTGTGCTCATTCTCAGGGCATCATTAGGTTCCCATTTTGTATGAAAATGACTTAAAAAACAAGAATAGAGGTGTGAGTGATAAGACAATACATATTATTTATTATAATGATATAATAAAAATAAATAATATAATTCACGTATTTTTATGATCACAAAGATGAATCAAGGAAGCCCACAGGTCCATCCCCAATTTTGTAGATATCCTTCCCCATTATCATTGGTCGGAAAAAGTGTCACTTTTTAACAAGCTTCATCTTCTTTAATTCTTTTTGAGCAAAAAAAAAAATCTTCTTTAATTCTCACTTAATTTTTATAAATATTCTCATTTGAAATTTTTAAGAATCCAGTCTGATTAGGCTTTAACATAATGTTGACTTTTTTAATTTAAAGAGGCAAACGGTAACAATATGAGATTACAATTATAAATATGCAAACTTCAATGTTATTAGACTAGAAGGTCATTGATATGGGCTTGGCTTTTTCCTCCTTTACCTCTTCCCGTCTTTTTCCTTTCCTTTTCATTTTCTATCGTTCGTTAAGATCTCAACGATTTAGATTTATCATATGAAAAAAAATATTATTTCAATTTTACCTTAAAGATAAATTTTTTTTTGACAATTCAAATTTATTTTGCATCTAGTATTTTTTTTAAAAAATTTATTTTTGTATATTTAAGGTAAAATTGAAATAATATTTTTATCATTTGATAAATCTAAATCGTTGAGATCTTAATCTAACAATAGAAAATGAAAAAGAAAGGAAAAAGACGGAGAGAGGTAAAGGATGAAAGCCAAGTCCCATTGATAATAGAATAACCAATTCAAGTATTATAAGAAAGGGTATTGAGTTTTAATCTGGATCATCTATAATAAATAGAATATTCAAATTTAATTTAATTTAATTTATATTTCATTTTAATATATACAGAATTTTAAATACAAGTATCTTCTAACAATATTTTATATTAATTTTTTTTTAAAAAAACTTATTATGTAGAAATAAAAAATTTTAAAGTTTGACTACCATCTAAACATAATTTAGATAGTATTCATATTTCATCATAACAATAAGTATTATGGTGTTCATAATGAATTGTATATTGTATTGAATTCCTTAATTTGTCAATTTCCTATTTTGTTTTCCTTCGTAAAAAATTTAAATAAGAATTATTTCATCAATTACAATAATACGTAGTGAATGAAATTATATATTAGGAGTATTGAATTCCTAATACCTTTTTCTCAATAATGATTCATCTTTCCTAAATTAAACTTTGTTATGATGGACTTTATCATCTTCCTTAATTGGCTATATCTTTAAGATACTATTGTCTCCCACCATAAACAAAGAACATGGAAAGTTGTGCTTTATAATCTTTTTTTACACCGTAATCATGTATATTAAATCAGTCACAAATGGTTTTTAAACACGACTTAATGATGTTAACCTTATATATATATATATATATATATATATATATATATATATATATATGGGAAAATCATTTGTGCATCACTAACCTGCACTTCCGTACTTGTCAGTAAAAAAAAGCTGTGTTGTTTGGATTAGTATGGTGATTCACGGCTAAATTGAAAAAAAAAAAAAAATCACCCTTGTTTGCAGAGAAGATTTTAAAGGTTTAGGAAGATCATAATTTTTATTTGTAGAGAAGATCATTTAGTCCTCTTTTCATCTTTGTTCTTTTATTTTCTCTTCAAAGAAGAAAGCATGTGTTTTTATTGAAAAAACACAAAACTCAATGTATCGCTCAAAAAAAGTAAGCTACAAATATTAGATTAAATGCATACAAACCAGACAACTACATAAAAATAAGATATCAAAAAATATATCTGAAAGAGTTTTCGAGACTATTTTAAAGGTTCAGGAAGATCATAATTTTTATTTGCAGAGAAGATCATTTAGTCCTCTTTTTATCTTTGTTCTTTTATTTTCTCTTCAAAGAAGGAAGCATATGTTTTTATTGAAAAAACACAAAACTCAATGTATCGCTAAAAAAAAAAAGTAAGCTACAAATATTAGATTAAATGCATACAGACTAGACAACTACATAAAAATAAGATATCAAAAAATATATATAGAAAACTATTACAATGACGAAATTCTCTTCATAAAAAGAGGAGGCAGGAATACGAAAAGGAATTCTATTGTTTGATTTATATTCCTTTGTGCTCAATTGATGCCCTTCACTTCTCAGCCCGTGGCCAGTCTCCGATTAATGCTGGGAGCCAAAAGTTCTCACTGCTCTCTAAAATATCCAACACGCAGTAGATTTCCTTCACAAAAGGATGAACAAACCCTATCTGTGATTTGCTTTGATTTCTAAATTTGATTTCTCGATAGATGCCGACTTTCACACGCAATTTTATTGATTCTCCCTATTCCTATTCAGATTCACGATAGCGTTGGAAACGGTGAATTTTGTTGTTGTTGTTTTTTTTCATTTTAGCCGTGAAATCACCATACTAATCCAAACGACATAGTTTTTATGGCTGACAGTATGGAAGCTTAGGTGCAGTGACTGCACAAATGATTTTCCCTATATATATATATATATATATATATATATATATATATATTTGATTTAAAGAATGCTTGACTTTTTATGCTTAATTAATTTATATGTAATTCTCCTTTATAAGACCTTAATTTTTTTGGTCTTTTTTCTTCAAACTAATTAGTTTAACTAATAAACTAACATATAATCTAAAGATACACAACATATAATATGATTAAATAATTCATTTAACTTTTTAAATTATTTTTTTTTTAAAAAAAGGTGAACCCGATTTTATAATTAATATCAGAGGTAACTGTACGTAGGATGACTTCATATTATTTCAAGGGCTCTCAGTCCCATAAGAGGTAGACAGGTCCCACACTGAGATTCCTTTGCGATATCTATAACCTTTTCATTTTGTTGCCAGATAATGTTATTGCCTTTAATTTTAATTTTAATAAATCTAATTAAGGTTGAAAATTCTTCCACCTGGAAATATATTCACCAATAAAAAGACTCCACCATTCATTAAATATAAATAATACAACTACTCATCTGATCCTAAATAGAGCTAATTAGTGCATTAGTTTTTGGTTCTAAACAAAAAACTTTAATCCGCTTTATTTTTTATATTGATCAATTTTTGTGCAAAACAATTTTCCTATAATATAAAATTGATATATGTAATATTACATGAGGGTAGATTAGGTCACATCTATTATAATTAATTTATTAATTTAGCTTTTTTAATCTACACAAATTAATTAAGTAATTCTTATATTAAGGAGATGAGTAATTAAATGGCCTATTGTCAGAAGATCATAATAAAGAATAATATGATTCATTAACCATGTGAATTTTACTCACCTTTCTATCTTTTTGCACACATAAAAAATATTAAAATTTTCAGTCTTTGAAGTTTTAAGGTTTTATTGCCTTTATGACAAACCAAGTTATTTTTTTCCCATAAAAATATATTTCAATTAATAATATGCTTTTCTTCTAGTCTAGGATGGAATCACCTTTTAAGGAAAAGGGAAGTCGCTTCCACCAGAAAATTAGTTTATGTGCATTTTGCTTGTGTGTAACATAATATGTGTGTTTTTTTAAATTTAGTACCTAAAACTTTTTATCTGGCTTCCCAATACTTTGAAATTTCATCAAACATATGTTTTCAAAGGCACATTAATTATTTCCTTCCGTATTGATCACCAAAATAAATTTTACGAAAAAAATATACTGCCTCCGATCTTAATTATATGAACACCCTTTTTAGTGTAAATTGCACTACAAAAATATTCCTATAATTAAGACCAGGTGATAGTATTATTTTACAAAAATTCTTAGCTATATTTTAAAAAACCCAATTAATAACTTATTTGCATCATCTTCTCATTCTTTTGTTTCTCAACAGCATGATATTGACAATTAACACACATTGTACCACTTTTTATGAAAAAAATATCGTGCACATATACTTTATAGATTTATATAATTTTGTCTTCATAATTTTTATTTTAAATACATTTTATAATTATATTAATTTAATATATTTCAAAGTAATCACGGAAAAATATGTTAAATTAAAATTAATTTATAATAATTACTACTACCAATATTAAATATGCATTTCTACCCCCTATTTTTGTTAAAAAAAATTGGTTCCTAATACACTCATGCCATGTTGAGCATGCATTTATATAATTAATCGAAGATGGTTACGTTTTCATATCACTAAAATCTAGAAAAATAGGTCTTGATTTCTTATTTTAGATTTTCTTTTTATTTTTAACAAAAAAAATTTAGTGGTTAATTTTAATTAAGTGTTTTTTAAAAATATAAATATGTTTTAAAAAACTCAATTTTTTTTACCTGTTTTATGTTTCTATTTTTTAGTCATGGGGTGTTATTTTCGGACTTGGGTTCTCTCCTTTTCTTTTCTGGTCCGCTCCCATCCTTTACCCCCTTTATGATTATTGGATCAAGATCTAATGGTTCACATTTAATTTCATTCCCATCATTCTCTCCATTTCCTTCCCATCCTTCTCTCTCTTCCTTTTATAAGAGGAAAAAAATATTAATAGCATTAAATGTGGACCATTAGATCTTGATCCAATGGTCATAAAGAGGGTAAAGGATGAGAGCGGACCAGAAAAGAAAAGGAGAGAAGCCAGATCCGTTATTTTCCCCCAAATTTTCCTTTTTAGTTGCGATCACCATGCTCTCCATCCTTCTCTTGTGCTTGCCTCTATCTCTAAGGAGAAAAAAAAATCCTCCGGGAATACCATGTCATCTGAACTCTCCGTCCAATGAAAACATAAGATATTGGTTGATGTCTCATCTGAAAAAAATTCAAATTTTATCTTGTTTTTTTAAAAAATATTGGTTGATCATTTTGATTTAGTTTTTTTTTTGGTCAAATTAAGATTTTTTCCCCCTTAAAAACAAGATAAATTTTGAATTTTTTAGATGAGTCATCATCCAACCGTAATCAAAATAATATGAGTTGTTATGTTTTTATTAGAAAGAGTTCATATAACATAATATTCTTACAGTATATAAGTATTTTTCCACCTATCAGTTCTCGACCAGCCGCCCGTGGGTGCTGCACTCTCTACTTTGTCTCTACCCTTCTCTCAGTTCTCCAATTTGATTTTAAAAACAATTCTTCCAAAAATGTTTCATGTTTTCTTTGTCAAATATAATGTTTTAGAATAGTTATTCAAGAAAAAATTTTATCCAAAAAAATATTTCAAAAAACAATTTTTACTATTTTAAAAGCATCAAAACACGAAACAAAGTGTATTATTTTCTTGTCTTTTTATTTTTTATACTCTTGTAATTATCAACCTTTGTTTCTCTCCTATCTATAAGTAGTATCGTGTTATAGGAAAAATACAGACATAATGTATGAAAAAGACCCTTGTATTTAAGACAAAGGTTAGCAAGATGTTATACACACATAAATGAAAAGTATTTTTCAGGTATATCTAGTATTTAAAACTCTAAAGTAAGATGTGGTGCACTCAACACCTTGAAATATTTTATTAGGTGTGTTCAGCATCCTAAATTATTATCCAACACTATAAAGGAGTATTTTTTTATGTGTATCTAGCATCATAAATTACCTAAATTATTAAATGAAAAAGTGTACCAATATTTCAGGATGGTGGATGCACCACAATATATTTTAGGGAACTAAATGTCTCTAAAAAAAATACTTGAGGGCGTTGCATGCGTATTAACCCTGTATAAATATATAAAAGACGAATAAATATACTAATATTATGGCTTGGGACGCTCACTTTTTTATTTTATATATGAGTGACACTTATCTCCTTTTTTTTTCCCACCTGTATTGATACTTTTATTGTTATTAGGGATATTGAGCATGTTTGGGAGAGCTTATGAGCTTATTCACTATTTGAATCGGGCTTATGGTTGTTTTTTCCTCATTTGGATGAAAGCGGTGGCCAATCGAGTTTATGGCTTATTGGAGGAGCTTATTATTAATAGGATTTGGATCATCTGGTGTCACAGATATTACTGTTCTTTCTTGTTTAAAAATATAATCTTTCAACTCAAAAACTTAATTAATACAACAATTGGTGGCAGAAAAATTAATACACAATAATTGAAAGAGATTTGATCATGTATGTATATGAAGTTAATTTAGCATTGTAATATTTTGGGAAATAATATATAGGGTTAAGGTTTAATTTTGACCCAAAGTTTTCGCATAGGAGAATGATTTTTTTTTTTTTTGAATTCAATGTCATCATTAAAGTGTTAATTAAAACACGAGCAATGTCATTTTACTTTAATGGTAGTTAAATGAACATCTGCCACATCGGATCTTATGCCATGTATGATTCCACATCGGATCTCATCTACCTTTATCATTTTTCTCTCCTATTGAGATTCTGATCTAACGGTGAAAAAGTGGTAGTGACAATATCCTATCTCATACACACACACCATTCACTTTTATGTGAATGTAGCAAAAAAATATTTCGGTAGCAAAAACAGAAACATTAAACTTATATATATATATATATATATATATATATATATATATATTATAGAGCATGATGGAAATTAAAAATAATGAATAGGGTCAAACTGAAAAATCTGGTCTCTGGATTTCATTACTAATTAATTAATTAATTAAGAAGATTAGCGTGAGTGGTGGAAAGCAGCATAATAACAAGAATGGTATATATAGTCTTTGCATGATTTCAATAATAAGTTGAGTTCTATACTTCTATATCACATTGTAAAAAATTAATCTAATAAAGGATTCTACTTTCAATGGAAATTACGGAGTCAACAAGTCTCAAATTAAAGCTCAAGTGCTCAGACAAACTGACAAAGCATGTCTGTTAGAGGGACCATCTGTTTGTACATGCATACATGTGCTTTTCTCTTAAAATCAAATTTCACAATAATCTAGCTCAGTTAACAAATAAAGAAAAATGATACTCCTCCAATTGTAAATGTAAGAATTAAATAACTAATTTATAGATCATATTAAGAAAATTAGTTAAATTAATTATTTATATAAAAATGTGTACGTATTATTTTTCCAAGAGTATGTACCCATTTTAATAATTTGCATTGAATACTATTCCATTTATGAAAAGCCCCATAATATGTACAATCAATAGAGAGGGTTTAAGAAAAAAGTTAAAAATTTGGAAGTCAAAATGTATTGAGATTTTACATTTAAGATAAAAATAAATCCTTCCACTAGTTCTTACTTTTAGTATCGGAGGAGTATGAACATAACTTTAATTAGAACTTGGAAAGAATGATACATTTCATATATAAAATATTGCATTTCAGAAACTGTATCATTTCATGTTGAAGGAAATGGAACATATCATCTAAATGATGAAGAAATTAATATGAAGGCGTACGATATATATATATGAGCACGCGTGAAAAGGGAATCTACATGCCCTCCATGCATTCTTATTGTTGTGTCTTATATATAAAAAATAAAGACAATGAGATAATGATAAAAGAATCTCCAAAAGAATTGGGGGCATCCATGAGATGGATATTCCGTTGACAAGATATATAGTGCGATGACATGCAAGCAAATCACAAAAAGAGAACTAAAGAGATTTGCAGTAGTGTATTCACTTATATCATCCCACTAATATATATCCATATATATGTAAGCTAAAAATGAAATCTCCCTGCTGAATCCCATAGCAAGTTCCATTTTTGTGTAAATTTTTTAAGGGTTTAATGTTTTTGTTTTTGCTGTAGAATTTTTTTTTTTGGGGTCTGATACACTTATATAAAGTGAGTGAGTTCCATTGTAAAGAAAAGAGAGATAAAATATTAGTGGGGTCCACTTACTTTTATATGAGTGGCAGAAAAATATTTCTGGGTAAATACAGAAATATTAAACCCCTCTTTAACGTGCAAAATAATGTATCAACTTTTTTGCTATTGTGAGACATCTATATATATATATATCAACAAATTCATACACATATAGAGAATATCTTTTAATAGTATTAATAATTAAGGTTGAAATGAATTAGCTAGCTAGCTAGGTTTTGGAAGTTCTGAGGCACGTATGCGATTTGTAGTTATTTCATTGAGAATTTATAAAAGTTCATGCCATCCAATATCTTTTTTATGTTTTTCAAAAGCAGCATGATTTATGAGCAGAGTACAGTGAGATTCTTTTGGCTAAAAAAACAAAACAATGAGATTCTTTAAATCGAAGAGTGTAGAAGTATGTGTGTGTGTGTGTATACGGACCCCCACCTCTCAGAAAATCGCCCTAAACATATAATCATATATACATGGAATTGACTCAGTGCTACTGTATATGTGTTATTTACGACTTGAATTGCAATTACTTAAACTTTAATTTGATATTTTACTAGAATGAGATGCGGTAGATTCATGACTTGCAAATACTACAAATTCATGTCTTTTTTGGTATATTGATGTATTTAATTAAGACAAGCATTCCTTGTCCTTATTATGGCCAAATTAAATACCAGAATGTTTGCTTTATATCTCAGTGAACATGTTTGTTTTTGGGTAGACGAGAGGTTGTTGGGTTAATGTTAGTTATTAAATTAAAACAGACATATGTTCCACATACATGATGATCAAACCATTTATCAGCCTCCACTCTCACCCCATTCGTTTTGAATAATTAATGTCCTGAGAAGAAGAAGAAGAATTTTATGGATTTTAGTATAGCCTGTGATTAAATTTTCTTTTCAACCTAGAGAACCTATGAACTTGTTTGGGTTCTAGATATTAGTCTCATTGATTATTTTTGATTAATTTTATTTCAGTTTATTTAATCTTGTATTTATTGCTATTACTTAGTAATTGGCCATTATTAAGCATGTTTTAGGAATTTAGGGTTGAACTTGGAAGATGAAATCTTAAATTGACCTTGGGATTAAATAATATGGAATTAGGTTTTAATCTAATTTGTGTCTACTAGAAGCTCCGCATAATCAAGTTAGAGTGAGCTTGATCTAAAACGCATCTTATTTAGTTGTGTGAGACATTACATAATTAATTAAGGTAGGTATATAAATGGACCGAAAGGCATTTATAGACATTAATACTCTAGATTAGCTGATTAAGTTAAGTCAAAATTAATTAGTGATGATAAAATCTAAGAAACAAACAAGGAATTAGTGACTCTAGGTTGCTCGTTGGATTATTGTGGTGGTTTCTTTATTTTAATTCTAGTTTTAATTTCTTTTCTCTTAATTAAATTCAATTTGTTTCGCTCAATTTAAATAAAAGTGTAAAATTAGTGTTTAACTGAAGTTTGTAATACTAAGTCCTTGTGGAACGATACTTTTCTTATTACTTTATTACTTGATACGACCCGTATACTTGCGGAGTCTATAGACTATAAAGTTTTGTTCTATCAAGTTTTTGGTATGCGTGTATGTGTAGCAATGTTGTCAAAATCGAGTTTCAAAGTAGAAACGGAAGAGGATGGTAGAGACGTAAATCGTAGAAACGATACGAAACGTAAAGTTTCTAATACTTTAGGTAAAGATACAAAATAATATATATATAGACACACACACACACACACACACATATATGTATAGATATAGACACTCACACGGGTGTGTGTGTGTATTTATATATATGTACATGCACGTAAAAAAATTTAAATCACTATTCAAAATTTAATGAACAACTTTATATTTAAAAGATATAAATCACATAACTATATAAGATATAAATCCAAAAACAGAGTTTAACAACTCCTACAACCAAATTCCAAAACATCAAAAGAATAAAATTTAACAATTCATAAATTATATCAGTTGATTCAAATCAAACATACATCAACTTATTTGCAAAACTTGGAATGTTCATATCATGACCATTCATAGGTTTCTTCACTTCAACTTCAATCAAGCTTTTTCCTATCATGGACATCAACATCCAAGTTATCTACATCATCCCAATCTTCTTCATTTTCCACTATCCAATTATCATCGGATGGAAGATCATCAAAATTATATGCATGAGAGTTTTGAGCTATCTTTTTCTTGTCCAATTTTGAATTGCCTATCACAAAAACAACATTATTTATAGTCTTTTGATTTTGGGCAATTGAAAATAAGGATTTTGTTTTGTTTTAAGTAAAAATGATAAAAATATAAGTTTTTACTTTTTTTAAGCATAGTTTTTATCGGTTTTTACTCAAGGACAGTTTTTATTTGCCTCTTAACACATTGTAATACCCGGATTTTAGCAAATCTGGAATTCTTGAGATAAGATAAATTAATGAATATTTTGATGAAGCAAATTCATAAGTTAAAACTATTATAGAAAATTGTTATAATTGTTGAGTAAATTGTCAAAAAAGTTACAGAAAAATCAGATGAACGAATGACTAAAAATGCAATAATGGTGATAAAAACAGTCTAAAAACATTATGATAAATACGAAAGATCATGAAAAATTATGAGAAAATTATGGGAGTATTATCTTTAATTATGAGAATTTAATAAATTATTTCAGAGGAAATAACATGAAGAAAAGTTTACAAAGCATTTCGAACCATAAAGTAACTCGATGAGGTAAACATTGTTAATATTTTACATAGGATATAAAATGACAATGTCGGTATAAAAGTTTGTAAGATAACAATATACTGTAAAATTGGTAAAGATAAATATATGAAGGAACCTGATCCTAAAAAGATCATTAAACAAAGAAATTAGGTCCGATTAAGCCTTAACGAAGGGGGGTAAAACGAGAATTTTTGGTAAAAAATATTATATTTTTTTAAATGGAAAAAATTATGGAAAAATAATTAAAACTGAATTTTAAAATTAAGGGGTTGAAATTCTTAATATTTTTAATTAAAAAGAATTGTTTAAATAATTAAAATGATAATTAGAATAAAATAATAATATAATGCGGTGAGTCGAATTATAGACAGTAGAAGGGAAAAGTTAGAAATAAATTCTACGGGTAAACCAGAGGTAAAAGTCTTTTCAGACTGGTCAAATTAAGAACAAGTGAATTTTTACACGAAGAAAGAATTTACCGTGCGTTGTTTCCGCAACCGAAAACCCTAATTTCAAATAAGACGAAAAGTTGATCGATAGAGTAGAGTCGATAGGCAAAGTGAGAACCAATAGAAACAATTGCGTCTTTTTAAACATGAGATTAAGTTAGGCAACAACTGGACGTTTTACGATTCAGTGAATTGTTGTCCAGAAGTTGGTTTTATCGGAAGCGATTTCCGTAACCGGACGCGTTTGTCCGAATATCTTCCGACGTACCGGAAAATACCTGGATATGATCAAAAAGAGGATCAAAATAGATAATATGAAGGAGGATGAAAAGATCTCCAAAGTTACATGCCCGGATTTTTGAGTTTCGTGAAATCGCGCGAAACGGACACGTCGGGTAGCTTTATCGGGTGGAGGCCATAAAGCAAGAGCCATCATGGATGACAACTCATCCATTGACTTTAGGGCTCTTAGATGTCGATCTTGACCATGGATGGCCAAGAGTGTTTTGTCCTCAAAAATGCGATCCAACTACGAATCCGATCGAAGACTTTTGTGGAAATTCCCACCTTGTCCCTATTTTTCCCTATAAATAGCAAGCTCTCTTGCTCTCATTCTTCACACCAAATCCGAATCCTAGAGAGAGGTTCTAGAGAGAAAGCTCTGGAAAAATTCTCGCCTTAGCCCCGAGTAAGTTCTTCGTCCTTAGTTTTTAGTTTCCGTAGTTCTTTCGGTAGTTATAGTAGAGAACCGTTGTTTTGATCTAGGAAGTTTCGAGAATATATTCCTATGCTTGTTTTTAAGCCTCATTGCATTGAAAGATGCCTGACGAGGTAAAAACATAGTGAGGATAATTTTGAAATGGAGTACGGTCAAAGTAACGAAGTTCTGGCGAAATTCCGCCAAATTAGGGGTAGAAGGGCAAAATGGTAATTTTTACCTAAAATGCCAGTTATGATTTCAAATCACTAATGAAAGTGATATTACTCGATAGGGCATCGAAACTCGATTTGCTTTCGTTGCCGTTCTGCCCGACGTGCGTCGAACATTTCACGTTTTTCCGCGGTAAGTACCTAACGTCGTCAACGAAGGTACGGACGCGTCTTTGTAACACTAATCTTGTGCTTTTTAAATGCATATATGTGATAGATACGTTCGTAGACCGATATACGAGACAATTTTTACACGGGTTATAGTCATAATAACGTCGTATGTTTTTCTAGCGCGAGAACACGAGTGGTATCGTGGCACCGGTGAATAGTGCAAGTCGTTATTGTTGTTTTACATTGTGGGGCTTTACATACTTTGCGTAATGCTTATGTTTTGTCGGCATAATGATCATGCATCTCGTATGCTTATGTAGTGATATACCGTTGTATTGTCTAGAATATCTCGTTATCCGTATACTTTGTATTGTTTGGGTTTGAGATTAACCGTTACTCGAGATTCAATGCGGTAAATTGAATCTCGCTATAGCTTCGGGATCCGGAGGAATACGGATCGAAGATCGAGGCAAGCAAACGAGAGACGTGCGCCCGAGACTTATCTATCTTTACCGCTTTCAATTATTCACTTTCAAACTCTAGGATTAATGTAATCATTACAATGTTACACTGTGGTTGATGCTTTTTATGAATCAGTTACTTTTTCGCTCCAATGCTCTACTCTGATTACTCTGCTTGAAATATTTGGAAACGTTTTTTAAAAAAAAATATTCCGCCGTTTTCAAATGGGATGTTACACATATCACTCTATTAAAAACGTAAATTTTTACATTTTTAGGTTAGTTTTTTACAACAATGGTGTGTAGAGTGAATCCCACCACCAGCAATAAAATCCACTTTTATAAATGTCTACCAATGAACCTAATTATTCAGGCATTCTCAAGGTCTTCAAGTATATAGCTGCGTCCTCCAAGTCTCATAACTAGCTACTACTACCTCTTCCTTCTTCCTCTTTTGTACTCTCCTTCAGTATAATACTGAGCAAAACCAGATGTAGCAGAGAGAGAGACGTTGGTAGCCATATATATGATGGAGTATTTGAAAGAAGTAGAAGGCAAAAGAGTGCACGACGTCGTTTATGATGAGAAGAAGAAGAATGAAGCAGAAGCAGAAGCGGTAGAATGGGTGAAGGGATCTGTTATAGTAGGGGCGGGTCCATCGGGGCTAGCTGCAGCAGCATGCCTGAAGGCGAAAGGAATACCAAGTCTGATACTGGAGAGAGCCAATTGCTTAGCTTCAATGTGGCAGCTCAAAACCTACGATCGTCTTCGTCTTCATCTCCCAAAGCAGTTCTGTGAGCTTCCTCTCATGCCCTTTCCCTCCAACTTCCCTTGCTACCCAACCAAACAGCAGTTCGTGGCCTACCTCAAGGCCTATGCCGGCCGCTTCGGCCTGAGGCCGGCGTTTGGGAGGACTGTGGTGAGCGCCAAGTACGAAGATGATGTGAAGTGTTGGAGGGTGAAGACGAGGAGGGATGAGGAGGAGAGAGAAAGAGAGTACAGGTGCCGGTGGCTGGTGGTGGCGACGGGGGAGAATGCAGAGGAGGTGGTGCCGGAGATAGAGGGGATGAGTGAGTTTGGAGGGAGGATAGAGCATACAAGTTCGTATAAGAGTGGAGATATGTTGATTGGGAAGGATGTGTTGGTGGTGGGGTGTGGAAATTCGGGGATGGAGGTATGTTTGGATCTATGCAACCACAATGCCAAGCCTTCTCTTGTTGTTAGAGATACGGTAATCTCAGCATCACACTCCTCTCCTCACCTTTTTTCTTCTCTCTCAGGCTCTATGCGCCTACATGCTACCCCAAATTTTTTTCCTTGTTTCTTTGAATCATTAGATTCTGAGTGACATTTCAATATCTTATGCCTACAAATGGTGTTGTTTTCAATTTGGAATCAAAAGTGATTATGGTCCATAATTAAGCTGGATAAAGTGCAAAAGTACCAAAAGAATTTGAGTGTGCTTATGTTGTCCCTTCTTGGAATAATTGGCTTGCATGCGCAACAGCTAAAACATTCCATACATCAATTAATTTCAACCTAAGATTTATAATTAACAACACCATCAACACATACAAGATATTAATGATTAATTCTTAATTAAGTAATGGTTGATCATTATGATCAGGTGCATATATTGCCACAGCAGATGTTTGGGAGATCAACGTTTGGATTGGCCATGTGGCTGCTGAGGTGGCTGCCGACAAGAGTGGTGGATCAGTTTCTGCTGATAATGTCACATCTCATGCTTGGAGACACCTCTCGATTGGGACTTCATCGTCCCAAATTGGGTCCTCTTCAGCTCAAGAACTTGTACGGCAAGACCCCTGTCCTTGATGTTGGCACCATCTCTCTCATCAAATCTGGCCAAATTAAGGTTAATTCTCTCATCAAACCTTAATCAATTAGTCATCTTCATTAAGATTAGTTTCATTCTCTAATGCTTGCAATAATATAACGCACACAACAGGTTCTTCCAGGAATCAAACGACTGAAACATCTTGCTGTGGAGTTTGTTGATGGCACTGTACATAATTTTGATGCCATTATTCTAGCTACCGGTTACAAAAGCAACGTACCCTCTTGGTTAAAGGTGCTTTTCCTTTTAATCCTCATACTTGTTTGGATTATTTTAATTATAAGAAATAAATATGTGAGAGAAGTTTTGTCTCCTAAAACGTAATTTAAAGTACTTTTTTTAAGAGTTTCCAAATACTCACTTAATTTATAAAAGTGTAAATTACACAAAATTCACCTAACTTGGGGCCATGTGACCTTTCAAACTTGATAATGAATTTTCTTGAGCTTTCAAGTTTGTCCAATTAGCCCCCAAATATAAATTATATATCCGTTGATTGACATGTATCCTATGTTTGGATGGGAGGAAACTTAGAGAGAGAGAGAGAGAGTACTAAGAAGCTTTTTACTATTTTAGAAAGTTTTCATTCCCATTATTTTCTTATTTTCTATTGTCTTCTCACTTTTCCTTTCAAGCCAAATATAGGGGTAAATAACCCCCTATACTTTAAATTTTGTGGGGATATAAGTGATGTACAACATTTACTATATGTGAGTTATCCACATAAATGTAAGAGTTTAGGGGTTCATTGTAAAGTATCAAAAGTTAAGAAGTTGTCTATCTGTATACGGTCCAAAGTTCAGATCAAGAAGTAATGTATACATAATTTATCCTTTATGAAAATTAGTGCTAAACCTTACAAAAGTTATGTTACCATATCTAAATGATCTTATTATTATGAATGATCAATAGGGCAGCGAAATGTTCAGTGAGAAAGACGGGTTGCCAAGGAAGCCATTTCCAAATGGGTGGAGAGGAGAGAATGGATTGTATGCTGTAGGCTTCACCAAACGTGGATTGCTTGGTGCCTCCATTGATGCTCAAAGAATTGCACAAGACATTCAACACATTTCCCTCCAAAAGCCTGCACTTGCATGATGATGTCACAAACCTATATATATATATATATATATATATATAGAGAGAGAGAGAGAGAGAGAGAGAGAGAGAGAGAATGTGTGAGTATACATGATTTAGGTTTAGAAAAAGCAAGCAGGCCTGGCTTCTTCATGTTGCATTTTCCACACAATGTTTGACTTTTCTCTTATTCCTTCACACCACATTCAAAAGAAGCAAAAATAAAGCACACGCGCACATATATAGAATGTGTGGTTGCAATTTATTATATGCAGAAAAATTAGGAATTGGTGGGGGGATTATTTGTTTTGAGATCTGGCTTTAGTATATCTTTTCCTTTAGTGGGAGAAGAGTTTAGTTATAGTTTCTTGTCATATATTCTTGTAAATCGTGTGATTATTGTCATATTTACTTAGATAGCTAGCTACATGAATATCTTAGAGAGAAGGGTCTGCTTGGGTTTTTAATTTTATATATATAGTGCTGATTATGATATAAAGTTGTATTGGATGTGAGATGTTTGTATAGAAATTGCATGGTATATATATTTGTTTCCACAAATGTTATTTGACAATTTTCCATAAATTATTGATCAAACAAGAGATAATTTCGTATGCGTTTCTGGCATTAACTTCTTATTTGGACCAAAAAGAAAATCTCATCACTTTGACGGAAAATAATGGAAAAGATGCCTTTTGAAAGGAAAGGGGGGAAAATAAAGGTCCCATTCCCATGAATATCAAAGTGAACCTTTGGTTATCTTAATATTATTGCATTGCAGGGTCACCACCATTATTTAATAAGAATAATATATTTTAGGATTTAATTAAATGAATTACTTTTTATTTAATCCTTATCCTCATTGCTCTCTCTGTATTCTTATCATCATAAAAACTCGGACCACTTTGCTTCTTCAATGAATAGAAAAACACTGAATATGGATGAAAAAGAATATATCTAAAAAGAACAGCTGGAATTTGAAGTTGTAACAAGAACATATATTTGAACATGCCAAGATTGTCATATCTAGACCTCTATAGGCGGAGATGGTTTAAAAAATATGACCGGTAATATTTTTATATTAATAAAACTTTACACCGGTCACACTTACACGCAGTCTAAATAATATTTTTTAGACCGGTGGTAATGAATGCGATGTTGATAAATATTAAGACAATTTAAGAATTTAAATTCTTGTTAGATTGGACACTTATACATCCGATGTAAATATCCTTTTAGATGCCGTCGTTTCTTTATACCCAGTGTTAAATGTTTTAAAGACTCTTCAGCTTTCAAGGTAAACTTCTCAACTATGCATCTCTTTGAAATCTGAGGCCACTTCAATAAATGTAATCTTCATCTATCTTGTCTATTTAAACTCCTCATTGCTTTCGTTTCTTCATATTCAACTCCTCTTCCTCTCTTCTCTAGAATATCAATATGGTTCGCATTATGGCTAATTCTATTCGTCCTTCTTTTCCTTCTCCTCCTCTACAACCTCCACCACCTCCTCCTTCGCCACCTTCAGTGAAGCATCTTCTGCAGCACCTCCATGCAAGGGTAGATCATACCGACAGATGCTTTGGAAGACTCTTGGTAATGCTCCACACTATCGACAGCAAGTGAACCTTCTACTCGACGCCAATGACGTTGAGTACAATATTTGGATGATACCTTCCCTTCCTCTTCCTCCTCCTCCGCTTTCGGCAATAAGGAGGAATATTGATGGGTTTTTTTTATTATGTATATTAATGTTTTTCTAAATCAATGTACTGATGTTGTCTCAATCTTGATCTTGTTCACGTCTCTTTTATCTTTGTTCCGTTGTTGTTTCTATCTTTGGGTTGATAAGTTAATTTTATGATAGAATATATATAATTAATATTAGTAAATTAAATTTTGATTATATTCAAACCAGCTATAGTGGCACAAGGTCTAAATATGTTAATCTAAATCGTCCTTTAAGCATTTTCTAGTTTAAATGCCATTTATCTTTCTAGCATTACATTTTTATTTATATTGGATAAGATGTGCATCTTGTCTCTTAGTTATTGTTTATACTGCATTTCAAATACAATTGGTGTAAATACGTAACATTTCAACTTCCAAAGCCTATCATAACGTCTCATCAATATCAACTGAACTATCTGGTTATCAATCCCATTCATAAATACCAAGGCACCTTTAGTTCCTAAGTTCAAATTCAAAAGTTTCTTTCTACTTTTCTCTTTGTTGTTTGATCGGTAACACTTCCACTAATGGAAAAATCAAAGAGGTAGCGTTCCCGCTCTCCTCCTTCGGCAATAGCTACCAGCGGTTTCTCTTCACCGCCTTCCTTTAACGTTGGAGGAAATCGCTCAAGCCATCTTTTGCCTCTAGGGCACCATTCTGGAGGTCATGGAGAGGCAAGATCGCTTCTTTGAACAACTGGAGGAGTTGGCGGTGGTGTTTAACAACATCGTCAATGGTTTGGACTAGGCGGCGAATCTCCTGGAAGATGATGATCTTTTGAAGGCCTAGGTTTCAAGAACCCCCATTTATAATATTTTGATATAGTTGTTATTTTGTGACCATTCATCATCATATATATAACATTTTGATGTAATTTTGATTTCAAATTTGCATCTATAATGCCGCCTTTTGGCGATGATCAATGAAATTTTTTCTATCTTTTATGGCTTGTGATAGTTCCTGTTAATGATCATCATATACCTCGTGTTATTAATCCATTGTTGATGAAAAGGTTTCAACCTTTAGACGAAATTAAGTTCTTGTTTCTATGATTTTATTCTATGTTCTGAAAATTACATTTTAGACCAGATGATTTGAAAGACGGTGTCGTTATGAATTTAAAATGTTTTAAACATATTGATACTGGTCTTTAATGAGAACCAATCTAGAAAAGGTTATTGACTCTGGTCTTTAATGAGAACCGGTTTAGAAAATGTTGCTCTAAGTATATATATTCACTTTCGCGCTTAGTCTTCATCTCTAGCCTCTCTTAGTCCCGCACGTGTGCTATCCCTCTCCCCATCACCTTTGGCTGCCGTGATGTCTCTTTCTACTATCAAGATGGCTTGGTATTCCTTTTCGTTGAGCTCTCCCTCTTCGTCATCTCCGTTTTGCTCTCACGTTTGGTAAACATTGTTGCTTTTCACAAACCCTTAATAGATGTTTTGCTGTCATGTTTTATTAGTGGTCTCTTTCATTGTCTTTGTTTGCATAGAATTTTTAATCGTTGTCTTTCACAAACCCTCGATACTCCTTTTCTTTTCTTTTTTTTCAAAACCTCGAGGCTTACTCCTTTTATTTCTTTACAGAACTGATTTTTACGCCTTTTCGTTCTTATGCCTTTTATCCTCTTAACAAGGTGCACACACCTTGTGTCCTCGACCACCACATATATCACAATGTTGAACCTACAATGGAAATGGACATACAAGGTGTGCTTATATTGTAAAGAGGCTAAATGGACGTACAAGGTGTGCTTGATCAATATTCTCTTTGGTTGGTTGTTACAAATTTTTGAAATTTTGCATGGCAGGTGACCTTGTCTTTGGGAAAAACACCAAAGTACGGTTTATTTAAGAAAAATATACCGGATTAATACACCTTTTAAACTTATTACGAAGTAATGCGTCAAACACCAAGTTTGACGACGTTTCTAGTGGCGTCACCCCATGTGACGCCATCGCAGCCGCCGCGTCGGTGACTCCGACGCAAGCCGGGACACGCGTGTCGAGGGAATCCCGACGTTGCGTCGAGATTCCCCGAACCCCCCTTTTTTTCTCCAAAAACCACCCCCCATTTAATCCTTCCCCAAAACACCCCCCGAGTTTTTTCCCTTCGAAAACACCCCCCCATTTCGATCCTTCCCAAAACACGCGCCCCCTCCCCCCTTTTTCTCTCGAAAAACACCCTCCCTTTTCATTCAATCCTTCCCTTCCTCATTCATTCATCTGATTCCTTCCTCTCATTTTCTTCATTTTCCTTCTCTTTTCCTCTTCCATTCAATCCTTCCTCCTCCTTCATCCGATTCCTTCCTCTCTATTTCTTCATTTTCTTCAAATAACAACAACGAAATTGCAACTAAGCGAAGAAGAAACACGAGTGTACATATGGATCTAAAAAATGAATGAAGAAACTGAATGAACGGAGTTTGCGAGATGAGTGAAGGAGTGAATTGTGATGGTGGACGGAGGGAGTTTGAATATGAGTGAAGGAGTGAATTGTGATGGTGGGCGGAGGGAGTTTGGATGTGAGTGAAGGAGTGAATCTTTGGAGGATGGAGGGAGTGAATTATAAAAGGAAGAGAATAGGGGTTCACGGGTGTAATTTGGGGGTTCCACGCATACAAAAATTGGGGGTGTTTTTCACGTGTACAAAAAGGGGGGTGATTGGGGTTGGCCGGTTGGGGGTCACAAGTTGAATTTTTTTGGGGGGTGGGATTGGGGTGGGGGTCGACTTGTGGGGTGGGGTGGGGTGGACGATACAAAATTTGGGGGGAGGGGGGTGTTTCACTTGTGGAAAAGGGGTGATTTGGGTTGGGGGTCACGAGTTAATTGGGGGCGATTGGGGTGGGGCCGGGGTCGGGAATCCCGAGGGTGGGGCCGGGCGCGTCGGGAATCTTGACGCAAAGTCGGGATTCCCCGACACGGTGTACCGATCGCGTCCCGGGTCACCCGACGCGATGAGCTAAGTGGCGTCACATGGGGTGACGCCACTAGAAACGTCGATCAAACTTGGTGTTTGACTCGCATTACTTCGGTAATAAGTTTAAAAGGTGCATTAATCCGGTATATTTTTCTTAAATAAACCGTACTTTGGTGTTTTCCCCCTTGTGCTATATGCAGTGGTGTTGATTGTGGCATATGCCCTAGTCAGTAGGTTGGGATTAATTCAGGCCTACTAACACCACCACATATATCACAACGTTCAACCTATGATGAAAATCTGCACAAGACATGCATACATAGCACAAAGGATGGATGAGCACCAAACAAGACCAATTTATGAGTTGAGACATGTCTAATATGTGATATGTGTGGTGGTGTGGGTAGGCCAGTATATTCATGATTGTTTCAAGTTTAATGTAGCTCGTGAACATATGGTCTATACATAATACATTGAATTTGAAGTAAGTGGGGATAATTACATGGCCAATCAACACCACTACACATAGCACAAATGGTAGATGAGTGCCAAATAGACCATATTTTGATGAGTGTGAAAATGTTATGAATAGGCCAATATTCTTTCATTTGTTGTTTGCTCCAAATGCAATGCAGTTCTTCAACATATGTAATACATCACATATGCAGTAATTATGTTATGTAGTATACATGTTAACGAGCTTTATTATATTTGCACAGAGGCAATATTTAATATTCATTACAATGGATTTGTATTTGATATGCTTCTTACTAGTTTTTTTTTTTTTTTAATTACAGAGAGGAGTATGAAGAGCACTAAAAAGACATGTGAAGAGCTTTAAGTAGAGTGTTTTTTTTGTAGCTATCATTTTTGTTTTTGTACACATTTGAAGAGCATTAAATAATCTGATATAATATGTAGCTCCATGTAATTAAAAATAGGGGATTGGATGAACAATGTTGGAGGTTGCAGATACATGCAAGCCCTACCTTCCACATGTATAAATATAATATTCCTTTTATGCTTGTTGCCATCTTATAAGTTCTTTGTGTGATACATGAAAGTTTACATTTTTTTTTCTATTGGCAGTATAATCTTTGTAGTTGTTATAGTTATTGTATGCGATTTTTGTCCATGGAATTCATCATGGTTTGAATTGCGAAACTTGTGATTATGGCAATGATGCAATTTATTGTATCATTCTCATAGTGGCAAGTTTCACAAATCCAATCTTTACGAATTCCATAAACAAAAGTTTACATACACTTACGTTAATTGAATCTTGTTTGCCATGCCTTTGTTCTTTTCAAGTTTTTTGTTTGTTTGTTTGTTTGGATGCCCCTCCTTGAAAGGGATTTGATCATTATTGAGAATTGGGTGGGAGCATCGCTTATAATTTTAACCCCGATGTGTGGGAGCAGTAGATGTGTGGTTTGTATCGTCGATCATCCTTAAATTCGAATGCAACCCCCTTTGGATTAGGTGTTAAATTTACTAATCTTAGCTATTTTGGTTCTTTTGAGATTTCAAATAGAATATTGCTTTGGCCTATCTCAGTTTTAGATGATAAAGGTGGAGTATCTTATTTAATAAAGCTGAGTCTAACATAGTTTCTATTCAAACTAGATAATTCTATTTTATGTCATTGAATTTGGTCGTGTGATGAGGTCTTGGTTGAGATGAAAATCAAAGTAAAGACCAATAATAAGGAGCTACTCGACTAAGCGGAGTAACAAGGTAGGGCCGGTCATCTAGTCTTGGAAGGAAAAATTCGTTGAGCTAGATGACCTGATGATGATTGGGAAAATCAACTTTTAAATGAGTGAATTGATACAATCAACGCCAGGTCATTTAGGTCAACAAAGTTTTCCTTCCAAGTCTAGATCACTAGCTTTATGTTTTTCATCATCCAACTTAGAGTTATTAATCATCAGCATGTCAGTAATATTTCCACCTAGTCCGTTATTACTTCCTCATTATTGGCCTTCAATTTGGTTTCCTTATCAACCAAGACCTCCCCATGAGATCATATTCACACATATAAAATACAGTTCTTATACTTGTATATTAACTCTGTAATACTCAGGTTCATTAAATAAAAATCTCATCCTTTACCACCTAAGAATGGGGTAGGGCAAGCAGCGCCATTTCATATTTGAGGTTCAGAAGGATCAGAATGCATAAGTATGGTAACCTACCAGCTAATCCATGGGTAGTTGCATTCAATGGTAAGGATGCTCACAATAGGAATCATGCATCAATAGCATGCAGATGTTTGGCCTAAAATTTCTTTCACTAAATCTAATACTAAAAAAATCATCTAACTCCTTTGGAGGTGGGAAAAATGCAAGCAAAAAAAGTAAACTTTGAAAAAACAAATGACGGAATTAAGATTAACTAATTATCTAATAGTATAGTGCTTTAGATTCATGGTTATTAGTTATATTTATTTTTATATCGATTGCATTTTTGTTTTAAGGGCTGTCGGTAGAATTCATATTGCATAATATAACTTTTAGATAGAATAATAATATCCAACAAGGCTTCTGTGAAACAAAATAAAGCGTACATTTTTTTTTATAAAAAAATCTCACTTTTTAAACTAAGTATGAAATTACTTGGTCTAAAGATTGAACTTTTTGTGTGTGTTATAAATTGAAACTTTTTAACGCCAGGTATCTAACCAATCGGTTTGAAAAAGTAACTTTTATGCCGGTCATATGTCCAGTTTAATAATGACAGACCTTTTAGATCGGTCAATACAAGATCGGATCTAAACCCGGTCAAAAAATCCAATAACAACCGATCATAAAAGCCTTTTTTTCTTCTTAGTATTGTATAACAATATTGCTAATAAAATTTGGCCTAATTGATAAAAACTTGTATAATGTCCCATGAGAATGTGGGTTTAAATTTCATTGTAGATGTACGGTTCTTATTGATGAACAATCCGTATGTGCTTCATTAATAAACACAATGTATGACATGAGGCATGAATTCTCCTAGATTAGCAAGACTATGAAATTCAACTCATCTAAACTTTATGTTTAAGATCAATATTTATATTCATGTAATTATTGTCCTTAACTCAGAAATCTTTGGAAGATTCATTGAGCTGAAAGTTTTAAATATTTTTTTTCCAAATTAACTCATATATTTCAATTTAAAAAAGGTGAGTTTCAAAGCAACAGTAAGGCTGCAATCCCTACTTGGAGGTCATGTATTCAAATCCTAAAAACAACCAATCCACTAATGGGGTTAAGGCTGTGTATATTTATTACTCATAGAACTCATCTAGTTGGAGCTTTGTGTACCGGGTCGTTCTTTTAACTCATATATTACTCATGCTCATATGGGTGCTCATATTGGTTTGAAAATATCATAATAATGTAACACAACACATACACTACTATAGAAAGCACTTTTAATGTCCGTTTTTAGGACTGTTAGACGACTATTTTCAGGGGGTAGTATATGAGTGATATTGAAAAGTATTAACATAGACGACTGGTTTTAATATAGTTGTTGTTATTCAAGCTACAACGGTCGTTATTAAACAACCAGTCGTTGTATGTCGACCATTACAATGACTGGTTTATAAATAACTGTCGTTGTATGTTGTTATATATTTACGTTTATTTGAAAAAATGATCACTTAGAACGAATGTTTTATGAGAAACTGTCGTTGTAAGTGTACCGTTAACAATGACTGTTATGCCTAAACCTGTTGTTTATATATATATATATATATATATCTCTCTCTCTCTCTCTCTCAAAAAAAAAAAGATCACTTACAACATCTAGTTTATGAGTAACAATTGTTGTATGTGACCATTACAACAACTCTTTTATTAAAACCAGTCGTCTATATTTTTTTTAAAAAAAATATATTTGTTTTTCTATCCATAACCTTTTTTAGATACAAAACCAGAATAGGGAATAAAGAAAATTGAGTAATAAACAGCCAATTCCCATAACAAAGAATAACTAAAACTGAGTTATATACATTATAACACCTTGCATATATACAAAAGTTATCTAGTATGCACAAGTTAATAAGTTAATATAATCTACTATTTCCACAAGTGTTTCTAAACCATTACACTAAGTAAAAAAAACTTTCATCCATATCTATACATGTTTTATATGTTCTAGAAGGTGTCCCTCAAAAGGTTTCTTACCATATTAATGTCTTCCTTAGCGTAGGGTTCCTCTTAACCAAAAATCTGCGAGGAAAATGAAGAACAAGTTAACATAAATCAATCAAATTAATGAAATAACTAACAATTCACTTACAAGAACAAAAAGGAAAATCATTTGAGAATGAAGAAATGATAATCTTGTCAAACACTGAAGTAACTCTACTAATGATAATGTTATACATATTTAGTACGACATAGTAACCGCACTCAATTTTTCCTAGTTGGCGAGGGCACTGTACATCAAAAGAAAATGGTCAAAAAGAATTAAGGCAATATTAAGTGATTGTCAATTGAAGAACTTGAATTTAAACAACTTACTTTCGGCCGGTACCACTTTGTGCTAATAACTTAAGGTTGGCACTTCTTACCCAACATATAATACGTCTTTAGCATGATATCATTAGAATGAAAAGTAGAAGACGATAAAAACAAATTGTTCAAGTAAAAAACCAATAATTTACAAACAATTTAACTTACGTCTTGAAAATGAATTTGATCTTTTTGCTTGGCATGAGAACCAAGGAATCAAACCAATAAATCTGGTTGATCAAGGGGCAAGCAACGCATAGACTCCAATGATAACTATAACATATATAGATTAAAATGAGGTTAACTAACATAATACTTCGTAACTTAACAAACTGGGTAAGCCTTAAATAGGTAAAAAAAAAATGTACTTGCCCGTCAAAAATTGGTGCTAGATAACACGGAAACTAACTCTCTCCAATTCCATATCCCATATAGGTCGTCCTCTCTACCATCGTGTTCCCAGACTTTGTTGTACTCATAGGACATAAGAATCCATACTTCGTGTTTGTCTAGTGTTAGAGACGCATTTTGTAGAAGTAGCTATCGTACAATAAGAAGTGGGATTGAACACTTTCTTAGATTTCGCTTGATCCTTCTCTGGTTGGAGGGAAGGGGAGGCAAAAGAGGAGAAAAGTCATTTGTGGTGGGGCCCACAAGAGTTTTCCTCTCCATTAAATTTTTTCCCTTCCCTCCCCTCCAACCAAACAAAGCCTAGCATTAATGGCAAGATTGTGTGTTCGTGTTGTCGATGCAAGTTTAAGAAGTGGCATACATGAGAAGGTGTTATAGAACAACTTCTTTTGAAGCCTTTCCCGGAAGAATATACATTCTGGGAAATTCATGGTGAGAATCATGGTATGAGATATGGGGATCATCTTCCTCGAAGCTCACAAGTAAGAAATCAAGTAGATCAAGATGATCCAGTTAATGAAGCTGTTCGTGATGCTTTTGGTTTTCAAGACGACAACTTCACGGCGTGAATTTTGGTTTTCAAGACGACAACTTCACGGCAACCGTTTTTTCTTCGAAATGATGCAGCTCGGGAATTTTTCAGCCTTATGGATAAGAGTAATCGTCCTTTGTATCAAGGTTGTAAAAAATACTCCAAATTATCTTTCTTGATCAAATTGTACCATATCAAGTACTTGTGTGGGATCACTGATAAGGCAATGTCGATGTTGCTAGAATTACTATGGGATCCTTTCCCTGACGTGGACATTCTCACAACCTTCTATGAGGCCAAAAAGATAATTAATAGATTATACTTGAACTATGAAAAAAATGATGCATGGCCCAACGACTATATGCTTTATTGGGGAGAGCACGCTTGCAGGGAGACTTGTAAGAAGTGTCACACTTCAAGGTTCAGGACAATTTGGAAGGGGAAAAAGCATAAGAAGAAACCAACAAATATTCTCAAGTATTTTCCTTTAAAACCTTGCCTACAAAGATTGCTTATGTCATTTAAGTCAGCTGAACATATGAGGTGGCATGAAGCTGACAAGAACAAAGATGGTAAACTCAGACATCTACGGGATGCTGAAGTGTGAAAAGTGTTCGACTTAGACTTTCTAGATTTCATGCGGACCCTAGAAATGTTCGTTTTGCTTTAGCGACCGACGACTTTAATCCGTTTAGGAATCTTAGCACAAGCTATAGTATATGACTAGTTGTCTTAATACCCTAGAACTTGTCCCCCTGATTGTGTATGAAAAAAGCTCATTCATTATGTCTATGATCATTCCAGGCAAAAAGGCATCAAGAAATGATATCGATGTGTATCTCCAACCGCTTATTACGGAGTTGGTGGAGTTGTGGAATGACAACGTCAAGACGTATGACATGCACGAGAAGACATTGTTCAACTTACTTGCGGCCTTGATGTGGATGATAAGTGACTTTCCTGGCCTAGGGAACATTATCCAGGTGGAATATGCATACCGGCCTTGCGTGTCCAACTTGCAATTTTGACTCTGACTCAACGCGCTTTCCCCACAGTCGTAAGTGGTGCTTCATGGGTCATCGAAGGTTGCTCGATAGTACGCACACATTTAGGCCGCAATGCAATCGTTTCAATGGGCAACAGGAAAAAAAAGGACCTCTTCAGAATTTATCTAGTGCAAAGATCATAGAGCAGCTTCAGGATGTTGAATTTGAGTATGGAAAAAGAGACGATCCAGCAAAGGCCGGGACAAAGACTGCCAGGGCTTCTGGTTCTGCGCCTCAGTAATGGCAGAAGATAAGCATCTTCTTCATTCTTCCGTATTGGAAAGATAATTTGCTCCAACACAGTTTGGATGTCATGCACATTGAAAAAAATGTGTGTGACAATGTGTTATACACGATTCTAAACAAATCAGGCAAGTCAAAAGATCATCTTCAAGCAAGGAAAGATTTATGGGACATGGGAGTTCGTGGAGACGCGTGGCAGGATGAGCATGACAGATTTCAACGGGCAAAATTCACCCTGAGAAAACTGAATAAGGAAATCTTCCTCGCGACGTTGAAGAAAATAAAAGTTCCTGACGGGTATTCAAGCAACATTTTGCGATGTGTTGACGTGCAAGCTTGAAAGGTTGATGGGTTGAAGAGTTATGACTCACATGTGCTTATACAACAGTTACTTTTGCCTAACAAAAATACGCTGCCTCTCGACGAGTCAATCGTTTTGGTCGAGCTGTGTTCTTTCTTCCAGAAGTTGTGTTCTAAGGTTTTGATCGTGGAGGAGCTCAAGCAGCTACAACAAAAAATCATTGTTACTCTGTGTCATTTGGAGATGATCTTTCCTCCGTCCTTTTTCACGGTGATGGTTCACTTGACAATACACCTTGTTCACAAAACAAAGCTTGCTGGCTCAGTTCACTACCGATGGATGTATCCTATTGAGAGTTACTCATTTAAAATTAATTACTTCAGCATTACTTCCTAGTCGCACATTTCAGCATTGATATATTGACATTTTTCCTTCTTTACTTTATAGGTTTCTTAGGAAACTAAAATCTTACATGAGGAATAAGGCGTGGCCTAAAGGTTCAATAGCAGAAGATTATATATGGGATGATGTCTTGTATTTTTGTTCAAGGTACTTTGATGACATTACGACATCTTTTAATTGACCGCCTCGTGTAGACGATTGTCCTGAGCCAGAGCCATCGTCAACAGAGTTGTTAATCCCTTGTGTTTTTATACCAATTGGCGAAAGTGAGAACTTCAAACTGACGGCACTTGAGAAGTTTCAAGCACATAGACATGTCTTGATTAATTGCACTGAAGTTAAACCATACCTTCAGTAAGGATTGCACACAGATATATGTTATCATATATATTTCCTCACATTTTATACTTACATTTCATGCTCGTCATCGCATGTTTAATTGTAGGGAATTCAAGAGTCATGTGAAGCGTCAATTGAGGATCCGTTCACAGACATCCTCCGAAATTGATAGAAAGGTTCACAAAGAATTCTCGGGTTGGTTTACGAGGAGAATACTGAATTACCAAAACTCGCACTCACCAGAATTCAGAGCTCTTGTACTCGACCCGCTTGACCACTCCTAAAGATTTACGACATACAATGCCAATGGTTTCAAGTTTTGCACCGTTTCACGAGATTAGGGATTGCTGACCCAAAACTCGGGTGTTTATGGCACGTTTGGGACGAGAAGTTATGCGAGCAATGATGGGAACATGTAGTTCGGTGACGTACCGTATTATGAAAATATGCTTGATGTGGTCAAAATAAATTACTAAGGCCATTTCATCGTTACGCTGTTCAAGTGTTCGTGGGCGAATACGACAACATCTCGGGGACTCACGACTGACGACTTAGGCAACACATCAGTGAATTTCTCCCGATCTATTTACACTGGTCAGTCTGAAGATGATGAGCCATATATTCTTGCCTCAGAGGCACATCAAGTTTATTATGTCACCGATGAGAGGCACAAGGATTGGAATATATGGTGGTTCACTTAAAGCCTCGGGACCTTTACAACATGGGCGATGGTGATAATGTCGCCTATGGGAGTAAGCCATTCCAGCCCGCCATTTTTGAAAACTTCTTCCCAGACGGCGATGACAATTTACCTATAGTTTGGTACGTTATACGCTTTATGAAGTAATAACATTTAACTAAAGTTTAATTTGTGTTCAAACATATTAAACTCACAATTAACATTTTCTGCATACTTTTTTTGTAGGGATGCGACGAAGATTGACAAAAAAAATTATGCTTACGATTTAATCTGTCATTTTATTTTATTTTTGAAATGCTACAAATAAAAAACCGCTACAAAAACTGTTGCCTTAACCGCTACTAAATGAAAATGCTACAACAAACGTTATCTCAATCGCTACAAGTGTTACAGAGACATCAATATAAATACCCCCACCACACTTCATTTTATATACATCAGTTTCGTTTTCTACAAAAGTTTTCTCTCAATTTTTCTCATCGTTCTACATTTTCTCAAAGAGGTTAAGTGTTTGAAGAGGGTAAGTGCCATTCAACCGAGATCAAATATAAAGATCATCGAAATATTTCTTTTTATTTCTAACTTTGTGATACTATTTTTTTCTAATTCACAATTTTACGAACATTTTTTCAACTTTCCTTCCACTTTCACATACATTATTTTAAGAATTAAATATTATTTAAATGAAATCATAATTATTTATTATTATTCCTACACAATATTATTTTTTTACACCTATATATAATAATAATATATAATTAAATATCATATTTTAATTTCAATTATTTTTACTAAAAATATAAATAATTTATATTACAAGTTAATTAATAAAATAATCTAAAACATCTTTTTTATTTTTATAAAAAAAATTATTCCGTTGTAGCGGTTCCATAACCGTGAAAAATCTAACATAATAATTTATGCATACAAATCGAGGAAAAAAATTAGAAGGCGAGTGTAACATCCGATTTGAAAACGGCGGATTTTTTTTTTTAAAAAAACGTTTCCAAATATTTCAAGCGAGTAATCGAGTAGAGCATTGGAGCGAGTAAGTAATTTACATTACATTCAAAATATGGACCATAGTGTAAATGTATCGGATTACGATCATCGAGAATTCTCAAAAGTTAAAGAAACTAAAGAAAACGATAAATAATGTAGACACGTCTTGGCCTACTCCGGTGCTTGCCTCGATCGCCAAACATCGGTCCTCCGGACCTTGATGCTACAAATGAGATCCATTCCACATATGGATCTCGAGTAACGGTTAACCTTATGCTCAAATAAAACGGTATACGTACAACGGATATTCATTTCAATACGGCATATCATCACAAAAGCAAACAAATAGATGTATGATCAATAACATGGACGAACATAAGCACAAAGCGTATGTAAAGTCTCTCTCGACTAGTTCTGCACATATCCAAGTGCCACGCCACTAACGTGTCCTCGCGCTAGGAATAACTCAAACGGCATTACCAATACTATAACCCGTGGGTAAAGGCGTAAGTATCTCCGACGATTCTCAACGAACCTCGCCTATGAACGTATCTATAACGCAAAGTATATAAGCAGCATAGAGTTAGGGTTACGGTACGCGTCCGTACCTTAGTTGCGATATCCGACTCTTCCGGCTAAAAACGGTACTTTTTGACTACGCGTACGTAAAACAAATAAACAAAACGGCTCAAAGCGGAACGATGGAATTTCGACAGCGGTTCGACGTCAGAAGTATTCTAATCAGAATAATAACACACTTATGAATATTTGGTAGCATAACAGGCATTTTAGGTGAAAAAGACCATTTTGCCCCTACTACCCCTATTTGGCGGAATTTCGCCAGAACTTCGTTACTTTGACCTTATTCCATTTCAAAATTATCCCCACTAGGTTTTTACCTCGTCATGCATCTTTCAATGCAATGAGGCTTAAAAACAAGTATAGGAATATATTCTGAAACTTCTTAGATCAAAACAACAGTTCTACTATAACTACCGAAAGAACTACGAAACGAAAGCTAAGGACGAAAGGACTTACTCGGAGCTAGGCGAATTTTTGCAGAGCTTCTCACTCTAAGATTTCGGCCAAGGAAGAGAGAAGAATGGTGTGAATTTTCAAGAAGAGGGGAGGGGGTATTTATAGTGAAAACTCGGGACGTAACGGGAATTTTCTGCTTTGTTTCTGGACCGTTAGATCTAGGGTTTTGTGAGAAGAAATCTTGGCCATCCAAGGTCTTGGCCGACATCCAAGGGGTCCAAAAGTCAAAGAATGAGTTTTCATCCAATGATGACTCTTGCTTTATGGCCTCCGCCCGATAAAGCTACCGATCGGTGTCCGTTTCGCGCGATTTCGCGAAACTCAAAAATCCGGGCATGTAACTTTGAAGATCTTTTCATCCTCTTTCATATTATCTATTTTGATCCTCTTTTTGATCATATCCAGGTATTCTCCGGTGTGTCGAAAGATATTCGGACAAACGCGTCCGATTCTGTAAATAAATCGGTAGAACCAACTTCCCGGACAATAATTCGCCGAATCGTAAAACGTCCGGTTGTTGCCTAACTTAATCCGTGTTTGAAAACACGAAATTATTTCTATAGGTTCTCACTTTGCCTATCGGCTCTACTCTATCGATAAGCTTTCCGTCTTATTAGGAATTAGGGTTTTCGGTTGCGGAAATCAACGTCTGTAACTTCTTTCTTCGTGTAAAAATTTACTTGTTCTTAATTTGATCAGTCTGAAAAGACTTTTACCTCGGTTTTACTGTAGAATTTATTTCGACTTTTCCCCTCGGTGCCTATATGGTGACTCACCGCATTATATTATTATTTTATTCTAATTATCCTTTTAATTATTTAAACAATTCATTTTAATTAAAAATACCAAGAATTTTGGCCCCTTCATTTTAAAATTCAGTTTTAATTATTTTTTCATAATTTTTTTCCATTTTTTAAAAATATAATATTTTTTTACCAAAAATTCTGTTTTACCCCTACCTTCGTTAAGGCTTAATCGTGCCTAAATTCTTCGTTTAGTGATCTTTTTAGGATTAGATTTCTTCATACATTTATCTTTACTAATTTTTTCCTTAATCCTTTTTATCATAATTAGTAAGTATATTTTATGCTAATTACCAAATTTAATCTCTTAATTAAGGATTTTACCATAAATTTAACTTCTATATTTCTCTTGTTTCTTGAATCAATTTGCTAGTAATTATCTAATCATTCTCTTACCAATGGTTGATAATTTTATAATTTACAGTATATTATTATCTTACAAACTTTATCTTGTCATTGTCATTTTATATCCTATGTAAAATATTAAAAAAGTTTACACCATAAAGTTACTTTATGGTTCTGGAATGCTTTTTAAACATTTCTTCATGTTATTTCCTCTGAAGCAATTTATTAAATTCTTATAATTAAATATAATACTCCCATAATTTTCTCATAATCTTTCATGATCTTTCAGTATTTATCATAATGTTTTTAGACTATTTTTATCACCATTATTGCATTTTTAGTCATTCCATTGTTCATCGATTTTTACGTAACTTTTTTCGAAAATTTACTCGATAATTATAACAATTTTCTATAATAGTTTTAAACTCATGAATTTGCTTCATCAAAATATTCATTAATTTCTCTTATCTCAAAAATTCCAGATTTGCTAAAATCCGGGTATTACAACGAGAAAATATTTCCCAAAAAAAATGGCGAGAATATTGTAACATCCCAATTTTAAAGCGGATTTTTTTTTCAATCAGAGTAGAGCAGAGTAGAGAATGAGAGCGGAAGAGTAATGCGAGTAATTGAACCATTAACAAAACGTTAACCATAGTGTAAGAGTAATGATACTGATCATCCAAGGTTCGTAAGTAAATACGAAAAAACGAAAATAAATCTTCATCCGGAATCCTACGCGTCTCGCTTGCCCCGGTCTCCAACCCTCGGTCCTCCCCGACCCACGATGCTACGGTGAGATCCATTTCCCATATGGATCTCGGGTAACGGTTAACCTTATACTCAAATAAAACAAGCGGTATATGGACAACGAGATATTCATAATAATACGGTAGCATATCAACACATAAGCACAGAGCAAATGTATGAACAGCAAAACGACAGAACATAAGCACAAAGCAATATGTAAAGCCCAACAACATGTCTGCACATACCCAATGCCACGATCACAACACGTGTCCTCAGCGCTAGGAAAACTCATACGGTATTATCATGTCCATAACCCGTGTAAACTGTAAGTATGATTGACAACTCTAACAGAGCCTCAGTCTATGAACGTATCTATCACATATATGTATATGAGCAGTACAAGATTAGGGTTACAATACGCGTCCGTACCTTTGTTATGGTACAAGGAACGTTTCGGCGCAAAAACAGCGTTTTTGACGAAAAGTGGTCCGACGGCGGTAAAACAGCGGGGTGACGGCGGCACAATAGCGGGGTGAAAAACGGTCCGATTATCAACGATATCCTATCAGGACAATATTCAACAATTTTTAGCAAGTATAACGGGCATTTTAGGTAAAATTACCATTTTGCCCCTAGTTGGACCTATCGGCGGAATTTCGCCAGAGCTTCGCTGTTTTGACTCTAATCTTCCAAAATTTTGCCATAATTATTTTCCCATCACATATGTATCATATCTACCCAAAAATATGATATCTATAATATATTGGAAGATTAAAGATAAAAACAAAGATTTCTACTATAACTTCGAGTAAAACACCGAAGCTTAAGACCGAGGGACCAAAAAACTTACCCGGGCACGGCTAGCACTTCTCGGCTCTGCCTTCTCTCTAACTTCTCACTAGAAAGCTCTAGGAATTGTGAGAAATGAGAGGAAGGGAGGTTGCTATTTATAGAGGAAGGGAATGGCGGTTTAAGTAAATAAATCGAACTTCGATCGGGTTGTATTTCGGCGTTGGATCTAGGGTTTTGGCCATAATCCATCTTGGCCCTCCATCCATGGGTGCCGACCTCCTTGGCCCAAAAAGTCAAAAAAATGATGTCATCTTGATGGTGACATCGAGCCCGTCGATAAAGTTTCGATCCGGTGTCCGAAACGCGTAATCTTGATGAATCGCGAAATGCTGACGGCCGAGTTTCGAAGTTTCTTTCTTTCTCATTAGGAATATCTAGTTTAATGAATTTTATGATCCCATTAAGGGTATTCCGTTATCTGCTGAAGATTTTAGTCCAGACACCCTCGGTTACGGAATTGAATTCGGAGCGTCGGCGTCTAGGCAAAAATCCACCGGTTTGTAATATGATCGACCTAAGTCACTAGATTCCTAATTCACGGCAACTACTTGTTTCGGTATTGACTTTAAATCCTCTATCTCGCATTTTCTCTCTCCTACCCTTGTCTTAAATACCCCGTTGTTTCCGGAATCGACTTCGGAGACAGTCACCGAGAAGAATTTTCACTTTGGTTTATAAAAAGTCCAGATGACTCGGGCTTTATTCCCATGTTTCGGTGTAGGATTTTATTTCTATCCATTCTCAAATGTCCCGTTGGCTCTTTACCAAATATAATATTATTTTAATCAAAATATCTAGATATTATTTTTTTTTCTTTTATTTTTTATTTATTTTTCTAAGCATAAAATATTTTTTATTTTTTATTTTTTATTTATTTATTTCGAATTTCAGCCTTATTTTTTTTTTCTAATTCATTTATCTTATATTTTAATCCAAGTAATTAGCCATTAATTACTTAATTAGTCATTTACTAATTGTTGATAATTTTATTATTTAGCATGAACTATTATCTCACAACTATTTGACTTAGTTTGGCATTTCATACCCCATGTAAAATATTAAAAATACGGGGCCAAAAAGCGCTTTTAATATTATTTTATTTATGCATCTTTATTTTCCGGGAAATAATCTCAAAAATTTCTAAATTTAAAGATAACATACTTCCTAAGTTTTTGTCGAACCTTTGTCATATGAGATTTATCATAATATTTTCAGTAGTTTTACGCCTTATAAAAATACTTTTGTCGGGGATTTTAGCTCTTTTCTTTTCTAATTTTCACGAAATCTCCCCTAAGTAACAAGGAAATTGTTCTCAATATTTGAGACCACATTTTCACTTTTAACATTTAAAGGAATATTTATTTATAATTAATGGTCACCCGGTATTGAATATCCGGGTATTACAAATATTTTGTAACAGTTATATAACCACTACACTGTAATTTGAAAGTTTGGCGCCTCTTTTGAAATTTCATCAAATGGTGTAGCGGTTATAGTAACCGTTACTAAATGTTTTTGCCATTTCTAAATTTTTTGATGATATATGTAATAGTGGTTACATAACCGCTATAAAGTTTGTTGATTTCATATTGTAGTGGTTTAATAACCGCTAACTAATTCTTCACACATGACGTAATCTCAGCGTCATATAATAGCGGTAGTGTGAAACCGCTACAGTTTCAGTAGTGGTTAAGATATATGTAGTAGCGGGTTATGATAACCGCTACAAAAAGGCTTGCAACAATGTATTTTATAGCGGTTTCTTTAACCACTACTAATGTCTTCTAACCGCTACATAGAGACCGCATTTTAACCGCTACAAATGGTCGTTTTTTTGTAGTGATAAAATGTGGTAGTATTAGAATCATGACAAATACAAATGACATAACTTGAACTCTATGAGTACAAAAGAGCCTTCGAGACTCACTCCATAAGTGCCTTCTCTTTCTCCCTAATAATCTTTTGAAAAGAATAAATATAGTAACCATAAGATATATATAAGGATCTCTGTAACCATTGGTTATTCAAAAATATACATGCAAACCAAGATCGAGAACATACAGTTTCAAAATCAAGTTCAACTCACAATAATTTATTAATATTATCAAAATAAAACCTTTTTATAAACTAGTTCTCGATTTGATTACCAAAATCCCTTCCAAAAAACGGTTCTAAAACAATTGAACATCATTTCATTTTCCAAATATCGTTCACAAGAGATTTCACAAAACATGTCTCAAACTTATTATAAAAATAATTATACAAAAGTTTTATCATTCAAGTTATAAATTGTAGATATAATATGCCAAGCAAATGATTAATTCATTGACCAACCTTATTACCCCTCACTAGCCTTATAACCGCTGACTAGAGCCATATAGGCTAACACATAGTTTAACAGAAACCCATCCATTTAACTGGATTGTCTCAAATTCACCAGATCTTAAGATACACCTAGCCAAATGTATAGAGCTTAAGTATGGACTATGGCTCCCCTCCTTGAACATAACTAAGGAGGTGTCACATGTCCACAGCTCCAATCCCAGGCAAAGGAAAACATGGAAGAAGGGGTCTTGACAAGTACCATACATTGTGCACCGAGTGATGGCATAAAGAGATCTCATCATAAAAATTCCTCCTTACTCCAATCCATCACAACTCCACAACCATGTGTATGCATCAATGACAAATAATCATAATATTGGCCAATATATACAAGTTCCAAATCAGAGTATAATTCCAAACATGATTTATCAAATAATTTTTCAATAATCATCTTTAAGATAACAAATAACATCTTCTAAAACATATAGCGTTATTTTAAAATCATTTATAATAAACGATATTTTCATCATAACACATAAGCATGCTTAAAGAGTTTCCAAAATATATAACCATGAGTTCTAATACACACAAGCATGCTTAAATTGTTTCTCATCTCATTAATATAATTTTAGTCAAATATACACTTCTAAATCAAGTCCTCCATGGCACAAAAAATTCCAAATATATATAATTGACAAGTATATAAAAGAATAACCAAGGTTACCTCTACTCCAAGCTTACAGGTAATCACGTAAGAGTTACTCCAAAGCTCTCAATGAGAGTCTACAAAGTCAAAACATAAATGTCTATTAATATATTACTCGAACTATTCTAAAGTTGTTTTAAAGGGTACAAAGGTGTCTTGGCATCACTCTGCACGTTGTCATATACACGCGATTGTGCAAAAGATTCATAGAAGACATCACGAATCATTTTCTCCATTCTATCATTATTTACAACATCCAAAATTACTTTTCGTGGGACGAACAGGCAGTCACTTCCTCACCATGCCATATAAACATTGTGTATCGAAGATTTATTTCATCACAAAGTAAGTGATCTCTTATATCATCTACATCCCGTCGACTTTCATTTAAACAGTTGACACAAAGACAAAAACAATTCCCATTTTTACTAGGCGTATTCATTTTAGTAAATTCAATAAATTCTTCCACCCAACTCTTATATTCTTTACTATTTCTCAATGCATTCATCCGACTTGTTGTTAAGCCAATGCTTCTTTTGTACAAAGCACTATGTTAGCACCAAACATATCATTTTTGTTGTCTCCTGAGCCTTCCTCTTCATCCATGGTGGGTTGGTACACATTTTCCTCATCTTCCTACTGTGTCAGAGGCTATGTGAAAGAGGGTACAAATATATCCTCTCCAGATTCCATCACATCCTTGAAAATAATTCGTAATTCTTTTTCAAAAGTGAGGCTTGTGTGCTTGAACTTTTTATATGTTGAATGCTCTTGCATGCATAAAAGAAACCAAAAAGCAATTAATTAATCAAAACGACATTGTTGAAAGGAAAAAAAAATTAAGCGTATTAGTTAGTACGGTCAATTTTTGAAAGACAGAATATCACCAAGAGGGGGGTGAATTGGGTTATTTAAAAACTTTTACGAATAACCCCAGAGACTAACAGAAAAACAAAGCAATGAGAGGAAGAGTAATAGACAAGAGATTTATACTTGTTCGGTCTGAATCCTTGACCTACGTCTAGTCCCCAGACTCTCTGAGTTTTTCACTAACTTTTTCGAACTGATTACACACTCTGTAACTCTCGATTAATCCTCTCTCTAGGATTCACTCCCCTTACAAGTTGTAATCAATACACCCACTCTCAAGGTCCATCTACCTTGAGTTTCTTACAAAGATATTGCTCATAAAATTAACTCTCTTACAAAGTAGATTAAGAAACATTAAAGTACAGACATCCGAAGATATTACATAGTAAATGAATGAAACAATATTCACAATAAATTCGTTTGAGCGTTCAGTAGTTGAATTGAATTTAATGCTTCAGCTTATATTTGGTGGTTGGAATTTATGACCGTTGAGAAGCTTTAATGAATCTGTTGTGAGTAATAAATGTAGCTGTTAGACTGTTAAGTTTGTTCGTTACTCACACGATTTGATTATGAGAATAATCGTAGTTAATCTGCCGCTGGTTATTCCTTCATTCCTTTTGGCCGTTGTGAATTAGCATTTATTATGGAATGGGAATAGCAGGGATTGCTTTCTGGTTGATTAGAGAATGCTTCTGCGATTACATCTCGTTTTTTGCAACAACATTTAATGCTTTTAACATATTCAATGCTTTTTGAGATTTGTATGTTAATCATCCTTATAATCATCTGAAATTCATTAATAAACTGATTAAAGATAGTTAGGAACAATAATGAGTGATGATAAGAAGATATTAAATCACAATCAATGATTTTAACTTTATGAACACGGTGATTTACAGAAGCAGAAAGGTCAACTCGAGTTAATTATTAACTGACTCGAGTTGAACATTCAACACTCGAATCACTGCTTTATCTTCTATAAAAACATGTTTGAGAATAGAAGTTAAGAATGAGAAGATATCTCTGTAAGAACTTAATTCGAGTCTAAAATACTCACTTCAAGTTGGTCACTCGAGTCACGTATTTCTAACTCGAGTCAATATTGTTTTGCAAATGTCTTTGAGTTATATTTGAAATGATTTGAACAAGAGAGGACAATCGAGTCATTAAGTGATAACTCTAACGAATGACTCGAGTTATCAATGTCTTAACTTGAGTGGTCAAAATATGTTTGAGACTATTTTTCAAAGTGACACTCGAGTCAATCAAGATTAACTCAAGGCAATATTTTGACTGTTAGAAAATATTTGAATGAGGGACTTAGGATTTTGAAAAGATAAGTTTAAGTCCACACAAGGTCATCTAACACTATTAACTCGAGTTGATGTTTTTCATTAAAGCATTTCACAAAGTCTTAACTCGAGTCACTTAGGAATAATTCGAGTCAGTCAAAAGCTAAAACTCATTTTGACCGAAGTTTCAAAAACACTTGACTCGAGTTGATTAAACCTTAACTCGAGTCAGTTTTGACAAATATATTAAACCACTTATTGATTCAAGATTTGATCAAGATATATAAAATATTTTCACTTGAATCATTAAGTTTATTTTGATTTACAATTATTTGTTATCATCAAAACAAACATAGAGAACTAACAATTTTTACCTATATTTTCTGCTGCCGCCACTCATTTGATGCGAGGACTTTATTTGTTATAGGGTCTCTTCTCGCAACAGTCTCTTTGATTGATTGTTCCCAAGCCTTGAAATCTTTCCTCAGAATATCTAATATATTCTTCAATTGATTCTTGTCATATTCTTTTGTAGTCTTCCCCTTAAATGTAGAGACAATATTCTCCCACACTGTCTTCTAAAATGTCAAATATTTTCTCAATGCAGGCATGTATAAAAATATCAATTGTCTCATAATCCCAAACAACTTTGTTGTCCATATGTCTATGCCAATACTTGGTCCATAATCATACTCAAGCAAGAGACTAATTTCAATTCAAATTCCATAACCACAAAAAAGTAAATGGAATCCCAACAAATTTGGCCTTCCAAATCGCAAAAATAAATGGCTTCTTGTGAATCTATTAGAAATTAAAAAATATAAAAGAAAGCAATAAATTGTGTAACAAATAATAAAAATCTATAACAAGGAAGTTTGATGTCTGCTAAAGAAGGCTTGAAACTGAAAGTGATTATTATATTTCCAAAACCCCTCCTTTTTCTAAAGAAAATATCCAAAACAGTCTTGGACAGGAGATTTGAGAGCCTAGTCATGTGATAAACAAGTACAAATAATCATAAGACTGTCGTGCATCAAAATGAACATAACAGACAGTAATAGGCAATGAGTAGAATTTAACAAGGAGACAAATCAAAGTCCACCACATCAAATTAGAAAAAGATGGTAGTGCTAGAAGACTTCTCCCAAACACTAGCTTCTCAAGAATCTTATCTTCAATTGAAAGTTGTAAAATGCATGTGATGAACATAAACCTAAAGAGAAAGTCTAATTAATACTAAAATACTAGTTATTAGAGGAGAATAACCTGGTTTCTTGTTTTGTGATGATAATTCTAGTGACTTGTCCTATAACAACCTCAGTGGCCCTATGCCCAAAATTTTGAACAAATCATTCAAGTAAATGTCTATCTCTTGTAGTTTCACTCTAGTTTACGTGTGTTTCTAGTTGCCTGAAAAGCAAAAAATTTAGCACCTAGCACTTGATTGATTCTCAATCTCTTTTGACAGAGCCTTATATGATAGATCCGACACGAGTAGAGCACATATGGTTCCATTATCATGGATCAAACATTAAAGGAACACATATGGAACTTTACATGAGGCTTTAAAGCTTACTGGTAAAAAGAGATCAATCGGACAGCAGATCGACAACAAGAGAAGATAAACTTGACTGCATAAGCTGAAACCAGATGCAATCGCCGTTGTGAGAGGGAACTACGTGTCTTTGACAAAAGAAAAGAGTGATAAGAGGGAGAAGAGTGATAAAATATGTGAGCTGAGGGTTAGTGAAAATATTTAAAACATAATTCAGATTGGTCAATGTTGGTCGATTTCCTTAATGGCAAGTGAAACAAATCGAACAAGTAATAAAGTGTAAGTAGAATATCGTCACACAGAGACTAAGGTACCGGGAAGTGATGCTTAATTGCTAAGATAGTTCTGTGAAACAGAAAGTAAATATAATTGGTTGAGAGGTTGTTGTGGTTATGCTAAGTAACAAACAAAAGTAAACAGAGTATCGTAGTCGTAAGAAGATATCAGTAGGAAATTAGGTTGAACTTGGAAACATCCTTAAGCATCTCAATCCCCCAGTTGCTTTACCCATTGCTATAGCATCTATACTGCAAAGCTTTCGCAATGCTACAACATAGCTACTACCTACAACGCTATTAAGTTAACCCACCACTATAGTCTATCAAAGCTTCCGCGTCCGATACTTCTAATGCTAACTTTACTCCTTCCATATGGCTATGGCAATTTTCTAGTTAGATCAACATTACAAAACAGGGTGTAGTGGTTATGAGCGGTAGACCCATTCCTGAAGCCTACAATAATAGGTTAAGCCTTGCACCAGCCTTCCTAGTAATCACTGTTTCTCAGAGGTCTAACCTTGACTCCTTGCCAGTAAGCCAAGGCCACAAATCTCGCCCTTAGCTTCCGCTAATCGACAAGGTAATTAAATCACTGATAAGCAAACTGAATTTGTTGAATTAAAAACTAGCAATTGGGTTCATTCAAAACTTAAAGATTCATCCTCGTTCAGCCATAGGGATTTTAGTTCATGACTGACGAGGGAAACACAAAACAGATAACAGCAAAATGAGCCATGATCAAAAGATTAAACAATAGGGAACAGAAAGCTTGACAAAGTTCCGACGGCGTGGAAGAAGCCCTGTCACGTCACCACTCCACGTCTTCTTCTCTCCGTCTTACTGTAAGGAAGGATGCTGGGTTCTCTTGGAGTTCTCATGCCTCGTGAATTCTCTCTCTCTTCTTTCGAGTCTGACCGAATGTGAAATTCGTTTTGGCTCTTCACGACTCTCCTCTAGGGTTGGCTTCCTGTTTCCTTATATAGTCAGGCTTTCTTGCGGCATAAGTTCTAGCGAGCTGGGCTTTCCAAATCTGTCAAGATCCATCGTATCTTTTGATTGCAATAGATTGATTCTGCTGATCCTAGGGGATTCTTCAAATCTTTTAGTTTCGATCCTCCGCATCTTCTATTCTGTTACGTTAGCAATCTACCTGTCTTTTCTCGACCTTCGTAATATTTCCTGAAACAATCTTGACAAAAGATTAGAACATATGCCGCATAGCATCGCGTCCTTTACTTTGCTATAGCTTCATAGATGCTTTGTATTGCACTTCGATATGCTGTCAGAATGCTATAGCCTAGTATCAGCTTTGCTATACGTTCTTCTCATAAAACTTGGTAACATGTTCTTCTTTTAGCACATGTTTAGGATGTGCATGGTTTTTATCCTTCAGTTCCCTATATTTTTGAATTAATGCCTCTTTACTTAGATTGATTGCAGTTAAGCTTGCATTTACCATACAATTCAGTCATAAGATATAGGGAAAACATGGCATAAATTGTGCTCATCAGTCAACGGTCACAAGTTGTACAATTTCCATAAGCAAAAAATTGAAATATCTGGCTTCTTTCATATCGGCGATCATATCATAAGTCAGATTGCCCAAGCCGTTCAACCAAACATACTGGCAAGCTCCAATTGTACAATTGGGCCTCCAACGACTGGTTTGGAAACAATTGTTGATATTAAGTTTCAACGACTAGATTTTCCAAACCAGTCTTTGTAAATGAAAAAAAAACGAGGTTAGGGAGGCTTGAACCCTTGACCTCACGAAAACTTGACAAAGACTCACGCCAACTGCGCCAAGACAACAACATGTTAACGTTCAATGACTATTTTTACTAAACAGTCATACATTTCAATCGTCATGAATGAGAAAGAAAAAAGAACAAGGTTAGGGAGGTTCGAACCCTCGACCTTAAGAATACTTGGCGAAGGCTCACACCATTACGCCAAGACACTAGCTTGTTAAAATTTTCCACGACTGTTTATTAAAAAGTCATAGTATTCCAACTAAAAAATTGAGTTTTAGCTACTAGTTTAGTAAAAACAATCGTTGAATTGTAACTTTCAACGAGTATTTTTAGAAACCATTCGTTTCAACTAAAAAAAAATATTTCTTTAATTTTTGGGCTTAAATATCAACTATTGTTTTTAGGAATAGTCGTTGAATGTAAATGTTCAACGACTGTTTTTAAAAATCAGTCATTTAATGTTAAGACAAAATTTCAAAAATGTTACCGCCTCTTTTTCTACTTTTGTATTCAAATAATGGATGTTAATTGGCATCATTAAATTTACTTTTTGTAGTAGTGATATGTACAGAATCCAGTTAATTTTTAACGCTAATAAATTTGTTTTGACAATAAATCCAGGTTATGGGGTAACTAGGCAAGTGGTGGTGGTACAAGATATAGCAGAAAAGTGACAAAAATATGAATTGATGTGGAAATTGGAATAAGATTGAAAGAACAGGAATGTTAGTTAGGAAAGGAGTTTACAGAAACGTTATTATTGGTGTGTGTTATCCCGACCAATCCGAGTGTAGCTTCATCAATCCTCAAGAACTTCCCCAATAACCCTCAAATATGTGTCTATATATTTCTTGGTCTATAGAATAAGTCATTTTTAGAAGAATTTATTGGTCTGTAATATAAGTAATTTGAAGAGTAATTAATACTTATATTTAATTTATATCAATTTTGTCCATGTGATTGATGCTTCAATGTGACTCATTGTATTTTTCTCTCCTTTAAATTAAAATCTTATTTAATATGAGTAAAGTTGAGATTTCTTTTTAAATTTTAAGATAGATTTAATGAGTTATCTGTCATTTTTTAGTTTTTGTGAATCAGTTAGAACTGGCTTATACTATAAACTAGAGGAGTATATATCAGCATTAAATTATTGGAGGACCACCATTCCCTTCCCTACTAATAATTTTCTCACCCATTACACATCCCTTTTAATTAACTTCATCTTTAATCTCTTTCCATCATCTTCTATTCTTCTCGAATCTCTATTCCTTCTTTCACACAGCACATACGGTGGATTAAAGCGACCGCCAACTTCAAACTAATATTCAAACCTCCAAAATTAATTCTTCTAATCAAAGGTAATGTGACAGCTACATACATACATATACATATACATATTGCAGTGAACTGCAAAAGCTGTCTATATATTCTGCATATAACGAAAAACTAATAGTTCGCTGACAAATTTGAAGGCAAGTTGGCCTTAATGGGTATGACCATGCATGATTGTTTAGTGATGATAGTGATTAATTGATTAAGGTCGATAGGTCGTTACAGATTGATCTAGCGAGTAGCTAGATCATGACAATGTTGTGTGTGTAGCTATATATGAATATGATCACAAATATTGATGGTTGGGTTAAGTGGAAGAGGCTCAGTTATCCTAGTCTTAAACATATGAAGACAAAAGTTCAAATCCTGTGAATGAAAAAAAAAAAAAAAATCATGTTAAAATGGCTACTTCAATTGGACCGACAATGGTTGAATCTGCGATCAATAACAGTTATATCATATAGTCATATAAATATGATCAATAGTGATTGTGATCGATATTAAAGGTTGGAATGGCCAAGCAGGAGGACTCCGGAATAAGACAACCACTATAATGTCTCAACTACTTTTATGACAATATATATATTCACATAGAATTGAATCAATTGATGCTGAATATATGTGTGTGTGTGTGTGTGTGTGTGTGTGTCTGTATAATATTCCTAGAAGATTCAAAAAAAAAAAAAAAAAAAAAAAAAAAAAAACGTACAATCTTAAACGCTTACAGTAAATTCCTTCATAGAACAAGTCAACGATGGCGTTATTTTTATTCGTTTCTCAATAGAAATGACCCTTTTTTCTTATAAGGGTTAGGAATATATATATATATATATATATATATATATATATATATATTGGTTGTGGAAAAGCTCATATGCGGTGGTTTTTTTGTTTTTGCTCGAAGCATATGCGGTGGTTGGATATAGCAGTTATACTTGATCCTCAACTATATCAGCTAACATATAAGACCTTAAAGTTAAGGACTTGCCCTACAAAAATGCATATATACTTACAATATAGAAACAAAGTTATTATTTTGGTCCAGGTCACACGTGACACCACTGGTACACCAGATGATCACAACACCTCCTTCAGCTTTTTGTATTGTGCAGCAACGCACGGTGCACATGCTCATGAATGAATCATCCATCTTGGACCATTTCCTATACAAGTCGTATATATATTTAATTTACTGGTTTTAATTAATATACGTGGTCCAAGTAATTTATTGTGTATAACCGTATGATTTGGGTATATTATTCTCTCTGCAATGCATATATATAATTTTCTGCAGGACCATGTTGCCTTTAATTTTAGATGAAGAAATGCATCACCCTTGAAGGTGACTTCACACTAATCATTAGATTCTTATTACTTTCTTAACTCTATTCCGTGGAGGACTGAAATATATGTAATGTGACTCATCATCTCTCTCAATTCATTTGCTTGCGTACTATTTTGTGTATATGTATACACAAAAATAGAAACAAACCTGTTTATATAGGTGGAATCTTAAAGATATGGTTATACCCAAGGACGGACAGAGGGGGGCTAGGGGTGGCCCCCGCCCCCCTGAATTTTTTTTAAAAAAATATATATAAACATGATTTACGTATTGCTATCATATATATTCACTGGGCCACAAATTCGTTTTGCTTCATATACATTCACGGACTAACAGACACAGTTTGCTTTCATATATATTTAGAAAAAGTAAATAAGTGGGGCCCACAACTTTAATATATATTTCAAACCTTACATGTTTTGCAATTTTCGTTTGGTTTTGCACGGAAATTCCCAACTTTCAGCAGCTAGTCTAGCGGTTTTTCTGATAGTTTATGGTAAATTTTAATAAATTACTTAAAATTACTTCTTTTTATTAATTTTTTTTATAAAATTTGTTATACATGATTTTATCTTTTTAATGATACTACTTTTATACCGATTAAATAATATTTTAGAGTTAGTATTTTGAACAAGTTTTAAGTTTTAGAACGGATTCAATTATAGATGAGTTTAACAATATGAAAACATGTAGAGTAAAAAACAAGTGAAATAAATTTAATTTCTGTAATATATTTCTTTCAATTTTTTGTATATTAGGTCTTTATCGTATTTTAAGTATTTTATTCATAAAGTAGTATTTTTTATTTTCGCCCCCCGTAAGTAAAATTCCTGGGTCCGTCCCTGATTATACCTATATATAGCCCTATATAACTAGCTGATTCCGTTTACTCTATTTTTTCTACTTAAAATCAATGGCTCTCACCAGTCACCATTATAGTTCACTCAAAATGAGAAGATGCTTCATGTAGTAGATATAATATCTTAGCATCTCGCTATCCAAATTGTTACAGCAGTAAACAAGATTCATGGTTATGTATTTATGCTTAGGAATCATTAACATAATATCTAGCTAGCTAGCTAGATTTGTCTGAATTAAATGGTGAATTGTTCATAGATGTAACAAATTAACTAAACAATGATGGCTTCATTATCAACTGTCCCTATACTTTAACTAGGAGATATTCTTAATCAGCCGAAAGATCGGGTTATTCTTGAGCTAATTAATTCTAAGGTTGGATACAGAAAAAGTATAGATCAAAAGATATAAAAGGAAGAATATTTAGAGAGAGTGTGGTGACTTTATTTTTGTCTGATGAAAAGGGCAAGACATGCAGGTGAGTGAAGATGACAAGTCATAAGAAGCATTATTCATAAGAGTTCCCGGGCCCCCCCGGGGAGAGAGAGAGAGAGAAAGTGATATATAAGAAAGGAATTTTGCAGATGGGTACTCGTCATCTTTCTGGACTTAAATGGACCACCACTTTCAACTAATTTATCTTGTTCGCCAATATTCCTCACTTGATGATCCCCTAAGTGTTTCTGTGATTCCAATGCAATTAAACACAACTTAATTTTATTCACCTCAGTTGCTGCTTCTTTCCTTGTGCTACTCATTTTAAGAAATAAAGCTAACCCCATTAACAATGGGATTGGTCAAGTGTGAGTGTATTTTAAGAAATAAAGATAACCCCATTAACAATGGGATTGGTCAAGTGTGAGTGTGTGTGTATTAGACCTTTCATTACGCCTTGTAGGGTCTCACGTGGAAGACACAGCTGATTCTGCAGTTCTGAATAGAATCAATTGTTTCCTATTTTGGGGAATCATATCTAATCTCCAGTATTGCCTCAAGAGGCAAGCTTCAATTCACACTTTCCTTGGTGCTATACATAGTGGCATGCACATATCATTCACCCCCATCTTCTTGGATTTGCCTTTTGGCTCCAATATCACACTATTATTGGATATTTTTCTTGCTGCCAAATGACTTAGAGATTATAGATTCATATCTTAGAAATAATCTCTACGCTTTGTGGGGTAAGACTGAATCTCATTTGGACTGTTCACACTTAATTTCTTTTTACTTTTTAATTTTTTCTAAAAAATATTTCAATATATAGAGAATCTAAAATAATGATAATATTTTAACTAACATTTTTTCGGAAAAAATCATTTTTTATTTAAAAATCATCAGTTAAAAAAAATTAGTTTTGAACCGGTTAGATATCATTTGGACAGTCTAAATGAGATGAGTGCTTGGTGTCTATCCAGGATAGGCACCAAAATTGGTTTACCTAAGATTTAGAGTCGGGAAAATGGGCTGAGTCCATCGGACCGGTCTATTTAGGCCTTGAATTTACAATGGCCGAGCTTAAGACTTTTGCCTCAAAAGTGAAAGTGAGCCTAAAATGGTCATCCCTATAAGGCCGAGGGCCTAAAAAGCGCCGCACTTTTAGGCCCGTATTTTTTCTTTTTTATTTTTTAAAATTATTTATATGATGATAATATGATTGATTTTCTATACTTTGTTAATGATGTTGCAAATATTTAGTTGTTATTATCTTTTTTAGAATTAAGTTTCATAAGAACATCTTATATTAAGAATCCTAAAATTATAAACTATAAAAGATATTTCTTATTTCATAAGTATTCTTTTTAATTTTGTATTTTTGACTTATTTTCTAGTAATTGTTTTGTTTATATCTTGTGTTGTTTATTTATTAACTACTTACACTTTTCAATACACATCTTCTCATTAATTATTTGTAATTATAGTATATGGACAATAGTTTATCTTTGACTATGACTTAATGACTGTGTTTATTTATTGTATCATGCATATCATTTACATCTTTTTATGTGTTAAATTAAGACTTTTATTGTTGTAATTTATTAATTATACTTCTTTAGAGAAAAAAACGCAAGAAAAATATTTAAAATTTAGGAAAAATAGCTTCCAACTTTGGCTCATATGCTCACGGGCCAGGTCCAAAAAAACTAATGTTTTTCTTACCCTGGGCCTAAAGGAATGTCCTTTTAGGCCCTAGCCCTTCAAAGGCCAGCCCTTTAGGTTCAGGCCTACCCTGATTCCCGACTCTATTGAGATCTGAACGGTCGAAGTGAGATGAGCGCTTGGTAGGAGCTTTATGTAGTGAGCTACCATTTTTACGATTTCTGTGGAGTAGGTGCTTATTCAGTGATTCTTGTTACTTTCCCAGTCTACAAGCAGATAAACTTCTCTCAATGGGCTTTGGTGTACTAGCGTTATCCTCAAGGACCACTATTACACAATGATATACGAGTATAACCCAACCAGTCTTGGAATTCACAACTTACTTATATGATTATATTATTATCAGTGTCATATCAGCATATACTTCATGGGCCAGAGTATAATTGAGTCTTCTGATTGAAGCCTAAAAAATATCAATGGGCTTCATCTTGTTATTGTGTATATTGGCCATGGGATCTTCAATAGATGGATTTTGGGAAAACAAAAAAGTCATGATATAATTTTAATATATGAAAACTTCTTATAATGTGAGGAAAAGAAGACCCCATTAGACAATGTGAGGCTCAAAATTTTAATATATGAAAACTTCTTATTGGTGGAGAAAATTAACGACCAGATTTACATAATATAACAGGATGAATTGAAAAGAGACAATTTTTAAACTACTGTTTGGTGCGCAAAAAAGTGTGTTCTAGAAAGTAAGTGAAAAATACACCTAGAAAGAAAAATGGGATAAGTGCATTTCTCATTTCCTTTCTAGAAAACACTTTTTCTGTGTACTAAACATTGCATAAAAGAAAAGTTTCTTTGGTAGATAATAGTGTATTAGCTCTGTAGTTGAGTTTATTTTGACATTAGAAGCAGCATTATCTTCACAGAAACTTTCAGCAAGGAATCAAACAAAAGAGAATGTTGATGATATTTTGAAAATAATAAAATCCTATAATGTATCATTTTCTACCATAGAAACTGTTTAGTCTCCCAACACTCAATATGTTCCTTTTGAGTTGTATAACATTATTTATTCCCAATCCCCCCCCCCCCCCCCCCCCAAAAAAAAAAAATCAAACACCTTCCATTCCTACAAGTTGAACTAAAAGTAATTTCTGATATAGATAGAAATATTAACCACAAGAGTATCTGAAAAAGCATTTTACATTTACAGAGTAATTGCAACTTCCTGAAGGTAATTCTGAATTCTCTTGTCCAAATGTATATTGTGAATGCATATACCTATATATATCATTCATAATCACATCCCTATATAATAAATATGTCAAACAAAAAAAAGAGTCTTAGTGTTGATGAATGAATATCAGAAACAAAGAAAAATAAATTTAAATGATTGAAACAGATCAAACAGCTCTAAATTGTGTAGGGTCATAAACAAAGAACCAAGGCTTATTGATTTGGAAGGGATAGTTTAGAAATGGGAGCAAAGAACTCAGAGTACATCTGCATGAAGAAGTTATCAACAATTTCAAGATAAGCAGGACAAGTAAGCCTTGAATAATAATGAAGAACCTCTTCAATGTCCAACACATATTCCACATTTCCGATATCCAGCTTCTCCAGCTACCTCAGCTTCCTTTCAATCAAACTATTCCTCACTATTGAATCAGAATCAGAATCTTCATGCCTTCCCTTCTTATGACTAATCATTATGTTCCTCTTCTCATTGTCTCTTTTCTCTGTCTGCTTCATCTTCATCTTCTTGTTCTTGTTCTGTACAGGACTTTGATGATAATGCTCCTTATTTTCCTGGCTTCTTGTTCTCTCTGTCTTGTTCTGATCTTTCTGTGAATCCCATTGGTGAGTCTTAAGCTTCTCCAATTCTCGATGAGTTTGGATGATGAGAGGGCTAGATGTTTTAGGAAGCCTTTGGTATTCTGTAGAGAACAAAGACTTGAAGCTCTGGAAGGTCCTTCTGAAGAACTTCTTAGTGTTGGAAATGGAGTTTGTTAGCAACATTGAGAAAAGAAAGATTTGATGAATGAAACAAAGAAATTGGAAGTAGTATTCTGAAGAAGATTTTGATTATGCAGAAGAAAGAAAAAAAGGAGCCATTGAAGCTTGTTTCAACATTTTCTGTGACGGAAGAAGAAAGGAAGAAATCCAATTGCTTTTGGTTTTGTCTTCTGTGTTCAAAGGCAAAAAAATAAAAAGGGGACCCCACAAGGCCTGTCTCAAACTCCAAAGCCCCAAACATGGAACTCTGTCTCCCATTAAGTGTTTTAAAAATGAATAAATTAGCAAGTTTGGTTGATTTTCTTACTTTTAGTGCAGGTGGGAGTGGGTAAGGTTGGTTGAATTGGACCTTTCTGAAGCATTGACGTTTGACACATTATTTTCCTAAATCACTACTCATATTTATGATTGATTTGTATAACCTGACAATGCTAAGTGTACAAATACAGTACAAATAACTTAAGTAGTGTCATTTACTGAGAATGGAAGTTTCCGAAGAAGTATTTAGCATAAATATGAAGCCCTTAAGTGGCATAATGTGACAGATGCAATGAAGAAGTAATGGAGAATGAGGAAGATAGTGATGGAGCAGCTAGCTTAGATTTCACAGCTGGAACTATGGCAGAAGCTGAGTTTGACTTGCCAACTGTTATGCCTAATCTGACAAGGATAGTACTAGGGGTAAAAATTGCCAGTTAAGACCTAATTTTTATTTTTGAAATATAAAATTTTCCCCTCCTCCAAACCTTTCATGCCAAATAGACCCTAAAGTATATAAATTCGGTGAGAGATTGGTGGTGGTGAGTAAAGCTGTAGGTGCTGGACAAAAGAAGTAGGGCCGGAGGAAGTAGTAGTCAATAGGAAGCAAATTTCGATGAAGTTTCTGCTATTTCTGATTTGTGGTGCTCTATTTTTAATGAGTTAAAATAAAATAATTTTGGGTAAATTTTTACAATTGATATTATAAAAAATATAAAAAAGATATAAATAATTTTATTTTTTTTTTAATGAAAAGTAAAGTGGACCCTATGAAGCCCAAATTAAACTTTATAGATTGAGGTGAATGATGTTTCATCAATCCTTCATATCCTCGCTCACCCCAAAGGGTCGGGCCTGACTTTCATCTAAAGGGAGGGGGTTCGATCTTGGAGTTGGTCGAGTCTTTGAGGAGCGATCGTGTCACCACTCTAAGAAGCGGTGGAAACGCTGGGAAGAGGTGGAGGCGTGTGTCTTTCTCTCTAACCCAAGATATCTTATGGACGAACAAGACTTTCTTGCTGATCACAAATGGGTGGTGGCCAACCCTTTTTCTTAAAAAATTTTTAGCAAAAAAAAAAAAAAAAAAAAAAACCTTCATACTTTCACTGTCTGCTCCTAGGCTGCTGCAGCTTTCTTTCTTTTTTCTTTTAAAAAAAATTATCCCATTTGGAAAAGACAAAAACCATGTCAAGTTTTTCGGACTTGAATTTATTGCATGGGGGTTCCACTCAAGAAAATCCCTAAATTGGCCCAATCAATTTCAAATTCGATGCCTCATTGATTAGTTCTTGCTATTATCCATAGTATATACATTTGAAAAAATTAAATTAAAGCTAATGCAACATGTTATAAACTATTACACCTAATTCAGACTATATTTTGATTGGTTAAAGATACATTCTAGACTGGTTGGTAATATTTTGATTTTAGTCCTTTTGACTTAACAACGTTAACTCTCATTAATAAAAAATGATGACTTTTATGTTTTAAAATTAAAATATAATAGAGACAAAAAGATACATATTCCACTCTTTTTACCCACAACCCCTCCTCTTTGTTTGACAATTTAGTCCCTTCTCGTTTATAAAAAAGTCATAGATAATGATTTAGTCCTTTTCACTTAACGTTAACTCTCATTAACAAAGAATGAAAAAGGTCATTTTAATTTGAAAAAGCAAAATATATTTAAACAATAAAGTTTTAATTATTTAATATAAATAATTTTATGTTTTAAAATTAAAATATAATAGAGACAAAAAAGATCATTGGATAGCCAACATCGACCAAGTAATATTCCCGATAAATGAGGAAATTTTGTGGCACTTAGAAATTATAGGAAAAGTGAAATAAACACATAAAAAAAATTGTAATCATAGTGATGGTGTTGAAGATATACCTTGAGGTGGATGGGAAAATTCAAACGTGGATCGCTGACATGCGCTATTGAACAAACGTGCGTCATGTGCCGTACCTTCCCACTTTGCCAACACATAAGTAAAGCACATATCCCAATCACACACCGCCATGATATTTTGCGTTGATATCCCTTTCTCCCAACATAGTTGTCGTGCTCAGATTCGCTCACCACACAACTAATGTGAGTTCCATCAATTGCGATCCTTTGATATACGGTGAACACCGGAAACACAGATCAAGCGGTTTGACGTATTCGCTTGATAGACTAAGACATGCCCCTAAAACCTTGTGGAATAACCTACTAATAGTTTCTCCCCGAATGTTGAAATCGTTCCCGTACGATTCTATTTGTTAAACCATGGCCAACTATATATAAGAATATTGCTACCATATCTTCTACTCTTGTGTACTTCGTGTATCGTAACCCATGGTCTACCAATTTAGAGCATAAATGATAGAAGACATGTTTTTCAACTCGAAAATTTTCATGACATACTATGTCATGGCCTTGTAAAACCTCCCGCACCCACATTGCTCCCGTTTGGCCGCTAGTTCTACGTGGCTCTTTGCAAATATATGATGTCATATGTTGAGCCACCAAGGCAAAGCAATCATGTACGTTATTTCTTAGCTCTTCCTCCATAATAGAAACTTTTGAGGCCTTTTTTTGGGCACGAGACAAACGTCGTCCTTCCATGGAGAATAAGACCTGGGTCAAGGCAAAGACTTAACTGAATGAAAAACATACATAGATAGGTGTAATAATAGGTGCATCATATAATAGTTGCATCAAACATACAAACATAAAGTTGAACATAAAATAACAAGCGTCATACAACAATAATAAGCGTCATATAAATAGGTGCGTCAGATTTAATAGTAATACAAATGCTGTAGCATAATCAATTCAGTTCGGTTCGTCGGTTCCCGCCAGATGGGGTGTTGTACGCATGATGCCGCAACCACTCTACCAAGTCATCTTTGTCCCCTTGTAGTGCAAAGAAACACATCGCGACATCCGTCATGCATCATCATGTTATAACATCGTCGGCGAAAGTCACGGTCAGCTGCAACTTTTGGAATTTTCCGTAACTCAGCTACAACGTAACTCATTGAAACATCGTGGTTGACATTTTCAAGTTGTTGTGTTCTATCCTTAGTTGCGGTAGCTATCATACTAAGAGAATCTACTATTTGTTTCGTGGGCGTACATTTTTTGCCTTCTTCCTGCATTTGACCCTTGACCCCTCTTTCTCTTCCTGGATCCTGAACCACTAGGTGCACTAGGTTGTGTACTTGGTGTCAGATTTAGGCCTTCTAAAGGGGCACTAACTCCAGTAGTTGCACCTGGAAGCTCTTCCTCACTATCACCTGAGCCTTCTTCTAGGTCCATTGTGGGCCGGTACACATCATCTTCGTCATCACGCGGTGGCATTTGCTGTGTTGCATATGGTGAGAATTGTAAAGAACCCGATGACCTACCATCCTTGAAAACTATCTCTAATTCATTGGCGAACTTTATGCCATTGTACCTATACTTTGCATACTCCGAATTCTCCTGCATTAAATTAATAATAACTATAAGTGAAAAAAAAAAGAATAATAACAATATAAAAAATACAAAATTAACAGTCTTATACGTGAATTTTCTTATCCCACCACTCATCTTCTGCATTCACTTTATGGTTAACACTGTCATATGATATACCGGTCTCTTTTGCAAATAGTTTGTCCCATACCTTCCATTCTTTCTTCAAATTGTCATACCTATTTTTCAGTTATTTTTTGTCCCAGGATTTTCCTGATTTTTTATTTAATCCGCACAAAATATTTTTCCATCCAGATGGTGTGAATGAACCGCCTTGTCGTTCTTTCTTTAGAATTTGGTCAATACATTGTTCGAGGAAAATTTTTGTGCATCTTGGTTCCCAAACTGTTCTACCTTTGTCCGTGCTCATATTGCTATGTCAATAATCGGTAAGTTAACAAAAATATATACTTACTTCATAATAAAAATAGTGGAAAATGTGAGCGCAATACTATCAAGAAAGTAGGCTAAACATCATTTGCCAAATGCACCTTATTGTTGTAGGGTTTGAATTTTTTCCTCCTTTAGTTTGGATGATATCTCGCACCTTATTGTTACGCAAACTCAAGAAGCTTGACCTCGTTAACAATGTTTAACCCCAATTGCACATCTTCCATTTTCAACCAAACCAAGGCATAGTATAGTACCTCGCAAGTTATTTCCACATTCAAGGAATCTAAATCCAAACCGCATATATAATTGAAGAAAAATTGCACATAATAAACGCAGATGTTGCAAATACTATCAAAATCAAGATTCAATATTGTTTCCTGGAAATATTTTATTAAAAATATGAAAATTGCAGTATCACCTTTCCCAAATTAGGTGTCAAAAAGTCATCTTTTTCTTCCTAGTCTCCACTTCTATATTAAGAAGATACGGCTCCACACAGAATTAAGCTAGCTTTTGGACTTTTAATTTACTGTCATGCATACCTGATCAATGATTATTAATAAAGTGAAAATTTTCTACATGCAAGAACTCCAATGTTTGGCATATATTGTTAAAAAAGGATGACATCATGGTCAGGATTTTAGTTCTTGACAAAAACAATAGAGATGCTGTACCAAACAATTGGAGGGACATATGCATAAACTCTTAATATGAATAAAGTCTTCATATTGGAAAGCAAGAAAGGGCATTACATTTTGGTCACCTAACTCATTTGGTCCTTAGATTGGGGGGAAATCTATTTAGCACGTGCGTGTTATTAATGATATATAAAATCTAGAAAATAGATATGAATGTAAGCAAACTTTTTAAGTATTTATATATACATGTTATTTTACTAAGAAAATTTTGCAAATTATCAACATTACCTTTTCTTGGATATTTTGGAAGCTAAAAAAGGATTGCAAGTTGCAACAAAATAATTTATGGAAATTATACAAAAGAGTTTAACACAATTAGAGGAAAGAAGAAAAATAACTTGATTTCAAGTAATGCAAACCGGAAGCCATCAAGTAAAATGAAGAGATGATCAAGAGACAGAGAGACGAACTATGAATTACGCACACTAGCATGGCATCCTCCATCGTTGAAGCAATGGGTCCAATAATTTCCACAAATTTAATCACACAATGACCTCGCAAAAAGAGATGGAAAATTCAAACATAATCACAAAATACAAATTTCCTTGCACAATATTTTATTAGTTCTTGGAGATAGACAACTGGGAATTCTCATTATAATAATGAGCTGCAATTTCTATTTAACAAAGAAGAAATAAATGAATCGACGAGTCTTGGACGTTTAGGGATACAAAACGAAAAGTAGGAAAAAAATTGGGTAAAGGAGCAATTTTACACATAACCTTTACCCCGGGGAGCGCCCAGCACCACGACCTTTCAACTGGAGCAAAAATACACATAACGTTATGTTTTTGGAGCGCCCAGCACCATGGCCGTTAGTTGACCGTCAACTTAGATGGAACGCTGACGTGGCGTTGATTTGGACTGACACGCCGAGGTGGACGATGACGTGATCTTGACATGGAATAAAAAAATAGGTAAAAATCGAAAAAAATTAAAATAATTAGAAAAAAAAAATATGAAAAAAATAAAAATAAAAATAATAATTATTATTAAAAAAATTACAAATAATTCAAATAATTAGAGAAAAAATTAAAAAAAAATCAAAAAATTAGAATTTTTTTAAAAATTAGGAAATAATTAAAATAATTACAAAAAATAGAAAAAATTCAAATAATTAGTAAAAAATTCAAAAAATTAAGGAAAAATTAAAATAATTAGAAAAAAAATTAAAATACCTCCTCCAATGGTCCCACCACCGGCACTGTCGGCCATTATGGGCTTAAATCATTGGTTGTTGCTGCCATTTACGGGCCACCAGAGTGGCCACCGACCATTGGCGGCCGGCTGCATGGCCGATAACCAACTAGTGGAGGAGGAGTTGTATATACACTAACCAATGCATTGTTGAAGATGTACTAGGTAAGCTGTTCATTGAAAAAAATATTAATTAATTAATTAAGATAATCTTCTTGTCAATTCTCCCTACGAGATAAATCTAATCTGATATGTAAAGTCCGACTAAGAACTAGTGGGGCCCACCGGGCGGGGGGTATTTTAATTTTTCCTTAATTATTTGAATTTTTTACTAATTATTTTAATTTTTTCTATTTTTTGTAATTATTTTAATTATTTCCTAATTTTTTAAAAAAAGTTAAATTTTTTGATTTTTTTTTTGTAATTTTTTTTAATAATTATTATAATTATTTTTAAATTTTTTGATTTTTTTTTAAAAAAATTTTGATTTTTTTTTAAAAATTTTTTGAATTTTTTTCAAATTTTTTAATTTTTTTTTCGACTTTTTCCTAATTTTTCTAATTTTTTTATTCCACGTCAAGATCCACGTCATCGTCCACGCGCGGCGTTCCCATCCAAGTTGACTAACTAACGCCATGGTGCCGGCGCTCCCAAAACATAACGTTATGTGTATTTTTGCTCCAAATTGAAGGTCGTGGTCGGCTCCTGGTGGTAAAGGTTATGTGTAAAATTGCTCCTTTACCCAAAAAAATTCTTCTACATTTGAGAGGTTAGAGGTTCTCCCTGAACGATATAATTTGTTCCTTCACCTTTCACTCTATTGAATTTGCTATATATTTACATGGATCAATCGAAAACTTTATTGAATTATATATACCACATCTCATTCCCCTCTATGACCAAAAGTCGCAAGAGATATAAATATTCCCGTAAGAAAATATTCTCTCTTTTGTTGGAATGTAAGAAAGATTTTATCAAGTGAAAGAGTAGAATGTGCAAGGAGCTCTCCAATCCCAAGAATCCCCTTAAATAAATTTTGACCTCAATCCCGAGTAGTCCGAATAATACACTACTCTATTCTATTAACAAGAGCTAAGGGAGAAACCTCCTACTAAAATTTCCCGAATTTTGTTCTGTCCATAAAGCCCACAAGCCCGCATAAGCATCAAATCTCCACAGATCCAACTCTCACATTTTTATTGCTACCATAACCTCTAAACCCGACTTAAAAAAGTTATCTCGTAAGGCCGGAGAAACTTCTTGTTTAATAAAATTTCCACCAAGTCTCTTTCTATAATTGAGACAACTTCACAAAGGTATAAAGAGACTGTTTATTTGTGCCCTCCAAAATCTCATAACACAGAAATCAGACAAAAATCAAATCCAACTTCGGCTACCACTTATCAAACTGAAAACCAAAAAGAGATTAATCAAACTCACAATTTCAACTTGGATGATGGGTGGGGACTGACGGTGGCGGTGAGGTCAAGAACACACGGCGGGCCGGTGCTCAGGCAATGGCCGATGGGTACGACGTCTTCCACTTGCGAGAGAGCCGAGAGGATGGATTTTTGCACAGATAGCTTCGACTGGTTCACTAGACCGCTATTTGAAGACGCCAACGGGAGGAATCTCTGAGCTTGAGAGGACGAGACGAGGGGACGGGAGGAATCTCTGGCCTTGAGAGGACAAGACGAGGCTCGACGCTAAAGCCTGCTTTGGGAGAATCTCGAGCTTCGATCTGGAGGATGAGACGCGACTCGACCTTTCCGCTTTGGGAGGAATCTCTCGAGTCATCTCGCGCTAAAGGGAAGAGACGGACGAGGGAGAAGAAGGATCTGAAAACGCAAGGAAGAAAATCAACCAGAACGCTCTGATTTGGTGAGTTGAGGAGAATGGGCGTTTTTGGGTGTTTTTGAAGTAAGCCCATTAAGCCTAATGCTAGACCAAACTAAATACGTTGGGTTTTTTCCTCAATGCACGTTCTAATGGACCAGAACGCCATAATGGACCTAAACGCACCAAAACCAAACAGGCTCAATACCGTTTTCCCCAATGATGAAACGCACTAGTCCTACGATATAATTTTGACATTTTAAAAGTACTTATTCATGTAAATAGAGACTAATTTTATCTCACATACTTATCTCGTATACAGTAAATCATGATTAAAAAGCTATTTTTGAAGACTTCAATCGTTATTCCAAACAAGTATATAGTTGATGCAACTACGCAATTTAAACCAAGACCAACTTAAGCTGAATTTGGATGTTGGTTCTTACCGGACAGAGGGAGGGAAAATTTTTATTTTAAATGTTTTGGTAACAATCCTAAAGTTTTCACCTTGCTTGGGTTCTCTGTCAAATATTATCACTACTATGATCCAGCGTGAGGGCTTGATTTTCAAAAATTATTGCTACTAACCCAGCACCTCATCGGTCTCTAGTGTCTTTCCTCCTCCTCCCTCAATGGCAGCGGCTGATCCAGGAATGAAAATTAGGGGGACGAAAATTATAAAATAAAACTCAGTGGAGTCAGCATTTGAAATTAGGGGAAAAAATTACAAAATTGGACCCAAAATTTTAGAAAATTATGATTTGACAGAATATTTCAATATTTTCATTTTAGTTAATTTATGACACTTTTAAATAGGAAGAAAAGGCATAATTTCTTTTTGTCTCTATCATATTTCTTTTTGTCGCTATTATATTTTAATTTTTACATATTGAAATATTTATATTGAATAATTAAAATTTAAATATGTTTTATCAGCATTTTCCCGTTAGTGAGAGTTAACGGTGTTAGGTCAAAAGGATTAAAAGTATGCTTTATAAATTTAATGGACTAAACTAAAATCCAACTCAAACATAAAGGGCTAAAATTATATTTTAGCCTATTTTGATGAAATATCCCTAAACCCTAAACCATTAGCTTGGTTGCACTACACAACGCAAAGCCCATTTTGATGAAATTAAACTTTTTATAACTTTTTTCCTTTGGATTAAAGGCAAAAACACATATAAACTTTCTCAAAAGTACATCCAGTATCATAATCTTTTTTATTATTATTTATGAAAATACTCATAAACTTTTCCAAACATAATAAAAATGCACTTCCTTAACTCTCATAGGTGACTTTTTATTTGTGGGTCCAACCAAGTGCCACAAGTCAACGATTGAAAATATATTGAGACATGTTCTCTCAACACCTCAATGATCTCTCTCTCTCTTAGCATCCAGAGCAAAAATAAAGTCGTAGCAGCACATACAGGTATAAACTCAGATCATTCATGAAGCAATTAGATGGTCTAAAAAATGCAGCAAAAAGAAATGGACAAATCGAAGAAGTCATTTGATGATATCAAAAGATGAATAAAAAACGTTGAGAAGTCAAAGCAGGTGGATGATATCAAATCAAACAGATCAATTAGAATTTCAATTAGGAAGAAGAGATGAGTTCAAATTTCATTTCAGAACAAGTTATTGAACAAGCTAGTCAGCATTTGGAAATCTCGGATTGAAGCGTTGCAGGAATATGTTAATTAAATGGAGCAAGAGGGAATTTCCCAACAATGCCAAGATTATTGAAAAATTAAAATCTCAATTAGCTAATCTTACTTAGGGTGAACTAAGTACAATTAATTCTCGGAAAATTTTGAATGTTAAAGGGGCACTTGAGAGAATGTTTTATTTAGAAGAGCAATACTGATGGCAACGCTCCCAAATTCATTGGTTAGAGGCATGGATAAAATTCCCGTTTCTTTCATCTTTCTACTATCAAGAAGAGACAGAGGAATAGTATATCATGCATAAAAGATGACTCGGGCAACTGGTTAATGGAGAAAGATGACATCTCCAAAAACATTTCTAGCTTTTTTCAGAATCTATTTGCTACCTCTGGTTCATATCCTATGGATGCAATCTTGAGTTTTATTGATTCCAAAATCTTGGATAAAACGAATTGTAGTCTTATGTTACCTATTTCAATGGAGGAGATTAAATCTGCAGCTTTTAGTCTTGGGAGCTCTAAAGCACCAAAGCCTAATTGTTTTTTTGGTAAATTTTGTCATCCTACATGATCTAAAATTGGTGAGTCTGTTTGTTCTATGGTTATTGAATTTTTTTGCTAGTCGATCTTTATTATGTGGGATTAATATGACTCTTGTTCCCAAGATACAAAAACCAGAACATATTTCTCATTTTTGTCTTATAAGCCTATGTAATTTCTCTTATAAGATTATTTCAAAATCATGGCTAATAGGATGCGACCTTTGCTTGATGAGTGTATCTCCCAAAATCAAGGTGTCTTTGTCCCTAGCCAACATATTCATTATAATATCATTATAACTCATGAAGTTATCATTATCTTCGTCACAATAAATATGGAGGTAAGTATGAGTTTTCGCTTAAAATGGACATGAGTAAGGCGTATGATAGGATAGAGTGAGATTTTCTAGAAAATTTTTTTCATGGTTTGGTTTTTGTAATGAGTGGGTGTCTCTAATCATAAAATGTGTGTGACCTGTTAGTTTAAACATTTGCTTATTTGGTGAAAATGTGAGTTCATTTCTTCCTAGTAGGGGTATTCGCCAGGGAGATCCACTCTCTCTGTATCTATTAATCATTGTTGCTAAGGTACTTTCACTAATTATTAGCAAGAGCTAGATCAATGGAAGAATCAAAGGAATCAAGTTGAGCCATGGTTGCCTTGAACTTACTCGTAGTTTCTTTATTGATGATGTTCTTCTATATATGCATGCTAATCAAAGTAACTATATCTATTTGGCTAATATTCTGAGTATGTACTGAACAGTTTCTAGTCAGGTCATTAATCTTGATAAATTCAGTAATTTTTTTCTCCACGAATACCACAAAAGGGGTGATATATGAGCATTCTAGAGACAGATGATCTAAGAAAATACCTTAGTATTCCAAGAATTTGGGGGAAAACCAAACACCAAGCCCTGGCATATGTTCGTAAAATTCATGGATGGGGCCAATCTCTTTTATCTTTTGCTAGCCAAGAAGTAATAATCAAAGTAGTTATCTAGACAATCACAATGTATCCAATGAATTGCTTCAAATTTCCTTTCAATACTTGTAAGGAGATAAATAACCTCATAGCTAATTTTTGGTAGGATGACAACGCTTTTGGAGATAGAACTCATTGGAAAGCATGAGAATCTTTGACTTGCGGAAAAAGCACTGGTCGGATGGGCTTTCGCGATCTAAGTACCATGAATTATACACTTCTGGCTCAAACGGCTTGTAGATTATTCATAACCCGAATGATCTATGGGCTAAAGTGCTAAAAAGTGTGTATTTCCCTAAAGATGAATTCATTGAAGCGATAAAAGGCTATAAAGCTTCGTGGTGCTGGTCTAGTATTCCAGATGGGAGAGGTTTTCTTAAAAAAGACCTACGGTGAAATGTTGGAGATGGTAATGCAATCAGTATTTGGGGTGATAACTGGGTTTCAAAGGTTCATTTTCTAGAGAAACCAAGAAATCATGATGATCCTTTTATCTCATAGAGCAGACTTTTTGATCTTATAATTAATAGAGTGGAATCTCGCTCTTATTAATTAGTATGTGCTTGAGGAAGTCCAAAAATGCTATATATGAAATTATCATTCCCTCCAATGGGTTGGAAGACAGACTGATGTGGACTAGTGCTAAGGATAGTATGTATACGGTTAAATTGGGATATCATCAAGGGAAAGAACAGAATTCTAGTAGTGCCAATAAAGCGGGGTCCTTTGTCGTCATCCCACTACATGCCAGATGTTAATCTGGAAGATTAAAATTATCCCACAGGTACAACAGTTTATTTGGCGCCTTCTTAACAAAGTCATTGCTACTAATGAAGCTCATTTTCATAGAAAAAGATTCCAAGGAAGCCAATATCCTATATGTGAAGAAGCTGGGGAATATATTGAGCATATGTTTTTCCATTGTTCATGTACTAGATGTGTTTGGTTGTTTGGTTTGGTTGCAAGTTAAGTGCTAGAATTGATATAGCTAGTATGTTGAACTTTAATGCTTGGTGGATTACGATATCAAATACGCCCTCCTTGAGTAAGCATGATCTATTTTTAATCTGCTGGATTTTGTGATTTGTCTAGAAACAGAGAAATGAATTGGTCTTTAATTACAATGTACCAAATCCTATTGAAGTTATTGAATTGGTAAGGAAAAGAAACCTTAAATTTTGGGCGAATTGTGATAAATTGCTTGTGCGTTTTGACGTGTCTAGGGGTTGTAATAGCCCTTTAGTTAAATGGAACCCTCTCCCATTAGGTAGTCTCAAAATTAATTGTGATGGAGCTTTTTCGCCTCATATGGTAAATGCTGCTATTGGAATGATATGTAGGGATTATCTTGGCAATTTTAGATGGGGCTATGTGGATAAAATCAAGTCAATCTTTGCATTTATGATTGAAGTCCTAGCATTGAAAAAGGCTCTTATGCTAGCTGTGGATATGGGGCATGACAAAGTGGTCTTTAAAACTGATTACCTTCCCTTGCTTAATTGTGTTGAAACCAAATCACTAGATTTGTATGACTAGAGAAGTAGAAGTATTGTGCAAAATGTCATTTGTCTTCTGTATTCTAGGGTTGGGTTCTCTTTGTCTATTACCCCAAGGCAGGGTAACCATGTTGCTGATTTACTCACAGCTGATGCTTATAGAGAGGTGTGCCTTATTAGGTGGGTTTCACAACCAACACATACCTTGATGTCACTTCTAACATTAAATGCACAGGAGACTGATGCAATTGCAGTTGATTCTTCTACCCCCATTATGGCAATGGGTGGTCATTAGTTTTTACTTTCCATATAATCTTTGTTGTGTTTACTTTTCAGTCGTGTTGTATCCTGAACTTATTCGATTTGAGACTCTTATCTGTATTAGTTTATGTTTCTTGGAATTTTTTTTTTTAAAAAAAAAAAAACTTTAATGCCAAATAGACCCTAAAGTATATGAATTTGGTGAAAGATTGGGAGTGGCCGGTGAGTGAAGCCGGAAGTAAGGCGGAAAAAAAGTAAAGTAAAGTAAAGCTGGAGGTTCAGAACAAAAGAAGTAGGGCCGGAGGAAGGAGCAGTCAATAGGAAGCAAATTTTTTGATGAAGTTTCGTGCTCTATTTTTAATAAGTTAAAATAAAATAATTTTAAATAAATTTTAGGGTTAATATTATAAAAAAAAAAACAGAAAATAAATAAATTATTAGAACAAATAAGAAAGAACAAATATAAATAATTAGAACAAATATTTTTTTTTAATGAAAACTAAAGTGGACTCTATGAAGCCCAAATTCAACTTTATAGATTGAGTTGAATGATGATTCATCAATCATTCATACCTTCACCGTCTGCTCCTTGGTTCTTTTTAAAAAGAAAAAAAGAAGAAAAAAATTATGCCATTGAAAGACAAAAACCACATCAAATTTGGCGGACTAGAATTTTTTTAATACTGAAATTTTAGGGGAGAGGGGTTAGGTTCACCCATAATCCATAGTAAGAAAGCTCATCCAAAGATATGAGACTGAGAGTACACATGCCTCCACCTCAGATTACATTTCCACAAGTTCACATCGCCTAGGATGCCTCTCCCAGTGTCTTGACCAACTTCAGGATCAAACCTCCTCCCTTTGATGAGCGTGTCCGACCACTTTGTCAGTTGAGCTTAAAAGACGAGGGGTGGCGGACTAGAATTTATTGCATGGGGGTTCCACTCAAGGAAAATCCCTAAATTGGCCCAATCAATTTCAAATTCGATGCCTCATTTGTTAGTTCTTGCTATTATCCAAAGTATCCCCATTTGTAAAAATTAAATTAAATTTAATTAAAGCTAATGCAACCTGTTATAAACTATTACACCTAATCCAGACTATACATGGTTGGTAATATTTTGATTAGCTAAAGTATATTTCTGATTCTTTATGTGTTTACATTAGATTTCGATTTAGTCTCTTAAGATTACAAAATGTAGTTCTAGTCCTTTGGACCTAATAACATTAACTCACTAACAAAAGATACTAACAGAAAAAATACTGACAAAACATACTTAAGTTTTAATTTTTTTAATATAAAGATTTTGATGTTTTAAAAATAAAATATAATAGAGACAAAAAGATACATATTCCACTCTTTTGCCCCAACCCCTCCTCTTTGTTCCACAATACTGTTTCCCCCAATGGTGCAACACACCAGTTCTGCGATACAATTTTGACACTTTAAAAGTACTTATCCACATAAATCGAGATAAGTTTTTCCTCACATACTTACATCGTATATTTTCAATCATGGTTGAAAAGCTGTTTTTAAAGCCTTCAATCATTATTCCGAACAAACATATAGTAGTTGATGCAATTGCAACCAGAGGCGGACCGAGGTTATATAGAAGGGACGCAAGTACCCCCTTGAATTTAAGGTTTTTTTTTTTATTAAAAAAAATATGATTGCCCACCCTTAAATTAAATGTCCACCCTTAATACATCAGGACTGCACTTCGTAATCAGATGGGGGATGAATGGTTGAATGATTGTTTAGTTCCTGATATTGAAAAAGATGTATCTGATAGCATTGATAATAAGGCAATTATGATGGAATTCCAAAAAATAAGGCCTAGAATGATGACATTGTAATTACTTTATTGTAATATACTTTTGTTATTAAAATATATGTACTCAAACTTATTGAGTGCCTACCCTTCATTGTAATTTATGTAATTGCATTTCTAACCGCATTTAGCCTTGATTTTCTAAATGACAGGTTTGTAAAATAAATGCCTCTCTTATTACATCATTAGTGTTCACTTTATTTCATGAATATATATATATATTTTTTATTCTTTTCTTTTCTTGTTTATATTCTTTTGTTTTTTAATGTATTTAAAATTTTCTTTAAAAAAAAAAAAAAAAAAAAAAAAAAATCCCCCCGAATCCCCCGCCAATGTCCCCCACCCCCAAGTAATTTTCTCGGGTCCACCCCTAACTGCAACTACTCAATTTAAACCAAGACCAACTTAAACTGAATTTTGATTTTGATGTTGGTTCTTACCGACAAATGGAGGGAAAACTCTTGTTTTAAATGTTTTAGTAACCATGCTAAAGTTTTCACTTTGCCTGGGTTCTCTGTCAAAAATTATCACTACTATGATCCAACGGCACGAGGCTTTGATTTTCAAAACTTATTGCTACTAACCCAGCACCTCATCGGTCTCCAACGTCTTTCCTCCTCCTCCCTCAATGGCTGCGGCTGATCGGAGGGTGAAGGGGCATCTTTTTGTCTCTGCTATATTTTAATTTTTTAAATATAAAAATATTTATATTAAATAATTAAAATTTAAATATGTTTTATCAGTATTTTCCATTAGTGAGAGTTAACGGTGTTAGATCAAAAGGACTAAAACTATGTTTTATAAACTTAAGGAACTAAACTAAAATCTAACTCAAATATAAAAGACTAAAACTATACTTTAGGCTATTTCCCTAAACCATTAGCTTGGTTGCATTACACAATGCAAAGCCTATTTTGATGAAATAAAACTTTTTCTAACGTTTTTCCTTTGGATTAAAGGACAAAAATACATATAAAATTTTTCAAAAGTAAATCCAATACCATAAACTTATTTTTTCAAAAATACTCAAACTTTTCCAATCATAGTAAAAATGCACTCCCGTTAACTCTCATCTGTTACTTTTTATTTGAGGGCCCAACTAAGTGCCAAAAGTCAACGGTTAAAAATACATTGAGACTTGTGTTTTCTCACCACCTTAGTGATCTCTCTCTTAACATTCAGAGCAAAAATGAAGTTGTGTGAATTAAAAGATCTGACGAAACAAAATCAATTCTCTAAGGTTACTAGCATTTACAGGTATAAACTCAAATCATTTATGAAGCAATTAGATGGTATAAAAAATGCAGCAAATAGAAATGGAAAAATGGAACATTAGATGATATCAAAAGATGAAGCAAAAATCCTGACAAAAAAAAAAAGATGAAGCAAAAACATAAGAAGTCAAAGCAGGTAGATGATATCAAAGCAAGTAGATGATATCAAATCAAACAGATCAATTAGAATTTCAATTAGGAAAGAAGGGATGAGTTCAATTTCATTTTAAAACAAGAGATTGAACAAGCTAGTCAGCATTTGGATTTAATTAAAACATTATTTGCAGGTTTGGATGGAACGAAGAGATTTTTTTCCCCAAAAAAAGTCAATTTCATTACTAACAAAAATCAAGCACACAATAATAGTCTATTCCAAATAAACTCTCAAAAAAAACACCTATCATTACAACCTAACTCATTCCTTTTTTTTTTTTGGCTCAAAACCTAACTCATTCCTCGCCACTACAAAAATCTATAAAACCAAACAAACAACTATATCAATATCAAAATGTTATCAATTAACCCACTCCTTCTATATCATTCTCATCAATAGTATCATCACAACTATTCTTGGCTAACTCAGAGTCATAGAAAAGAATATTACTTAAAGAAGATGGGATACATTGCAGCCAAATATGCTGGTGCATCTTTTTTGTTTTATCAAATGCTAACCTATATGCAACTTTATTTCCCTGCCTGGAAACAAGGGACATCACAGCCCCTCCAATGACTCAAGCAAACCAAAAATCTTTTTCAATAAATCCCAACTCTTACATTCACAATTAAAGTCTTATCCTTTATCAATCTCTACAAAACCTTACAATCAGTTTCAACAATCACTAGAGAATTGTGAAATTTATTTCTATGCATCAAATCCTCCTTCATTGCTATACACTGTCATAAAATTGTCTGACTTCACTGATTTCCCCATTCCCCCAATAAACTTGCCGTTACAATTCCTGCAGACCACACCTATACCAGCCTCACTAGTAGATACTTTAAAATCACCATCAACATTAATTTTAACAGTATCAGATGCAGGTGCCACCCACTGCATATTTCTTACCACTCCTTTAGCATATATTATCTTATGAGAACCACTCACCTATGCCTTTGAACTCCAGTACTCATCCACTTGCATGTTAACTAATCTCACTACTTCCTTAGCATCTGGTCTTTCTTCATTAAACACCCACTTACACCTTTTCTTCCATATGATGGATCAAAGAGATTGAAGAAGAAAGTCTTCACGGTCAAATTCGAACCCACCGTCAACTCTGCCTTCACACACCAACGCAACTGTTTCACATAACTATCGAGCCCACACTTGCGTTTGTACCGACACATCTGCTCCTTTACCATTCAATGTATAATTTAGGCACTAAATTTAAACTCATCTTTCAACAATGATTTGAACTTTAGCTCACTACTGTCGTAAGAATTTAACCCCTAGATTCCACCATGATACGAAGTAGATCCTCTCCTCATTCTTTTTTTTCATTATCTCTTATCAACTCATATGGGTTGTTGATTGGAAAGATAAGAGAAAAGGTAAAGTAGTACTGTAACTTTTTAGATTGATTGGACGAAACATGATTTAAAATTTTTGAAAGATATTGAAAAAATGATGATAAGAGAAACTCAACCATCTTTTTTTTTTTTTTTTTTTGATTTATCCTACTCCCCCATCAAGTAGGGCACGGCCCCGAGCTCTTTGGGAAGACTTACAAGATTGCCTACCAAATGAGCCTCAACTAATCGAACTTGTTGGGACTTGAGTCCGAATTCTAACTTTTTCAAATTTTGTACAACGTAATAGAGGCCATTTGAAATTAGCCCAGCTTCAACATTGGAACCCAGTAACACAAAATGGGCCTCTTGGTTTCACCATTTGGACCTATAACTGGAAATCAAACCCCAATAATTCAATTGGACAAACAATTTTTGTATTTTGTTTCTTAAGCATATGTATCCCCGTATAAAAAACAATCATATTATTATATCGAGAAAAAACAATCATATTATATATATTGTCAAACACTTAAATCTGAGGGATGATTAGGGAGAAGGGCTAAAGAAAAAAAAAATCTATTAATAAAGATTTTAAGAATTGTAATTATTTTTAAGGACCAAAAAATAAAATATAAATATTTAATTATGAAATTAACCTTCCAGGACTGTTAGTTATCAAATTTGGTGATTTTTTCATGTATATTTTAATTAAAAAAATCTATAGACAACTCAATAATTTTATTATATTTTCTTTGGTATATATCATATTATCGTAAAATTTACCTAAATTAAAATAGCTTATAAAATCTATAAATAATTAGAAATCTACCTTTTTGAGTTTTTTTTATTGTTTTTAAAAAATTAAAAAAAACACCAAAAAATATGATAATATATTTATTTTAAAAATATGAGATTTTTCATGGAAGAAAAACTTTAACAAATGAGATGCACGTAAAAAGAATGGTATTAAAATAAAAAAATACTAAAATTTAAAATTCTTAAGCAATTTATTTCTCAATAAACTGTAATATCGTAGGAATTTCAATATCTAAATAAAAGCCAATTCAATGTAAGGACACTTTTGGGGGCAACAATTGATAACTAATCGCCAAATAGTTGAGATGCATTAGAGAAAATGTAGGGAATTTGGTCCGTATTAATTTCTTAATTAAAGATTTATATTTAAATTTTTAGTCTTTTAAAATAATTATAATTTTTAATATTTTTATTAATAAATATTTCTTTTCATTGGTCCTTCTCCCTCATCTTCCCTAAATCTGAGCAGTTTTTTGTGTGGAGATTTTTCCTTTTTTTCATTTTTAAATATATTGCTACGGTCTTTTTTGCCAACATAGCATTACTTCTTTTGGCTGCCATTTTTTATATTAACACTTGAAAAATCTTTTTACAGTCTAATTAATGTTGGGCTCCCTCTTTACTTTTTTAGTTTAATTAATCACTTGAAAAATCATTCTGGAAATAAATCTTATAATATAAACTTTCCTATGTCGGTCGCTCTCTTGGTAGTCTTGACCTATGAAAGAGTTCCTAACTCCAGTTACCTTCCTCTAGTGCATAGTGGGTGCCGCACGTGTTCTTTCCTTTGCAGACTATCTACTCTATTCCTTGGAGAGTGTCTGGTTTCATCTCAAAGCTTTGTTAAGATATTTTGACCATCTAGTTCCACCAAGATCTTTTGATCATCTGGTTCTACCCAGACCCAAAGACTCACTAGAGCATATGATTCCCCATCCCAAAACCCTGTCTATATTTTTCGTCCAGATCTTTTGATCATTTGGTTTCGTCTAGATCTTTAGACCATCTTGTTCCACCCATATGATAAAGACCCATCTAGATCAGCTCGACGTCATTTTTGTTTTGTCCTATGGATGCTTGATCCAAGATGTTACTTTGGTTTTGGGATCCCGATTTTTGTTTCTAATTGACTTTTCTTACGAACTTATTTTCATTTGGACTTATTTGGCATAGCTTTTAAAAAAAGATAGATGAGATGGAAAATGATTTAAAAAAGACATTAATCAAATTCATATATATAATATATATGTTGTACAAAATGTGATAATTTGATATAAAAATTAAAAATAAATATAAATATAAATTTGACAAATAAAATAGTAACATTACAATTAAAAAATTTACAACACAATTAATGAAACGATCGGTCCCTTAAATCAAATATTTTAAACCGAGTTCAAACTTACGTAAATGGGTCCATTTAGTTGAGCAACATACGTGTTAGACTTATGTAGCTTTAGTTATAAAAATTAAATTAATGAATCACCTGGTTTTACCCGAATGAATCACAATATGAAACCAACAAACTTGTTCTCCATTATTCTTTTCATTATTTTATTAACCGTCATTCAACAAAACTTCTAGATGAGTATATAACATGGCCTCTAAAAGAATTAGAGCGTAAATGAAATGATTTTAAACTAAAATGGTACTGGCAAAAGTAAGAGATCATTTTTATTTTGTGCTAGTAGTGGATGCTTGCTCCAAGATTTTACTTTTAATCTATTTGTTGCCGTAACTGCTTCTTCTGGTTGTGGCTTCTAGTTTTTAGTTGACAAACTCAAGATCATCTTGAGTTTGATGGGGTGTTAAGATTTTATTATATCTTATATTAATATTTAACATATTCTTATGTTGAGATATCATATATCTTATATTGATATTATTATTTGATTAGATTTATTCAGGTTATATTATATTGATTATAGGATTAGTCTAGGTTTGCCTATATAAAGGATCTTGCTCAATTGATTGTACTAAGGATTAAATATTTGGGATTCAATAATATTTTAGATGTTCTTGTTTTCCTCTGTATTTCAATATTTCAAATTCTAACATTCTAACAGTGTGTATGCAACAACTTAATTGTTAAGAATTTACCCGGCCCTCTTCCCTCATAACATAACAATACTCTCTAGAAAAGATCAAACGACTTTGCTATTGTTGTGCCTAGCAAAAAAGAAAAAAGAAAAGAACAAAAATCAAAGCTATATAAATATGGATATGAACATTCCAACCTCCTTCATGGTAAGTAGGTTCAGACCCTCTTGACTCGTGGGAATTTCAACACAAACAAAACTGATATTCTAAAACTCAATCATGTCGGATTGGTAGGGTTCTGCCTTTTATGTTCCTGTCTTCTTCTATTTCTACTGTTTTTGCTCAGACCTGCACATACCTCACCGTCTGATATTGTTACATGAATCTTTGCTTCATCATACAACCTAACAACTTGTTCTCCTACCTACCAATATCATAATGTATCTTTTTGTCTTTTTTCTGTGACAGAAACAATAGTATATGTATATGTAGTAGGCCATTCTTGTGTCTTCTTCTTCAGATATAATTTTAATTCTGGATTTTGTTCTCTGCTACTCCCTCCCCATATTTTGACCAAATTATTAATCATCTTCTTGTTTCTTTGCCAACCCATTTGGATATGTTCAATGGATCTTAACCCTAACAAAATATTTATTCTGATTTGGTCTCAAAGAATAGATATTGGCCAACTTATTTTGTGTAGTGCAATTTGGCCGTATTTGGCCGCACGTTGGGGTTTCGAACCTAGAAATTCTATGAATGAAATTCTACGAATGTTTTATTTATCTATATATATATATATATATATATATATATATATATATATATAAAGAAAACAGAGGAAGTGACACACAAATATTTGCATCACATGTGAATCCCCCTCAAACTTTACATGAGCTTATGAGAATGCTTGATTACTCTTCGACACTAAGGCTGTATTTGGTTTGAAGGGAGGGGAGCTTCACTCCTTAATGTGAAAAGATAGATATGACTATGATGTAAGATGTTTGTACAGAAAACAATGTGAATTTATGGTAATATCTGACTTTTTACACTAAATAGGGAAGGTCCACTCTCTCTTCTCTTTTTAAACCAAACACAGCCTAATGCTATATAAAATAATAATTCAAGAAAATAAACACTATAATGCTGGAGATTCATATCAATTTGGGGGAATATTATTTATCCCACACACTCATCTTTTACAAACAAGATAATATGGTCAAATATAAAGCCAAATTTGTTTTCTTTAGTTTGCCGACACACACACATATTATATTGTTCGCAATACACACACATATATATATTCACCGTCTGTAATCTATGCATATTATTGGATGAAAGAGTATATCGTACTATTCATCCTCCATGTTGTGGAAACAAGGAAAACTTATTTAATTCATAAATTTAACTCATGTCACTTAATATTTTAAGTTTTAGCCATTTAATTTATTGTCTGTTATATATGACTAGACCACCGGATATTATTTTTAAAAAATATATAATAAATAAAGGATTAAGGGCTTGTTTGATTCTATTCTCTGTTTTTTTGTCCCAGAAACAGTTTTATATAACAATTTTTGGAAACAAGTTTTACAAATAATAATAAAAATCTATTCTAATAGTTATTTTGAAAAATCTGTTTTTGGAGTGACATGGCGGTGCAATTGCTAGTGGTGACATGATATCGTCACTGGTGGTAGTGTAGTATTGATAATGGGAAAAAAAAAAAAAAGGAAAACAACTAAAAACTATTCTTATTTTTTAGTTTTTAAAAACAACTGTTTTTTTAATTTTTTTTTGAAAACAGGTTTTATTGTTTCTTTTTATAATAAAAACAGTTTTTTAAAACAAAATCAAACTGCCCCTAAATAACTATTCCGAAATCCGAGGTGAGTCGAGGTGGCTGGCTTCGAGGCTGGGAAACCCTTTCGACTTCGCCATCATGACCTCCCGACACACGCCTCAGGATTGGAGAGTGCGCTGCAACCGTCGTTCCTAGTGACTTCGAGATCCGGTCGTTTGACGAGGAGGTTCGAGCGTGGGGAAGAAGATCCTTCTTTGGGTGATGATGGTGGAGAAGGGACTTCGAGATGCGCTCCCGGGCGAGGTGGTCCGCCCCGGCATTGCTCCTCCGAGCTAAGAGCGGAGTCTTTTTGTTGTTGTTACTCCGGGTGTATCGTGCGGGTTTGTAATTGTAACTTTGTAAACATTGCTACCTTGATTATATATAAACTTGATTTCAACCAATCAGTTTGTCTTGTCAACTTTACTTAAGTTAACATACATTTTTTATGGCGGGGCGGGTCTTTATATGCGCAGTATCTCTAAGTGTTTCTTCGATAGGTTGACTTCGGGAAAAGGGTAGGGGGAGTAACCCGAGCTACCGAGATCCGGATATGGTCGTCCGGGTTGTTTTATCGGAGGCCGCATTAGGGCAAAATGTCGGATGCGCAATCGCGGTGTCGAACCCAGCGGTTTGTATATGTCGGCTTTGATCGGGGCCTGCGTGACAATTCACCTCCTATTTAGGAGCATTTTTCGATGCATCTTTTTTAAAAGAGATGGTGTTTTCACCGTCTCGCGAACCGGCGTGGTAGCCCGGGTGTAGTACCGCAAATCGGGCCGTCCGGTAATGCCACAAAATCGGGCTATCGCAACACGGGTGTGGTAACCCCGGTGTAATCCTTCTTTGGGATTTTTGCTTGACCGGGGCTTATATGCCTCGGTGTATTCTATTAGGGTGTGATACCTCGGTGTATTTTGACTATCGATAGTTTTTGTCATAATGAGGGCATTATCGCGTCCGGGAGGATGCGTTTAGCCATAATCTTGGTTTTTTTACGTGCTCCCTTGGAACACGTCTCTACATTTCCAAGGGAACACGTCGTGCTCCCGAGGAAACACGTACGTTTCCAAGAGAAACACGTTTTAACATCTCGATGGCGCTCGGTTAATTTACAAGAGTGAGTTCCATGAGTTAAACTAAAAAACAGAGTTGTCATAAAATCAAAATTCCAAAAAAAAAAAACTCATCATCCAAAAAATATTCATCATCTTTAGAGTTGTTCTAAGATCAGGGATAGTACAATTCATTAACCATGCTGATTAATTTGGAAGTCAAAATACAATGAAAAATAAATTATAGAAGCTATTGATCAAGGATCATTTAAATGGGAACATTTTTGAAAAATAATTTTAATTCATAAGAAATTTGAGAAGTTCAACTACGAATCACTTTTTCTTAATACATGTGGGATATATAATATAATAATGTAGTTTCAAATCCATAGGTCAATTATATTTTAGTCCCTGGGATCTACTTTGACTTTAATGAGGTATGAGCATCTTTAAAACAAGTACCAAATGAATAATGATACCATGCCAATTAGAGTGAAAAGCAAATAGAAAAGGTAGCCTTTTTTTTTTTTTTTGTTCATAATAATGAAACTTTCCAAATACTTAATGATTTCAAAGTCAAACCATTACAACAAATACATGAAATAGATGATTTACCAAATTGATATCAAAGCATCAATCCACTCAATGACAAAAAAATGGAATCACAAACATTCGCATAATAAAATGTCAAAAACCAAATACAATAAACAAAATATTCAAACAATCATAACAAAATATTCTCACCTTCAATCACTAAACAATATCAAACAATAAATCATTAAGATCAATCAACTCCCTAGGTAAAATCGATATGAAGGAGCATCTTGATAATAAGTTTGACTTTATAAAGATGTAAAATCCAAAGTTTAAAAGAGAAGACATTTAATTTGTATATGTGATTAATTTGTTTGAAAAAATAGAGGAAAAATAGAATAAGGGGAAGGAATTAAGATTCTTTGCATAGACAAAACATTAGAAAAGTGGTTTTTGGATTGAAGCCTATTCTTAAAAAATAAAAAAAAAAAAAAAAAAAAAAAAACTCAACTCCGGTTTACCAACAAACCGTCGTTAAAAAACACCGGCTAATAATATCGTGAAGGATGTTTCGACTTCCTCCAGTCGATTCGACAGTTCTTAATCAAATCGGAGACTTAGCGTCAATAACCATGATACCATGCCAATTAGAGTGAAAAGCAAATAGAAAAGGTAGCCTTTTTTCATGGCGACTTTGGAAAGAGCAATCTTTCCTTTTTATGGTTTGTATTCTTTTGGTGCATCAGAAGTAAATTAAAAGAAAAAGAAGCTTTTTAGTTTTTAATTCAACGAATGAGACAGCTCGTGTTATGTTATCCAACTTTTTCTCCCTCAAAATTCAAATCCATCAAACCTTTTTCAACTTTCAAGTTCAGTAAAGTCACATACAGGACAACATCCCAATCGCCTGTTTTCATTCTCCTCAATCAATCTTTTGATCTTTTCCCACAATCATGAAACATCTCTAGGTATTTGGTTTAACCTGGGAAAAAAAATCTTTACTTTACGAGACAATTTTTTTTTTTTTGGGGTAAAATTATTTAAAATAAGTTAATCCAAACACACAATTAAATCTAACAACTCTATTTTTAATATTTCCTTTGATCCACGACATAATTTACTTTTTTTTTAAAAAAAAAAGTTTTAGAGACATGTTATTTTTGTTTGGATTTGTACTTTTTTTTTCATCAAAATTAAGAAGTAATAGCTAATTCATTAAATTTGTTAATTTTTTTTTTTAACTTTACCTATATTAAACAAAATTTTGAAGGAGAAATAAAAAAATGGGTTAAATTATAAAAATACACAAGTGATTTTTTCAAAAGTATGTCTAACACCGAGTCTTTTTTTTTGGGTACAAAGTGACAATATAGTTATAAAATAAAGCAAAAGTCACATATTCCATTAAAGTGACTGTGGACCCACTAATATAAAGTAATAGAATATGTGACTTTTTCTCTATTTTTATAACCATATAATCATTTTTGTGCTTAAAAAACACTTAGTATTAGACGTAGTTTTAGAAAAACATGTGTATTTTTACATGTTAACCCATAAAAAAACAAGAAGCTGATTTTTCCCCCAAACAAGAAGCCGAATTTTAGCATTATTCATGTGGAAGAATTTTACAAATAACCGTAAGTTATTGTCAGAATTAGTTATATTATAGGCTAAATATTTTTTTCTAGGAAGAATGTAGTCATGGTGAAACCAAAGGAATTGTATCCTTTCAATTAAATTTTATCAATTGAGAATCATTAGATTGAGATCAAATTAACTAATATCTCTAAATTTCATCAATTGAAAGAACTAGATCCAACCAGAAGGAGCGAAAAAAAACAGAAAAAGAAACAGTAAAATGATATCTCTTGGTAAGAGAACTAGAGAAGTAACTTCAATTACATAAAAACTGAAGTATGATACAAGAAATCTAAGCTAAGCTACGTTTACGCTACAAGGCCATTGACAAGTCAGAAACTTAAACTAATTTCCACAGAAATAAAAGCACAATGAACTCAGAAAAGTGCTCTCTCTGTTTTTTCCCTTTCAAACTCTAAAGCCAGTGAGAAAACAGAGCATCAAAAATCTCTGTGAATACTTCCACAATGATCTTGTGATGTTGATAAGAATTCAGCGACAGAAAACACTGCAACAGATTCTTCAAATCCTTTGGAACAACTATCTGTTTCTCCACTATCATTTCCACCATCGATGTCCTGAAATCATTGTAAGGATCACTCGAACGTTTCACCACCGCGAAGCTATCTGTCACCTTCACCTGCAATGGCACTCCACCCATCTCAGAATTCCCCTTCTTCGAAGTAACCCGACCACTGCCGTAGTCATGCTTTCTCCGGCGAGAGCCATGCCTCCTCCGGCGAGACTGTGAGGAATCAGAGGAGATGCTTTTGGAAGAGAAAAGAGTCTCTGTTTCGTCATCTTCGTCTTCGTCATCGCTGCTATACCACCAATTCCCTCCAAAATCATCTTCGTATTTGGTGCCATAGCTGAATAGGGTTGTTTCTTTGTGATTAATTTTCTTCTGGGCATTCTTCTTCTTCTTCGTCTTCGTCTTCGTTGTCCTCTTTGAATCCTTCTTCTTGCTTGCTGATTCTTTCACTTTCTGGGCAAAACCAAACTCGTTGTCATAGAAGGAATCAAAGCATGGAGGAGCGTGAAGAGAATCTGAGGATTTGGGTCTGAAGATGGAAGGGAAGGGACGAAGTCGAGGGGACATGGGTTCGACGAGATGTGGGGAGGGAGGGTGGTAGCGTGGAGGAGAAAAGACGGCCTTTTCCATGACATCGGACAAGTTTCGGGTCCTGCAAGACCCGAATGAGGATCTGAACATGCGAGAGACCCGTATTTTGAGTCCGTTTTCCATTATAGAGAGAGAGAGAGAGAGAGAGAGGAGCGTGTATGAGGAGAAAAGATGGGATTTTGAAGAAGAAAGGCTGGTGGTTTGTGTGTTGTGTTGTGAGTGGAAATGGAGGAGAAGAGAGATATAAATAACTGGAATGCATGATGAGGAGGAATCCAGGAAGACTCGTAATGTCAAATTAATTAATATTAATAATAAATAACGAACGTCATGCTGTTTTGTCGCTCGTCTTCTTCTTTGTCCTCAATTACTCACTGTCAAGCCATTCGATTAATTAACAAGACCTGCTTCCTTTTTGGGAGGGAAAAAAGGAGTACAACTTTTAGAATTAAGGTAAAAATATCTTTTAAAATTGCATTTGTCACTGGTTTTAATTGAGAGTTAAATATTAAATTTGTCTTAAAAGTTCTTCATTAGTGAAAAGAGCCTGTTTAGTTCAATCTCATTAATCCTTACAGTGCAATGCAATGCGATATTAATTATAAGACTCTATTTTTATTTATTTTTTTGATTAGGTATACTTTTAACTTGCAAATGGGACAATGTTCCATTGAAAGTTTATGGTAACATTTGACTACAGTTAATGGTTAGTTGAAGAATTTCGGTTAAAAAGCAATTTTATGGTAAAAGCTTATATATGAGAAAACAATAACTCTCCATTGGTGTAATGTTTCACTTTTATATCATCACTGTTCAAGTCAAAAGAATGATTCAATAACTTATTAATAGCCAAAATCAAAAGATTTTAGGTTGGATTATAAACACCTAAATTAAAATCTCTCTCAAGACCCTGTGTTGAAGCGTCAATGTCCCTTTCATTAAAACTCACACATGTTAGTTGAGAGATTTATTTTAATTAAAATGATGGGGGAAAAAACAAATAAACTTTTGTTAATAAAAATAAACAAATAAACGAATGGGGTGACTTCTTCATTGTTATTGGGTAAAGTTTTCTTTCTCTTTTTCTACACAGTCTGACTTACAAATTAAAACAGGTGGGTCGGAAGTTTCAAACTCCGAAGAGATCGAATAATGGAGATTAATTAACACTGTTTGGTATACTAAAATAACAAACAGTACAAAATTGTTACTTTCTCAAACTCACGAGTTTAAATAAACGGGTAAACTCGTATTATAAATTTATAAGAGTTTATTTTTACCACTAAATAGATATTAATAGTATATAATTAAATAATTAAAATATAATAAATAACAATAATTTGATTTAAATATTTTTTAAATCCAAATAATTGAAATTACATCCATAAGCATTCATAATTTATCTATTTAACAAAGAAATTTCTATAAAATTTATATTTAAAGCCACCGAGTATGATCAAATCGAAAAAGGTAACACGAGTTTAAGGATAAATTAACACGAAGCGTAAAAAAACGGTAAACTCAATATATAAACTCTTGAGTTTAACCGAATTTACAACGATCACAAGTGACTCGACTTGATTTTGTAAGTCGGAAACGTAAAAATGTTAAACTTGGAGAGTTGACTCGCGAGTTTAACAACAATCTTTGTGTTAATTATAAATTATTTGAAAATAGACAAAGGAAGCTGTTATTCATTTCTAAGGTAAAATTTCGAATTTATAAGGTGCTACAGAAGAATCTCCAAGTGAGACATTACTAGAAGTAAAAATCAAGCAGAAAGAGCTTATTTATTTAAAATTATTTGTTTTCTAATTAAAATTAGAATTTACATCTTTCTCTATATACAATTTAACAAGAATACATTCGAATTTTCAATAGGTCAGGTTGGGAGTAACAAAGCTTTTAATTAAAAAAATATGAAAATTGAAAAAATTAAATAATTAATTAATAGGAAGAAAAGTGAGATGTGAAAGAATCTACCGCTAATTATGTTTGGCGTAGTGATTACAAAATAATTAGGAATCAGTGTAGGTTTGTTTAGAGACATGTGAACTATGTGGTAGGGGACCAGAATCCTGAAACCAACCCCTTATTATTATTATTATAATAATAATAATAACAATATCAACAATAATAATAAAGCTATTTGAAATTCAAACACGAGGGAAGAAAACTAAAACAAGAAGGACAAAGTTCAGGTAATTTGTAGTCCTACTTAATTTATTAACCAACATATTAATTATAAGATTAAGAAAATGATCCGGTCCCCTAATATATATAGTACTTCCTCCGGTCCTAATTATAAGAGCTAGTTGACTTTTTTGGAGAGATTAAGAAAGCTAAATAAGTTACTTAATCATTTCATATATTATGTTTTCTTAGATTATATATTAGTTTATTAGTCAAATTATTAAGTTTGAAGAGAAAAAATAAAAATAAAAATACTCTAAGCTAATTTAATTAGCTTCCTTAATTTCTCCAAAAAAGTCAACTAACTCTTATAATTAGGACCGGAGGAAGTACTATATATATTGGGGAAAATAATTTTGGAGGTCCGATTGTTTACAATTTTTTTTAATAATGTCCCTACATGATAAACTGACGGCGTTAATGTCATGTGTGTATAGTTCAAATCAATGTTTGGTCCTTCAAAACTTGAAGGATTAACTCTGCTAACAGAGTAAACTATAAGGACAATATTTTAGAATGTTGAAGTATGGGGACTCAATCAAAAAAGTGTAAAAAACTATTGGGGCCTCCAAATTTATTTTCCCTAATATATTATTAGCATAACCTTTTTTCCACGAACACCATATGAATCCTTAATCACCTCACTAATTGGACATTTTTTGTACCACTTTTCACAACCCATAAGTCTGATTTGAAGATCCCATCAGACTTATGAGACTGTTTGAAAATTTTGACATGTTTGACAAAGGTTTGTACCCAATTGAACTTTTGAGTGAAAAGAGACTTATCTCACAAGCTCCTTTTAGAACTTTTGGAGAAGCACCTTCTCAAAATTAGCTACAGTAATAGATCTCTTTGCTCTTTTGCTCTCCACAGCATTTCTGTCTCTCTCTTTTTCAAAAATAATTTTAAGGTATTGACTGGTACTAAAAATACTTTTTTCAAGATCATAAAGTATTTTTTTTTAATACCGTTCAGTATCCTAAAGTATTTTTTTAGTACTAGTAAATACCCTCAAAAATATTTTAGGGTCCTGATTGATACTAAAAATAATTTTTTTCAAGATCCTGAAATAATTTTTCAAGATCATGAAGTATTATTTTTAGTACCGTTCAGTATTCTGAAGTATATTTTTAGTATCAATCAGTACCCTTAAAAATATTTCACAATATGATTTTTACCTAATCTAACTTTTACATGAGTCAGATTGATTATAAGTCACCGGTATTCTAAACACGCACAATACCTCCCTTCAATGCTCTCATCATCATATACCTTTCTAATTTGGATTTCTCATGCTTTCTTTTCATGCTCACTTATTCATGTAGTTTAAATCATACACACACACACACATATATATGCACTTTAATTAAAAAACAAGCCAAGTGACTAAAAAAAATTGTGGAGTTTGAATCTCATTATTACATTTATCACTTCTCTTCTGCTATATCTCTATATATCTAGAAAATAAGAATCATGTACATTTGCTTTGGTACATGCAAAGACAAGAAGATGATTGTTAGATAATATGGGGACCATGATTTGTAGTGTAGTAATGAATTAGTGATGGGAATTGAGAAGTATATATTTTATATAATTGTGGTGATTAATTAATTTAATTATTTATGTCTGCGGGTACTATATATGCTTAAGGTTAAAAGTCGCCTTCAATAATCGTTTGTCTCTCACCTCTCAAGATGCTAATAAGAACAAAATTGTTTCCTAATATAAAATGGATTACTTTGTGGATAGAGTTTCCACATTTTCATGCAATTCACTTAAGAGTCACTTTCATGATATGCTTCATCAAACACTGCTATATGCCAAATGTGCTTCCATTTTTGAAATTCAGGGGCATGCAGTGCCCACAACTTTTTACTGAATAGTACCTTTGTTAATTAATGTAATCTTTAAATTTCTATATAGTACAAAATTTTTGAACAGAAATGCATCTCAAACCCTATAAATTATAGGCTTATAGCGCACTAGTGACGTGTCTAGAAAATTTAGACAATGGGATAACACAAACACACCGATCATATAAAATAATATTATAATTATTATTTATTTCTCAACCATTATTCAGCATTGCTAGTAACTGAGTAGACCGGTTTGTGAGACTGTAGGCTCACAATGGAGGAAACTTTATCACATATGAGTAATTATCGTAGCTGCACACTCAAGACTCGAACATGAAACCATTGGTTAAGCTGAAATAACGCTAGTTAGTCAATTCAAATGCTCGGTGGCATATAAACGGTTATTATTAAACCAGGCCTGAACCTAACGATGTATCAAAAACATTATAAACATTATTGGTAGTACCAAACCTAGCTTACTGCAAAAATATACAAGTAGAGAATGAAGTAGTATGACAAAATATATACCAATCAACTTGTAGTCCATTAATTATCATGGTATGGTGGAAAAATTTAAAAGCTCTTCCAGAACAATTGTGGATGTGGATTATATTTTGTTTGAATCGCAACACATAAACAAGACATAAATTATTGTAATACAAAACAGTATTATTTTTTCTTCACTTAAAGATGAAAGAACTTTTACTTCATTGGATCTAAATTTAATTTGAGAGTATGGTTAATTTAGTACGTGAAGACTGACATAACTAAGTGCCAGGCAAGATTAGAGTTAGAGATTAATTATAGTCCTTTTGTGGTTACATTAAAAAGTTGTCTTTTAATTTATTTAGGGATACTGAACTTAATTACATTTGTCTTAATACAAATTGAGGCTAATAATCCAATTCAAACCCCCCTCTGTGTGTGTCTGTGTGTGGCTTGTTGCTGCATCGATCAGAAGGAGGCTGCTTGTTATGTATATGGTAATCTTATCAGAGAGATATCAGAATTTTCTCTTCTTTTTGTTTCTGCTAAATTTTGTAACTTTACACAACAGGCTCAGCTCTGCTTAATTTGTTCTCTGGCGTTTATAACTATTATTTTTAGCAATATATATATTTATATATATTATAATTTCCAGCCATATCCATTCCTCTTATTTTCAGTGCTAATCTTGAGAATGTTAAAATACTCTGAAAAATCTTATCTCACATTCTTTGTAACATTGCATGAAGACAATCACTATAAGAGTTTTTATATATATTCATATAGAATAATTCTTTTACATAGCTTGTAGCTTTCTATACATGATTTTATAATAAGAATGATATTATTTTAATAAAATCTGTGTGTTGTGGAAGCAGACAATGGTATTGAACCAGAATTTTTTTTTTTTAAAAAAAAGAATGAATGAATGGTGATGGATCATAATATATATATATATATATATATATATATTTCAAGTTTGAATTTAAACGGCTCAAACAAAGAAAGTAGAAGCATTAACACATTCCCGTACATATGCTTTATATACACAAACAACAAAATCTAAATTCAGAAGATATATGAAAAAAGTAAGAGTGAAAAGCCCACAAAATAAAGTGACTACTACTAGTACTCCTTTTCATTAATGTCAACCACGCACTAGCTTAGTTTCAGGAATACTATATATATCTAATAGTCGCTTTCAGAATAAGCCTCATGAAATTTGAAATACAGTTGTTAAGGTTAAATATTTGAATTCAATAGCAGGATATTTTTTTTTTTGGTCAAAAATAGCAGGATATCACTAGGCAGTAGCTTTCAGTTTCTAGTACTTTTTTTTTCTTTCTAAAATTAAGTCCACGGGTTAAGGTTATAAACGAGATCAAATCTGCAATCTCTTACTTACAGAGAAGCTATTCATATTGCTTGGTTGGCTCACTTTCTAGTACTGAGTACTCATATGGCTATAGCTATATTTTCTATAATTATTCAATTGTGACTCTTTCCTTATGTCATCAAGGGTTTCCCCTTTCATGGACTTTTTTTTTTTTGCTCAAATGGGACTGCATATATTACTAAATCAACAACAGTACAAATAGCGAAGCGCAACAAGAAGAACAAGATACAACAATACAGACAGATAGGAACTTAACACCAACACAGCAACTCCTAACAAAGAGAGGAATAGACCTCTAAAAAGGACCATAGAGTATCAAAATAAATTACATCTCCTCATTTACAGAACAAGTAAGAGAACCATCCTCCACGACAATAATAGTCTTCTGAGCATCCAAGGTTAGAAGACCCATGACTTTCATGGCCTACAATGCATATGATTTTGGTCTGTTCCAATAAGTGCGATTCCAATCACTCTCGTCACTCATGTCATTCTTTCTGAATGTTCGGCTTTGTATTCCCATTCCATCCGATACCACGAATCCATCCTCATGTCATTTTAATTATTTTCGTTCTTACAATTGACTTAGGACACGCAAATAGATTTACCAATATTACGTATATAGGTTTCTTGCCATGTTGGAAGTTAATACGAATCAACCTAGTAGTTACCCCCTCTTTTTTTTTTTTTTTTTTTTTTTTATTTTATTTTATTGACTACAAATACTTGAATTAGATAGATTAGAAGTAGGTTAAAAGTGATAAATAGGTAAGAAATTGCCCCCCCCCCCCCCAAAAAAAAGTCCTTATTTATATAGAGAGTGGGTTAGAGAGCATGAGTAAAAAATAGATGACAAAAAATGTGTGAAAAATAAGTGATACAAAGACATATTATCAATTAGGTGTAAAAATATAAAAAGTTTATCAAAATTTTAGAGTTTATCACCTCCAAGATGTAACTTATAAAAAAAGATCAAGCCTAAGGGTAATGAGAGAGTTAAAATTAATAAGATATTTCCTCTGATTTCTATTACAAAGACATATTATCAATTAGGTGTAAAAATATAAAAAGTTTATCAAAATTTTAGAGTTTATCACCTCCAAGATGTAACTTATAAAAAAGATCAAGCCTAAGGGTAATGAGAGAGTTAAAATTAATAAGATATTTCCTTTGATTCCTATTACGAAGACATATTATCAATTAGGTGTAAAAATATAAAAAATTTATCAAAATTTTAGAGTTTAGACACCTCCAAGATGTAACTTATAAAAAAGATCATGCCTAAGGGTAATGAGAGAGTTAAAATTAATAAGATATTTCCTTTGATTCCTATTATAAGGTATGTGACATCCCGATTTTTATTTATAGTAATTAAGTAATATGAGGATGTGATATATGAAGTAATTTGAGGTTTAGAAAAGATCTAGAAGTATAAAATTAAAAGAATAGTGAAACATTTAAATATGATATAGGAAATTGAAGGAGGTAGAACTAGTATATATTTATTAATATTGAAAATGAATTTAATGAAATTATTTGATGGTAATTAGAAATTATTATAAAATTATGTGTATAGAGAAAGTTTAGTAAGACTTGGGGATTAAACCAAAGTATTTAAAATATTTCCCACATCAAATATTATAAGAATTTATAGGTTATGAAATGTTATTTGAATAAAATACATAAATTGAAACTAATTATTTAGACTAAAGGAGAATCTTGATAAATGGTGGTTAATTAAGTACGAGGATTTAGAAATTTTATAGTGTTAAGATATAGGTAAAAGAAATAAGATTTTTTTTTAATGTCATAAGAAAGAGAGTGAAAGAATAATAAAAAGAAAAAAAAGTAGAAAAAATAGTAATTAAAAACCCACACCACTTTTATTATTAGAGTTCACGTGCAAATTTAGTAAAAAAAACTATTTTTCAATGTGCATCAAACACAACCAACTATTTTAGGGTGCAAAATTAGACATTATGAATTATTTTTAGCAAAATTAGCAACTTCGTTAACGGGTCCGGTTTCTCTCATCATCTTTTTCTCATTATTCCTTATAACCTCTAAATCATATCCGTCCAATTAATCTGAAAAGTCACAATGATACTTTGATTTTTCTCTCATCTTTCCAATCAACGGTTTAGATAGGCTCATAAGGGATAATGAGAAAATATCAAATTAGAGGATCTGCTTCCCTTTGTTAACCAGCCTTAACGTCCATCCATTTTAAGTGTTGTGGGGCCCACAATTGTCAATTGTTCCATGTGGCTTGTTCTTGGCAGAAATGGTATTGAAATGTGGAATATTATTGTGAAAAGTGGCAAATGGTGTATTGAATGTACAAATTAAATGTGAAATACCTACCATTTCTTCCTTCATCTCCCATTTATGTGACCCCAACAATAGACCAGATGGACGAATGAGTTCGACGGATTTAAAGGAGCAGTGAGAAGGAGGTGTTCAACGGAGATGAAGTATCAGTGAGAAGGATGAGTTTGCTGGAGGCAAAGGAGGAGAGAGAAGGATGTGTTCGACAAAGCATAGAGAAGGAGTGATCTAGTACGTCTTCATCTTTGACCACAGACTCATTGTCTTTTCAAGAGCAAGGAATAGTTCGATGGACATCTTCTTCAACAACGACAAGATATAGAAGGTAGGTAGCTTAATTTGCTTAAACAACATTGTCGGGAGGATGAGTATGAAGCTACGAGGAGGTATTGCCACCATAGATTGGTTGCCCCACGATGAATGGTATGGATCGATGGGAACTCAAGTAGGAGGTTCTATGGATGCCCATACTACAACCAAGTAGCATATTATATTGAGGTTTTATGGGATGTATAGGAATACTTTTTTTGTTTTTTTTTGTTTTTTGTTTTTTGAGTTTTCTCTTGATTTGAAAACATTTTTTATTGTTTGAGGATCCAATGGTTGAAGGAAAAATGCTCAGGTGTTTCATTCGGGTTCAATCCCTTATTCGCCTGGATGTACCCTTGACTATTGGGTTTTGGGTGCCACGAGAAGCTAAGGAACCAATTTGGGTGAAAATCCGTTATGAACGATTGCAAAATTTCTGTTACAAATGTGGTTGTCTTGGCCATGATGGGAGAGGATGTATAGCAGATAATATTCCTAGCACTAAAGAGGATGTATAGGAATTTGGTCCTTGGCTTAGTACTCACGGTGTGCGTACCTTCGAGGATGTCTTGGTGATTTGCAAAGATGATTGGCCGGAAGCTCAATATGGTGATTTTAATATTCACTTTGGCAGATCTCGACAGGACTCTCAGCCGGCTGATGAAGTGGAAGCTCTTAAGGAGAATTTGTTGGAGACTTCTTCCACTCTTCCAAGGCAACCATCTCCGGCCGACAAGGTATCTCCGGCGAGAGGTAGCTCATCCAGGGGGGACCCCGGCCCTGTGTGTGAAGATGTGCCTTTTTCAGGCCACTGGAGCTCCTCGGCAATGGACGAGATAGGCCGGTCGGCGACGTCTTTGCTCCGGCAACCTTTTGGCTCAACGGTCGACTGCTCTGAGTCAACGAAGAAGGACGATCTGACTGGGGAAGAACCGAGGAAGCAAGAGCTGGTGCAGGTCTCGCCGAAAGCAGGCCACGAGATGGTGATGGATACTCAGTTTGGTGACGTGAGCAACGTGGGAGAAGGCCATGTGAGGCTGGCTGAGTCAGCTTTGGAGTTTAATGTGGATGATTCTGGGCCTCCTAGTATGGTCCGATGTAAAGAGATTGGTGGTGTGGATCAGGTGGGAAAGGGGAAAGCCATGTGTGTTGTCTTAGGTAGTTGTGGGCCTGCGAATTTAATGTGTGGAAGTGGGCCTATGTCTATTTTAAATGTGAATTCTTGCCCATTATCTAAAGGGCCAATTAGCATATCTCCTCTGCATGATTTTCTAGACGCTGTGAGCACATGCATCTCCTCTACTAAGGCAAAATCAACGATGGGTGAGTCTTTTAAATCCAAGTAAGAGGGCCTGGTCCACTATGATAATTCCCAACCATACATTGTTGAATACCCTAGTGAGGATGAATTACCACTTAATTCCATTATCCCTTCCAATGGACTTTCTTCAATTTCAGCCATGTCTTTTAGCTTGAAAAGTTTTCATCTTAAGAGACCTCTTGAGGATGATTCTGTACCGATGGGACAAAATAAATGTAGAAAGTTGAATTTTGATTCTATTGAGGAACCAGTTCAGGGTAAATTAGTAGTGGGGAAATTACAAAAGGAGCGTAAGAAGACTTTTCGATCAGTTAAAAAGTATCTTCGTTAATATGGTAATGAAGAGAGACCGGGTATGTCTAGTAACTTGACTCCGTCTGGTGAGATTGATTTCCCTGATAGCCGGTTGAATGTTGGTGGTGAACAGGATATGGATCATGACTCTTCTTTGTCTGATAACGCCGATGGTTGGACGAAACCAGCCACCGAATCATCATGAATATATTAGCCTGGAACTATCAAGGTTTAGGGGTTGCCTTGACAGCCAGAAACTTGAAGGAAGAGTGCTTCCGGAAAAAACCCCATTTAGTCTTCTTAATGGAGACTAAACAGAAAACGAGATACGCAAGGAAGGTGAGACGTAGATGTGGCTTTAATGAAGAATGGATAGTTAATCCGGTGGGAAGAAGTCAGGGCCTGGCTTTATGGTGGTCTGAAGTACTTACGGTTAATATTCTATTCTCATCCTCGAATATTATTCATACTAGTGTGATGTCTGCTGCTTTTTCTACTCTGTCTTATATCACCTTTATCTATGGTCCCACCGATGAAGATGACAGAATGTTATGCTGGCAAGAGGTTCGGAGAATTAGCATCAACATTAGGACTTCTTGGTTGTGTCTTGGGGATTTTAATGATATATTATCTCAATCTGAGAAGTGTGGTGGTCGGCCTAGAGCCTGGAGGAAGATTCTTAATTTTAAATGTTTTGTGGCTGATTGTGAGTTAGAGGATTTGGGTTACAATGGCTCCAGTTTTACCTGGTGTAATAACCGTGAAAGCCCGGATACCATCTACGAACACATTGATAGGGCCTTGGGCAACTTGCAATTGAGAGAGCAGTTTCCTACTCTCCAGGTCTTTAATATAGATCCGGCTAGGGCCTCTGATCATCATCTTTTGTTTATCCAATGCCAGTATGAGAATTATAAGAACAATAGGGCTTTTCGCTTTGATACTGCCTGGGCCGCTCATAGACACTTTCTGGAGGTAATCAAAGGGAGTTGGCAGATCTTCTCTGAGCAGGATAATTCTTTTTTGGAGTCTTTCCTAAGCAATTTGAAGAGGTGTAAGCTGAATCTAATTTCATGGAGTAAGAAGGAGTACCCAAATAATGCTAAGCGTATTGATCTTTTAAAGACCCATCTCGTTGAATTGACTTAAAGCGATCGAACTCCTGACATTTCTAGAGGGATTTTGGAGGTAAAAGGTAAACTAGATAGACTACTGGAGTTAGAAGAACAATATTGGTGGCAGCGCTCTCGAATCAATTGGTTAAATGCTGGTGACAAAAATTCTCATTTCTTTCATGTATCCACTATCAAAAGGAGACAGAGGAACCAAATTTCTTGTATTAAAGATGATGTGGGCAACTGGTTAATGGAGAAGGATGCTATCTCCCAGAATATTGCCAGCTTTTTCCATAATCTCTTTGCTACCTCTGGTTCACACTCAATGGATGATGTCTTGAGCTATATCGATCCCAAAATTTCTGAGGATATGAACCATAGTCTTATGTTACCTGTTTCAAGGGGGATATTAAATCTGCAGCATTTTGTCTTGGGAGTACAAAGGCGCCGGGACCTGACGGTTTCTCTGGTAAATTTTATCATTCTGCATGGTCAGAAATTGCTGATTCTGTGTGTTCTATGGTCAATGATTTTTTTTGCAGGTCACTCTGTTTTAGAGGGGATTAATATGACTAACATCACTCTAATCTCCAAGATTCATAAACCGGAACATGTTTCGTATTTTCAACCTATTGGCCTTTGCAACTTTTCTTATAAAATTATCTCAAAAATTATGGCCAATAGGATGCGTCCTTTGCTTGATGATTGTATCTCCCAAAACAAGAGTGCTTTTGTACTTGGCCGCTGTATTCACGATAATATCATTATAGCGCATGAGGTTTACCACTACCTTCGCCGTAAGAAATCTGGAGGTAAGTATGAGTTCTCCCTTAAAATGGATATGAGTAAGGCATATGACCGGGTTGAGTGGGACTTCATTGAGAACGTCTTGTTACGATTTGGTTTTTGTTCGGAGTGGATGTCTCTTGTTATGAAATGTGTGCGTTTAGTGAGCTTAAATATCTGTTTATCTGGTGAAAATGTGAAATTTTTTATTCCTAGTAGAGGTATTTGCCAAGGAGACCCCCTTTCGCCATATCTATTCATTATGGTTGCAGAGGTTCTTTCTATTATGATAAGTAAGAGCCAGAATGACAAGCGGCTTAAAGGTATTAAATTGAGTAATGGGTGTCCAATTCTTACTCACAGTTTTTTTTTGCTGATGATGCCCTATTATACATGCATGCTAGTCATAGGAATTGCATTAATTTGGCTAATATTCTAGAGTTGTACTATGCAGCCTCAGGTCAGGTCATTAATCTAGATAAATCCAGTATTTTCTTCTCTTCTAACACTCCTTCTACAGTGATAAGCATGGTGAGCGGCATGTTGAACATCCCAGCAACAGAGGATCCGGGAACATATCTTGGCATACCTAGTATTTGGGGAAAAACTAAGCACCAGGCTTTGGCTTACATTAGAGAACGAGTAGCGAGTAAAATCCATGGATGGAGTCAATCCTTGCTATCTTTTGCCAGTCAAGAAGTTATGATTAAAGCGGTTATCCAAGCAATCCCAATCTATCCGATGAATTGTTTCATATTCCTTGTTAAGACTTGTAAGGAGATCAATAGCCTTATAGCTAACTTATGGTGGGATGGTAATGCCTTTGGAGGCAAGACTCATTGGAAAGCTTGGGAAGCTATGACCACTAGTAAGAGTGTTGGTGGTATGGGATTTCGGGACCTATCGATGATGAATTATGCCCTCCTGGCTAAGACGGCATGGAGGCTTTTGCTGAGTCCAAATGATCTTTGGGCTAGGGTGCTCAAAAGTGTGTACTTCCCTAAACAAGCCTTCATTAATGCGGAGATAGGCTATAAGGCATCATGGTGTTGGTCTAGTATCTTAGATGGCAGAGATTTTCTTAAGAAAGATCTTAAGTGAGATATTGGTGATAGTACTGCTATCAGAATATGGGGTGACCCCTGGGTCCCAGGAGCTATTTTCTCGGAGAGACCGCGCACCACTGATGTCCCGATTATTGCAGAGGGTAGGGTCTGTGATCTGATTGTTGATGGTTAGTGGGATCTTTCGCCTATTAACCAGTATGTATCTCCTGAAGTCAAAGAGGCAATATATCAAATCCTTATCCCTTCCAATGGGCTGGAAGATAAATTATTGTGGACTAGCGCCAAGAATGGAGTGTATACGGTGAAGCTGGGTTATCATTGCTAGAAAGACTAGAATTCTGTTAATGTGGATAGGGCTGGTTCTTCGACTGTCATTCACACTTCATGCTGGAAATTGATTTGGAAGATAAAAGTGATCCCACGTGTACAACAGTTCATATGGCGGCTTTTGAGTAATGCAGTTGCCACCAAGTCCGCACTAGTTCGGCGAAGAAGATCCCAAGATACCCTGTGCCCAGTATATGTAGATGCCGAGGAAACTATTGAGCATGTATTTTTCCATTGCCCCTGGACTCGATGCGTATGGTTTGGCTGTTCGCTAGGTGCTAGACTTGATGTCTCCAGAATCTCCAACTTCAATGCTTGGTGGGTTTTGTTGACAGGTACCCCCTTCTAAATAAGCATGATCTTTCTTTGATTTGCGGCTTTTGTGGTTCATTTGGAAGGCTAGAAATGAAATGACTTTTGACCATAGAAAGCCAAATTTGGGTATTGTTATTGAATTGGCTCGGAAAAGTAATTTTGATTTTTGGGGTAACTATGCTAAAGGGGTGAGGGACCCTTTTTTGTCGAGGGGCTGTGATAGTCCTGGCACTAAATGGTTTCCCCCAGCACATGGTAGCCTGAAAGTTAATTGTGATAGAGCCTTTTTTTCTTTTGAGAAAGATGCCGCTATTGGGGTAATTTGTCGAGACTTTGCTAGTTTTTTATATGGGGATTTGTGGATAAAATCAAGTCTATTTCTGCTTTCATGACTGAAGCCTTAGCTCCGAAAAGGGCTTTGCTTCTGGCTCTGGACCTTGGTCATGATAAGGTGATCTTTGAATCGATTGTCTATCTCTAGCTGTCTTGTGTTGAGGCCAAGTCACCAGACTTGTATGATTGGAAATGTAGAAGTATTATCTAGGATATTATTCGTCTTTTGTCTTCTAAGGTTGGGTTCTCCTTGTCCTTTTCCCCGAGATGGGGAAAATGTGCTGCGGATCTCCTCGTAGCTGATGCTTATAAAGGGGTGTACCCGATTGGGTGGGTTTCGCGACCAACACCTGCTTTGTTATCTCTTCTAACTCTGGAGGCTCAGAAGATTAGTGATGGTATTGATAGTCCTTCACTTTCCAGTTCTGCTTTGGATGGTGGCTAGTTTTCTTTTTTGCTTTTCTGTTTTTCTGTTTCCGTTGTATTTGTTTTCTTTGTTGTGGCTTTTTGTTTTCTGTTATGGTTGTAGTTTGGTTTTCTGATTGTTGTTTGGTTATTCTCTTTGTAATGGTACTTCTTTGGAGTTTTATTTTAATGGAATCTTCTTTGACAAAAAAAACATTTTTTATTACTCAAAGGATGGTGCTGGGGGATATTTCTCATGGCATGATTGTGAGTTTGGGGAGCAGGAAAATATTGTGATTAAGGAGCTACTAAATGATGTTGATAGGTTGTATGACAAAAATAGAAGGATTAGAAGAGGAGATCAGGGGCAGAGGTGTTAGTTCTCTATGTGTTTTGATGATAACTGACAATTGTAAACACAAGTTAAAGTTTGTCTTGCTAAGTTGAAAAACTTGCTGTCAAAGGCAAACTCGAGTATTGCTCTCAATACTCGAGTATTGACTTGACAGATAAGGTGGAATATCACCTAGAGGGGGGGTGAATAGGTGATCTCAAAAACTCTTTCGTTGGATCAACGATGAAAGCGATAAAAGAAGTAAAGAGAAATGACACGAGGAAATTATACTTGGTTCGGTCCAACTCCTTGACCTACGTCCAGTCCCCAGACACTCTTGGATTTTCACTAACTCACAAATACAATTACACACTCTGTAACTCAGGATGATCCTTTCTCCCTAGGACTCACTCCCCTTTACAAGTTGTAATCGTACACCCACACTCAAGATACCTCTATCTTGAGATTTGAACTAATATAAAACAAATGATAAATCTCTCTCACAAAGTAGATGAATAATAAACACTGAAGCTCAATGATATCCGAAGATATAAACAGAATAGAATTTGAATGCTTTGAATACTTTGTCTGTGTCTGTGTTGTTCGTACTTATAAATTCAATCCTTCGAGTATTTATAGTATTTATACTATTGTAAGATTGAGGACCATTGAAAGATTTGAATCTGTCCGTTTGAAAGTTTGAATATGTCCGTTGAGCATTTAAGTATCCGCGCCCTCTGCTAACCTCAATCGAATGTCCGGGTAGTTGGAGGAATTAAATGCTTCTGGTATTTGTAGATGTTGCAATTTTGTGTCCGTTGGTGAAGCTTGAAGATTAGCCGTTGAGACTCTTCAAAAATATAGCCATTAGACTGGAGCGGCTTGGTGAATATTTTCGCCATTAATGATCCATGTGGATTTGTACCGTCAAGACATTCTTCTCGTTCTACCCGTTGGAAATAGCATTTATTGCGATATGGGAATAGCGAAGATCTTTTGAATGTTCAGAAGTATGGTTGTTGAGATTGTGTCTCGATATGATAACTGCATTTAATGCGTTCTGACACACAAACTATTTCTCAACAATTTGTTGTTAATCCGGGTTATGATAATCTGAAACTCATTAGCAAACTGGTTAAAAGCATTTAAGAATATTAATGAGATAAAATCATAATCAATTAATTTTTGATTTTCCTGGAGACGGTGATTTGAAAACTTGAAAGATATGACTCTAGTTAAAAGAGTTTGCCCAGAGGCAAATGACTAGAGGCAACTATATAAGGCATTAGATCAGAAGAAGAAAGTTTACCTTGAGGCAATAAATACATGACTTGAGGCAACAAACTTAACTAGAGGCAAAGAGTGAAGTTCAGCAAAATTACGATTTTGCCATTAAGAATGGATTTTCACTATAATTACGAATTTGCCATTGGAAATGTATTTTTCGAAACATATGCGGGAATGACTTGGATGACTTGAGGCAAAACTAGTTTTTAGCAAAAATAACGAGAATGCCATTAATTGATGTCTGGAGGTATTTTTGAGAAGTGCCTAGAGTTGAAATATTTTTACCTTGAGGTAGCAAGTGAAAAACATTTAACCATTGAAGCATATAACTAGAGGCTTTTATTATTTAACTGAGGCAAATCAAAAACTTCAAATATTCATTGAATATCAAAGATTAATTACATTATAATTGTTATCATCAAAACATCAAAAACATGAGAACTAACAACAGAAAGTAGCTCATTTTCATTAAACTAAGCAATACTCGAGTATTCCTCTGAATACTCAAGTATTGAACTCACAGAGAGCACTCCAAGTTTTCACTATGAGCCAAAACTCGAGTATTGGCTTGAATACTCGAGTATTGACCATACAGAGACTTTTTCAATAAAAGGAAAAACCTTCAATACTCAAGTATCCATTTGGATACTCAAGTATTGGTCATACAGAGAGTCACCAAAGTATTCTAACATGTGAATACTCGAGTATGAGTTTTAATACTCGAGTATTGGGTTAACAAAAAGTTTTCAAACTTTACACATGGTTATGAATACTCAAGTATTGAAATGAAAACTCAAGTATTGACTTAGCAGAGACTTTTCAAAGTTTTGAAAATATCTGAATACTCGAGTATTGATTGGGAAACTCGAGTATTGACCATACAGAAAGCTTTGCTATTCTCAAATGTTTTGAATACTCAAGTATTGACTTGGAAATGATTTCATAAAGTTTTTCAAATAATTTGAATACTCGAGTATTGGGCATACAGAGCTTTGCTCTTTTTCAAATGATTTGAAAACTCAAGTATTGAGTTGAATACTCAATTATTGAGGTTTTGGACTTAAACTCATTTCCACATAAAAAGTTCAAAACTCGAGTATTGGATTTGAATACTCGAGTATTGCTATTATTCAAAGAAATGGTCCAAAGCTCAAAACATGAAGTGCCTCTCGGAAGAATACTCGAGTATGGACATGTATACTCAAGTATTCATATTAGTGCACAATACTCGAGTATGACATACTCGAGTATTGGTCGCGGAGTTTGAAAATCAAGTCTGACGAATTTGTGAAATCTTCTTGTTTGATCTCAATGCTTCTCCTTTACATTCACTACTATACTTAACTATGTTTAATGAGTTTGTTAGTGAGTTTCAGACTGTTTAGAGAACATTAAATGGAGATTTGATCAAAAGCAAAAAGCATGTCAGAACATTAAATGCAAGTCCAGAAGCTTGCATCCTTTTGAGCCCACATTCTCTACACATCTGTAAAACGATTAATGTCTGCTTTCCCTAAGCAGTACTTGCTATTCCAACGGATCTATTACAAGGAAAATCAACACTAATCCTCTGGGCAAAAGGAATCAACTCAAGATTGTTTGTTCCCTATGTGTTTTGATGATAACTGACAATTGTAAACGCAAATTAAAATGTGTTTTGGTAAGTTGAGAAACTTGCTGTCAAGTGAATACTCGAGTATTGGTTTCAATACTCAAGTATTGAGTTGACAGAGAATGGCTCACTGACACAAAGATGAGCAATACTCAAGTATTCCCATGAATACTCAAGTATTGAAGTTACAAAGAGCATTCCAAGTTTTTCACAAAGAGTCAATACTCAAGTATTGGTTTGAATACTCGAGTATTGATCATACAGAGACTCTTTCACAAAAAGGAAAAATTATCAATACTCAAGTATCCATTTGGATACTCAAGTATCGGTAATACAGAGAGTCACCAAAGTATTCCAACATGTGAATACTCGAGTATTGATTTGAATACTCAAGTATTGGACAAACAGAAAGTTTTCAAACTTTACACATGTTTATGAATACTCAAGTATTGAAATGGAAACTCAAGTATTGAATTGGCAGAAACCTTTCCTAGTTTTTGAAAACATATGAATACTCGAGTATTGAGTTGATTACTCGAGTATTGGTCATACAGAAAGGTTTGCTATTTCCAAGTGATTTGAATACTCAAGTATTAAAGTGAATACTCAAGTATTGACTTGGAAAAGATTTCACAAAGGTTTTCAAACAAATTGATTACTCGAGTATTGAGTTGAATACTCGAGTATTGGGGATACAGAGAGCTTGGCTTCTTTTTCAAATGTTTTGAAAACTCAAGTATTGATTTGAATACTCAAGTATTGAGGTTTTGGACTTAAACTTATTTTCACATAAAAGGTTCAAAACTCGAGTATTGATTCCAATACTCGAGTATTGGTCTTATTCATTGAAATGGTCCAAAGCTCAAAACATGAATTACTTCTCTGGAAGATGAATACTCGAGTATTGAGATATATACTCAAGTATTCATATTAGTGCATAGTGACATACTCGAGTATTGAAGAACATATTCAAGTATTGGTCGCGGGTTTTGAAAATCAAGTTGAACGAATTTGTGAAAACCTCTTTGTTTGATCTCAATACTTGTCATTATTATTCTCTAATATTCCCAGCAATGTTTAACCACTCTGTTAGTGAGTTTCAGATAAATTAGAGAATGCTAATTGAAGGTTTAAAGCAAAAGCAAAAAGCATGTCAGAACATTAAATGCTAAACCCAGAAAGTTGCATACTTTTGAGTAATCCTTCTGCACATGCTTACAAAGGATTAATGTCTACCTACCACATCCAGTAGCTGCTATTCCAACGGATTAATATTCAAGAAGTCAACTCTAAACTTCTGTAAAACTGGATTAAGTGAAGAGTAGAGAGAGAAGACTCCAAAGTGCCTCCAACAGCTAGATTAATATTACAACGGTCATAATGGAGTTTGCAATGGATATTTAATGCTCTCTTAGTATAAATAGAGTAGCATTCAATTTCTCTCAACAACCAAGACCGCAGAAAACGAAAATCATTCAAGTTTCCAACTACTCTTGAGTTTTCTTGTGTAAAGTATCTCGTTGATTCATTAGAGCTTCAAGTGTTTATTTCTATCCACTCTAGAGAGAGTTTCTTACCTACAAATCATTTATTGTAAAGAATCACAAGTCGGGGGACTTGGTGATTGGGTTCATTGATTACAACTTGTAAGGGGGAGTAAGTTCTAGTGAGAGAATTACTCTTGAGTGCGAGTGTGTAATCAATTGTGATAGTGAAAATCCCGAGAGTCCGAGGACCGGACGTAGGTCAAGAGATTGGACCGAACCAGTATAATTCCTTGTGTCTTGCTATTCTTCTCTACTCCATAGTCTACTCTGTTTTAGTGTTCGAAAAGCAGAGCTTTTTCTGAAAGAATTTTTAAAATTCCCAATTCACCCCCCTCTTGGTGATTAAGCTCCACTTTCAAAGATTAGAGAGAGAAGACACCAAAGTGCCTCCAACAGCTATATTAGCCTACCAACGGATATAATGGAGTTGGCAACGGTCATTTAATGCTCTCTTAGTATAAATAGAGTAGCATTCAATTCTTCTCAACAACTAAGATCGTAAAAATGAAAATCATTCAAAGTTTCCAACTACTCTTGAGTTTTCTTGTGTAAAGTATCTCGTTGATACATTAAGCTTCGGTGTTTATCATTATCCACTCTTAGAGAGAATTTCTCAATTGTAAATCATTTATTGTAAGGAATCACAAGTCGGGGACTTGGTGATTGGGTTCATTGATTGCAACTTGTAATGGGAGTAAGTTCTAGTGAGAGAATTACTCTTGAGTACGAGTGTGTAATCAATCGTGATAGTGAAATCCCGAGTGTCTAGGGACCGGACGTAGGTCAAGATATTGGACCGAACCGATAAATCTCATGTGTCTTGCTATTCTTCTCTATCCTTTGTTCTGCTCTGTTTTAGTGTTCGAAAAACAGAGCACTTCTGAAAGAATTTTTAAAATCCCCAATTCACCCCTCTTGGTGATTAAGCTCCACTTTCAAGAGGATCAACGAAGAAATTGATGCAAATCATTGTGAAATAAGGAATCTTAAATGTAGACATGAAGTGAGTGAAGGCGAACTGAGGATGTGGCAGTTGAAGTTTAAAACAACAATGTCAATGTTGTTTTTTTCATGGGTTTTGTTTATTGTATTTTTATTGAGAAGGTAGTTGATGCAATGTAGTTATGAATGATGTATAATGTGGAGTTTTGGGAAGAATATTTGCGTGATAGAGGACCTGGAAATTCAATTAAAATGTGGCAATTAATAGTGAACAACATGTGCATGTTTGCACAGGGGCGGACCCACGTATAAGAGAAGTGGCAAATTTCCCCCTTGAATTGGGGAATTTTTTTATTTAAATTAATAAATGTTTGAATGATTGTCCACCCTTAAATTAAATACCCACCCTTAATACATCAAGACTGCACTTCATAATCGGATGAGGGATGAATGGTTGAATGATTGTTTAGTGCCTTATATTGAAAAAGATGTATTTGATAGCATTGATAATAAGACAATTATGATGAAATTCCAAAAAATAAGGCTTAGAAGGATGACATTGTAATTATTTTTATTGTAATATATTTTTGTTATTAAAATATATGTACTTGAACGTATTGAGTGCCCACCCTTCATTGTAATTTATGTAGCTGTATTTCTAATAGCACTTAACCTTGCTTTTTTCTAAATTACAGGTTTGTAAAATAATTGCCTCTCTTGTTAGAGCTGTAGGACATTCCATCCTTGTTTTCCTTTGTCTGGGATTACATTAGAGCTGTAGGACATAGGACACCTCCTTAGTTTTGTTCTTTTAAGGAGGGAAGCCATAATTCATACTCGAGCTCTGCACTTTGGCCAGGTACATCTTAAGAACTAGTGAGCTTGGGATAATCTAATTAAATAGGTTAGTTTTTGTTAGACTATATGTTAGCTTATATCTCTAGTTGACGGCTATAAGGTTGATCAAGGGTAATAAGAATGGTTTGTGCACCAATAATTTGCTTGGTATGTTATATGTGCTATTTATGATTTGAATAGGATAAAGCTTTTTTATAATTATTTTTGTAACAAGGATGAGACATGTTTTTGTGAAACCTCTAGTGAAGGATATTTGGAAAAATGAATTATGATGTTCAATCATTTTTGAACCCCTTTTGGGAGCCACCAAATCGAGAACTAATTTGTAAAAGGTTTTATATAAATAATAATATAAATAAATTATTGTGAGATAACCTTGAGTTTAGAACCGTATGTTCTCGATCTTGGTTTGCATGTATATTTCTGAATAACACTGAGATCTTTGGCTCTCACGGTTGCTATTTTTTTTTTTTTTGAGAGATCTATGTAGGGATTTAGGGAAGTTGTAAGAGGTCAGCCTAGTTATAGGCTCTCAACTTGCACATGTTATCAATTGTCATTCTTGTTTACATGTACCTAGGAATTATTTAATTATGGTTTGAGAGTTCTATACAACTTGAATATTGTGAACTATGGTTTTGAAAACTATTGGTTTTAGTGTTTGATTGAGAAATTCGATAAATAAGCGTTGTTGTTATTGGGTGGAGGCCCTGTTGCTATGAAATTACGATAATGTGCTTAGATTAAAGGATTTAATAAGTTGTTTTTGGGTTTGTGGAGCGACCATCATCTTGTTAGGCTTCAAATGCCTGAGGCCCAATTTTCTATTAGTGATTTCTAGTACTTACTTTTACTGTATTTGAAAATAATTTATTAAATTGTTTTGATTAACTTTTGGAATTGTTATTGGAAACTATTATATCATGTCATGTCCTTTTCTACCACAAGAGTGTGTTAAAAGCTTTAAAGAAAATGATTGTTTTTTTAAATAAACATGGTATGCCTTTTATATTCAGTTTCTTCTATTTTTACCATGGTAAGGTCAATCGGCTTTGATAGATGTTTTCTAATTGGCTTTTAAACTTTTTAACATAGTAAATTTTATTGTTTTGATTTTGATGATTTATTATCATGATGTTACTTAAACAATAGTTTAAGAGTAATTTAGAAATCAAAGTGTTACAAGGCACCTTCTAGAAGGTGTTCTTGGTCTCTTTTATAAGATATCACATGTTTCAAAGTGTATTAATTAAATAATAATTAATACATGAAACTATCCCATACCTTATAAAGGAGAGTAAAAGACCAAGAACACCTTCTAGAAGGTGCCTTATATTTTTGTTCTTGCTATATATATATATATATATATATATATATATATATATATATATATATATATATATATATATAATTAGTGAATTAATGAGAGAGTATAAATTAATACCATGTTGGAGTTTATTATAATTAATAAGGGTTTACTATTTTAAATTATTTTAATTTTATGGCAAATTCAAGCCAAAATAATGAGCCTATTTATAAGTCTAAATTATCTAATTATTACATATAAAAAAGAGTTAGTCAATTTAATAAATATGGACTAAATTGATAAATTTTTAGAAAAAAAAATACTATTTAAATTTCAAAATCTCAAATGTGTGATTTTCCACTAAAACAACTTGTCAATTGTATTACTTGTTATTATTAATCTTATTACTCTTGTAGCCAACAAAATTTTAAAGTTCAAGTGGTATTTTTCTATTATTTTTCCTAAATATTTTTAATTTTTCTCTCATTTATAAATGTGAGTTTCTGACCTATTTTTTCTCTCTCTACCAAAAACTCATTACAATTAATAGGGATACAATTATAATACTCTCATTTATTATATGAAAGTGGACTTATAGCAAAGATAATTTTTTTTTTCTAAACTGAAATTATAAATAGGATTATAGTGGCATATAGGAGGTAGAGTAAAAGTATGTGACTAACCTAAATGTGAAAAGCAAGATTATAGATTTGTCAAAAGAAAAAAGAAGAAGAAGAAGTCAGATTATAGAGAATAGTGCCCTACGAATTAAGAGCAGTAAAGCCATATAAAAGGCTCAATCAGAGTCAGGATCCCATGTCTCATTGTGAGAGTGAGAAGAAGCATCTTGGAGACCTAGGAAGCTTCCAAGCACATAAAGGCACATAAATTAATAAATGCAACAAGGGCTCACCCTTCCGTACTTTTCTTAAAATGCTCACCACTCACCAGACAATTCATTGAGTTACCATATGAATTTTTATCTTCTTGAAGTTTTTTTTAATTATTTTTTTTTTTATCATAATTAATTATATTTTTTTCTCCTCATATTGTTTCATTCTACTTCATGTTTTCTTTTATTATTATTCTATTTTTCTCTCTTACTTGCCTCTTTTATATAATAAGGACATACTTGAAAAAATAATTTATTTCTTATATATTTATTTATTTTAATTATTTTCTTAAGCTGGGTAATTCAATATTAGGTTCTTATGAAAAGGATTGGAAGCGGTATTTATTTATTTATATCTATCTTTTGTGATAAGAACTAAGGAGCTGTAGAATAGCTAAAAAAGAACGAAGAAGCTGTAGATGTGAATAAAATGTGTGTTATAGTAAGAGACAATGTGGTGTGTAACCAAAATAGGATGATGATGGCTCATTACAGATTTCAAATTTGAATTGTAATGCCTGAAAAAGTAAAGGCCACTGCACGTTAGGCTCATGCTATTTATAGAAATCATTATTGATCCTACAAACAATGAAACAAAATCTAAATTTGGAAGTGTATGCAAAAATGGTTAAAGCAAACCTCATCCATCACTCCCTGCCTCTCTCCATAAGTCAACCACTACCTTTAGGTCGTGTTTCGTTTGAGGGGATAGGATGAGAGATTAAACTTAGAGGCTAATATATCAGCCTATTAGCCTCTAAGTTTAATCTCTCCTCTCATCCCCTGAAACCAAACACACCATTTGCCTTAACCTCTTCACCTTCAATTTGTAAGGCCGGTTTAAGCATTAGGTCCTAGTACGTCTTAGTAGATTTTGTTGCCTTCTGACTTTGTTTTGTTGTTTGATTTCCTTAGTCTGTTTAGAGTCTGTATTTTCGTTTCAATATGACGAAATTATCCCTTTGGTGAAAAAAATACCACTACGCTTAATCCTAGCCAACATAATCTTTTTGTGTATAAATGTTTTTATAGCTTCAATAACAAATGGTTTAGATTCACTCTAGAATGAGATAATGGTTCATTAGAGGATTTTTTAGATTTTAAATATTTAGATTTATTTTATAAAGTTTATTTGAAGAAGGATATTCATTCATTAGGGTTAAGATTTTATATATGGGTTTATTTTTTATTACTATCTTTTTTACATTATTTTAGATTTATTTACTTTCAATAAAATTAGAGTATTTAGACGGGCTAGAGCATCTTACCATTATCTTAAGATTTGAATTTAAATTATTATTATTATTATTTCTAGAGAATTCTAAATAGAGTTTAAGGTTCTCTATTTGTACAACGATTTGATTATGGATGAAATTTTGGAATATTTCGGCCTCCTCCCTCCTTTCTCTTTTTTCTCTCTTCCCTCTTTTCATGTCAATTCAACACTCATTTCTTAGAAAATAAATAAAAAAATAGATAAATAAATTCGGGCCTAAAAAGATGCTTTTTTTGTGTGTGTGTGTGTGTGTGTGTGTGTGTGTGTGTGTGTGTGTGTGTGGGTACAAGAAGACGCTTCTTTTCTTTCCTTATTGTCAAATCTGCATAATTACACACGAGGATGCCAACCAAGGCCCCAAAAAAACACTTTCATCCCTAGAACCGAACAGAAAAGACAAGAGGCAGAATAATAACCTTAAATAGGCCCACAAATTTAAAACTATAATAATAATAATCCTAAACTGCTGCCATTTGGGTTCCTTGTTCATCACCTTTACCTTTGGGGTTCTTCTCAAACAAGGTCTCTAATTCTTCCAAGCTCTTGCCTTTGGTCTCTGGTATGAACGCATAGAAAAACACTGTCCCCATCACCATTATGCCACACAACACGAAGAACATCCCCCCAAACGTTATCTTCTTCGATATCGACAAGAATGTCATCGCCACCACCCCGGAGACCAGCCTGTTCACTGATATCGCCAAGCTCGCACCTTGGGCTCTAATCCTCGTCGGGAATATCTCCGATGAGTATACCCATGTTATGGGTCCAAGCCCAATCGAGAAAAATGACACGTCAGCACATACTGCCACCACACTCAATATTATGGCCCAAAGTGGCTTTTCAGCTGACTTGTACAGAACCAATGAGCCCAGGCCCAGGCCAGCTAAAGAAACGGCCATGCCCGATGACCCGATTAACAGTAAGGGTCGTCTTCCGAACTTGTCAAGGTAAAAAGCAGAGACCAGCACGAAGATAGTTTTGGATAGGCCCATGATCACGTTCACGCCGAAGAGGTGTTTCTTGTTTTGGATCCCGGCGGCTCTGAACACTTCCGGGCAATAGTACACGACGGCGTCGTTCCCGGAGGCTTGCATGAAGAAGTTCATTCCGATGGCGGTGAACAGCATTCGACGGACTGCTGGTGTGGGTCTTACCAATAGCTCCTTCCAGACACTATTCCTATTCCCTTGGTCGGCGGCGATCGCTGCCGTTGAAGTGGTAATTTCCTGGAGTCTTTCCTCTGCTTCCTCCGGCGACCTAGAGGTTTTAAGGAGGACCTTTTTTGCCAACGGGATCTTTCCTTTCATGACGAGCCAGCGAGGGGATTCCGGCATGAATATGACGCTGATAGCGATGGCGATTGCCGGCACGGCGGCGATGCCGAGCATGATCCTCCAGCCGAGGTGTAGCGGAAGAGTGGCAAGAAAGTAGTTGATTATGTAGCCGATGAGGATGCCGAAAACGATAAAGACTTCGGGGAGGGAGGTGAGGAGGCCGCGGCTCATGGCAGGAGAGATCTCGGCGGTGTAGAGCGGAGCAATCATGAGGGCATAGCCAACGCCAACTCCGGCGACCATCCGACCAACCAAGAGAAACCAATAATTAGGCGCGAAACCCATCAAAAGGGCACCTAACAAAAACGTGAATGCGGCGAACACAATGGTATATCGGCGGCCAATGTAGTCGGACATTTTTCCAGAAGCAAGAGATCCAAACAGAGAGAACACATTCAAAACACCAACCAGGACTTCTTGCTCGCCGTACGTGATTTTCATATCCTCCTTAATCAAAATCGATGCACCGCTCATAGCCCCAATATCTGCAAAACGCACAAATCACAAGGCACACACATATGAATCGAATTCAATCAATTGAAGCCATGAAACACTGAGTTGAATGCAGAGAAAAAGCATTTCAACCTACCATATCCGAGGAGAACGGAAGTGACGGAGGCAAGAAGAGCACACACCACTGTGTATTTATTAGGGCGAGGTGTGGGTATGGTCTCATCACTTTTGTTCTCATCCATTTTTTCTTCGTTCTAGGAAACGAGAGTGAAAATCAGAAGAAGAAAAAATTAAAAGGATGAAATTCAATTGAAGAAGAGGTTACAGGGAAAGCAAATTGTACGAGTAAGGGTGGGTGAATCACGAGAGCAACGAGTTGAGGAGTTAGAGAGAGAGAGAGAGGGGGGAGGAAGAAGGAGGAGAAGAAAATGCAAAACAACGGATAATGCAAAACCTTGGCTCTGGTTGGCATTTAACTGCAATTTATTAATTATTACTCTCGGCGCGAACACAAAACTAGGCGTCGAGAGTGAAACTGAATTTCGCATTGCATTTACAATTTTGCCCCTAATTAGCTCTCATTTTCACATCCTCTTTTCCTATTTTTGTGCCTTCATTTTTGGTACATCACACAACCAAAAATCTCAGTGGGTACAAACAATGTGGTCAAGTCTTCCAAAATTTTGCCGATCAAATTTACAGCCTTATCCGTTTTATCTAAATTGGTTTGCTCATCCAGAATATTTTGCGGATTGCTTTTACCAAAACTTTGATTAAAATTTAATAATAAATCACCCATTTGGTCCCTTTAAAACAATATCTTATATTGCACGTCCCTATAATTTTATTTTATTTTTTATTAGATTATTGTAGTTTTTACTGTCATTATAATTTTTTTAATCATAGATTTGGGTTTGTATAGTCATAATTTGTTAATTTATGAGAAAAACCGTGTTAGTAATTCATGATATGAATCTCTCTCTGGATTAACTTTGTCGTATGGATCTAAATAAAATTAAAAATTAACTAGATCCCATATCATATATAGATTCAAGTAAAAGATTATGGGTCTAATATTTTTTATTTTGATAATAAATATCACTATGAAAAATACTTATGTCAAATTCCTTATATTTATTATATTAAATTCTCCAATCACATGTTATTAACCATTATGCTTACTTTTATTGCAGAGTATATAATGCGCAGTATATTTTGGACGGGATAAAACGGACTTAGCTAGCTGAAGTCCTTTGTTTTTATCTTCATCTTCTTCTCCTCTTTTCATTTCAACCTTTAGATTAAAATTTGAGTAGTTTAGATTCAATGTTTTATAAAAATATAATAAAATATAAAATTATTAAAAAAATAAATACATTTAAAAACTAATAAATCTTAGTTAGATAATTCAAAATTGTAATTAAAAATGATTTTTAAAACTAAAAAAGATTAAATCTAAGCTACTCAAATATTAATCTATAGGCTGAGATGAGTAGAGGAAGAGGAGTGGAAGAGAATGATAAAGCAAATTAAAGGACTATAACCAAGTCCAAATAACACAGCAAAAGGTTTAAAATAATAACTATTGTATCAATTATCATCAATGTTAATCACCTACAAACAAACAACAAGTAATTTATGTTTATTTTTTTTTTTATGCAATTTTTATTTTTATTTTTATGAAAGCAATTTATGTTAGTTTACTTTAACTCAATTGGAGTAAAAAGATATATTGCTTTATCGGTATGTTTTTCTTGACCTACAAAGTTTAAACTCTTAACCCGATTTTTTTTTTAAATTTATAATTAATAATAGAAAAAGACTTATATCGAATCTCCCTGCTTGATATTGAACCACCGTTAATTACTTAAATACAAAAATTGACAAGTGATTATGAAGTATGAAACATTTTCTTGTGGTAAGCTCAATCAGATAACTTGAAAATATAAATAAATAAAAAAAGAGTGAAGAAGGAGAAAAGTAATGAAATTTCACATCAAATGTCTATAAATATGAGTTTTGTCGCATTTACCAACTGAGTTATTGGGAGAAAAATCCAAGGCAGTTCATTAATTGCATAGGAGCCCGCATGGAAGGGTCATTTTCCACAACTCATCACTTTTGTGTTTGTGTTTCTTTTATATATATAGTGTTAATATTGAGGAGACAAAGTTGCATGAGAAAAGCTGAATAATGCATACTATACGTGTATATTCCTTTGGTTCTTATTAGGGATGTCCATGGATCAGACTGGATCGGTTGAAACCTAACCTAAAGTCTGATTCAGAGGAACCTCGGCCGACAAAGTCACTAGAAGCCTCAGATGGTCCCATCATTTCAAATGACTGCATCAGCATTTACTGAATGAGACCGTGTTTTATTTTATTTATTTTCCATTTCTTTAGACCAAATTGAACCATCAATAAAACTTTTTGTCCCAAAACTGAATACAAAATGTTTCCTACAAGTTAAAAATTATAGGTTTCCAATTAATAAATGATTACAAATAGAGATAAAAAATAAAATAAATAAAAATTTCGGGCAGATCGACCAAATCCAAGGGGTATGAGCCCTTGGACCGAGGTCCGGTCCAACCCGATCAGACCAGTCTGGTCTGGTCTGAGTAATATTGTCCCGGACCATAATTTTTTTTTCAGGGGACCGGGTCGAATTAGACCAGACCAGGGTCGGACCACCTAGACTACTAGGTTTTTTGGACATCTCTAGTTCTTATTATAAGGTATCAACTAATAAGTGTTATTGATCTTTTTTTAAGGCACTTGCAAGTTTTCAATGTGCATTTAATTTATTTTTTCATGTCTGCTCATATTTAATAAGGGAGTATGAGAGAGTACTAAGTTACATGATATTTGAGTTTAGTTTAGTTAGTAGGGGTAATATTGGAAATCACTTGTATTTGAGGACAACTTTAATGCTTTTAACTAATTTTATTAATTTGTAAGAATTGATAATTGATGCCTTATAATAAAAACATGTACGTTAAGACAATATTACATATAATCGTCTTCACCCTACTATCCTCATTAATTTTCTAAACATTTAAAACATTATTAGAGAATAGAGAAAACTGCTATTAGGTCCAATTCATAAATCAAATTTTTCCATGTGTGATTTTTATTATTAATGATATATACTTTAATAAAATTTTGAAGTTTCCTTCCTGTGAATTTTTGTTAATTAAAAAAAAAAACCTACTCGTATGTACTAAGATTTGCTTCGAGAATTTGGACCCCACGGATATATACAAGCAAATTATGGACATCAATTTTTGGCCTTTTTTTAAGTTGGAACTTGAAGGAGACAAATTAAACCTTATGGCCCTGTAGAAATCTGTTGGCACAGTTGCTCGTCTCCATCTCTCTCACCATGGTGGTTGCTCGTCTCTTCCTCTTTCGTCCTCTCCTTCAGATGAAGCTCGAAAACATTGATTCCTTCATGACAACGCTGTTAGGGAGGATGGAGATGATGGTCTACAGTAAAATTATTGTGGGAGAGAGAGAGAGGACGTTACCGGAGATGGAATTTGGGGAGTGGACTGGGACAGATTGAAGGTGAAGGGATAATTTTGTCCTAACATTTTCTAATCCCAGCACTGGATTGTAAAATCTCTATCATTATTTCATGCTCAAACATCAAATAATAAGGACATGAACAAGGTTAATTTAGAATTCATGATTTTCATACTACTATATGTTTATATCAAAATGTACTGACTTTTGTCTATGATACAAAATTGATATCATGCTTTACAATGTGTGACTTGCGGTACAATAATTGAAACCTTTATGAATATTTTTACCCTTCTTGATACGAGTCTCTCTTCTTAATGGAAAACTTAAGGCGTTTTTCATGGTCAGAGAATGAATAGACAAGTTTCTATCCTTTATATAAATTGTATCCAAAAGACGTGACTCTTTTTACATCCTATGGATATGGCTACTCTCATCAAGCAGTGAAGAAACCTCTTTCCAAAAGTCATTTACCAATGGTCATTTAGCCCCTTTCATTACTTATTAAATCATATGCATTTATCACAGTTACATGAAACATTTCTTACATTTTCCCACTTGGCTCATGTGATATATGTCATTTCATGATTTAACAAAATATCAATAATAAAGCGCATAATCTTAGCTAAAAGATTTCATATATATTGGTTGCATCATAAGTCACGTTTAAGGATAAAACTAATATGAGTCATGACGGTTGTTCATCAGTCTATCGACGTAGTCCTTTTCATATACTACTTTATTAGTCTTTCTCCTTGACATGACACTTTAATAGGAAGTTAAGTAATAAAATCTTCATTAAATACATATCTTGTTTTTCAACAACATCATTCATACATGCATGCATGCATACATAAATTTGAAAACAAGAGAATCTCAAAAACACATATATACTAATGAGCTCAAGGTATCAATGACCAATACATAATAATAATTTCAATATTCGCTAGCATACATAATACTCATACTATACACATGACTAGTGAATATCTTGGACGATAATCCCTTTGTTAAGGGATCAACTATCATAAGATTGGTACTAACATGTTCTATTGACACTCTATGTTTTTGAATCTTTTCTTTAACGACAAAGTATTTCAACTCCATATGCTTAGCACCTTTTAGAATACTTGTCATTTTTAGAAAAGAAGACTGCTGCGGAATTATGATAATAAATTTTCAGCGGCCTTTTAATACTATCGACTAATCCAAGCCCTGAAATTAAATTCTGTATCCATTTAGCCTAAACCATGGTCTCAAAGTATGCTACAAATTCAGCTTTCATAGTAGATGTAGCAATTATGGACCGTTTTGCACTTTTCCATGATATATATAGCTCATCTAGCTAAAAGATACAAATATCCAAGAGTGGATTTTCTTGTTTCTTGTGTCCACACATTAGCAAAATTTGAATATGAATATTTGATCACCTCAAGGTTATCAGACCTTCTATAGGTAAGCATGTGATCCTTAGTACCTTGTAGATATTTCAAGACTTTCTTTTCAGCTTTCCAATGATCCATACCAAGATTACTTTGGTATCTTCCTAACATTCCAACTACGAATCTAATATCTGGTCTCGTACCATACATTAAGCTCCAAACTAGTGATGTATACAAAATTACTTCCATTTCTTTTCGTTCCAATTCATTTTTAGGACATTGCATGAGACTAAACTTATTTCCTTTTTGACATCCATCTGGTGTAACTCTAAATCATAATGAGCCACTAATGCCATAATGATTCTTAGAGAATCCTCCTTAGAAACTGGTGAAAATGTTTCTTTATAGTCAATGCTATTTTTGTAAGTGAATCCCTTTGCAACTAGTCTACCCTTATAACGTTCCAAGTTACCATGAGAGTCACGTTTGGTTTTAAAAACCTACTTACAACCAACTCTCTTACACCCTTCTGGTAACTCAATAAGGTTCCAAACATCATTCTATTTCATAGATTTCAACTAATCTTTCTTGGCATCTAACAACTTCTTACCATTTTCACTATTTATAGCTTGTGAAAACGTAACTAGATCATTCTCCATTCCTATGTCAAATTCAGACTCTTGTAGATATACCACATAATCATTAGAAATAGCAGACCTCCTTTCTCTTTGAGATCTTTTTAATGCTATTTGTTGTGGTTCATCTACTATGTTCATTGGCTATAACTTCATTATGAGTAATGAGATCATTCATTTGTTGTTCTTCATTATTATTAATCGGTTCAACAACATGAGGAACAATAACTTCATTTGATGTACAATTCAAAGGAACTTGCACTCTCAATTTTTCAATATCCACTTTACGTGGTGTTTCACTCTCACTAACTCCACCATTCTTAATAAACCTAGCATTCCCAGTTCCAATAATCCTTGTAGTATGGTTAGGGCAATAGAATCTATGCCCTTTTGACTTTAGTCTTGTTGCAAGAGGCTTATCAGCAGTTTGGGAGCACTCTTTCATAAAGTTTATCATTTCTTTAGCACTTTCAGTTTGTGGAAGAGTTGACTTAATATTGCTTGCAATACTCATTTGCATGTACATCAAACTCAACCTATTAGATCTTTCTCCGTTTTTAAAATGGTTTCTTTCATTCTCAGTGCTTTCATTAGTAATAGCATTGGGTTTCTCTTCTCTAAGAGCTAAATCCAAATCCATTACCCCAAGGTAAAAATCGATTTGCTCCTTCCATTCAGAGTAGTTCAGTCCATTAAAAACTGCAATAGTTGAGAATAGCGAATGTGTGACAACAGGTAAAAAAATGAAAACATTAATGCTTTTAGTAATATATATCACATATTAACATGCTTCACAAATCAATGTATACCTACTAATATTCAATGCATATCAATGTTCACCTTTGGGGACCCATTAATATACAACATTTAACCATAATGATGCTATAAAGATTTCACATAATTTGGCAGTGATGCATATCCCAACTAGAAATATAATCTTTGGATGTCTCAATAAAACTATAAGTATATGGACAATACCAACATTCATATTTAATTATTATAAAGACAAATAACCAAACTTTGGATCGATCTGTAACCGCCTTATAATAACAAACTTCAATTCACCTACAACACAAATATAATTTCATAGCATCAAGTTTATTAGTAATTGAAAAATCATAATATTTGAAATTAAAATAGTTCATAAGGATTTGACCACTTTGGTGACTAACAAATCCACCATACTTAATTCCAAAACTTAAATGTTTAACGTTCATACATTTTCTATTGACAACATCTAAGAAGCATAAATCATAGCCATGTAATTATAAAATTAACAATGTGCAATTGCAAAAACGTAGCCATCTGGGGACATAACAGCAACATCAGTCAGGGAACGATACGTGGATTCTAGGATATTTCATTCGACCGACGCCTCTCTTTAATGTGTATGGGTTAATTTCTTTTCTAATAATTGCCTTCTGTTGAATGTATGTGCAGGCAATAACAATGATGTTCAAAGAAGAATTAATAGTTCCGATATTGCTTGTCTTCCAGATGTCTCAACTTTGCGGGATTAATATTTGATGTGGCAAATAGAAAACTCATGTATGAGCATAGTTTTATGAGGCTTCCAGATGTCTCTTTCACAAAAGACTCATCAAAATGAAGTGAGAAATTTAATCGCCAATATCAAATCATTCTAGAGAAGGGAATTTAATTGAATGCAGCGGAGCAAAAAGAGAACAGTAGGCTTCGCAAAACGATGAACGTCAAGAGATCGATAACAGTTACACAATGAAAATCCCATATCAACTTCCAGAAAATTGGCCATTGTCATTAAACAGAAAACGTAAAATGTAAAATTCATATATGTAATGATCGTAGCCAAACCGACAAATTACAACGATATTTGGTCTTTCCATAACATGAATTCATGGAATTATAATAAAAAATTGTTAGGAAAAAGTTATAAATTTTAGAAATCCTAACTTTTCCAAATCAAGATCCATTCATAATCATACATGGAAAACATGAATTCATAAACACACGCTTTGATACCACATGTAAAATCTCTATCATAATTTAATACTCAAACATCAAATCATAAGAACACGAACAAAGATATTAAGAATTCATGATTTTCACATTACTATGTGCTTATGTCAAGATGTAAGCTTTGTCCATGATACGGAATCAATATGATGCTTTACAATGTGTGACTTGAAATACAATTATTGAAACCTTTATCAATCTCTTTATCCTTCTTCATACACCCTCTTTTTTTGATGGAAAACTTGAGGTGTCTCTTATATATGGTGAGAGAATAAATGAACAAGTTTTTATCATTTATATAAATTCTATATCCAAAAGACATGACTCATTTTACATACTATGGAATGACTACTCCAATTAAGGATCAAAAAACCTTTTTCCAAAAGCCATTTACCAATGATCATTTAACCCCTTTCATTAATTATTAAATCATATGCATTTACCATAGCCACATAAGACATTTCTTACATGACTCTCCAATACCATGTGGGAGGTGGGTTTCCAGCCAATCCAAAGTTATCCCAAGTCACTGTACTAAACATCACAAGATGGCCAATATATACTAATGCCAACCACTCTGAATATGAAGTACAGGGCCAATGTGTTGACTAATTAGGATTAGGGGACGTAATGTGATATTACCAAAAAGTCCAACGCTTAGCCAAACCGACGAATTACAATGATATTTAGTCTTTCAATAACATGGATTCATGAAATTATACCATAAAATTGTTAGAAAGAATTTATAAACTTTAGAAACCGTAACTTTTCAAAATCAAGAATCCATTCATAATCATATATGGAAAACATGAATTCCTAAACACATGCTTTTATACCACATGTAAAATCTTTATCATAATTTCATACTCAAACATCAAAACATAAGAACACGAACAAGGATCTTAAGAATTCATGATTTTCATATTACTATATGTTTATGTCAAGATGTATTGACCTTTGTCCATGATACGGAATCAATATGATGCTTTACAATGTGTGACTTGAAATACAACAATTGAAACATTTATCAATCTCTTTACCCTTCTTGATACGTTCTTTCTTCTTGATGGAAAACTTGAGGCGTCTCTTATGGTTAGAAAATAAATGGACAAGTTTCTATCCTTCATATAAATTCTATATCCAAAAGACTGACTCTTTTTACATCCTATGGATATGGCTACTTCCATGAAGGAGTCAAGAAACCTTTTTCCAAAAGTCATTTAACCCATTTCATTAATTATTAAATCATATGCATTTATCTCACCCAAATGAGACATTTCTTACATGACTCTCCAATACCATGTGGGAGGTGGGTTTCCAGCCAATCCAAAGTTATCCCATGTCACTGTACTAAACATCACAAAATGGCCAATACTAGTGCCAACCACTCTGAATATGAAGTACAGGGCCAATGTGTTGACTAATTAGGATTAAGGGACATAATGTGATATAACCAAAAAGTCCAACGCTTAGCCAAACCGACAAATTACAATGATATTTGGTCTTTCAATAACATGAAATCATGGAATTATACCAAAAAATTGTTTGAAAAAATTTATAATTTTTAGAAACCCTAACTTTTCAAAATCAAGAATCCATTCATAATCATACATGGAAAACATGAATTCCTAAACACACGCTTTGATACCACATGTAAAATCTCTATCATAATTTCATACTCAAACATTAAATCATAAGAACACGAATAAGGATTTTAAGAATTCATGATTTTAATATTACTATGTGTTTATGTCAAGAGTACTGACCTTTGTCCATGATATGGAATCAATATGATGCTTTAGATTGTGTGACTTGAAATACAATAATTGAAACCTTTATCAATATCTTTACTCTTCTTGATGGAAAACTTGAGGCGTCTCTTATGGTTAGAGAATAAATGGACAAGTTTATATCCTTCATATAAATTCTATATCCAAAAGACGTGACTCTTTTTACATCCTATGGATATGGCTAATCCCATGAAGTAGTCAAGAAACTTTTTTCCAAAAGTCATTTAATTTACCAATGGTCATTTAACCCCTCTCATTAATTATTTAATCATATACATTTATCACACCCACATAAGACATTTCTTACCTGGATCACCAATACCATGTGGGAGGTGGGTTTCCACCCATCCTACTTCACAAGATGGCCAATACTAGTGCCAACCACTCTGAATATGAAGTACAGGGCCAATGTGTTGACTAATTAGGATTAGGGGACGTAATGTGATATTTCCAAAAAGTCCAACGCTGCTTTTAGTGGCCCCTTTATAATTAAAGAGGATGAAATTAATCCGACCGGTATATAACACTAATTATTAATTATATTACTTTATAGCCGATTGTAACGCCTCCTTTCGAGAAATAAGTTAATTACTCTCTCCCTTTTTTAAACTTATTTTCATTTATCATAAAATGTAAAGTAGCCGTTATGAATTAGATAACTAATTTGTAAATATTAAAAAACTAATTAAGTTATATATTAGTTAAAAATGTTAGTTATTTTTTCCCTAAAATATCATTATTAATAATGTATTTTGAAATTATTATCGTAAGAAATCTCTTTAATGTGTACGATATAATCAACATGCCTTATATTTACTACTAAAGTAAATTCCCTAATTCGTAAATTTAGGACGATATGATTATCAATAGTTTTTCCTCTTTTTCGTATAAAATTAGGTTATTTTTCCATTTATAAAATATTTATACATGTCCATCAAGCTTGTACGTTCACTCGTTCAGCAAAACTAATTGATCAGAGTAAGAAACTAAGAATTAACTTGTAGTAAGCAATGATGGCAAAAAGAAAAAAAACATGTAATAAGCATTATTCACTACTAGAAAATGCAAATATTGCAGCGGAATTTGCGAGGGACAATTTTTCCCATGCAAATATTTGTATATTTGCGACAGAACTAAAGAATCCCTCGCAAATCCAGAAATTTTGCGAGGGAACTAAAGAATCCCTCGCAAATCCGTAAATTTTGCAAGGGAACTCCGGATCCGCCGTAAAAGGGCTGCTTTTTGTAGCGGAACCTTTGCTCCGTCGCAAACCAGTGGCCATTTGGCCGTCGGTTCCCACCTTTTTGCGAGGGAACAATTGTTTCGCCGAAAAAAGGCTTGATTTTGTGGCGGAACCTATTTTTCCCTCGCAAAATTACTTCATGTTGTGAGGGAAATTTTGTTCCGCCGTAAAAGTCGTGATTTCTACCCTAGTCTGCCACTTTCTCTCCCTGGTACGCCTCAGATCTGCTTCAACTCCACCACAAATTCGTCTGCCTCTTTCTCTCCCTCGGTACGCCTCAGATCCACCGTCGATCGTTCGCTTCTTCTCCCTCATGCCGCCGTGAGTTCGTTCCTCAACAACCACCGTTGACCTCATCTAGTCCTCCGCCTCGGTCCGCCGCTCTTCTGTCCCCTACTTGGGCGTCGCGAACCACCGACCCTTTCCTCCTCCTTTCGGCCCACTACCGGTCCTCCCCTCCTCCTTGCTCCACGGTTTTGCATCTCCGGGTACTTCATCCTACAATTTTTCTTGGTCAATCCCTTCTTATTTCTCTATTTCTTGAGGCTATTGTATGTGGGTAAAACTGGTGCAGTGGGACCTTAAATTGCGAAAACTTGGTTTTTTTTTTTGGCGTTGTGCCACTTTTGGAGAGGTTATTTAGAATTGTTTTTCGCCTTGCCTCTTTTCCTTGTGAGTCGTTGATGGAAGATAAGAGAGACTAGTGAGAATCAAATTGTGAAGAAGTAGAACATAAGCTCATAGAGATAGTGACTGATGATGGTTATGGGTTTTTGTTTCTTAAGCTTCTGCGGCATCAAAAAAGCTCTAGGAAATTTGCAGAAGTTGATTTCTTTATCCTTTCTTAGAAGGTAAATTCTTGAACTTTGAAGAATCGCTAATGTGTAGATCATGTACTATGAAAACAATAGGGAAGCTTCTGTAATGGTCTTGTTATTGGGTTAAATATTGTTGCCATGGCCTTTTTGAAAGTATTAGAGTCTGACTTTTTTTTTTTTTTTTTTTTTTAAAAAAAAATGCTGATAAATGGTTAGTAATATAGTATTGGTGAACTTTTTGGGACAATTTAATTTTCGTTTGTATGTGACTGAATTATTCAACGTAACCCCCCCACCCAAGTAACTATAATTTGATCTTTCTTCAATTTTGTAATTAAATTAGGATAGAAATTACGGTTTTTGCCGGTGACACGTGGTTTTATACAAATTCATCAGAGTTTTGAGGTGCTACGACTTAGCGTTTTGCGAAAACGGAGAGCATGTACTAAAAATTTGAACAACGGGTATAACACCGAGTAATCGATATGAAATACTCGGACATATGATGATGCCCGACGTATATGCGATATATATATTACAAAATCTCCCGAAGGAATTATTCATGTGATATAGTAATACAAAACTCTATAATTACATTTCTTCTATGTAACTATACCCTTTTCCGCCAAGCCTTAGGTAGACTTGGGACATAGAACCTAACTCACTTAAATCATCTCATTTGGCCGGTAGGGTAGGTCTAGTGGAAGTCTCACCGTGCTAGGGTGACCGATTGATCGAACCACATAGACGACCCTTCTAGTTTAAGCACCAAATGATGTGAAGTAACTTTATTAGATTCATGCCATAAGGTAGGTTACGTGACTTTCTTCCCGCATTTCCTTTGACCGGTGCCTTCTCACGGCTCCATTTATCGGTGTTTATCTACGGCTCCATCCCCTGGTGCCTCCTCTGGTTCATGACCCTTTCCCCGTCTATCCATTCGGGCGAGGTCCAATGCCCATCGGACCTCGGGTAACGGTTAACCTCGTGCTTATGTAAACAATATATGTATGACGGTATTCATGACATTTTCACAATAATCACTACAAAAGCCCATAACGAGATGTAGGTAATACATAATCAAATATGTAAGGCAATAACAATACACAGCCCTAACAGATGTTTGTTATCCCGATCTGCACATATCACCGGTGCCACGATGGCCTATCGTGTCCTCTCGCTAGGAAAACTCTCAACGTGTTATTAAAACCATAACCCGTATATTTATGATTGTAGAAAAGCAATTGAGACAGAGTCTAAGTATAGGAACACAACAATCATATATAAGCATGTCACAAGCATCAGAGTCAGTGTTACAGTACGTCGCGAACGTACCTTCGTTGACGGTATTTCGGTACGTTTTACGAAAAACGATAATTCTTGACAGCGGTGCAAACAACGGCACAACAATGATACGACGCGATGGGATTATCTCGATATATCCTATAAGGATAATATTTATCAATATCTAGCAGCATAACGGGGCATTTTAGGTACAAATTACCATTTTGCCCCTAGTTTGACTAATCGGCGAAATTTCGCCAGAGCTTCGCTACTTTGACCCTATCTCTCCAGAATTTTGACATATCTCTTTTCCCAATATATTTTCTAAATAAATACCATATTTACCCCTAAACATGATATTTAAACTATCTGGGAAATTTAAAGATAAATCTAGCATTTCTACTATATCTACCGAAAGAACTACCAAAGCTTAAGACTAGGGACGGAAGAACTTACCCAGAGCTCCGCTAGATTTTCTCCGGACTCCTCCTTCTCTCTAACCTCTCTCTAGAACATGGTTTTGGTGTGAGAAATGAGAAGAGGGTTGGCTTCTATTTATAGGCAAAGAGGAGGTTACTATTCATGCTTTATCAGACTGGATTTCAGCCGTCGGATCGCACTTTGACACGTGGCTCAATCTTGGCCTTCCAATTGCTTGGCCGACCTCATGCCCATGTCATCCTTCTAGAAGAAGATTGCATCATCCATTATGTCACCCATGTGCTTTATGCACCTGCACCGATAAAGTTCCCGGTTCGGTGTTCTAATCGCGTAATCTTGACGAATCCCAAAAATCCGGAACAAGGCACCAAGTTCTATTCTTTCTCTTTAAAACCACTTGGGTTAACTAAATTTTTGATCCCATTAAGGGTATTCCGTTGCCGCTGAACATTTTCGGACAGACGCCATCGGATACGGAAATAACTTCCTAAGTACCGAACACGGACAAAAATTCGCCGGTTTATAATATGTCCCGACCTAAGAAACTTAGTTCCTGGTTTGTCACAACGGTCTTGTTTTATATTGGTTCTCATTTCTACTATCCGCCCTATTTCTTATTTATCCTGTCTCTTAATGACTCTGTTGGTTTCGAAATGACTTCAAGATAGTCCACTCCGGATAAAATTCTACCGGTTTATAAAAAGTCCAGGATGTTAAAGACTTAGTTCATATATTTTGAGGTAGGATTTTACTTCTACCGGTTCTCATTTCTCCTGTTGGCTCTTTACCAAATATATTATTATTAAATTCTAAATATCTAGATATTATTTGAAATAACCACAACCCTTTTCACACACATATTTAATATTTTGACTTATTTTTATTATGAATTTCGCCCCCTTTAATTATTTATTTAATTATTTTTAATTAATTTACTTAATATCTTAATCATCTTATATTATCTCATTAAATACCAGATTAGCCACTTACTAATTGTTGATAATTTTCTTAATTAGGATAAATTATTATCTCACAACTATTTGACTGACTTTGGTATTTTATATCCCATGCATTATATTAAAAATCTTGGGGCCTAATTTAGGGTTTTTATATTAATATTAAATTTTCCCTTATTATTTCCAAGGAAATAATTCATTAAATTGCTATAATTAGGGACAATATTTTCCCTAATTTTTAATAATTATTTTACTGCCCTTTAAGATTTATCATAATATTTTCGTCCATTTTATGCCTTAAAATGTATTTTTGGCCCTTTTGGCACCTTATCTCTTTTAATTTCGAGAATTTATCTTAGAAAATAAGATAATTTATGCTCAATATTTGAGACCACATATTCACCTATTTTATAATATTTAAAATAAATATCCGGGTATTACATTTCTCCCCCCGTTAATTAAAATTTCGTCCCCGAAATTTATTATATCCCAACTAGACTTCTAGTCTATAACTTCAGAATATATCCACTACCGTTTTCCCCGAATTGTCTCATTCGGAGACAATCTCCCTCTCAACTATCTTTTCAACTGGGATATTACTATCTCAGAGTTACTTCTCTTAAAGATGAGAATTCGTTTTTGTTTGACTATACAAATATCGATTTTGTGTATTTCGTTACTTCGTATTCTATCTCGTGATCACGGTCTAGGTGATATTTCTTCAACCGAGAAATACAGAAAAATACCGTGGAAGTCATTAAAGTTTTGGGATAAACTATCTGGTAAGTATTTGATCCATACTTACTCTAACATCTCGATTGTTTTAACAAGAGATTTCAAATTCATCGGGTGTATTTATAGTTTTTCGGGGAATTTGTTTTGATAGGATTAAGTCTTTATAATATTCAAGCAGCATTTGCTCTTGAATCCTGTAAACCACTAGTACTAATTTTATGTTGGGTATTTACACATCATTTTCTTTATATGGGTGATACTTACTCTCTAATTTGTAATTTTATATTAACTAAGGTAATGCCTCATGTTCTCAAATCACACGACAAATCACCAACTCTAAATCGTGCGTAGAATAGTTCAACTTGAGAGGCTACAATAGACGAGTAGTGTAAGCCATCACGCTGTCCTGCTGCGGCAAGACATATCCCAATCCATACCTATTGGTACCACTACAAACTATATAAAATCTACTTGGACCTGGGATAACCAATCTACTGGGATAACCAATCTCTTGGTACTGCGATCGACTTGTTTCTCAGTCTATGTAAGCTCGTCTCGTAGTCTTTGGTTCACACAATGATTTAATCTTTATTCGCGAGTTTTATCGATGGTAAAGCAAATTACGAGAAAATTCTATATGAATTTGCGGTACTATCCCGCTAGACACAGAAATTAAATAACTATGTTACTGTCTCTGGCTCTTTCTAGCCCAGAACTGTTTCCATACCGTACTTTAGGCATATTATCAAAACACAGGATTTATCGATCCTTTTTCTCCGTGCTCAGTTATACAGGCCTCACTGCCTGACTCATTCAGCCCTCGGCTTAACACATATTTGGCCTTCCGCCTCGATTTATTATATTACCGCACCGGAGACTCTAGCTTTTTACTTAGTAAATCATCTTAATTTTTACCTGGCACAAGGAATGTTCTTCCCGACTTTAAAACTCTAGAGAATGTCTAAAATACATTATTCTTATCCGTATTTCACATCTTGTCAAACACATTTAATCTCATGGTTCAGGGGCACCGCCCTATACTTACTAGCTGTTATCGCCTCGAGCCTCTGCTCGTCTACCTCATCTGAGTCTTCTAATACGAGTTTCTCAGACTACCGTTACTCACTTAAGCACTATTGCTTGTCAACGTCTATCTGACTTAACTAGTTCAGTGCTCTAGACCTTTCTATAGTTCCTGTCCCTTCATCAAAATTTCAATTACACTGCTTCTATATTTAACACAATAGTATTGACAAACATGTCACCACTTTATTCAAAAACTTCTTGTCAAATTTTAAAATCTTCAAGTTTTGAAAAATATCTTGTGATTTCAAGTACTTACACAATTTGCACTATTTTGAAAAGTATCGGTGCTATCATACTCTAAAATTTAATCTACATTGTCAAAACAACTTCGTGAAAATTTCTAACTTGGTATATTTTATCATTTTACCTATAGTAGTACTTTCATACTACCCGTAGTAGTAGTGTTCTCATATTTTAACATTTTATTTATACTAAAACAATTTTGTGAAAACATATTTTACTGACAACATGACTTCAAAATTTATTTACTATCAGAAGTTATCTTTTGAGGAAATAACTTGTTCATAAAACTTTAACAATTTACACTATTACTTTAACTACTTGGTACTATGAGTATTCATATTTTTACTAGTGTGAATTTTCATTTTCTTTAGAACAGATTTCCCCAAAAACTTTTTAACAGAGCTTTTAACATAGGACAATAATTATGTGCAGAATATCTGGTCTGACTCAACAAGTTGTTTCATAACTGATTTCCGTCCTTCCAGTATTTATACTGATTTTAACGTAAAATAGTTGTTAACTCCACTTAACCTCTGGGTTTTTATCATAATACTGTTTTATAATAACAACATTACACTGTGGTTTAACCCTTTGTTGAAAAGATTTCGTTTATTACCTCAAGTTGTAAATTCATAAGTTTGACAAATTATAGCAGGTGTATTGACAAGTTATAAAATTCAACTCTCCTTTTTACTAGGGAACCAGGCAACTAATCTTAGAAGATCATTGCTAATTCATTCGGACCTCTATCCTCAGCTTCCTCAAGCTATCTGTAGAATGCTTTTATTCTACATTAATGTTCTGACAATTTAGGACATTATTTATTTCTCTTAGTTTCACAGACTTCTCGGGACGCTTTTCGGTATTTGTCTAACAACTGAGGCTTACTGCTAGCCTATAAACAACTTTGTCTTTTAAGACTTTTAGGGCTTCCAACTATATTATCTACTGACCTGAGGACATACCGGTCCCAAAGGTCTTACTGTTCACTATGTATATTTGAGAAATATAACTTACTAATTTGTTCTTACTAGAACCTAGTCAATTCTGCAGGCTTCAATCGCAACCGTTGAATCTATCAGATTCATAACTATCGTGTTGTCCGGCCTCACACTCTACCTACTCTACCATATTAGAGTTAAATCATTTGGATTTAGTGTTGCCGACCATCGTTGTAAGTTATATATATCATTCTGTTTATGGTAGGAATTTGAAATTTCTGAATTCGTGTATTTGTTTTGACGTGTGCTATTACCTCTTAGCAACTTAGTTATCTGGATCCATCTGATACGGAACCTTCGATTTTTGGTTCAATTTCATACTTTGTTTCAATGGCGAACTCTACTTCGCCTTTTGTTTGTACCCCATTGAGATCTTCTAAAAGCATCTCGAGGAGCTTTGTTCCCAATTCTTCGAATGTTTTACTTGGATTCTCTCATACAATACATGCTACATAGCACTGGAGTGTTTATTGTTGGATTACGTAAACTTTTTCTCTAAGAAACTTATTAAATACGGAACTCGTTATGCTGTACTTACCTTGAGCTCAATACACTGGTAGCTCTACTTTATGGTTTGTTGTGATGACGGCTTTTTCCTTTACGGTTTGACGTCACGGTGGCTTCGCCCTACAGTACTTCACTCGGCGCCACACACAACCCCTCCGATTGGGTAGCTATATCGGTCAGAATCCTCCGCATGCAGCCCTTTCCGATCAAACCTCCCCGTAAGTAGCCTTCTTGATCAAACATTTCATAAGTAGTACTATCATCAGTTTTGTTGTCTCTGAATTATGAGAATTTAAGTTTTATTGGGTTCTTATTTTTTTAAGGATTTGAAATCTATTATCTTTAATTCTGTTTATTCAATACGGAACATTTCGTTTCATGGACTTTTAGTTCAGCTCCAGGTGATTTTCCTAACTTGATTCCCTCTATAGGTTACTTTCTCTTTAAAGAATCTTCTAGACATTGCTTTTACTCAGATTATCGGTCTCACTTTGAAACCATAACTCGTGTGTTTCTGTGGTTTGTTTCTAACCATTTTATGATTCTGTTAAGGATTTAACTTCCGGTTATTGAAGCTCATGCCAATCTCACTCACACTTCCTCTGGATTCTTAGGGTGATATTATGTTTAGGAGTATGAAGGTATATTGGCTATACGTTCTGGAGTGAGGTACAACAAATCAATTTTGAGGTATAGGTTCAAAATTGTATATCATCTCTGGATGATATACCTCTGAGGGTCTATGTCATAAATGTGTACAGGTGATTGATTAGAGTGATTCTCCGACTCAAAAATTGGTACACAGTTTCAAGTGATATAAGGATTTAGAATATTGCACGGTTCGAGGGTGGTATATTTGTTCGGGATATTACTCAGATGTCAAATCATTCATAGACACAACATGTTCATTTTAAGAAAACAGACCGACTCAAATTTATATTCGGGAGTGGGGTATACGTCTGACTATTTTGCGAATATTCAGGCTATGTGCCTTCTCCTAAAATAATCTACACATGGTGATTCGTTTCTGTTTATAACGTTCAGTCATATTTTGACTTAAGCATTTGCTCTGTTTTACTTAGATTTAGGTGTCGTCATTACTTTATCTGTTCCTATGGTGTTAAAGGATTTCTCTGCTTTATACCCTACGGTATTCGGACCTTTATTCCAAGGATCTAAACTCATCACTCTACCTTACCAGGATTACTCTCCTGAGATTTACTTTTATTCTAAGTATGCTTAACTTTACAGCGTCAGTTAGATCTGATGCACTACTAACAACACAATTATTATTTTGCGCTGACAACCCTCACATGTTATTCTATTAGTTCTGGGTACTAATGTAGGTGCACATACCACTATATGCTGATAACTCTTATACATAGGTACGACATTACACGCTTCCTATAAAAATACCGGGACCTTCTCTTTTCTACCCTCGTTTCTATGTAACAGATCACTACGTTAAGAATTTTCGTTAAAGACCTTCATTCTCGGAGCCACTCTCCGTTTGTATGCATAGTATCTAGCCTATATCTTTGGCGGGATCTTTCCCTTAAGATAACTTAGTAGGTTATTGTTCCTATAAGGAAATTTAAGTAGTAAGTTATTACCCTTACCGGAAGACTCTTAACCGAGAAGTCACTATGTTTTACAGACAAACCTAAACAATAGGTTACTGTCTAAGGGAAGACTTAGGTAGTATCGTCAACTAAGTTCAATTATTGCTTTTGTTCGGGAATTTCATGTAGACTCCGATTTTCCATATCAGAAGTCTCAGAGTTTTTCAAAAACTCTAACCTTTACCTTAGGGCATTTGTTTTATTGTATCACAAAACCAGTATTATATCAGTACTCTTGTCCTTGTTGTCTATACAATGCTCTCGAGACTAGCTGTGAAGCTAGCTCTGATACCAAAATGTAGCACCCCAAATTTCGTAGCATAAATCGTGCCGGTGACACGTGGTTTTATAAAAATTCATGAGAGTTTTGAGGTGCTACAGCTTAGCGTTTTGCGAAAACGGAGAGCATGTACTAAAAATTTGAACAACAGGTATAACACTGAGTAACTAATATGAAATACTCAGACATATGATGATGCCTGACGTATACTGATATATATATTACAAAATCTCCCGAAGGAATTATTCATGTGATACAGTAATACAAAAATCTATAATTACATGTCTTCTATGTAACTATACCCTTTTTCGCCAAGCCTTAGGTAGACTTGGGACATAGAACCTAACTCAGTTAAATCATCTCATTTGGCCAGGCTGGGTAAGTCTAGTGAAAGTCTCACCGTGCTAGGGTGACTGATTGACTGAACCACATAGACGACCCTTCTAGTTTAAGCACCAAATGATGTGAAGTAACTTTATTAGATTCATGCCATAAGGTAGGTTCTGTTGACTTTCTTCCCGCATTTCCTTTGACCGGTGCCTTCTCACGGCTCCATTTACTGGTGTTTATCTATGAAGGTGGAATATCACCTAGAGGGGGGTGAATATGTGATCTCAAAAATCTTTTCGCTGTATGATAGATAAACAAAGAAGGCAGTAAAGAAGTAAAGATGACAGGCACAGAGAAGTTATCCTGGTTCGGTCCAACTCTTTGACCTACGTCCAGTCCCCAGACGCACTCTGGGATTTCCACTATCTTACAAATACAATTACACACACGAAGGATGATCCTCTCACTCTTGGACTCACTCCCCCTTACAAGTTGTAATCAATACACCCACACTCAAGATACCTCTATCTTGAGAATTTGAACGAATTGTAAAAACAAGTTGTAGAAAACTCTCTCACAGAGTAAATAGAATGATGAACACTGAAGCTTAGTATGTCCGAAGATATAATCAGAATACAATTTGAACTATTTGAAAGCTTTATCAATGTATGCACTGGTCCGTTTTGTTGAATTCAATCCATCGTGTATATGTACTGATTGAAGTTGAAGACCGTTGAAGAATTTGAATGTGTCCGTTGGGATATTTGAATATGTCCGTTAATGGAGCACTCGCGCCTTCTGCTTGCCCATGTTTGAGTGTTTGCTTAGTGGAATGTCTTTACAGCATGTTACTCACTTGTTCTTGGATGGAGATCAGCATAGTTTAATGATTCGAAAGCTTTTGCTGTATGGGCACCATCATGACAAGATTCTTTTTGTCGGCTCTGTTATGCGATATTCTTAATGCGCCCGACTGTCAAGAACTTAAGCTCTCGAAAAACAAAACTTTGAACTTCTGTAGGTTCATAAGCAAACTTGTTAAACATAGTTAAAATCAGTAATAGCAAGCAAGTATGTCATATTGTATAAATCTCGATCAAGAATTAAGTCATAATGAGCATTCTTGGTATCCTTCGCCTGATCTTGTCAACTTTGGTTATGAACCCGTAAAGCACTTAGGTAGATGATCAATAATATCACAGTTAATATATAAAGATGTATTGAAGCTAAAAACTATTAACTGGATGATTTAAATAAGATTTAAAAAGAATCTGTTTCAATTTTCGCGATCTTGTCGACCATTCTCGAGAGTCTTTGAAGCCATACTCGAGAATCGCTCAAAGAATCAACCCGCAGATTGAACAATTCTCGTTCATTCTCGAGAATTACCCATTGGTTCTCGAGAACCATTCTCGAGAATTGCATTCCAATTCTCGAGAATCCAGTGAGATTAAAATGACATCGGTGGTTGTAGTCGAGCATACTCGAGAATCATTTTCCCATTCTCGAGAATCATTCTCGAATATTACTTTCTCATTCTCGAGAATCACTTGTAAACCGTGAGAGTACAGAACGAAGCTTACGATCATTCTCGAGAATCGATTTCGATTCTTGAGAATCATTCTCAAGATTGACTCTCAATTCTCGAGAATCGCTTGAGTGACATATTTCTGTTTCTGTTCAGATCCGATCATTCTCGAGAATTGCTTGGAATTCTCGAGAATCATTCTTCAGAATCCAATATCCACTCTCGAATGCTTTGCTGTCGAAGGAAATCAAATAACACGGTTTTGCAGCAATTCTCGAGAATACAAGATACAATTCTCGAGAGTCATTCCTGGAGCACACAAAACAGAATTCAATCATAGTTTCAAAACCTAAATGCTTAAACATTTGTTATCATCAAAACATAGGAGCCAACATTCTCCCCCTTTTTGATGATGACAATATATAGAGAAAATTATTTTGAAGTTTTGAAAATGAGATTTTTGATTGGTTCATTGACAGAGGATATAGGAGCAGAAGTAACTTTCAATGGGTGTCTAATTCATACAGAAGCAATTTGAGAAATGTAGGAATTTATGAAATGAAAATTCATTTAAGGTTAATATATAACATACTACACCAAAATGTTTCGTAGACAGAGATACATCAGAATAGATTAGATACAGAGTCTAAACAGGCAACTATCAAGGTAAACCTGAGTAAACTTAAAAACAACTAGACTCTAATCAAAAACCTGAGTAAACCTAAAAACAACTAGACTCTAATCAATCAATTCGCTGCTTTTTCTCCTTCTCCCCCTTTGTCATCCATCAAAGAGGGGGAATCTGGTGCAGAAGGTGCAGGAAACAGAGACAGCTGGATCAACAGGAGGAGTTGACACAGAATCAGGTGCAATTTGAGAGCCAGATGTAGGATCAGTAACTTGAGGTGTAGTAACAGGATCTGAAATGGGGATATCAGAAACAGGTGGGAGAACAATCTCAGGATCAGGAATGGATGTAGTGGGCACAGCAGAGGATTTAGTATGTTTCTGAAGGCTCAATAAGAGGGCTTCAAGACAATCTTCTGTTTGTTGAACTGATTGTTTAATCTATTGTTGCTGATCATAGAGGACAGAAGAATTCAGGTGCATCTCTTTCTTGAGGTTTTCCACTGCTGAGTTCACATGTTGTTCAAGATGGGCATCCACTTTGATCATCTCATTACCTATGGCCTTGATCATTGCCTTTATTAGATTGCCATAAGAGTCCAAGCATTGTATTACAGGAGCCATAGCTTCCTGAATTGCAGAGTTGATCTGAGCTTGGATTGCAGCCTGTGCAAAAGAGGGGGCAGAGGTTGAAGCAGGTGTTGCCTGTGAAGATTGGCCTTCATCTTGCTGCTTGGTGGTAGATGGCTGAGGATCAGTGGTGGACTTGACTTGCTTCTTCCCAGTAGCTTCTGTATATGATAGCTTCATGTATAGTAGATGAGTTTTACCAAATTTCTTGGGAAAGACAGCGTTGTCATTATCAAGAAGATACCAGATGTTGTTGTAGGCTAGAATCCTGGAGACTAGGTTAGGATATGGAATGGTATTCATCTTGGAAACCCCATAATTGGACAAAAATTTGGATATCTCAGAGATAACCAATTTGCCTAGATTTATTGGTTGCTTGGCAATAATTTGGCCCATCAATTGGTAGTCTTTGGCCACAAAGTGTGTAAAACTTTTTCCTTTGTTAACCAGGTTGTGACTGTAAAGATACCAAAGAATCCTATTGGTGTCGGACATGTCAGATGGCTTAAATTTCAAGGGATTCCCATCATATTGCTTTGTAGGTAGAAGGAGGCTAAAACATTCAAATTCAGACAATGTGAGAGGATCCTCAGGAGGGTCAATGACACCCAGAAATGCATTGATAATGGCTGCTGTGATCTTAATGGTTTTGCCTCTAACCTGAGTATGCAGTATTATTTCATTATCCTCAGTCTTTTCTTCAATCATATTGAAATAGAAAACTTTAATAACCTGAGGAGAATATGGGGTATGGATATCGAGTAAAGGCATATATGGTTTCAACCAAGGTGAAAGATCTAAGTTGCATTCCTCCCTAAAATTATCCAGATTCAACCATACAGTAGGACAAAAGGGTCTTTCACCATATGTAAGAACAAAATTAGGATCAGAGAGGATTGCCAGAGAATCTTTACAAAAACCAGGAGGACAATCAAGGATGTTGATTCGGCCAATTAACTTGGAAGCAAATGGAGGAAGAGTTGAAAGAGGAATTTCATGATAAGTGTGAGGAGGTCTCTGAATCCTCTCTTCAATTTCCTTAGTTCTTCTTTCATAAAAATGTGGTTTTGAGCTTGAATAAGGCTTGGACGACTTGGTTGTTGCATAACTCACAGGTTTAGACAGAGATTGAGAGCAAGACTTGGATTTTGAGTTTGCATTTTTGTTTGCTTCAGAACTAACGGATTGCGATTTAGGGCAGGGGCTTTCTTTGCTTTTGGCCTTGTCGGATGGAAGAGAGTGAGTCTTGGTGCGAGTCACATGAGGAGAGTCCACGATCGTTACCGATTTAGCCTTCTTCTTCGATGGTTCAGTTTTCTCCGAAACTTGAACCTTAGGGCGATACTTGGTGCGTGGCTTCTTCCTGAGTGGTTGTTCAGGAGATTCAGAGGATGATGATTTCGTCATGGTCACTCGACAAAGAAACACAGAGATGGAAGATGAGTTTGGAGAGGATGAAGTGACGGAGAGAAACGATGGAGAAGATGAAGTGATATGATGAAAAGCTCTCGAGAGTTAGAAAGAATGAGTCGAGGGAACGGATGCGACGAATGAGGGTTAAGAAAATGAAGGGACGAAACGACAGGGTTAAAGGAATGAAACGACATGAAGCTAAGCGACGCTTGAGTTCCTGCGATGATTCTCGAGAATCAGTAAGTGATTCTCGAGAGTTGTTCTCGAGAATGAAACTTAATTCTCGAGAATGAACTCAGTGAATATGAGTTTCAGTAAGGGATCGACTCAGCAGAACACAGTTTGCTATAATTCTCGGGAATCAGTAAATGATTCTCGAGAGTGGTTCTCGAGAATGACACTTCATTCTCGAGAATTATCTCAGTGAAGAGGAATTCTAATTCAGCAGAACATATTTTTCTGATACAGTTCTCGGGAATGCCCTTAGCCATTCTCGAGAATGACATATGTAATCGACATAGAACACCAGACAATACCCGATATTTCTCGAGAGTGAGCCTGTATTCTCGAGAATGTTAATGTGCAGAAATGATCCTTACCTATCAAATCCCGATATTACTCGAGAGTTGATTCCAATTCTCGAGAATGCTCAGGAAGAACAAGAAAGCCTCACTTATCAATTCTCGAGAATGATAAATTCATTCTTGAGAACTATCAGTTTTTGCAACTGGACCAGAACCACCTGCAAAAACAACATCTAGAAGCTCTGATGCTTAAGTTAGTTTTCAAACATCATCAAGACATAATCAACAAGATTGAGCTAACATTTTACTTACAATTCATTGGGGTTTACCATTCCCATTCCCTTCGATAAATGTGAATTGTTCTTTAGCCAGCGGCTTGGTGAAGATATCAGCAAGTTGCAAGTGAGTAGGGATAAACATTACCTTTACATCTTTCTTTTGGACATGATCTCTGATAAAATGATGTCTAACATCAATATGCTTGGTTCGTGTGTGTTGGACTGGATTCTTTGCCAAGCTTATTGTACTAGTGTTGTCACGAGGATTGGAATTTCTTTTAAATGAATTCCCAAGTCTTGAAGTTGTTGCTTGAGCCACAGAATCTGAGCACAGTAACTCGATGCAGCTACATATTCAGCTTCAGTTGAGGATACGGCCACAGTGGTTTGTTTCTTACTAAACCATGATACAAGTGATCCTCCAAGAAATTCACACCGTCCACCGGTACTCTTTCGTCGGTCTTGTATCCAAGCATGATCGAGTCTCGAATATCACTACTAAAAAAAACGGTTTTTGCGACGGAAAAAATCCGTCGCAAAAACATGTTTTTCCGTCACAAATTACGTTTGCGACGGATTTTGCGATGGATAACGTCCGTCGCAAAAAACGAGTGGCAATTGCGACGGATTTCGAAATTTCCGTCGCAAATTTCAAAATTTGCGACGGATTTCAAAATCCGTCGCAAATTCCACGATTTGAGACGTTTTCGAATCCGTCGCAAATTTCAACTTTTGCGACGGATTCCATTTACGCGCAAATTTCAAGATTTGCGACGGATTCATAATCCGTCGCAAATTTAATCATTTTAAAAAATAAAATAAAATAAAATTACGAAATTAAAAAGAAATGTACAAAATCCTTTGAGTTTTTTTATTTTTATTATTCATATGCCTTTATGATTTTAATACATGTAGATACTCTAGTTTAGGGCGATCCTAATATCTAGGAATTATAAAAGGCATATCGTAATATCTAGGAATTATAAAACAAAAAAGCAATTACAAAATTCAAATTCTATAATCTATTGATTGATTTAGGCTGATCCTAATATCTAGGATTATAAAAGGCGATTCTAATATCTAAAAGTTATAAAAGGTAGATCCTAATATCTAAGAATTATTAAAGGAAGATCCTAATATCTAGGAATTATAAAACAAAAAAGCAATTAGAAAATTCAAATTCCATAATCCAATTAGATCCTAAAATATCTCTAACTACCAAGATTATATATTATATAGAAATTTAATATCCGCTGCATATAAGCAAATATAATATAATAAAAAATAGTTATTATAATTTCCTCTCTTCTAATAATAAATTAAGTTTGTACAACAACGAACCAAGTGCTTGATGTTCTAGGCAATTTTCTACGGTTTGTAATTCAATTGGAAACATCACAATAATAGAAGCGAATTGCATCAAGGATTAGTTCTAGATGGAAGAATATTTAAGGAACACCTTAGAAGCCTAACACTCTGATCTTCAACATCAATTTCATATATGCAAATAACATACTAGAGCCAAATTGGTGCGAATTGCAAGAGGATACGAACCCATAAATCAATAAGTCAATAAACTCATTTCATTACCAAACATGTTAATCAACAAAATGAAGTTTGAAGAAGGGGGCTCACCTTGTACTATAGTCCACAACCTCGCCAATTAAAACGATGTAGCAAGATCTTTGAGTCCTCTCGTAACCATGGCCGGTGGTCCTTCTCTGGGTTCCACTCTGCAATTTTTATTTGAGCCAAAATATAAAAAATTAGGAAAATGTAGGAAGAGTCAAACTAACATATTTGGAGATAAAAAGAAGACCTAGGAAGCAACGGATTATCGAATTGTAGCTGAAAAGAAAGCACCCGAGATGACTCCGGAGTAGGGACGGATCCAAACAAAGAGCGGCAGACCGAGGGGGTGGTAGACGACAAAGACGCTGGTTCGAGGACCGGACTCGTGGTGGATCGAGGGGAGAGGAAGAGCAAGAGAGTTGGCGGATTTGAGGCCAAATGACGCCGGACGCGAACATGTTGGGAATAAAAATCCCGACTTTTTGCGACGGAAATAGGTTCTGTCGCAAAAAGCAAATTTTTTTGCGACGGAATTGAAGTTCCGTCGCAAAAAGCAAATTTTTTCCGTCGATTTTAAAATCCGTCGCAATTTGTGACGGAATTAGTTTTCCGTCGCAAAATTTTGTGACGGATTTTTTTTTCCGTCGCAAACCGGGGGGTTTTTCCCAATAGAAATTTTTTCTTTTTTAGTTTTGCGACGGATTTTAAATTCCGTCGCAAAATTTTGCGACGGACTAGTTTTTCAAAATAATTCCGTCGCAAAATTTTGTGACAGAATTATTTTTCCGTCGCAATTTGCGACGGATTTCAATTCCGTCGCAAATTCCGTCGCACATTGCGACAGATTTTGTTCCGTCGCAAATTCCGTCGCTATTTTGGCATTTTCTAGTAGTGATATGCAACCAAAAATTCTTGTTGACCTTTAGGGAACCAGAGACCCAATTCCTTGGTGTCTGAAAGATATCGAAAAATTCTTTTGACATGTTCCGCATGCGATTCTTTAGGAGCTGATTGGAATCTTGCGCACATTCCCACACTAAATTGAATGTCCGGTGCGCTAGCAACCAAATATAGTAAGGATCCAATCATCCCTCTATACTTGGTTATGTTGAAGTCTTTCCCTTTTTCCTCATCGCATCTAGAGAGGCGGTTGAACTCATTGGAGTGTCAGCTCCATTACAATGCTCCATTCCAAATTTCTTGAGCAAATCACAGAGATATTTTGTTTGAGATATGAATATACCATCTTTCCGTTGTTTGATTTGCAGACCGAGGAAGTAGTTCAACTCACCCATCATAGACATTTCGAATTCACCCTGCATTTTCTTGGAAAATTCTTCACAGAGAGAATCTTTAGTAGCACAAAAAATAATATCATCCACATATATTTGCACAATTAAAGTCTCATTAAGTTTGTTGGTCTTAATAAACAACGTTGTATCTGCTTTCCCTCTGATGAAGCCTTGATCTAATAAGAAATTACTTAATCTTTCATACCAAGCTCTAGGGGCCTGCTTGAGACCATATAGGGCTTTCTTCAAGCGAAAAACATGATCTGGATGATGATCGTTTTCAAAACCAGGAGGTTGTTCAACATAGACTTCCTCTTGAATAAATCCATTTAGAAAAGCACTCTTGACATCCATTTGATATAGCTTAAATCCTTTGATACACGCAAAGGCTAAGAGTACACGTATTGCTTCCAATCTAGCTACTCTTTGAGCATATGTTTCCTCATAATCAATCCCTTCTTCCGATTATAGCCTTTGGCAACCAGTCTAGCCTTGTTACGTACTATGATTGCTGATTCATCTCGTTTGTTCTTGAATACCCATTTAGTGCCAATGACCGGATGGTCCTTAGGCCTAGGTACCAAATCCCAAACTTGATTCCTATCAAATTGGTGTAACTCCTCTTGCATAGCTATCACCCAATCATTGTCTGAAAGGGCTTCATCTATTTTAGAGGGTTCTATATGTGATATAAAGGCAGAAAATGTTACTTCATTCAAGGTGCTGTTTCTAGTTCTTACACCTTGATTTAAATCACCTATTACTTAGTCCGGGGGATGATTCCTAATGAACCTCCAAGCTCTAGGCTGAGATTGATCAGGATTTTCAAAGTTGTTTTGAGAATCAGGTTCGAAGACATCTTCAAAATTTTCAATAGAGGCAGAAGTATTTTTCGAAAACAATTGATTCTTAAAAACATTTTCCTCATCATCATCATCCAGAGGTTTATCTAATTTAAATTCACAGAATACAACATGTATTGATTCTTCAACTATGCGAGTTCATTTGTTAAAAACTCTATATGCCTTACTCCTATTTGAATATCCAAGAAAAATACCTTCATCAGATTTGGGATCAAATTTTCCCAAATTATCTTTACCATTGTTATGTACGAAGCACTTACGACCAAAGATATGAAGATGAGCCAAATTTGGTTTCCTTCCTTTGTAGAGTTCGTACGAAGTCTTATTGAATTTCTTTCGAGATACGCTCGATTGGCAATATAGGCCGGTCGTACTCATTGTGCATCCGCCCCGAATACTTGTGAGGTCGATTTTCATTCAACATGGCACGAGCCATTTCGTGAGTACACGGTTTTTCCTTTCAACCACACCATTCTGTTGTGGTGTTCTTGGAGCTGAGAAATTATGGTCAATTCCGTGAACATCACAAAATTCTCCGAATGCTTGATTTTCAAATTCTCCTCCATGATCTGTTCGAATGGCTGTAATGCATATACCTTTCTCATTTTGCACCTTATTGGCAAACACAACAAATAGATCAAAGGTTTCATCCTTGGAAGATAAAAAGATAGTCCAAGTGAATCGAGAGTAATCATCGACAATGACTAGAGTATACAAATTGCCACCAAGGCTTTTAACTCTTCTTTGGTCCAACTAAATCCATATGGAGTAATTGAAGAGGTCGATTAGTTGTGATTTCGATTTTATTTTTGAAAGATGTTTTAGTTTGTTTACCTTTTTGACAGGAATCATAAATCATGTCATTTTTAAAATGGAGTTTAGGCAAACCAATTACTAAATCTTTCCTTAGCAACTTATCTAGTTGGAACATGTTTACATGAGCCAGACGCTTATGCCATAGCCAACTTTCTTCTAAGTTGCTAACAAAGCATTTTTCGAATCAATTTTAGGTAAATCTAATGTATAACAGCTTTCCTTCTCGAGGAGCTTTAAACAATACCTTCATTTACCTTTATCAATTGGGAGGTCATCTTTGTTGACAATGAGACATTCTTCGAGTCAAAGATAATCCAGTTGTTCTTATCAAGCACTTTGACTCACACTTAAGAGGTTATGGCGAGACCTTCAACAAGATATACGTCTTTGATCTCGAGGTCCATCCTTTGTACCAATCTCTCCAATTCCGAGATTTTTCCGATTGGTTTCCTCCAAAGGTAACTTTGCCACCATCTTTTGATCTCATTGCAACGAATTTGGTTTGATCCTCGTCATATGTCCGGAGCATCCACCGTCAATGTACCACTTGTTGGTTCTTGATGCTCTAAGACAAACCTGTAATTCAAATAAGATCAAGCTTTAGGTACCCAACGTTTCTTGGGTCCTTTCGGGTTAGCTCGGGCCTTAGGGAAAGTATGAGTTCCCTTAGGTACCCACTGGTAATTACCAATAGGTTTATCTCTTCGATTCTTTTTATGAAAGCATGATGAAGTAGAGTGTCCTTTTCGATTACAATAGTTACAATGAGCAAACAGATTTGAAATATGAACTGATTTCTGGAAGTAGTTCAAATAAGACTTTCCGCCAGTTTTCTTTTTGCCTTTCCTTTTGTCAAAGATAGGATTATATCCCATGCCTGATCGATCATTTGTAAACCTTTGAGTTTTCAAAATCACATTAAGCATTTCACTTCCCTTAGTGAATTTCTCAAGTGTTTTCGTAAGATGGAGGTTTCTTTTCTTTAAATCCGGCATTCATCACGATAAGATTTTCATCGGAAATGTTTTTAACACGTAGTTTGGTTTCAGGGCAAAACATTCATCAACAACCTTTTCAAATTCAGATTGAATTTCATTATATTCATCAACTAATTCATCATAGGTTGGTTGTGAATCATGTACCTCATTGTCGTTTTACGCTAGTTCTTCTTCTCACCCACCGACAGACGTTGGCAGTCTCTTTCTCTTCTTCGCTTTCTTCGTCTGAGGAACCATCTCCCCATATTGCTGACACATAAGCCTTCTTTTTGAATTGATAGTGCTTCTTCTTCTCTTTGTCGCTGTCTTTTAGTTGAGGACATTCTGACTTGTAATGTCCCAGCTTTTTACATTCATAACAGATGATTTGTTCTTTGCCTCTGAACTCACGTCTGTTACTTGTGTCTCCTTTTTGGAATCTGTTTCTGAAGCCTCTATCTTTTCTGTAGAACTTCTTGAATCTTCTAACAAACATGGCCATCTCATCATCGTCCTCTTCATCTTCTTCGTTTTCTTTTTCCTTTACAGTGTTAAGAGCAATTCCCTTGTTCCAACTGCTGTTAACATTGTCTAGGTCCTTCTTGAATCTCAGTTTGCTCTCATATTCAGACAGGCTTCCGAATAAGGCAGCAACTGAATCCATTGATTCTCCACGAGCCTCTTCTATCGCAGTGACTTTAGCTTCCCAGTCTTTTGTTAGAACATTGAGGATCTTTCTGACCTGAGGACCTTGATCATAGTTTTTACCCAAAGCCGCCAATTGATTTGTCAGATGAGTATATCTTAGTTGGAACTCGGCCATGGTTTCTCCTGACTTCATTCGCAGCAAGTCATACTCGGTGGTCGAGTATTAATACGATTTTCTTTGATGCTTGGAAGTACCTTCATATGCAATCTCCACTTTGCCTTCCACATTTCCTTCGCAGTTGATAGATTGCTTATTCGAAAAGTACTCCTTTTGACTAAGAGCACTTTGAAGCATCAAAATTGCCTTATCATGTTGAGAGTGACATTCTTCTTATCATTCTCGTCGAATTCAGCTTTCGTCTTTGGAACAGAGATTCCTCCTTCAATCTTTATAGGTATGTAATCTCCGATATCTATTACTTCCCAGAGACCATATTCGGTAGCCATTGCGAATATTCTAAATTTTCCTTTCCAGAAGGAGTAGTTTTCACCGTTGAATCCTGGGGGTCGATTAATTGAGGCACCATCAGGTAATATTCCTTCCATGATCTTTCTCGGGATGTTAAGCACAATTGAGAAACCTTGCTCTGATACCAAATGAAGGTGGAATATCACCTAGAGGGGGGGTGAATAGGTGATCTCAAAAATCTTTTCGCTGTATGATAGATAAATAAAGAAGGCAGTGAAGAAGTAAAGATGACAGACACAGAGAAGTTATCCTGGTTCGGTCCAACTCTTTGACCTACATCCAGTCCCCAGACGCACTCTGGGATTTCCACTATCTTACAAATACAATTACACACTCTGTAAACGAAGGATGATCCTCTCACTCTTGGACTCACTCCCCCTTACAAGTTGTAATCAATACACCCACACTCAAGATACCTCTATCTTGAGAATTTGAACGAATTGTAAAAACAAGTTGTAGAAAACTCTCTCACAGAGTAAATAGAATGATGAACACTGAAGCTTAGTATGTCCGAAGATATAATCAGAATACAATTTGAACTATTTGAAAGCTTTATCAATGTATGCACTGGTTCGTTTTATTGAATTCAATCCATCGTGTATATGTACTGATTGAAGTTGAAGACTGTTGAAGAATTTGAATGTGTCCGTTGGGATATTTGAATATGTCCGTTAATGGAGCACTCGCGCCTTCTGCTTGCCCATGTTTGAGTGTTTGCTTAGTGGAATGTCTTTACATCATGTTACTCACTTGTTCTTGGATGGAGATCAGCATAGTTTAATGATTCAGAAGCTTTTGCTGTATGGGCACCATCATGATAAGATTCTTTTTGTCGGCTTTGTTATGCGATATTCTTAATGCGCCAGCCTGTCAAGAACTTAAGCTCAGAAAAACAAAACTTTGAACTTCTGTAGGTTCATAAGCAAACTTGTTAAACATAGTTAAAATCAGTAATAGCAAGCAGTATGTCATATTGTATAAATCTCAGATCAGCAATTAAGTCATAATGAGCATTCTTGGTATCCTTCGTCTGATCTTGTCAACTTTGGTTATAAACCTGTAAAGCACTTAGGTAGATGATCAATAATATCACAGTTAATATATAAAGATGTATTGAAGCTAAAAACTATTAACTGGATGATTTAAATAAGATTTACAAAGAATCTGGTTTCTGTCGAGCTGATGCTGTCTGACCATTCTCGAGATTGCTGAAGCCATACTCGAGAATCGCTCAAAGAATCAACCTGCAGATTGAACAATTCTCGTTCATTCTCGAGAATTACCCATTGGTTCTCGAGAACCATTCTCGAGAATTGCATTCCAATTCTCGAGAATCCAAAGAGATGTAGCGTACATCGCTTGAGTTGATGTAGTCGAGCATACTCGAGAATCATTTTCCCATTCTCGAGAATCATTCTCGAATATTACTTTCTCATTCTCGAGAATCACTTGTAAACCAGAGAGTACAGAACTGAAGCTTACGATCATTCTCGAGAATCGATTTCTGATTCTTGAGAATCATTCTCAAGATTGACTCTCAATTCTCGAGAATCGCTTGAGTGACATATTTCGTTTACTGTTCGATCCGATCATTCTCGAGAATTGCTTGGAATTCTCGAGAATCATTCTTCGAATCCAATATCCACTCTCGGAATGCTTTGCTTTGCGAAGGAAATCAAATAACACGGTTTTGCAGCAATTCTCGAGAATACAAGATACAATTCTCGAGAGTCATTCTGGAGCACACAAAACAGAATTCAATCATAGTTTCAAAACCTAAATGCTTAAACATTTGTTATCATCAAAACATAGGAGCCAACAATCTACGGCTCCATCCCCTGGTGCCTCCTCTAGTTCATGACCCTTTCCTGTCTATCCATTCAAACTGAGGTCCAATGCCCATCAGACCTCAGGTAACGGTTAACCTCATGCTTATGTAAACAATATATGTATGACAGGTATTCATGACATTTTCACAATAATCACTACAAAAGCCCATAACAGATGTAGGTAATACATAATCAAATATGTAAGGCAATAACAATACACAGCCCCTGCAGTATGTTTGTTATCCCAGTCTGCACATATCACCAGTGCCACGATGGCCTATCGTGTCCTCAGCGCTAGGAAAACTCTCAACGTGTTATTAAAACCATAACCCGTATATTTATGATTGTAGAAAAGCAATTGAGACAGAGTCTAAGTATAGGAACACAACAATCATATATAAGCATATCACAAGCATCAGAGTCAGTGTTACAGTACGTCGCGAACGTACCTTCGTTGACGGTATTTCGGTACGTTTTACTTAAAACGGTAATTTTTGACAGCGGTGCAAACAGCGGCACAACAGCGGTACGACAGCGATGGGATTATCTCAGATATCCTATAAGGATAATATTTATCAATATCTAGCAGCATAACAGGCATTTTAGGTACAAATTACCATTTTGCCCCTAGTTTGACTAATCGGCGAAATTTCGCCAGAGCTTCGCTACTTTGACCCTATCTCTCCAGAATTTTGACATATCTCTTTTCCCAATATATTTTCTAAATAAATACCATATTTACCCCTAAACATGATATTTAAACTATCCGGGAAATTTAAAGATAAATCTAGCATTTCTACTATATCTACCGAAAGAACTACCAAAGCTTAAGACTAGGGACGGAAGAACTTACCCGAGCTCGCTAGATTTTCTCCGACTCCTCCTTCTCTCTAACCTCTCTCTAGAACATGGTTTTGGTGTGAGAAATGAGAAGAGGGTTGGCTTCTATTTATAGGCAAAGAGGAGGTTACTATTCATGCTTTATCAGACTGGATTTCAGCCGTCAGATTGCACTTTGACACGTGGCTCAATCTTGGCCTTCCAATTCTTTGGCTGACCGCATGCCCATGTCATCCTTCTAGAAGAAGATTGCATCATCCATGATGTCACCCATGTGCTTTATGCACCTGCACCGATAAAGTTCCCAGTTCGGTGTTCTAATCGCGTAATCTTGACGAATCCCAAAAATCCGGGAACAAGGCACTGAAGTTCTATTCTTTCTCTTTAAAACCACTTGGGTTAACTAAATTTTTGATCCCATTAAGGGTATTCCGTTGCCCGCTGAACATTTTCGGACAGACGCCATCGGATACGGAAATAACTTCCGGAAGTACCAGCTTCTGGACAAAAATTCGCTGGTTTATAATATGTCCTGACCTAAGAAACTTAGTTCCTGGTTTGTCACAACGGTCTTGTTTTATATTGGTTCTCATTTCTACTATCTGCCCTATTTCTTATTTATCCTGTCTCTTAATGACTCTGTTGGTTTCAGAAATGACTTCAGAGATGGTCCACTCCGGGATAAAATTCTACCTTTATAAAAAGTCCAGATGTTAAAGACTTAGTTCATATATTTTGAGGTAGGATTTTACTTCTACCTAGGTTCTCATTTCTCTGTGGGCTTTTTACCAAATATATTATTATTAAATTCCAAATATCTAGATATTATTTGAAATAACCACAACCCTTTTCACACACATATTTAATATTTTGATTTATTTTTATTATGAATTTCGCCCCCCTTTAATTATTTATTTAATTATTTTTAATTAATTTACTTAATATCTTAATCATCTTATATTATCTCATTAAATACCAGATTAGCCACTTACTAATTGTTGATAATTTTCTTAATTAGGATAAATTATTATGTCACAACTATTTGACTGACTTTGGTATTTTATATCCCATGCATTATATTAAAAATCTTGGGGCCTAATTTAGGGTTTTTATATTAATATTAAATTTTCCCTTATTATTTCCAAGGAAATAATTTATTAAATTTCTATAATTAGGGACAATATTTTCCCTAATTTTTAATAATTATTTTACTGCCCTTTAAGATTTATCATAATATTTTCAGTCCATTTTATGCCTGAAAAATGTATTTTTGGCCCTTTTGGCACCTTATCTCTTTTAATTTCGACAGAATTTATCTTAGAAAATAAGATAATTTATGCTCAATATTTGAGACCACATATTCACCTATTTTATAATATTTAAATTAAATAAATATCCGGGTATTACATTTACACTCTAAATATAGTGTTTGTTTTAACTTTCTAAGATATTGTTCATACTTTCAAAAGTTGCAAAATTTCTTTCAAACATATGAATACAAAATTAGGAATAAATAGTTCAAAATTTTGAATCTTATATATTATTATAAAATGCGGACTCTCAAATTGTAAAGATAAACTATTCATTTATAAATTTTGTTATAATTAAATAGTTCTGGATTTTATATTCATTCCCTTGTAGGTTGTTAATTTGCCATTCTCCCCGCAAAATTTAAATAAATTTTAAGAAATAGAAAAAATTACCAAATTAAAAGTTTATGAAATAGCATAATATATAACTTTAGACAACAAGTGATAATTTATTTTTATTGTATTTCACATATATTTGTATTCATATGAAAAACAAAATTAAAACCTAAGGGATGTGATTGATAATTTTGTTTTTAAAAAAAATACACAATAACTTATTTATATGATGGAATTCTTTTTTTCAATTTTAAAAATGGTAACTAGTCATTGATATATAAATATAGGAGTTAATAGTATATTAAATTACGACTAAGTCAAAAGGGATGGATTTATTCAAATCAACGTAAAAAGAGAAAAAGATTACTTCCTCTATTTGTAATTTAGGGCGCTTCTTAAAAAATAACTTAGTTCATCTTTGAGACCTCATGCCCCCTCCACATGCATGTTCCCATCTTCTAGTGTACTATCCTCATTCTCTGGTTGCTTGCTGGGATATGTTCTTTGTTCACTGCATGTGTTTGTTTGCCACTTTCTTGATTAAGTGGCAATTGGTTGGTATAAGCGGCTAGTTGTATTTGCCACTTATGTTAGTAGCTGAATTAGTTAGTATTACTGTGTTTGTTCCAAAAGTCTTTGTGTTGGGTTGGGTTGGGGAAGTATGGAAGGCAATCGTGATAAGAGTTGGATGTACAATAGTCTAACTCAGAAAAAACAACTTACTCGAGTATTCTTGGAGGATTTGGAAGATTTCATCCAATTTGCTTTGGCGCACGCAACTAATTCAAGTATCTCGATCAGTTGTCCGTGTGTGAAATGTAGGTGTTTGCAATCGTCCGGTTGATTTGAGTTAGTTTTTTTTGTTTATGACGATCTGTTATACGAGATACTCTGTTACTTCGTCGTGTCATATTAAGTAAATTTCTTATATTTATATATATATATTGACATAATGTTTATAAGTGTTCAGAGATAGAGCATCCTGGAGGGCGTTCAGGTAGTGGATGTACTAGTGGTAGCGCCTGGCCCCGTCCTATTAGAGGGGGTAGGGCGACATCATCTACCCCTTCTGTAGGCAGAGGACTTGGCTCTTCTCCAGAGCTGCCGCCACTTAATTTTTCATCTTCACCATCTACTACCGACTCTGTTATGGGCAGTAGAGGTGTGCCTGTCTCTCCGACTTATCCACAACAAGGAGCAGAGCAGGTTGAGTTTACGATTTTTGACTGATTTACATATATTTTGTTTTTTTTAAGCATCTATGTTCTAACATTTTCAATACTTCTTCCTTCGACACCTTTGCGTCGCCTCGGAGCCGTGGTCGGGAAGCTAGTTCCTCCTACACACCAAATGGGGAACGGTTGATCTGCGCGACGGGGAAGCCGGGATCCATCCTGTCGGTAGCACCGAGTAAGTCATGTAAAGTTACCAGTAATGTTATGATTTTTTACCTTTAGTTTGTATGTTAATATTTGCAACATTTTCTTTGCTTTCAGGTTTCAGCCTTATAAGACGGTGACAAATTTCACAGGGGATCAAATGTTCTATAATTTCAATCAGCCTTGGGCCATTTGGACAGAGATTCCTCAGGCTGATCGAGACGTTTGGTTCAATGAGTTCTTGGTAAGTTATGTGATTTATGGTTATTAATTTCTTCTCATCAAAATGCAAACTGGTTAACTACTTTTATACTTTGAAGCACTAATTGTTTATTATTGATTTTCAGAGAGTTTAGCTGGTTACCTGATCATTGGGAAATTGAGACATGAAAAGGGAAAGAAAAATTGGATTCAACCTGAGGTCTCAGAACAGTTATTTCAAAGATGGGCCACCGACGAGAAATTTATAAAGCAAAGTGAACGAAATAAATCAAATAGGGCCCATATGGATGCACCATCATATGCTGGCAGCTCCATTCCATTTAGTGAGCATCGACAAAAAATTGTAAGTATACGTTATTTTCTATTTCAACTTTCAATATTTTATACTATGAAGTAATTAATTGACGATTATCATTTGTGTTTGCAGGCAAAGTCTGGGGAAGTTCCTGCAAAATTGATTCCTTGGACCACCTTTGAGCGGACCCATTCCCAGGAGATTGAAGGTAGTGAGAAGAGCTGGATTAATGCCAAGTCCCAACAATACGCGGTGATATATTAATTAGATTTATTATTTGTTTCAAACAGTAACATATTTATTTCATTTTACATGCCTTATTTGTGATGTTTTTTGTGTGCTTGTAGGAGACCTATTGATAGGGCAAAACTTTAAACCTAAAACTCCGCAAGTATACGGGTCGTATCAAGTAATAAAGTGATAAGAAAAGTATCGTTCCCACGAGGACTTTGTATCACAATCTCGATTAAGCATTAATTTTACAATTTCGTTTAAGTTGAGCAAACCAAATTGAATTGAATTAAAATAAATGAAAATAAAATCAAAATAAGAAAACTACACTGCATAATACCGGATTTTAGTAAATCTGGAAGTTTTGAGATAAAGGAAATTAACGAATATTTTGATAAAGCAAAATCATGAGCTTAAAACTGTTATAGAAAATTGTTATAATTATAGAGTAAATTGTCAAAAAAGTTACGGAAAATCATGAACGAATGACTAAAAATGATATAATGGTGATAAAAACAGTCTAAAAATATTATGATAAATACTGAAAGATCATGAAAAATTATGAGAAAAATATGGAAGTGTTATCCCTAATTATGAGAATTTAATAAATTATTTCAGAGGAAATAACATGAAGAAAAGTTTAAAAAGCATTTCGGAACCATAAAGTAACTGATGGGGTAAACATTGTTAATATTTTACATAGGATATAAAATGACAATGTCAAGATAAAAGTTTGCAAGATAACAATATACTGTAAAATTGGTAAAGATAAATATATGAAGAAACCTGATCCTAAAAAGATCACTAAACGAAGAAATTAGGTCGATTAAGCCCTAACGGGCGGGGGTAAAACGGGAATTTTGGTAAAAAATATTATATTTTTAAAAAAATGGAAAAAAGTATGAAAAAATAATTAAAACTTAATTTTAAAATGAGGGGGCCGAAATTATTGGTATTTTTAATTAAAAATAATTGTTTAAATAATTAAAATGGTAATTAGAATAAAATAATAATATAATGCGGTGAGTCGACTTATAGCCGGCACGGGGAAAAGTTAGAAATAAATTCTACAGGTAAACCAGAGGTAAAAGTATTTTCGACTGATCAAATTAAGTACAAGTGAAATTCTACACGAAGAAAGAATTTACCAGGCGTCGATTCCGCAACCGAAAACCCTAATTTCAAATAAGACGAAAAGTTGATCGATAGAGTGGAGTCGATAGGCAAAGTGAGAACCTATAGAAACAATTGTGTATTTTCAAACACAGGATTAAGTTAGACAACAACTGGACGTTTACGATTCGGCGAATTATTGTCCGAGAAGTTGGTTCTATCGGAAGCGATTTCCGTAACGGACGCGTTTGTCCGAATATCTTCCGACGCACCGGAGAATACCTGGATATGATCAAAAAGAGGATCAAAATAGATAATAAGAGAGAGGATGAAAAGATCTTCAAAGTTGCATGCCCGGATTTTTGAGTTTACGCGAAATCGCGTGAAACGGACATCGATCGGGTAGCTTTATCGGACCGGAGGCCATAAAGCAAGAGTCATCATTGGATGACAACTCATTCTTTGACTTTTTGGGCCCTAGATGTCGACCAAGACCATGGATGGCCAAGATTCCATCTTACAAAACCCTAGATCCAACGGCCGAATCATTTCTCAAGACTTTTTGGAAATTCCCACCTTGTCCCTATTTTTCTCTATAAATAGCAAGCTCTCTTGCTCTCATTCTTCACACCAAAATTCAGATCCTAGAGAGAGGTTCTAGAGAGAGAAGCTGGAAAAATTGTGCCTTAGCTCCGAGTAAGTTCTTCTTGTCCTTAGTTTTTAGTTTCCGTAGTTCTTTCTTTTGGTAGTTATAGTAGAACCGTTGTTTTGATCTAGGAAGTTTCAGAATATATTCCTATGCTTGTTTTTATGCCTCATTGCATTGAAAGATGCCTGACGAGGTAAAAACATAGTGGGGATAATTTTGAAATGGAATACGGTCAAAGTAACGAAGTTACGCGAAATTCCGCCGATTAGGGGTTCGGGGCAAAATGGTAATTTGTACCTAAAATGCCCGTTATGCTGCTAAAAGTTGTTAAATATTATCCTTATAGGATATCTGAGATAATCGTACCGCTTGTCGAGCTTTTGTTGTGCCGCCGTCATACCGCGTTTTTTCCGGGCCGTCGAATTTCACGTTTTTCCGTAAAAGTTCCGTTGTACCGCCAAAAAGGTACGTTCGCGTCTTGTAACACTAACTCGATGGTTATTGTATGGATATATATGATTGTTGTATTCATACTATGGTGGTAGCATACGTGGATATGTTACACCCGTTGCTATGTCACATACGTGGTTATGTTACATACGTTATTATTATTGTTGTATCATACGTGGTTATGTTACATACGTTATTATTATTGCTTTGTAACATACGAGGTTATTATTGCTGTTACATACGTGGTTATGTATTTTTAATCATACATCTGTTATGGACTTGTGTTGTATTGATTGCTTGTCGTGTATATGTAGTCGTATTTAAGCATGAGGTTAACCGTTACACGAGATCCAAATTGTAATTGGATCTCGGTTCTTATCATAGCGTTAGGTTCGGAGAACCGAGAACCGAGGAGAAAGGCGAGCGGCCGTACGAGTCCCGACCGAAGACTTTCTTCGGGTGTTATTCATTTTGAAAACTCTCGGTCAATGTACCGCTTCTGTAAATCAGCCAGACTTACGGCAATTTGAATAAATGTATCAGTTACTCAATTGCTCCGATGCTCTACTCTGATGAAAACAAAAATATACTGCTTTTGAAAATGGGATGTTACACTACCACAAATATTAAATGAGCAACCCAGAGTCACTAATCCCTCATTAGTTTCATAAACCTTGTTTTCACTAATTTAATTAGCCTTAATATCAATTCTGTTAATCTCAAGTATAAATAGCTATAAGTGCCTGTCGGTCCACTTACAACCCTCTCTTGAGTATAACTTGTTATGTCTAACATAGTTACTCAAGAGGCAACAAAAATCGAACACACCCTTCAACAATTATATGGGGCCATTAGGTATATGTCTATGCTAATCGCAAATTAAATCGTAATCTAATCTCATATTACTTAATCTCAGAGCTTAATTAAAATTCCCTTCGTCAAGGTAAATCCTAATTCTCAAATTCATATTCAGTGATTATCAGACATTAAATAGATAAAGCTAAACAAGATTAAGTAACCAAAATTAATATTAATTGTAACTAAATAATAAAAACAAAGTCTAATCCACTCCTATAAGTTCATAGCTACTTTAGGTTGCAAAGAAAAATTAGCTAAACATAGCTTTAATTAACATCACAAAGCAAAGAACACAAAAATTCCAGATTTAAAGCTATAAAAGAAATCAAAGGCAAATGAGTAAAGATAAAACAAACGCCCCACTATCTACCTCGATTCCTCCTTCTAGACTCCAACTGCTACTCGCTTTTCGGTGGTTACGTTCTGAAGCTCAGCCCTGTGGTGGTGAGAATGGAAAGATACGAAGGTCGCCGGCGACGGTGGAGGTGTGGACGAAGGTCGCCGGCGACGGAGAAGGTGATGAAGGTCTGGAGGTTGTGTGATGCCGCGACGCTATTATGTTTCTCTCGTTCAAATCGTGTTCCTTTGTTTAGCCGCTACTGTTCCTCCCGGTCGTCCAATTCAAATGCCGCCTCCACTTTTCTTTATAGTCCAAATCATCTTTTCTCTTCAATTAGGTTTTCCATTCCTTTCTCACCAAAACGATGTCGTGGGCTTCTAGTTGCTTGGATTCATAATCTCCCTTTTCTCCAAAAATATGATGTTGCCTTTGATTTTAGGTCTTTAGGTATTTCAATTTGGTGGGCCCAATTACCTTCAATCTTCACATGGTCCAAAGCATTTAATCCGTAAAGAAAAATCACCTTCCCTGATCCTTACGCCAATGAAAAAGAAAAGGAAATTATATGGCAATAATAATAATAATAATAAAACTAAATTTATTCAAAACCTACTTAAAAATTTGTATTTTAAATTGAAATCCCTAAATAATTCATCCAAATTGATTTTTCTTAAAATCTCAATAAAATCTCTTTAATTTAGCATTGATGACTTCCTAAATATATCAAAATATATCTCAAATATATTAAAAATAGGAAGTCATCACCTATCAGCAGCTGACGCAAGAGAGAGACTCACAGATTGAGAACAACCCGATGCCTCTTATTATGATAACGAGAGTCTCTTCATTCAGGCTACAGGCGGATTTGACAAGAAAGCGAGAGTCTTTGGGATGGGTGCCTCTACCAGCGAATTAAAGTCGTCTACGAAGCGCTCATCTAGCAGTGTTGGAGGTATTATTGCAGGTAGACATAATACGTTTGCTACCAATCGCAAACCATTATTCCCTTGTCCATTTAAATGAAGTGCAAAAAATAAACTGACTTCTTAATGTTGGTTTTGCAGAAGATAAGAGGGTAAAGACGTTAGAACAGAAGGTGAGAGAGCAAGGAGAGACGATTAATGAGATGCGGGCACTTCTCCAGTCCATATTAAAGGACAAGAGTACGGGGTTGCTTCCTGGTGGTGATGATGATACTGTTGATGATGATGATCAGACTCTGCTGTTTAGACTTTTATTTTAGTTCATTTTGGTTGCAACATTATAATTTGTAATATTTTGTTTTTGCTATGTAAACTCTTATGATTGTTACAATTTATTTTTATGATATACAAGTCTTTTTATTTTCTAATTTTTAATATTTTTTTATGTAATTTTTTTTTTTCGATTTTTTATATATTTTTTAAAATAAATTGGAATTTGCGAGGAAACACTTTCCCTCACAAATCCTGGAATTTGTAAGGGAAAAGCACTTCCCTTGTAAATTCGAAATTTGCGAGGAAATATTTTCCATCACAAATCTGGAATTTTCGAGGGAAGTAATTTTCCCTCGCAAATTCCAAGATTTGCGAGGAAAATTCGTCCCTCGCAAATTACAGGATTTGCGAGTGAAATAGACATTTTTCCGTTGCAAAAGTGGTTTGCGAGGGCAATTTTTGGGACGGACACTTGTCTGCCGCAAATTTCGTCGCAAACAATTTTTGCGACGGAAAAGTTCCGTCGTAAAACAAGGGTTTTTTTTTTTGGTAGTGATTAACTAGCTTTCATGTTATACTGCATCTTAGCATGTGTTTAGATTGTTAACAATTTTAGATAAATCACAATGTCCTCAGTTATAGACAATCCCCTCCATAAATTAACATTTAGACATTGTGCTCGTCATTTATATATTATCAACCTTATCCGGCGCCTTTTTATGAATCTATTCGAGCATTTGAAAAACTGATTACTAAAGGGATATAGAGAGGTCTTATATAGTTAAACCAACTCTGTGTTTACGAGTGAAAATAAGTTAGGCTAGGCTTTACCTAAATAGCCTGACCTACAACAAAGGTTTCACTACTACAAAAAAGGGTAACTGTTAGTTCCCTATGTGTTTTGATGATAACTGACAATTGTAAACGCAAATTAAAATGTGTTTTGGAAAGTTGAAAAATATTCTCAAGTGAATACTCAAGTATTGGTTTCATTACTCAAGTATTGAATACTCGAGTAATGGTTTCATTACTCAAGTATTGAGTTGACGGTGAATGGCTCCTTTGTGCAAAAATGATCATTACTCAAGTATTGATTCCAATACTCAAGTAATGAACTTACGAGAGAGCATTTCAAGTTTTTCACAATAAGTCAATACTCAAGTATTGGTTCCAATACTCAAGTATTGATCTTACAGAAACTCTTTCGCTAAAAGGAAAAAATGCCAATACTCAAGTATTCATATGAATACTCCAGTATTGGTCATACAGAAAATGATTAAAGTATTCAACATGTGAATACTCTAGTATTAGTTTGAATACTCGAGTATTGGGCAAACAAAGTTTTCAAAGTTTTTCACATGTTTATCAATACTCAAGTATTGAAATGAATACTCAAGTATTGAAGTGACGAAACTTCACAAATATTGAAAACAGTTCAATACTCAAGTATTGAGTTGAATACTCGAGTATTGACCAGACAGAAAGTTCCGTTATTTCCAAGTAATTTGAATACTCAAGTATTGAGGCGAATACTCAAGTATTGAGTTGGAAAAGTTTTTACAAAGTTTTCAAATAGTTCAATACTCAAGTATTGGTTTGAATACTCGAGTATTGGCCATACAGAAAGGCTTGTTATTTCCAAGTGATTTGAATACTCAAGTATTGAGATGAATACTCAAGTATTGACTTGGAAAAGTTTTTACAAAGTTTTCAAACAGCTCAATACTCAAGTATTGAGTTGAATACTCGAGTATTGGGCATACGAGAGAGCTTGGCTCTTTTTCAAATATTTTGAAAACTCAAGTATTGATTTGAATACTCAAGTATTGAAGTTTTGGACTTAAACTTATTTTCACATAAAAGTTCAATACTCAAGTATTGGTACAATACTCGAGTATTGGTCCTACTCAAAAATTGTCCAAACGCTCAAATCATATAGTGCCTTCTCTGGAAGACGAATACTCAAGTATTCAGATGAATACTCAAGTATTCACATTAGTGCACAGTGCAATACTTAAGTATTGAAGAACTCACTCGAGTATTGGGCGCAAGTATTCAAAATTCAAATCATACGAATTTGTGATTTCTTCGTGTTTGATCTTAATGCTTTCTATTATCATTCTTATATATTCCCAGCTATGTTTAATCACTTTGTTAGTGTGTTTCAGCTTGCTTAAACGAGATTAAATGAAGATTTAATACGAAAAGCAAAAAGCATCGAACATTAAATGCTTCAACCGGAAAAGTTGCATACTTCGGTAATCCATCTACACGATTGCGAGCATTAAAGAATGTTCTCCACTTCCAGCAACTGCTTCTCCAACGGATTTATTTACTAGAAGTCAACTCTAAACTTCTGCCCAGCTGAATTAAGTGAATAGTAGAGAGAGAAGAAGACCAAAACTGAACCAGAACCTTGGTTAATGTTACCAACGGTTATATGAAGGATTACAACGGTCATTTAATGCACTCTCAGTACAAATAGAGCTGCATTCAATTCCTCTCAAAAACTAAGACCCCAGAAAGCAAAAATCATTAAAAGTTTTCATCTACTCTTAAGTCTTTATGTACTAAGTATCTGTTGATACAATAAAACTTCAGTGTTTATCATTATCTACTCTTAGAGAGAGTTTATTGATTGTAGATCATTTATTGTAAAGGTATCTCAAGTCTGGGGACTTGGAGATTGGGTTTATTGATTACAACTTGTAAGGGGGAGTAAGTTCTAGTGAGAGAATTACTCTTGAGTGCGTGTGTGTAATCAATTGTGATAGTGAAAAACCCGAGAGTGCGGGACCGGACGTAGGTCAAGAGATTGGACCGAACCAGTATAATTCCTTGTGTCTTGTCATTCTTCTCTACTCCATAGTCTACTCTTTTTAGTTTCGAAAAACAGAGCTTTTCTGGAAGAATTTTTAAAAATCCCCAATTCACCCCTCTTGGTGATTAAGCTCCACTTTCATTTGGTATCAGAGCAAGGTCTTCTCTGAAGAGATTAACATCTCGAGAAGGATCACTATGGAAGGTATTCTACCCGATGGAGCTTCAATCAACCGACCACCGGATTCACCGAGAGCACTACTCATTCGGAAAGACAAGTTCAAAGTTTTTGTAATGGCCTCGAGTTTGGTCTCGGAGAGTATTTGAAAGAGGAGACTATGTTCCATCAACTACGAAGATGGAGTAAGAACTCCAAAGCTTGAAGAAGAATACGATGAGAATGACAAGAAGGCTGGTCGTCCTTAACAACAAGGCTATTCTTATGCTTCAAAGTGCCTTAAGTCAAAATGAATACTTCCGAGTATGCACTTTAACTTCTGCAAAGGCTATGTGGGACGCCTTGGAACTAGCTCATGAAGGAACCACTGGAGTCAAAGAAAATAGAGTCAACACTCTCATGACTGAGTACGATCTTCTTCGTATGAAGTTAGGGGAATCAATTGGTGAGTTCCGACTTAGATTCACTCATCTCATCAATCAACTTGCTGCATTGGGAAAAGTCTATGATCAACCCGTTCAAGTCGAAAAAATCCCGAACATTCTCGGCAAGGAATGGGAAGCCAAGGTCACTTGCTATCGAAGAAGCCCATGGCGCATCTATGGAATCGTAGCGACTCTCTTTGGTAGCCTTGCTTGAATATGAAGGAAAGATGAAATTCGAAAGGGACTTGATGAAATCAATAGCAAGAGCAAAGGAATAGCTTTCAAGGCAATCAAAGAAGCTAAAGAGATCGATGATGATGATGAAGAAGAAGACGAAGAAAAAGAGCTAGGCATGATCGTTCGAAGATTCAAACGATTCTATCGAAAGGATCAGGGCTACAAGAAAATTCACAAAGGTGGCTCCAGCACAGAAGTAAAGAAGCCAATTATCTGCTACGAGTGTGAAAAGCCTGGCCACATCAAGTCTGAGTGCCCCCAGCTGAACAACAAGGACAAAGAAAAGAAGAAGTTCAACCGATTCAAAAAGAAAGCCTATGTCTCAGCTATTTGGGGAGATAGCTCATCTGATGAAGATGAAGGCGATGAGGAAGACAAGGCAAACATCTCGCTTAGTTCTTTGAAGAAGAACAACAACATGACAACAATGATGAGGTATACGATTCAAAACCATCTTACAATGAATTGTTTATCAATACATTGTTGTTCAAACAGAATTTGAAAAACTTGCTGAAAAATATCTTGCTTTGAAAAAGAAGAATGTAACTCTTGAACTACAAGTTGAAAAGCTCTCCCATTTTGAAAATCTTTTGCTTGTGAAGACTGTCCTGATCTAAAGAAAAAGAATTTACATCTTACAAAGGCACTTGAGAAATTCACTAGAGGTAGTGAAATGCTCAATGTCATCTTGAAAGAACAAAAATTTACAAATGACAGATCAGAAATCGGTTACAAACCAAGTTCGATAAAAGAAGAGGAAAAGAAAATTTGGAGAAAAGAGTTATTTGAATTATTTTGAAAATCGGACATTCTTCAAATCCTTTTGCACATTGCAATTATTGTAATCGAAAGGGTCATACTACATCTTCTGTTTTCATAAAAAGGAAGGAAAGAGTAAGCCCATGGGAAACTATCAATGGGTGCCTAAAGGATCCTACAAGGTTCCTAAGACACGTCTAACCCCAAAGGACCCAAGAAAAGATGGGTACCTAAGACTTAATCTGCTGTGTCTTGCAGTGCGTCTAAGAGCATCAAATCCCAACAAGTGGTACATTGATAGTGGATGCTCAAGACATATGACGGAGACCAATCCAAGTTTGTTTCAATCAAGCCCAAAGATGGTGGCAAGGTGACCTTTGGTGGCAACCAATCTGGAAAGATTCTTTGGAATTGGTGAAATTGGCAACAATGAAGGACCACAAATCAAAGATGTCTACCTTGTTGAAGGACTTTGCCACAATCTCCTCGGTGTAAGCCAAAGCACGATAAAGGTAACTTAGTTATCTTTGATTCTCGAGGAATGCTTGATAGTAAGCAAGGATGCTTTCTCTTTTAGAAAATATTAAATCAAAAGCTTTATTCGAGATCTCCTAGAGATGGAAATTGTTATACACTTAATCTCTCTAGAAATGGCTCTGGTTCTGAAAAATGTTTTGTTAGTAATCTAGATGATAATTGGCTATGGCACAAGCGATTAGCTCATGTCAATACGATCCAACTTGACAGTTACTCAAAAAGGATTTGGTCATTGGTATTCCAAAACTTCGATTTAAAAACGACATGGTTTGTGATGCACATCAAAAAGGAAAACAAACCAAATCTTCCTTCAAATCTAAAAATGAAATTTCAACTAATAGACCTCTTCAACTACTTCATATGGATCTAGTTGGACCAGCTAGAGTAAAAAGCCTTGGTGGCAATCTTTATACTTTGGTCATAGTTGATGATTTTTCTAGATTTGCTTGGACCATATTTCTATCTTCAAAAGATGAAACATTTGATCGGTTTGTTGTTTTTGCCAAGAAGGTCCAAAACGAGAAAGGTCTCTCTATTTCAGGAATTCGAACTGATCATGGAGGAGAATTCGAGAACCATGCATTTGCTGAGTTCTGCGATAACATGGGAATTGATCACAACTTCTCAGCCCCAAGGACTCCTCAACAAAATGGAGTTGTTGAGAGAAAGAACCGAGTTCTTACCGAGATGGCAAGAGCTATCTTTGAACGAAAACAACACTTCTCAAGTGTTCTGGGCTGATGCAATGAGCACCGCTTGCTACATCTCAAATCGGGCATATCTCCGGAAGAAGTTGGGCAAAACCTCCTATGAATTGTACAAGGGAAGAAAACCAAATTTGGCTCATTTGCATGTGTTTGGATGCAAGTGTTTCATCCACAACAATGGTAAGGATAACTTGGGAAAGTTTGATCCCAAGGCAGATGAAGGTATATTTTTAGGTTATTCAAATAGAAGTAAAGCTTATAGAGTTTTCAATACTCGTACTCGAATTGTTGAAGAATCTATGCATGTTGTTTTATGTGAATCCAAATCGATAAATCCTTGGATGATGATGAGAAAATGTTTTCAAAAATCAATTCTTTTCGAAAACTACTCCTGCATCTATTGAAAACCACGAAAATGTTTTTGAGGCTGATCCCCAAAATAATATTGAAAATTCTGATCGATCTCGGCCTAGAGCTTGGAAGTTCATAAGGAATCATCCTTTGGACCAAGTAATAGGTGATGTAAATCAAGGAGTAAGAACCGAGAACAGCACTTTGAATGAAGTAATCTTTTCGCATTTATATCTCATATTGAACCCTCTAAGATAGATGAAGCCCTTTCGATAATGATTGGGTGATAGCTATGCAAGAGGAGTTACACCAATTTGATAGAAATCAAGTTTGGGATTTGGTACCTAGGCCTAAAGACCATCCGGTCATTGGCACTAAATGGGTATTCAAGAACAAGCGAGATGAGTCGGCAATCATTGTCCGTAATAAGGCAAGATTGGTTGCTAAAGGCTATAATCAAGAAGAAGGAATTGATTATGAAGAAACTTATGCTCCGATTGGCAAGATTGGAAGCCATAAGAGTTCTTCTAGCCTTTGCTTGTGTCAAAGGATTCAAGCTCTATCAAATGGATGTAAAAAGTACTTTTCTAAATGGTTTTATACAAGAGGAAGTTTATGTTGAACAACCTCCTGGTTTTCAAGATGATCATCACCCAGATCATGTTTATCGCCTCAAAAAGGCATTATATGGTCTTAAGCAAGCTCCTAGAGCTTGGTATGAGCGATTAAGCAAGTTCCTTCTTGATCAAGGATTTGTTAGAGGAAAAGCGAGATACAACTCTCTTCATAAAGAGTAATAAGCTTAGTGAAATTTTAATTGTTCAAATATATGTTGATGACATTATATTTGGTGCTTCTAATGATGCTTTGTGTGAAGACTTTGCCAAGAACATGCGGGGAGAGTTTGAGATGTCCATGATGGGAGAACTCAACTATTTCCTTGGTCTGCAAATCAAGCAAAGAAAAGATGGAATCTTCATATCTCGGACCAAGTATCTCAATGATCTCAAGAAGTTTGGGATGGACCAATGCAATGGAGGTGACACTCCAATGAGTTCAACCACCTCTTTGGATGCGATGAAAAGGGCAAGGACTTCAACATAACAAGATATAGAGGAATGATTGGATCATTGCTCTATCTCACGACAAGTCACCCGATATCCAATTCGGTGTGGGCATGTGTGCAAGGTTTGATCCCCCTTTGAAGGAGTCCCATGCTGAAAATGTGAAGAGGATATTCGAGATATCTTGCGAGACACAAAGACCCTTGGATTGTGGTTCCTAAAGGTCAACCTGAACATTTGGTAGCATATTCAGATTCGGACCATGCCGGGTACAAGACTGATCGAAAAAGCACAAGTGGCCAATGTGAGTTTCTTGGTGGTTCACTTGTGTCATGGTTCAGACAAGAAACAAACCGGTGTGGTGTGTCTTCTACGAAGCTGAATATGTGGCTGCCTCAAGTTGTTGTGCTCAAGTCCTATGGCTCAAGCAACAACTATCGATTTGGGAATCAACTGAAGGAGATCCCAATATTGTGTGACAACACAAGCACAATAAGCCTCGGCCAAGAATCCGATTCAACATACTCGAACCAAGCATATTGATGTGAGACATCACTTCATAAGGGATCATGTTCGGAAGAAAGATGTCAAGGTCATGTTCATCCCAACACATCTTCAACTTGGCCGACATCTTCACCAAACCTCTAGCCAAGGAACAATTTAATTTCATAAGAAGAGAATTGGGAATGGTAAATCCCAATGAATTGTAAGTATATCTATCTATCTTAATGTTAGTTATGGTTTTGATGGTTATGGGGAACTAATTTAAGCTTCGGAGTGTCTAGCCATGTTTTATGCAGGAGATTTTGAGTATTTGCTGATAAGAGAAACAATACTCGAGTATTGAGGGCAATACTTGAGTATTCGAGGATCAGAGAGTAATCTTGAGGCTGGAAAGCAGCAATACTTGAGTGAATACTCGAGTATTCAAGTCAAGTATTCAATACTTGAGTATGTAAGCAATACTTGAGTATTCCAGAGGCAAAGAGCAACTTGAAAATTGGGGAGAAGCATTACTTGAGGGATTACTCGAGTGAAGGGGTAAAGTATTGATCACTCGAGTATGTAAGTGACATCACTCGAGTGAAGGTCCGGAACTTCGAGGATCACCTAAAGGCCAATAGCTCAATACTTCGGTCATTACTCGAGTATCGAGTCAAGTATTCATTACTCAAGTATGTAAGTTGGTCACTTGAGTATTGAACCAGAATATCAAAGGTTCACATCACACCTTTGAAGTCCGGGTAAGTGAAACGTTACTTCATTACTCGAGTATCGAAGTCATTACTCGAGTATTGCACTGCATATATATATACTTACTAGTCATGTTCTTCATTACTCGACCCAATACTCAAGTTTTGCCCTAGAATCTTCTCCTTTCTCTCACGCTTATTTTCACCATTTTCGACCCAAATCCTCACTCCACTCTCGAAATGGCTTCCAAATCCACGTCCAAAGCCATCGTCGACACCGATTCCACCTGTGAAAGGACCCAATCAGCCTCTCCATCGCTTGCTTCTCCTCCTCAACGACCTCCGAGGAGAAATCAATCCCAAATCGTCTTCATCATGGGATTGATCGTTCAATCGAGGAGTTAGCGAAAACATCCCCGAATCCTCAACGCCTAACCCAAAGCAGAAAGGGGTGTCTTTCGATCAATCAATTCCAATCCCTCCAAGGAAAAAGAGATCGGCACCTGAACCATCTACTGCAAAAGGTAGAAAGAAGCTTCCTGTATCCTCCAAATCCAAACCAGCAAGGAAGAAGAGAGCAACTACTTCGCCACAACAATCTTCAAAGGCTCAATCTTCATTGAAAACGCTTCCTCTTCACCTATCCAGTCAGAGGAAGAAAGAGAGCCTCCAGTGATGCCCAATGCTATTGAGGACATCTATCACAATTCCAAACCGCCCACTGGATTTGCCATTGGTATTTCTACTCTCTCAACTGAGCTTAGTGCTAAATTTAAGAAGGATTACATGAAGAAAGAATTTTGTCCCGTGGTTGCGTTGATTTAGTTCAATTGCAACAAGAGTGCAATATCGTCTTGTGTCCTTGGCTTACACCATATGAATCCTTTGTTTCAATTGCAGCCCCTTATAATCCTAATCTTGTGAGATTATTCTATTTCAATATGATATCTGCTAATCTCCTTGATTCTGATGGTGAACTTGTTGAAGAGAGAGTCACCACTAGTGTTAAAGGTGTTACATTCACCATGTCAGCCTCCATCTTAAACACAATCCTTAAAATTGCCAATCCACCTCCAATTTCTACTCCTGACTATGGCAATAGAGAAATGTTCTCTACATTGAGACCCAATGAAGACTTTCCTGAAGACCAAGCCCACATTTTATCCTTTAAACCAGGATCAATGCCTCCCATCAATCGGGTTCTCTGGTACATCTTCTCAAGGAACTTCATTCAGAAAGGAGGAAGTTTCTCTCACTTTTCCCAGAGAGATTACAGATTTTTCACTTTTGTGAAGAAGCATCCTCTCAACCTTGGTCATTGGATCTTCCAGGAAATGATCAAGTTCAAATTCTCATCCCGGAAGAATTCCTACATGCCTTTTCCCTCACTCATATCCATCATCCTCTACTATCATAAAATCTGGTATGAAGGTGAAGTTATGAAATATCCACCATACTTTGGCAAGGCTCAACTCAATTTGATGAAGATATCTTTTGAAGCTGAAGGCTCTGGGCAATCAAGAGCACCATCAAAATCTCAAGCCAGAGCATCTCATTCCAGAGCTCAGGAAGCTCAGTCCGCCCCCCACCACCTTCCTCATTACCTACTAATATTGGTGCGAGAGATCAAGAAAGTCAGTGGATGCCGCTTGCCTCATTATCTATACGATTGGAATTTGAGATAGGCAAGATGGTTCATGAGGTTCGAAAAGGAAATCATGGTATGGTCGATGCTCGGGATGCTATGAAAGGGAAAATTGACATTCTCATGAGTCGAATCAAGAGTTGCGAAAGAAGGTAGATGAGCTCACCAAAGCAAAATGCTGAGCTATCTGATCAGTTGATTGATCTTGATGCCAGGATGTCCACTCAATCTATCACTACTAGCCTGATCAGTCATACTGTGGATAGGATACTGAAGAACCTTCATCCTGGATCCACTTCGACCTTTGGCACCACATCTTCCCCTTCTAAACCTGAATCCCCACCATTTACCTTTCATACCTCTCCACCTGAGTCTTCCACTGAGGTTCTAGCTTCTCCATCTCACACAACCCCATCCACTGCCATTGTTCTTTACTCTCCACCCCCCACTCCCTTCCTCGATCTTCTTCAGGCACCCTCTCCATCTCTTTTTGAAGATGACAAAGGGGGAGAGAAAGGCAAAGAAGAAGAGTAGAATGTAGAATTTGAGTTTTAGATGAATGATGTTTGTAAAACTTGCATTTATTAGGTTGTTATGCATTGCATTCTGTATTTTGTTAAGCTTTTGCATTTTGATTTATCAATGAAGAATATGATGTCTTACATGCTTCTACTATCTCTGAATCTTGACGTTTTCTCATGCTTTTCAACATGGTTAAATCATTCAAAATGTCAAAATACCTACTTCAATGACTTGAAATTTCTGTCAAATGAAAAACCTAAACCAAGACACAAATTCTCTCAAATTCTAGCAAAATTTGTTTACAAGTGTTGTCATCATCAAAAAGGGGAGAATGTTAGTTCCCTATGTGTTTTGATGATAACGACAATTGTAAACGCAAATTAAAATGTGTTTTGGAAAGTTGAAAAATATTCTGTCAAGTGAATACTCAAGTATTGGTTTCATTACTCAAGTATTGAATACTCGAGTAATGGTTTCATTACTCAAGTATTGAGTTGACAAGTGAATGGCTCCTTCGTGCAAAAATGATCATTACTCAAGTATTGATTCCAATACTCAAGTAATGAACTTACGAGAAAGCATTTCAAGTTTTTCACAATAAGTCAATACTCAAGTATTGGTTCCAATACTCAAGTATTGATCTTACGAAACTCTTTCGCTAAAAGGCAAAAATGCCAATACTCAAGTATTCATATGAATACTCAAGTATTGGTCATACAGAAAATGATTAAAGTATTCAACATGTGAATACTCGAGTATTGGTTTGAATACTCGAGTATTGGTTTGAATACTCGAGTATTGGGCAAACAGAAAGTTTTCAAAGTTTTTCACATGTTTATCAATACTCAAGTATTGAAATGAATACTCAAGTATTGAAGTGACGAAACTTCACAAATATTGAAAACAGTTCAATACTCAAGTATTGAGTTGAATACTCGAGTATTGACCGAGACGAAAGTTCCGTTATTTCCAAGTAATTTGAATACTCAAGTATTGAGGCGAATACTCAAGTATTGAGTTGGAAAAGTTTTTACAAAGTTTTCAAATAGTTCAATACTCAAGTATTGGTTTGAATACTCGAGTATTGGCCATACAGAAAGGCTTGCTATTTCCAAGTGATTTGAATACTCAAGTATTGAGATGAATACTCAAGTATTGACTTGGAAAAGTTTTTACAAAGTTTTCAAACAGTTCAATACTCAAGTATTGAGTTGAATACTCGAGTATTGGGCATACAGAGAGCTTGGCTCTTTTTCAAATATTTTGAAAACTCAAGTATTGATTTGAATACTCAAGTATTGAAGTTTTGGACTTAAACTTATTTTCACATAAAAGTTCAATACTCAAGTATTGGTACAATACTCGAGTATTGGTCCTACTCAAAAATTGTCCAAACGCTCAAATCATATAGTGCCTTCTTCGGAAGACGAATACTCAAGTATTCAGATGAATACTCAAGTATTCACATTAGTGCACAAGGCAATACTCAAGTATTGAAGAACTCACTCGAGTATTGGGCAAGTATTCAAAATTCAAATCATACGAATTTGTGATTTCTTCGTGTTTGATCTTAATGCTTTCTATTATCATTCTTATATATTCCCAGCTATGTTTGATCACTTTGTTAGTGAGTTTCAGCTTGCTTAAACGAGATTAAATGAAGATTTAATACGAAAAGCAAAAAACTGTCAGAACATTAAATGCTTCAACCAGAAAAGTTGCATACTTCTGGTAATCCATCTCGTACACGATTGCGAGCATTAAAGAATGTTCTCCACTTCCAAAGAGCAACTGCTTCTCCAATGGATTTATTTACTAGAAGTCAACTCTAAACTTCGCCCAAATTGGATTAAGTGAAGAGTAGAGAGAAAGAAGACCAAAAATGAACGAGAACCTTGGTTAATGTTACCAACGGTTATATGAAGGATTACAACGGTCATTTAATGCACTCTCGGTACAAATAGAGCTGCATTCAATTCCTCACAAAAACTAAGACCCCAGAAAGCAAAAATCATTAAAAGTTTTCATCTACTCTTAAGTCTTTATGTACTAAGTATCTGTTGATACAATAAAACTTCAGTGTTTATCATTATCTACTCTTAGAGAGAGTTTATTGATTGTAGATCATTTATTGTAAAGGTATCTCAAGTCTGGGGACTTGGAGATTGGGTTTATTGATTACAACTTGTAAGGGGGAGTAAGTTCTAGTGAGAGAATTACTCTTGAGTGCAAAGTGTGTAATCAATTGTGATAGTGAAAAACCCAGAGAGTCCTTGTGTCGGGACCGGACGTAGGTCAAGAGATTGGACCGAACCGATAATTCCTTGTGTCTTGTCATTCTTCTCTACTCCATAGTCTACTCTGTTTTAGTTTCGAAAAACAGAGCTTTTCTGGAAGAATTTTTAAATATCCCCAATTCACCCCCCTCTTGGTGATTAAGCTCCACTTTCAGTAACTACTTCCCTAAGAGACGTCCTTATTTTTAAAAAGGAAGTTAAAAGTGAACGTAGTGGCATTCTTGTAAACTAAATACTGATATTCTCAAATTTGGCATCCTAAAATAATTTTCAGAACGTCTAAAATAAATTAAGGCGTCCTAAAATAATTTCAGGACGCCTAATTTAAACATTTTTGCGCCAAAAATTAATGTTTTAGCGCCTTGGCGCCATTTCGCGAATTAATTTGTTTTTTATTGGCTTCCTGATACGAGTTCAAGACGCCTTAATTAAATTATTGGCGTCGATTTAATGTCGAACGCCCTTATTGAATTATAAGGCGTCCTAACATTAAATCCCGGGACGCCTAATTACCTTGTAAGGCGTCCTGATATAATTCAGGACGCCCTAATTTACTTTTTGGCGCCCTGAGTCACTTATAAGGACTCCGATATTGCTAAACAACGTATTTTAATTCCACACCCACGTCTTGCCGGCCCCACTCTTAATTTCTCTCAACCCTAGCTATCTCCGCTTCACACCGTATTCACGCCCTCACCGTCTCCTCCCTCAACCTCTCTTCGCGGCTTCTGTTATTCTCATTCTTCTTTTCCAGCGACGCCTCCACCGTCTCCGATGCCCCCACCTCTCACATTGTGTTCCGTCAATCTCTTCTGTCTTGTTCTCGTTCTCTCTTTCGCGAAGCTCTATTTTTTTTGGGAGAAGCTCCTTCACCGTTTTCCTTCTTGCATCGCCGAGTTCCGCTCCTCATCTTTTGGGTGTTGATTCTTCTTTCTCCTCGTCGCTGTCCGTCCACTGCCACTTTGAGAGTGATGCACTAAAAATTGTTCTCTTCTCCTCCTTCGCTACTATGCGTGAATTGGTATGGGGTATGTTTAAAAATTGTTCTCTTCTCCTCCTTCCCTGCTTTTTGCTTTAGCTTGTGTGGTGATTAGATGAAATTCGAATTTCAGTTTAAATGGAACAGCTTAAAAAAGTCAGTTGGGGCTTAGGGCTTCAAGAGCATTTTTTTGTTGCGTTTAATACATCACTAACAAAGTCTTTGATTTTTTCATTTTTGTTGTCTGTTTCAATGGCTCAAGTTAGGTTGAAATTCTTATGAGTGTTTTGAGTTATTTTTGGTTTCTTGATGTGGTTGCAAGGTTTAAACCTTACAATTGCACTCTTCAGTTCTTCTTACTGCTATTGTTTTTACCGTAGGGTTCTTTTGTAATTAAAATTAATGGACCTGAAGCTCGTCATGGGATCCAGAAAAGGTTAGTTTATAGTTATTATCTTTGTTATTGATATTATTTATAGCTATTAAGTTGTTATGCCATGGTCATGATCTGCGTATTTGCTTATCTGAAAAGGAATTCCTATAAAACTTTACATTTGAGTGCACTCTTCAGTTCTTCTTAATGAATATGGGATTTATTATATTTGATTGATTGGTATTGAGTCTGTGCTTTGCAAGATTGTTACTTGAACCAGTGGATATTGTTGAAATTAACTATGTTATATATTGAAGGGCTTGGAAGATACAAATAATTTGCGAGCAAATTGGAAGAAAGGATTCAACAATATAAAATATGATATATTAGTTGTTTTGGAAAAGGGTTAATTGGTAACACTCTGTGAGAACAATTGATCATTTACTAAATTGACTCTCTTTTCGGGATTTATGTTTATAACCAAGAAAATGGAAAGTGTTAGTTTGAAATTTGCATCTAGGATATCCGACCAAGGAGTCCATGTTATGTCTTTGTTTTTTTTAATCTCAATTACGAGTAATGCTCTCTCATTGTGTGGTCCATCATTGAGATGAGAGTGGAACCTTAATCGACCTTTTGAAACATCCCGTTTTCAAAAGCGGTATATTTTTTTCATCATCGAGTAGAGCATCGGAGCGATTGAGTAACCGATACTTATATTCAAAATGCCGTAAGTCTGGCTGATTACAAAAGCGGTACAACGACCGAGAGTTTTCAAAAGTAGATAGCAACAGAAGAAAGTCTTCAGCTGAGTCCCTATGCGTGCTGCTTGCCTTTCTCCTCGATTCTCGGTCCTCCTGAACCTGACGCTATATTAAGAGCTGAGGTCCAATGCATACGGACCCCAGGTAACGGTTAACCTCATATTTACCTATACAGTATATCGGCAAAGATACAAACAAGCATATCCCAACATCATATAAGCCCCACAGCGAGATATGTCGCACCTAGCATACGTTTCACACTTCACAATGGTATTCGCACTTAGCAATGGTATTCGCACTTAGCAACGGTATTCGCACTTAGCAACGGTATTCGCACTTAGCAATGGTATTCGCACTTAGCCAACGTATCCCAACACCCAAAGAAGCATAATAACAAGACAATGGACATATCACAGAGCTATCAACTATCTCACAACAACATACAATACACATAGCACATATACGCATACAATAAATATCAGAGTTAGTGTTACCGTACGCGAACGTACCTTCGTTGACGGAAAACGGTACTTTTTGACAGCGGGTGAAACAGCGGTACGATGGCGGTACAACAGCGGTCCGATTATCTTAGATATCCTATAAGGATAACATTTATCAACTTCTAGCAGTATAACAGGCATTTTAGGTACAAATTACCATTTTGCCCCTGAACCCCTAATCGGCGGAATTTCGCTAGAGCTTCGCTACTTTCGCTCTATCTCTCCAGAATTTTGAAAGATCTTTTCCCTCATCATATTTTCGAAATATATATCATATTAACCCCTAAATATGATATCTAGACTATCTTGAAAAATTAAAGATAAATCTAGCATTCCTACTATATCTACCGAAAGAAAAAACTACCGAAACTAAAGACCGGAGACCGAAGAACTTACCCCGACTTTGCTCAGACTTTCTCCAGAGCTTCTCTCTCTAAAACCTCTCTCTAGGTTGCGTTTTTGGGGTGAAGAAATGAGAAGATGAGGGCTTGCTATTTATAGAAGAAAGGAGGGACAAGGTGGGAATTTCTTCAATTGTTTTCGGATCGGATTTCAACCGTCGGATCGCACTTCGCCATATGGCACCATCTTGACCTTCCACATGTCCGCTTATGTCATCCTTCTAGAAGAGGATGATGTTATCTTTGCGACTTACCGATAAAGTTCCGATCGGTGTCCGAATCGCGTAATCTTGAAGAATCTCAAAAATCCGGGAACTAGGTTTTGTAGTTCCATTCTTTCTCTTTAAAACTACTGGGTTTCATTATATTTTTTATCCCATTAAGGGTATTCCGTTATCTGCCGAAGATTTTCGGACGACACACAACTACGATTCGGAAATCACTTTCAATAGAACCAAACTTCTTCTGCGTAAAAATCACCGGTTCTCATATGATCTGATCTAAGTAACCATATCCCTGGTTTGAAAAACACGGTCACGTTTTCTATAAGTCACTTTTAGCACTATCTGCCTTTATCTTAATTATCCGGTACTCTAATTACGCTGTTGGTTTTGAAAACGACTTTTGAGACCGCTCGATCTGAGATAAATTTCACCTGGTTCATAAAAGGTCCAGTGGTAAAAGACTAAATTTCTATATCTTGAGGTAGAATTTCATTTCTATATGTTCTCATATCTCCTGTTGGCTATTTACCGATTATATTATTATTTTATTCAAAATATCTAGATATTTATTTTTTTCTTTTATTTTTTATTTATTTTTCTAAGCATAAAATATTTTATTATTATTTTATTATTTATTTAATTATTAATTTCGAATTTCTCCCTTAAATTAATTATTTACTAATTAATTTACTTATATCTTAATCTAAACAATTAGCCACTTACTAATTGTTGATAATTTTCATAATTAGGATTAATTATTATCTCACAACTATTTTACTGACATTGGTATTTTATGTCCCATGTAAAATATTAAAAATCATGGGGCCAAAAAATGCTTTTAATAATATTATATTTATGCTTCTCTATTTTTCAAGGAAATAATCCCAAAAATTCCTAAAATTAGAGACAACATACTTCCTAAGTTTTTGTCAAGTATTTGTTGCCATATGATATTTATCATAATATTTTCGAGCCATTTTATGCCTCATAAATGCATTTTAGGGATTTTAGCTTTTTATTCACCCTAATTTCAATAGAAATTACCTTAGAAAATAAGGTAATTATAACTTATTATTTAAGACCACATATTCACCTATTTCCAATAGGTAATATGTACTAAAATATAATATTCTAGATAAATAATTATCCGGGTATTACACCTTTGCCAGCCAATCATCCACCCAAAAGTCATGGACAATCAAACCAAAAGATAGCTAGCAATATATATGAAACATCATGAATATGATAGCTGAAATGCAAGATACTTTAAACGAAAAGGATCAAATTAAGATAAATAATCTACAATGTATATATGTATGAATAGGTTGGTCCAAGTTGGGGATTGTCCTAGTTTGAGGACTCTAACCCTAAGTTAGTTAATTATTAGTGCAATACCAGGCATTGGTTCCCTTGCCACAAAAAAAAAAAACTTCTTTATCATCATCTCCTTTTACTCTCTGTTCAGTCGTGTGTTTGGATTGGGAAATTGTGGTTTCCGTTTTAATTGGTGCTTGATTTTTGCTTTAGCTTGTCTGGTGATTAGATGAAATTCGAATTTCAGTTTAAATGGATGTAGTCTGGAATTTGTCAAAGACAGAGCACGCGAATGTGTTTACAAGCGAAATTGTTATGTTTACATATGTTATATGAAGGTTTTTTTGTTTATATGTTTAACTTTGGTTTCCTTTGTTCTTCTACAAGTGAATGTGAGTTTGTATGTACTTCTTTTTTTACTGGAACCTTTCCTTCTACTCTTAATTCTTCAATTATTTTCTTTGATAGGTTAATACAATCACTTTTTCCCCAAGATCCAGAATTTAAAGGTAGGCGAGTAGTTACTTTCCACAACTAGAGAGACTTCATATTCTTCCGGCATCATCGGTATGTATCCACAAGACTTGAATAATTAATCCACATTTATATGTTTATGCATTTTCTTTCTTTCAATATTGTTGTGCTCGGCTCTGCTTTCCTGATGTTCTGTTGGTTTATGATCTATACTCGCAATTTTAATTTTTACTATTTCCCCATATTGGTAGGGTTGTTTGTATGTTATTTTGATTAGCATAATGCCAGAAGAGCATAGTCTATCAATTTCAGCCCTTTTTTTGCATTTTATAGTGTAGTTACTCAACCCTCTATCAATTCTATTTTGTAATGATGAAATTGATGCATTTAATAGATGATATTGTTCTGAATAGCCTTAGTTAGTAAGTTTTGTTGAAGAGCATAGTCTATCAATTTCAGCCTTATATACCATATTTGATGTCCTGATTACTCATATAGGACGCACAATATAAGGCGTCCTAATATAGGCCAAGGACGCCTTATATCGCCAAAAATCACAAAAATAAGACGTCTTGTTTTTGGTTTAGGACGCCTTAAAAAAGGCGTCCTTTATTAAACATAGGACGCCTTTTGTAAGGCGTCCTTAATTAAACATAGGACGCCTTTTTTAAGGCGTCCTTTATTAAACACATGACGCTTTTGTTAAGGCATCCTGTTTTAATCATAGGACGCCGAAAGACTTCAAATACTACTTCCCCTAGTTAGACGTCCTTTGGAAAAGGGGCGTTAATTTCCTCTAATTCAGGACGTTTTTCCACTTTTTTGTAGTAGTGTTTAAAGCTTGAGCCTGTATGTAGACTTTTTCTTAGGCCTAGATCTGGGCTTTTAAAAGGTATGACAAGGCCTGAAGCCTATTTAAAGACTTACTGAAAATGTATGCCTTTAGATAGTCTTTAAAGTTTATGCCTTCAAATTCATATATAACATTTCACACTTATTATTTACAATCTTCCATTGTGTCTTAAAAGTTTAATATTCAGTTTCATCGTAAAATAAGGCTTAGTAAGGGAAAAAAAAAGAATGTCCAATCATCTGTTGACTAATGAGATATATTTTCTAAAATCAACTAAGAATAACAAACATCATGTAAACCTGAATTTTACCTCTTTTACTTTTCACACATAAATTAGGACAAGCTCATCCTGCTAAGTTTATAGTATTTCATTTGGCATTGAAATAAACTCATAGCAATTATTATCAAGGTTATTAAAACTAGACTGGTCATTGAACCGGTTAGGGTACTGGGTCAAGGGTCAATGGGTCAGACCAAAGTTAAACCGAGGCCAAACCAATAAGAAAGTGAAAACTTCAAGATTATTAATATGAAATTATATAAAAAAATTTCCTTTAATGACTACTACCCTCTGGTTAAAAAGATGTCAGACTACACTAAATGTCCATTGAATAAACGAAGTGATCAATGAAGTGTCTTTTCAATTCTTCCACACGGCTTGTAGTCACGTCATCATTGTCCTTGGGCATCAAATTCAACCACCTCCTTCACTTTTTCTATCTCCCTACGCTTCTCTCCCTCTCTCTCTCTCTCTCTCTCTCTCTCTCTCTCTCTCTCACACACTCTCTCTCTCTCGCATTTAGCCATGCTTCTCCACAACCTTACACCCTAAACGTCATCATATCAGAGCTTGAATCCTTCACCGGAACAACTTCTACCTCTGATGATCGAGCTTCTTCACAACATTTCTCTTTGGCTTTTCAAAATCTCAACATAAGCTTTCTCATTATTGTTATCGTCCTCGCCGTAACCTTCATTGTGTCACTCTCTCTCTCTCGCTTGCTCGATCCTTCGTTACCTCAACACCAGCGACTGCGACTACCATGCATGTTTTCTCTTCTAGCCGTCGCATCTCACCGGAGATTCCAGCCATTATTGAGTGACCTATTCACTAGCCATATCGGATCGCTTTCACGACCGGTTCGCCGGTTTTCGTTTCGAACCAGCGGGTCCGGTCCAGGTTTCAAACCATGATTATTATGCTTTAGTGGACAACACAAATCGAGGGGGAGAGAGTGAGTTAGCGTTGTCATTTTGAGCGATCAAAGTTGTGTGAAAATGACGATGAGATGTGAAACTACAAATTAAGGCTATGTTGATAAATTTATTATAAATTTATAAAATTATTTAAATGATATTATGAATTAAAAAAAATAAATATACTAGGCCTTATGAAAATAGGTCGGGCCTGTTTATCTAAATAGGCATGGAAATAGGTTTGAGACTGAGCCTGACTTATTTACTAAATAGGCTAGGTTAGACTTAACTTTATGTAGGTTAGGCCATAAGCCTATATTATGGGTCGACTTATTTTCACCCTTGTATTGGTTGTGCCCCCCTTTTTAGCGTTACCAGAGTTAAGAAGATCATTTCACATTTATTTTAATTTTTCTAAATAAAATATAAAGTTTATTTTTTGATTTTTTGATGACATATCAAACAAATCCTCTGTAATGATCATTCCATTCCATTATATTCCCTAGTCCTTACCATTATATTACATCTCACTACATTCCTAATTAACCAAACTCGCCATGAGTGATTTTGATTATTCCCTTAGGTAACTAAATTTGGGATATTTTTCCCCCGGTTAATTTCGTTTAGATAATTGATATGTGATTGTTTAGTTTAGAACTTTAGATAATCTAACTTTAAATTTCTCAATATAAATTATTAAATTTTTAATTGATAGTAGTTCAAAGTAATTTTATATTATTTTCTTTGAAATACAATGTTAAATTTAATTAAAATTATGAAATCTGAATTATTAAAGTCAAACGATAATATTTAAGAAACATATTCTCAAAATAAAACATTTATTGTAGATAGGATGATGTTGATGATGCATCATCATCAATATAAAATATAAGAATATAGGCAATCACGCTATTATAAATTATACATCATCTCAATTTTGTAAAATAAATAAACAACGTGTAGGGGCATGAGGAGTTGCTTTTTAATCAATATTTTATACCGTACTTGAAACTGAAATAACAAATGATAAATAAATTTTAGGAAAGAGGTTGGGTTACCCACATGATTGAAGCGAAGACAAAGCGTTGTAGCTATTCTAGCCAACTAATTTAAGGTGGCAAGACGCTGCTACAAAAAGCAAATTTTTGTCATTTTTAAAATTTTGGCTTAACTTTTAATGATTATTTCTAGATAAATAGTCATTGAAAGTTAAACTTTCAACGACTGTTTTTGAAAACATTCGTTAAAAGTTACTTTCAACGACTATTATAAAAAATACTCGTTGAAAGTTTAGCTAATTTTTTTTTCAAAAAAATATTTGTGAGTTTTAACGGTTTTTCTAAAACCGTCATTGACATAAAATTTCATTATTGAAATAAAGTAGACTCAACAACTATTTTGTCAAAAACAGTCATTAAATTTTTCAGTGACAGATTCTGATTCAACGACTGTTTTGTGAAAAACAGCCGTTGAATCTTTCGTTGGCAGCTCCACGTTGTAGCTAGCTTTCCTAATTCCCACCTTACATTATTCTATTCACCCCACTTCCCTCACAAGACAGACTCATGGGCATTCTTTTTTCCCTAGCTCTCCCACGCCTGCCTCTCTGTCAGTTGAATTCTCGGGACTAGTCTTGACCGGCGAGTTAGATTTCAATGCAGAGCTAATGTTTTGAGCGACTGTAGGGGCCTTTTGAGGAGGAGGAGGAGCCACAGAGATTTCAGGTGGAGGGGCAGCAACTATAGTTCGATTAGCCTTGACAGCAACTTCGGATATATCTGACTTTACCAAAATCTGCTCGTGACTCTAAACAATGGACGGCTTCACCGGCGAATCTTCTATCAGATTACTTAACTTGGGAGGACTTGAGCTAGAAATTATTGTGTGTTTGAAGCTTGGAAGCGAATCGTCGTTGGTTTGCGGGGTAGAAGTGCTGCGCGGGGGGAGGGGGGAGGAAAGATCTTTCCTATTTTTTCCCCTCCACAACTATCATCTTCTGTGATCGCCATTTGCCGTCTTCTTCAGGTATCATCATTGTCATCTCCTCCATTGCTATTGTTATGTTCTGGTTCTCCTTGGCCAGCTTCGATGTCTGAAACCAAACGAAACGAAATACATTCCAAACATCTCACAGTGAAGCGACAAAAGACATTGAAACTTTTTCTGCACAAATATTCCTTTTTTTCCCTTCAATTTTAGATTATAGATAATTCTTAGTAGCAGGGGCCGCTCAACATGGTACACGTTTGAGAAAGTTTAAAAAAATCATTAGTAAAATTCTTTCTTTAAGTGATAACTTTTTCAGATTGCCATTAAATACGTTGTGAGAGTGGCAATGGAAAGTATGCATAGTGGTAATAATCATTATACTAGCTGGATATTGATATACTTTGTGAGTGGCAATGGAAAGTATGCATAATGGCAATGGAAAGATCGCCATTATTAATATATATTTGAAGAAAATGTTTTTTACTTCCTTGGTTTCTAAGGAATTATTTTTAATAAAAATAATATATATATAGCCACATTACTGTGCATGGAACTAGTAGTGATTTTTTTTCATTAAAAAAAATAGGTACGACTACTGATTTTGTAGTTAAAGTTGCAACTCACCCGAAAAATTATCGTTAATTGTCCTGTATGTTTTTGAATGATAGGATTTAAATGTAAATCAATATATCTCTATTATAAGCCACGTTATCCAACGGCCTAACTAGATGTAGTTCTAATACATATAGTATGAGTATTAGAGTAATGCGTGCTTTGTGGTTGCTAAATTTTTAGTATGCATAAATGAAAACAAGTTTAAATGGGATTGGTACGTAGGCATAGTTCATGAGCCATATGAAACAGAACTACAATAAAATTACATCAACCATGAAGAGTTTGTTCTCTTTAGCCAACCATATGAGCACAGAGCACTTCTTCTATAGCTTGCTATAGCTATAACGTAACTATTTGAAATACTTTTTGCGTTGATCTCATTTAGTAATCTATTATATCATGAGATATGATAGCCCATTTGTGTGTATCCTTATCTTTTGAGCTTATTGAATTAGAGTTTCTAGAAAATTAATGAAGTGTGCTGATGTTAGATTATTGTAGATAAAAGGGATACATTATCACTTTTCATTAATCTCATTGGCAAGTCACTAGCTTTATTTGTTCTCCTTTAACCAAATGCGTTATGTTTTGCATAAATTTTGAAAATTTAGGACACTGTTCATAGCTTGTGGATGATATGGCTTGATACAATTTTTTAGTTGATAAAGTAAACTCTAAGCTCCAAGAGCGACTTGATGTATATAAATATGCAAGTTCTTTTTTTTAAAAAAAAAATAATAATAATAATAATAATTAGTAGTTGGCATGAGGGGCGGCTTGAAATATTGCCCTGTTGTTGAGCCCTAAAATCTCACTCTCTCTCGGTTCCTCCATTTACAAGTGAAGCTTTATTCCTTTCCAGCTTGCTGTGAGCCCTATCCTCTCTCCCTCAAGCTGATAGAGATCACCACTTTACCAGTAGTTATTTTTCCCATTCACTTTTTGAACTTACATGGAAGCTTGATTTTGAAAAACCCAACTCATCTTTGTACATTTTGTTTTTCTGATTTAATATGTGAACTGTTATATACTTATAAGCTGCTTGTCATCTTTGTTAATAAGTTTTGTTTGCTTTCGTTCTGTTTCATAGATTAAGTGAACTTGAATTAGGTATTCCATAGATTAAGTATCTTTTTTACATGTCATAATGACAATTGTTCTAAGCTTGAGTACTGTTGAATTTAGATTAGGTGGTGATAAAATGGATTCCAGTTGGATGAATGCATTGACAACTAGTGAAGAATATGAGAATGAGGTGGAAGAGTTATTGAATTTGCTAAAATGAATGTGCCTAGTAAAAATGAGAAGTATTTTTGTCATTGTATCAAGTGTTTAAATGAAAGCTGACGGGATGTAGATGATATAAGAGATCACTTACTTTGTGATGGAATAAATCTTCAGTACACAAGTAGATATGGCATGGTGAGGAAGTAATTGCACGTGCGTCCCATGAGAAGGAAGTTTTGGATGTCGTAGATGGTGATAGAATGGAGAAAATGATTCATGATGTTGAGGTAGATTCTTTTGCACAATCACGTGTATATAACATTGTTGTTAGTGGACTTACTTCAAATTTTGAACATGTGATCATTTCTTCATTCTCAAATGATTCTCATTTTTGTTCTTGTAAGTGAATTGTTAGTTATTTCATTAAATTGATTGATTTATATTAATTTATTCTCCTATTTGCCCGCAGATTTTTGGTAATGAGGAACCTTACACAATCGAAGACATTAATTTAATCTGAGACCTTTTGGTGAGACATCTTCTACAATAGATAGTGTAACACCTTAAATTCCATACCACGTATTGTGCCCGGTGACACGTATTTAGGAATATGGTGTTGATAGATCAGAGTAAAGTGTAATGGAGAGATGCACTAATGTTTGGACAATGAGCAACTGATATAAAATGCTCAGGCATAAGCTGGTAAATTAAATATCCTGAAGGAATATTCGTGTGATACAATTATATACTCAAATACTGGTCTATTTAGACCTATGGCTTGGAAACCAACTCAGTCAATCAAACCTATTGGTCAAGTCGGTGTTTAAGTCTAGTAGAAGTCTCCTTATCTTTCACGGTGACTTATGACTGAACTACATAGACCAACTCTTCCTTAGTTTAAGCACCAAATGGTTTGATATAACTTTATCAGATTCATGCCAGAACTACGTTCTGATGAACCTCTTCTGGAATTCACTCTGATTGACGCCTCTTCACGTACTCCATCCATCGGTGTCTTTTAACGGCTCCGTCCATCGGTGCCTCTTCACGGCTTCGTTCACCGATGCCTCCGTCCACATCGTCTTCTTAGATCCAGGTTCCTTTCCTAGATCTTTAGTCAAGTTTGAGATTCAATACTCATCGAATCTCAGGTAACAGTTAACCTCTATATCAAATATAAACAATATATATGACAGATGTTCATTACATATCAGCATCAACCATACATAGCATACAACAGATGTAAGGTTACAATAATACATAGCACCCAACATACAGCATATGTAATGTTCACAATGTTTGCAATCACCTTGTGCCATGAGTCCACGTGTCCTCAGCGCTAGGAAAACATACTTACGGCATTATCATGACTATATATAACCCGCACAAAGCTGAATGTAAACAAACATGTGACCTAAGACTCATATATTAGTCATGGTGCATAGAGCTGGCAATCAGGGCCGGCCCGGCCCTCCAGGGCTGGCCCGTGAAGGTCTAGGGCCTAACAGGGCTCGAAGTAAGAAAAACACCTATTTTTCAAAGCTCGGCCCGAGAACACCAGGGCCAGGGCCGGCCCGCAGGGCCCGAAAATTATTATTCCAAATTTTAACTATTTTTCCTCCACTTTTTTTTAAAAAATATAATTACTAAATTACAACACGAATCATCCAATAAATAAGCACAGTCACTAATTCATAATCAAAAGCAAACTATGTTCACAAATAACTCACATAAAACATAAAAAGCATATCACTAAGCGACATTAGTACGATTACTATTATTGCTGTCATCTTCGTCACTATCATCGATTTTAATGACATTTGATTGTTCTTCACTTTGAGTAGAAGCCTTTGGCTCATGAGTAAGAATATCATGAAATTCTTCTCCCGCATCATGAACACATCCATAATCTTTATTTGCAACAAATAATAAATCAAATCATAAAATTAGAGTATAGTTATTATGTATTTGTAGTTAAATGGATAAATAACTCTATAACAAATACAAAATATATATAAATTAATAAATTCAAAAAGGAAAAAAAAAAAAAAAAAAAAAAAAAAAAAAAGCTACGGTGAAAAGGGCTGTAGGTTTTAAGCCCGAGGCCCGTCGGGGCGGCCCTCCAGTCTAATTTCAAATATATCGTCCATTTTTCAAGCCCGGCCCTTAAAGGGCTAGGGTTTAAACGGGTCGGCCCGATGGGCCTGGCCCGATGGGCCTGGCCCGTTTTGCCGGCTCTAATGGTGCATGACCCAAGACCTAGTCTTGCCCATGACTTCATGAATCATTCTATCATATATAAACATACAAGATATATACGATTATAGTTACTAGTTCATGAACGTACCTTTCTTTCGCGTAATAAGCTCGTCTTTTGAATCCAACCCTGCACTTCTCAGGTATCCTATAACGTTACCATCGGATTATTTCCTTTTCCATAACTTATATGATATTATAATTAATATCATATTGCTTAGAATAATGTCCAAAAAGATATTTTCACTTATTTTGACCTTTTTACTCCTAGTGGATTATTTATCCCATTTTTACCCTTACATTTTCTCAAAAACACAATTCTAGATTTTATTGGCAAATTTTTGCAGCAACTTTGAAAATCATAATTAATTTTACAAAAATCCTTTTTGAGTGCTTCAAAATTATACATAACCTTTGACATATCTATTTTTAAGGAAAAATAACGCCTTTAACTCGAAATACATAAGTTAATACCAGTTTAATGTTTTCCAATCACTGTTCAGATTATCTTTCAAAAACCTAAGAATTGTAATCTCCTTGTACAGAACTCAAAATGTTACAAATTTGATATAAATGGAAATCCCTACATGTCTACTTTACCCCTGTAAAATATCATGATTTTAGGACTTCATTTGATACAAAAAATAATAGCCACAATATTCATTGCCAATAGAAAGTTGGCGAAAATTCTCTAACTTTTATCATAATGATCTAGTGATTCTAAAAATTATTCTCTAACATCTTTTCCACTCCATTTTGCATTTTAAAATCAATGGAGACTTCCAAACATGAAAAGAGATTTTTCTAACAATTTCCTAGATTAAACTAACCCTTTACCAAAAATCACAAAGCTTAAGGCTAAGAGCCTTACCTTGTGTTTTGAACTCCTTCTCCCTCCTTCTCTTTCTTCACTTTCATCCCTCTCTCTTACACTACAATCAGATTTGATTGTGGTTTTTGGGTGTGAAGAAATGAAGAGGGGAAGCCTCCTATTTATAGAGAAAATTCAAGCTCATCTGGTCTTTATTTTCATGTGATCAATCCTCTCATATTTCACCTTAACCATTGGATCAATTCTACTTTATCAAACTTCATCCTTTCCCTTCATTTGAGTGCCGACATCCCTCCTTCTCAACAACCATTTAATGTTCTATTTTATTAGCAAAATATCTTGATTATTTAATGATAAATTCCATCAAAATCCCTCCATGTGCTATGCGCGACTTTTGTTGATTTTAGGGGTTGAATATTTAAACTTTGATTAGCATCCTAATGAAGTGTTTATATGCCCTTTAATTACATGTATTATTGTATGATTGATTTGTTAGCTTAACCATGGTAATTAGTGCTTATTTAGAGACAAGCTTTATGCACTTTAATCTTTACTTATTTCCATTGTCTTTGATTCCCCTTAATCAAATTGAAATCATAAGTCACAAACCTCAATTAGCACAAGCTAATTTGCTATTTATTAATTGCTAATTTATGTTAATTTGGCTAGGGTCTTCATAAAACTTTTCTTATCTCCTTTGATTATAAATTAGTTACTATTTTATGTGCTATTTGTGTCACATTAAATAGCCCCTAAATAATGTCTCATAATTAACCATTGGTTAATTAATTCCAAAACTAAATTTGGATAAGAATATAATCATTAGATTATAATCCCTTTGAGACACATATTCACCTTTTTATTTTGCTAATTATTTGCCAAAATACAATATTTATAAGAATTATGAAAAGTAGGGTATTACAGATAGATGATGTGTAGATATTGATAAAATATAGTGTAGTGGTTTATAGATACTTGTCCATACTTGATTATATTAATTTGTGAACTTGTGCACATTCTTATATTGACCATGTTTAGAGAACTTTTGTATATATACAAGGCATTATAATGTGATGTCACTCAATATTTCTTTATTCCGTGTTCTGAAAATTTTCTTTATTCTCTGTTATGGTTGTTTTTTAAAGGTTATGGATAGAAAATATGAATTTCATTTTAAACAAAAATGACTTTCAACATATGTTTTTAAGAAAAAATAGTCGTTGTAAGGCTTACTTACAATGTATGTTTTCCAAAAAAACAGTCATTAGAAGTCTAACATACAATGACTAATTTACAAAAATAGTTGTTGTAAGTCTTGTTCTAAGTTGGTTACAACGACGGTTTTTACGAAAGCTTACAATGACTTTGAAAGTAACTTACAAAAACAGTTTAAAAACAAACGTCTATTTTAAAAATTTCAACGACAACTACATACATTACCCCTGAAAACAGTCGTCTAAGGGTTCCAAAACTAGATGTTAAAAATGCCTTATATAGTAGTCTAACTTCAAAGATGCCTCCCCTAACGCCACAGTGTTTGTAGCAATCATGTAAACCCCTGTCTTTAGCGAGAGTGTCCCACCTTTTAACATTTGAACAAAAGTTACAATGGGGTTGCCGTCCACAACTTTACAACCATGCTGTTTTGAAGCTATCCTTAGAATCAAATTGAGGAACACTGACGCCCAAATAGGGAAAGAAACTGTTTTTCCAGATTTTCTAAAAAATGAGTATATTAAGATCATAAAGTTCAATTGTATTTTTTTTTTTAAATTTCACACCCATATTTTATTTGACGCCATCATAAATAATTAATCAGGCCATATGATTTAAATTAGGATTTAGAAATTTTGTCACTTTACCTCAGTACCCTTATTGCATAATGTAACACTCCTAATTCAATAATACCCATTATGTACATTAATAAGCAGTATATAAGAATATCATCAGAGTGAAGCGAAAGAGCATGTAAGTTGGGTTAAGTGAATGAGTAACTGATTCGTGGCTACAAACTTAAACTCTTTGCAGTGTATCTGGTCGGCACATTAGTGGTACAATTATCCGGGTATTCAAATATTATACATATATAATACAATCCAAAATAAAAATTCCGGTTGAGTCCTCACGCTTGCTACTTACCCTTTTCACCGGCTCCCGATCCTCCAGATCCTGAAGCTAAGGTTAATTCTGAGATTTATTACATTTCAGCATTAACCATACATAGCACACAACAGATGTAAGGTTACAACAATACATAGCACACAACAAATGTAATGTTCACAATGTTTACACTCACCAGTGCCATGAATCCACGTGTCTTCAGCGCTAGGAAAACATACATATATAGCATTATCATGACTATATATAACCCGCACAAAGCTGAATGTATATAAACAGGTGACCTAAAACCAAGTCTTAGTCACAATGCATGGCCCAAGACCTAGTCTTGTCCAAGACTCTATGAATCATTCTATCACATATAAGCATACAAGACACATCAGAGTTAAAGTTACAGTACGTGTCCGTACCTTAATCCGTGTAGCTAGTGGTGCGTTTCTCTGTTCGGTACCGATTCCTGACTTCTTGGATATCCTATAATATTATTACTGCATTATTCCCTTTATAAACAATATCCTAAGAGATATTTTTGTCACTATTGACCTTTCTACCCCGGTTGGATTTGTTATTCCAATTTTACCCTTACATTTCCTTAAATTTTGAAATTCATCATTTCAGCCCATATTTTCCCGTAAATTTGAAAAATCATAATTAATTCCAAAAAAATCAAAATGAAGTGATGAAAAATTATACATAACCCTTGACATGTATATTTTCAAGGAAAAATAACACCTTTAACTCAACATGCATAAATAATTCTCAGCTTTAATCTTTTCCCTTACTTTTCCAGTTCCCAGTTCTGAAACATAGGCTAAGTTGGAAAATTCATATCTCTTAGTGTAGAACTCAAAATGTTATAAATTTTATATAAATAGAAAGCCCTATCTGTCTACTTTACCCTTGTAAAATTTCATGATTTTAGGACTTCATTTGATACATAAAAGAATGATCACAAGGTGATTGATTTTAGAAAAACTGAAATCTAGGATTTTTCCCAACTTTCACCATTTGGATCTTTTGATTCCAAAAATTATTTCTCAACATGTTTTTATCTCATTTAGCAGTTTTAAATGCAATGGAGGCCAATTAAACTACAATTTTACTAAAAAATAAAAAGCTAAAAGCTAGAGAACTTACCCTTGAAGAACCTTGATCCTTCTCATTGCTCTATGATTTTCACCACTCTAACTACTAAGGATCAGCTACTTGGAGCTGATTTGGTGTGTGGAAAAATATAATGAAGAGTGTTAGTTCTCTAAGGTTTTTGATGATTACTAACACTTGCAAACAAAGCATAAAGTTTTTCTTTGATAAGTTGGAAAACATGTTATCAAAGGAAAACTCGAGTTTTGGTTACAAAACTCGAGTTTTGGTTACAAAACTCGAGTTTTGATCTTACATAGAAGAACTCAATTTACGAACTAAGCAAAAACGCCGGTTTTCGGAAAACTCAAGTTTTCACTATACGAGGACTTCTCAATATTTTTGGAAAAGACAAAACTCCGGTTTTAATTGAAAACTCGAGTTTTGGACTTACGAGAGTCCCCAAGATTTTGAACTTGGAAAACCTCCGAGTTTTGGCTAAAACCTCCAGTTTTCATTTTAACTTGAAATTCTCAAAGTTTTCACTCAATTTGTGAAAACTCGAGTTTTGAATCAAAACTCGAGTTTTGAGTTAGCGAGAGAAGATTCGGTTTACGTCCGTTTTCAAAACCTCCGAGTTTTTGTGAAAACCTCCAGTTTTGAGTTTAGCAAAGTTTTCTCAAAGTTTTCACGGTAAAGTGAAAACTCGAGTTTTGATTTCAAAACTCGAGTTTTGCTCAGACGAAAGTCTTTGTATTTTCGTATTTGAAAACGCGTTTCATCCAAAAACCTCCGGTTTTGACTTGGCGCCGTTTCTTCTAAGTTTTCATATTTAAATGAAAACTCGAGTTTTGAGATCAAAACTCGAGTTTTGGCCAAACAAAGATTGATGTATTTCATTATTTGAAAACCTCCAGTTATGGAAGAAAACCTTTAGTTTTGATGTTTTGGACTTAAAACGTTTTTACAAACCAAAGTCCAAAACTCGAGTTTTTCATTAGCAAGTTTGAAATTCAAAACTGATGAATTTGCAAAACCTTATGTTTGATCTTAATACTTCCAATTATCATTCCTATATATTCCCAGCTATGTTTAACCACTTTGTTAGTAAGTTTCAGCTTGCTTAAACAAGATTAAATAAGGACGAGAAGGCAAAAAGCAAAAAGCATGTCGAACATTAAATGCTACACCCGTAAAGTTGCATACTTTTGGGTAATCCGTCTCGCACACGCTTGCAAAGTATTAAAGAATGTTTTCTTCATCAAGCAACTGTTCTACCAACGGATTAATTTGCGGAGAAGTCAACTCGAACTTCGCACAACCGGATTAAAGTGAAGATTAGTGAGAGAAGACACCATAACTGCCTACAACAGCTAGATTAACACTTCAACGGATATATGGAGTTGGCAACGGTCATTTAATGCCTTCTCAGTATAAATAGAAGAGCATTCAATTCCTCTCAACAACTAAGACCTCAGAAAGCGAAAATCATTAAAGCCTTCATCTACTCTTGAGTCTTTACGTACTAAGTATCTCGTTGATACATTTAAGCTTCGGTGTTTATCTTTATCCACTCATAGAGAGAGTTTCCTACTTACAAATCATTTATTGTAAAGAATCACAAGTCAGGGGACTTGGTGATTGGGTTCATTGATTACAACTTGTAAAGGGGAGTAAGTTCTAGTGAGAGAATTACTCTTGAGTGCAGAGTGTGTAATCAATTGTGATAGTGAAAATCCCGAGAGAGTCCGGGACCGGACGTAGGTCAAGAGATTGGACCGAACCAATATAATTCCTTTTGTCTTGCTATTCTTCTCTACTCCATAGTCTACTCTGTTTTAGTTTCGAAAAACAGAGCTTTTCTGGAAGAATTTTTAAAAATCCCCAATTCACCCCCCTCTTGGTGATTAAGCTCCACTTTCATTTGGTATCAGAGCAAGGTCTTCTCTGAAGAGATTAACATCTCGAGAAGGATCACTATGGAAGGTATTCTACCTGATGGAGCTTCAATCAACCGACCACCGGGATTCACCGGAGAGCACTACTCATTCTGGAAAGGCAAATTCAAAGTTTTTGTAATGGCATCGAGTTTGGTCTCTCGGAGAGTATTTGAAAGAGGAGACTATGTTCCATCAACTACTGAAGATGGAGTAAGAACTCCAAAGCTCGAAGAAGAATACGATGAGAATGACAAGAAGCTGGTCGTTCTTAACAGCAAGGCTATTCTTATGCTCCAAAGTGCCTTAAGTCAAAGTGAATACTTCGAAGTATGCACTTTAACTTCTGCAAAGGCCATGTGGGACACCTTGGAACTAGCTCATGAAGGAACCACCGGAGTTAAAGAAAATAGAGTCAACACTCTCATGACTGAGTACGATCTTCTTCGTATGAAGTCGGGGAATCAATTGGTGAGTTCCGACTTAGATTCACTCATCTCATCAATCAACTTGCTGCATTGGGAAAAGTCTATGGACAACCTGTTCAAGTCGAAAAAAATCTTGAACATTCTCAAAGAAGGAATGGGAAGCCAAGGTCACCGCTATCGAAGAAGCCCATGGCGCATCCATGGAATCTCGTAGCGCTTCTCTTTGGTAGCCTTGCTGAATATGAAGGAAAGATGAAGTTCGAAAGGGACTTGATGAAATCAACAACAAAAGCAAAGGAATAGCTCTCAAGGCAATCAAAGAAGCTAAAGAGATCGATGATGATGAAGAAGAAGAAGACGAAGAAAAAGAGCTAGGCATGATCGTTCGAAGATTCAAACAATTCTATCGAAAGGATCGGGCTACAAGAAATTTCACAAAGGTGGCTCCAAAGCCACGAAGCAAAAAGGCCAATTATCTCGCTACGAGTGTGAAAAGCCCGGCCATATCAAGTCCGAGTGCCCCACCAACAACAAGGACAAAGAAAAGAAGAAGTTCAATCGATTCAAAAAGAAAGCCTATGTCTCAAATTATTTGGGGAGATAGCTCATCTGATGAAGATGAAGCTGATGAGGAAGACAAAGCAAACATTTGCTTAGTTGCTGAAGAAGAAGAGCAACATAACAAAAATGATGAGGTATACGATTCAAAACCATCCTACGATGAATTGTTTGCTGAATACATTGTTGTTCAAACAGAATTTGAAAAACTTGCAGAAAAATATCTTGCTTTGAAAAAGAAGAATGTAACTCTTGAACTGCAAGTTGAAAAGCTTTCCCATCTTGAAAATGCTGTTTGTGAGGATTGTCTTGATCTAAAGAAAAAGAATTTACATCTTACAAAGGCACTTGAGAAATTCACTAGAGGTAGTGAAATGCTCAATGTCATCTTAAAAGAACAAAAATTTACAAATGACAGATCAAGAATCGGTTACAAACCAAGTTTTGATAAAAGGAAAGGGAAAAAGAAATTTGGAGAAAAGAATTATATGAAATACTTGTAAAAAATGTTCATTCTTCAAATCCTTTTGCACATTGCAATTATTGTAATCGAAAGGGTCATACCACTTCTTCCTGCTTTCATAAGAAGGAAGGAAAGAGTAAACCCATGGGAAACTATCAATGGGTGCCTAAGGGATCCTACAAGGTTCCTAAGACACATACTAACCCCAAAGGACCCAAGAAAAGATGGGTACCTAAGACTTGATCTCGCTTTGTCTTGCGGTTTTGTCTAAGAGCATCAAATCCCAACAAGTGGTACATTGATAGTGGATGCTCAAGACATATGACGGAGACCAATCCAAGTTTGCTTCAATCAAGCCCAAAGATGGTGGCAAGGTAACCTTTGGTGGCAACCAATTTGGAAAGATTCTTGGAATTGGTGAAATTGGCAACAATGAAGGACCACAAATCAAAGATGTCTACCTTGTTGAAGGACTTTGCCACAATCTCCTCAGTGTAAGCCAAAGCACTGATAAAGGTAACTTAGTTATCTTTGATTCTGAGGAATGCTTGATAGTAAGCAAGGATGCTCTCTCTTTAGAAAATATTAAATCAAAAGCTTTATTCAGATCTCCTAGAGATGGAAATTGTTATACACTTAATCTCTCTAGAAATGGCTCTGGTTCTGAAAAATGTTTTGTTAGTAATCTAGATGATAGTTGGCTATGGCACAAGCGATTAGCTCATGTCAATACGATCCAACTTGACAGATTACTCAAAAAGGATTTGGTCATTGGTATTCCAAAACTTCGATTTAAAAACGACATGGTTTGTGATGCACACAAAAAGGAAAACAAACCAAATCTTCCTTCAAATCTAAAAATGAAATTTCAACTAATAGACCTCTTCAACTACTTCATATGGATCTAGTTGGACCAAATAGAGTAAAAAGCCTTGGTGGCAATCTTTATACTTTGGTCATAGTTGATGATTTTTCTAGATTTGCTTGGACCATATTTCTGTCTTTAAAAGATGAAACATTTGATCAGTTTGTTGTTTTTGCCAAGAAGGTCCAAAACGAGAAAGGTCTCTCTATTTCAGGAATTCAAACTGATCATGGAGGAGAATTTGAGAACCATGCATTTGCCGAGTTCTGCGATAACATGGGAATTGATCACAACTTCTCAAATTTCGAGGACTCCTCAACAAAATGGAGTTGTGGAGAGAAAGAACCGAGTTCTTACCGAGATGGCAAGAGCTATGCTGAACGAAAACAACACTTCTCAAGTGTTCGGGCCGATGCAATGAGCACCGCTTGCTACATCTCAAATCGGGCATATCTCCGGAAGAAGTTGGGCAAAACCTCCTATGAATTGTACAAGGGAAGAAAACCAAATATGGCTCATCTACATGTGTTTGGATGCAAGTGTTTCATCCACAACAATGGTAAGGATAACTTGGGAAAGTTTGATCCCAAGGCGGATGAAGGTATATTTTTGGGTTATTCAAATAGAAGTAAGGCTTATAGAGTTTTCAATACTCGTACTCGAATTGTTGAAGAATCTATGCATGTTGTTTTCTGTGAATCCAAATCTGATAAATCCTTGGATGATGATGAGGAAAATGTTTTCAAAAATCAATTCTTTTCGAAAACTACTCCTGCATCTATTGAAAACCCTGAAAATGTTTTTGAGACTGATCCCCAAAATAATATTGAAAATTCTAATCAGCTCTCGGCCCCTAGAGCTTGGAAGTTCATAAGGAATTATCCTTTGGACCAAGTAATAGGTGATGTAAATCAAGGAGTAAGAACCGAAATAGCACTTTGAATGAAGTAATCTTTTCTGCATTTATATCTCATATTGAACCCTCTAAGATAGATGAAGCCCTTTCGATAATGATTGGGTGATAGCTATGCAAGAGGAGTTACACCAATTTGATAGAAATCAAGTTTGGGATTTGGTACCTAGGCCTAAAGACCATCCGGTCATTGGCACTAAATGGGTATTCAAGAACAAACGAGATGAGTCAGCAATCATTGTCCGTAACAAGGCAAGATTGGTTGCTAAAGGCTATAATCAAGAAGAAGGAATTGATTATGAAGAAACTTATGCTCCGTGGCAAGATTGGAAGCCATAAGAGTTCTTCTAGCCTTTGCTTGTGTCAAAGGATTCAAGCTCTATCAAATGGATGTAAAAAGTGCTTTTCTAAATGGTTTTATACAAGAGGAAGTTTATGTTGAACAACCTCCCGGTTTTCAAGATGATCATCATCCGCATGATGTTTATCGTCTCAAAAGGCATTATATGGTCTTAAGCAATCTCCTAGAGCTTGGTATGAGCGATTAAGCAAGTTCCTTCTTGATCAAGGATTTGTTAGAGGAAAAGCGAGATACAACTCTCTTCATAAAGAGTAATAAGCTTAGTGAAATTTTAATTGTTCAAATATATGTTGATGACATTATATTTGGTGCTTCTAATGATGCTTTGTGTGAAGATTTTGCTAAGAACATGCAGGGAGAGTTTGAGATGTCCATGATGGGAGAACTCAACTATTTCCTTGGTCTGCAAATCAAGCAAAGAAAAGATGGAATCTTCATATCTCGCATCCAAGTATCTCAATGATCTCAAAGAAGTTTGGGATGGACCAATGCAATGGAGCCGACACTCCAATGAGTTCAACCACCTCTTTGGATCTTGATGAAAAGGGCAAGGACTTCAACATAACAAGATATAGAGGAATGATTGGATCATTGCTCTATCTCACGGCAAGTCGCCCGGACATCCAATTCGGTGTGGGCATGTGTGCAAGGTTTCGATGCCGCCCAAGGAGTCTCATGCTGAAAATGTTAAGAGGATATTCGGATATCTTGCGGATACAAAGACCCTTGGATTGTGGTTTCCTAAAGGTCAACCTCGAACATTTGGTAGCATATTCGATTCAGACCATGATGGGTATAAGACTGATCGAAAAAGCACAAGTGGCCAATGTGAGTTTCTTGGTGGTTCACTTGTGTCATGGTTCGACAAGAAGCAAACCAAATGTGGCCGTGTCTTCTACGAAGCCGAATATGTGGTCGCCTCAAGTTGCCGTGCTCAAGTCCTATGGCTCAAGCAACAACTATCTGATTTGGGAATCAACCCGGAGGAGATCCCAATATTGTGTGACAACACAAGCACAATAAGCTTGGCCAAGAATCCAGTTCAACATACTCGAACCAAGCATATTGATGTGAGGCATCATTTCATAAGGGACCATGTTCAGAAGAAAGATGTCAAAGTCATGTTCATTCCAACTCATCTTCAACTTGCTAACATCTTCACCAAACCATTGGCTAAGGAGCAATTCAATTTCATAAGAAGAGAATTGGGAATGGTAAATCCCAATGAGCTGTAAGCATTTCTTACTCAATGTTAGTTATTGTTTTGATGATTGAGACTTACTAATTTAAGCATCGAATATCTAGTTATGTCTTATGCGAGTTACTAAAAAATCTGAGCATTGTCAAGTCGAGGAGTGAAAACTCGAGTTTTGAGATCAAAACTCGAGTTTTGGTCTTGATATGTCGTGGTCGAGAAAAGCTAAGAATTTTGAAGAAAATGAAAACTTGAGTTTTCAGATGAAAACTCGAGTTTTGGCCACGGAAGTTCAAAGGTTCACATTACACCTTTGACATCCAGGTTAGTTATCAATTGTTTATCAAAACTCGAGTTTTGTAATAAAACCTCGAGTTTTATCAGGCTTATATATGGGTCACTGTTTAAGTTCTTTGAAACTCGACCTAAAACTCAAGTTTCAACTTAGGGTTTCTCTCATATCTCTGATTCTCTAATCTATCGACCCAAACCCTTTCTCAAATTCTCCCATGGCCTCGAAATCAAACTCCCATGAAAATCACGACTCTGATTCAAGCAACGAAAGCTCCAAATCATGGTCACCACCTCCTCCTCCTCCACCTCAACGACCCGTGAGGGCGAAGACGATCCCCAAACGTCTTCACCTTGGAGTAGATCGAGCAATCGAGGAATCGGCAAGGAAATTCCTTCCTCCGATTCGCCTATTTCAAAGGGCAAGACGAAAGCTCCCGCTGGTTCCTCCAAATCAAAGGGTGTGTCGTTCCAAGAACCTCCAAAGTCGCCATCCCGGGAAAAGAAAGGTACACGAACCAAGGGAAAAAGGGAAGAAGGTGTCTCAAGATCCTCAACCCGTGAAAAAGAAGGCTACAAAGCCTGCAAGGACGAAAAGAGCCTCTGTATCTCAACCATCATCAAAGGGTCAATCCTCTTCCAAGGCTCCTTCATCGTCTCAACATCAGCAGGAAGAAGGAGATTCTGGAGTCATGGCCAATGCAATATCAGACATCTATCAACATTTCTCTCCACCTCAAGGTTTTAGAATCATTTCTGATGGCCTTACTATTGAACAAAATAACAAGTTTAAAGAACAATACATGAAAAGATAATTTTGTCCAAGTAGTAGCCGTAACGCTTGAGGACTTTCACAAGGAGTGTCATCCTGATTTGTCTCCCGGTTAAAGCCTTATGAGTCTTTCATTTCTATATCTCGCCCTTTTGCTACCAATCTTGTTAGACTGTTTTACTTTAACATGGAGTATGATAGTATCCCGGATTCGATGTTGACCTAGTTGAGGAACGAATCACCACTTCATTAGGGTGTCAAATTCACTCTGTCACCTCAATCCTAAACTCTATTTTGAAGATAGACAATCCACCTCCTATTCCCGACATTAATTATAGCAATCGGAGATATTTGAAGCTCTCGGACCCAATGAGCCTTTTCCTCAAGACCAACATCATATGCTCTCTTTTAATCCTGGTTCTATGTCTAATACAAATAGAGTGTTGTGGTATATCTATTCTCGCAATTTCATTCAGAAAGGTGGTAATTACACCCACTTTGCTCAAAAAGATTACCCACTCTTCACTGCCTTTGTTAAAAAGGTGCCATTTAATCTTGGTCACTGGATCTTCCAGGAGAAGACCAAGTTCAAGTTCTCTCGAAGGAGGCTCTCGCACATACCTTTTCCTTCTTTGATCTCAGTCATCCTATTCTATCACAAGATTTGGTATGTTGGTGCTGTCAGTACACTCAAGCACACTCCATTCTTTGGGAAAGCTCAGTTGAACTTGATGCACATCACCTTTGAAGCTGAAGGATCTGGGCAATCTCATGCACCTTCAAGGTCCCAGCTTAGAGCATCACAAGCTAGAGCACACTCTCAAGCTCAGGAAGCTCAATCTGCACCCACAGACTTCTCGCCCTTCCTACCTGCATATTTTGAATCCAAAGTGCAAAGTATTGTGGACAAAGCAATTGCTTCCTTGTCAATCAGCCGGAGTTCAAAATTGGTAAGTTGGTGGGCAAGTCGGAAGGAGGAAACCATGAAATGGTGGATGCTCAGGAGGAAATGAAGGTTCAGATTGAAGGAGTCTCTGGACAGACTATTGAAATTAAGGACAAAGTTGAGGATTTGGATGCCAAGCTTTCCACTCAGCTAGTTTCCAATATGGACCTCAGTGACAAAGTAAATAAGATAATGCAAAGCACTTGCACATTGGACTCTCTTCCACTTTTGGAGCCACTTCGCCGGTCCTAGCACCTTTGGTCCTGCTTCTGGTTCCTCATCTCCTTCCTTCACCTTCACAAGTCCCCAGATTCCCACCTCTTCACCACATCCATCCACTCCAATTTTCTCCTCACATGTTCCAGCATCTACCCCAACAACTGAACCTTTTCATCTTGATCCATCTCCAGATACCCCAGTAACTGAACCCTTTCTTGATCCATCTCCACCTACATCATCCACTGAGATTCTCCATCATACCTCACCTCCTCCCACTCCCATCCTCATTCTCCATGAATCCTCTATCTCAGCTCCACCCTCATTTGAAGATGACAAAGGGGGAGAGAAAAGCCAAGACAAAAGTTAGAATTTGAGTTTTTGGCTAGTTTTGGAGCATTTAAGATTTAAGTAGTTTAATGAACTTATTATGTCTTTTTGTATCTTATTCTGTCATCTTGTATTTCAGTTTGCTCATGTGCTAACTTAATCCACTGAAATGAGATACAACTTGTGGTTTCTATGCTTTCTAAAAACTTCTGTTGCTTATCTTTGTCATTTATGTGTTACTCAACTTCTGCCATTTGCAAACTTGTATTTTAAAATACCCTGAAACTTTCAAGTCACTGTGATTTGCAAAGTTCATTTCAAAAATAAAAAACTCAGTTCAAATTCTAAAAGATGTTTGTTTACAAATATTGTCATCATCAAAAAGGGGGAGAATGTTAGTTCTCTAAGGTTTTTGATGATTACTAACACTTGCAAACAAAGCATAAAGTTTTTCTTTGATAAGTTGGAAAACATGTTATCAAAGGAAAACTCGAGTTTTGGTTACAAAACTCGAGTTTTGATCTTACGAGAGAAGAACTTAATTTACCGAACTAAGCAAAAACGCCAGTTTTCAGAGAAAACTCAAGTTTTCACTATACTGGGACTTCTCAATATTTTTGGAAAAGACAAAACTCCAGTTTTAATTGAAAACTCGAGTTTTGGACTTACAGAGAGTCCCCTAAGATTTTGAACTTGGAAAACCTCCAGTTTTGGCTAAAACCTCCAGATTTTCATTTTAACTTGAAATTCTCAAAGTTTTCACTCAATTTGTGAAAACTCGAGTTTTGCATCAAAACTCGAGTTTTGAGTTGGCGAGAAGATTCGGTTTTACGTCCGATTTTCAAAACCTCCGGTTTTTGTGAAAACCTCCAGTTTTGAGTTTAGCAAAGTTTTCTCAAAGTTTTCACAAGAAAGTGAAAACTCGAGTTTTGATTTCAAAACTCGAGTTTTGCTCGACAGAAAGTCTTTGTATTTTCGCATTTGAAAACCGCGTTTCATCCAAAAACCTCCAGTTTTTGACTTGGCGCCGTTTCTTCTAAGTTTTCATATTTAAATGAAAACTCGAGTTTTGAGATCAAAACTCGAGTTTTGGCCAAACAAAAGATTGATGTATTTCATTATTTGAAAACCTCCGATTATGGAAGAAAACCTTTAGTTTTGATGTTTTGGACTTAAAACGTTTTTACACACCAAAGTCCAAAACTCGAGTTTTTCATTAGCAAGTTTGAAATTCAAAACTGATGAATTTGCGAAACCTTATGTTTGATCTTAATACTTCCAATTATCATTCATATATATTCCCAGCTATGTTTAACCACTTTGTTAGTAAGTTTCAACTTGCTTAAACAAGATTAAATAAGGACGAAGGCAAAAAGCAAAAAGCATGTCGAACATTAAATGCTACACCCGAAAGTTGCATACTTTTGGGTAATCCGTCTCGCACACGCTTGCAAAGTATTAAATAATGTTTTCTTCATCAAGCAACTGTTCTACCAACGGATTAATTTGCGAGAAGTCAACTCGAACTTCGCACAACTGGATTAAAGTGAAGATTAGTGAGAGAAGACACCATAATCGCCTGTGACAACAGCTAGATTAACACTTCAACGGATATATGGAGTTGGCAACGGTCATTTAATGCCTTCTCGCATAAATAGAAGAGCATTCAATTCCTCTCAACAACTAAGACCTCGAAAGCGAAAATCATTAAAGCCTTCATCTACTCTTGAGTCTTTCTCGTACTAAGTATCCGTTGATACATTTAAGCTTCAAAGTTTATCTTTATCCACTCTTAGAGAGAGTTTCCTACTTACAAATCATTTATTGTAAAGAATCACAAGTCGGGGGACTTGGTGATTGGGTTCATTGATTACAACTTGTAAGGGGGAGTAAGTTCTAGTGAGAGAATTACTCTTGAGTGCGAGTGTGTAATCAATTGTGATAGTGAAAATCCCGGAGAGTCCGGGACCGGACGTAGGTCAAGAGATTGGACCGAATCAATATAATTCCTTGTGTCTTGCTATTCTTCTCTACTCCATAGTCTACTCTGTTTTAGTTTCGAAAAACAGAGCTTTTCTGGAAGAATTTTTAAAAATCCCCAATTCACCCCCCTCTTGGTGATTAAGCTCCACTTTCAAAGAGGTTTTGAGCCCCTATTTATATTAAAATTTCCAAGCTCACGAGAAACCTATCACACCCAAACACTTTGCTCCCTATCCATTGGATCAAACCCAGTTTATCAAGCTTAATCCTCACCCTTCATTGTTGTTAGAAAAATCTAAACACAATTGAAGATCTTTTATTTTAAATTGCATGTGCTCTTATAAGCCAAATATCTTGATTATTATATAATAAATCCTCTCTGATCTCTCCATGTGTATGCGCCATTTATGTTGACTTTTCACTACTTTAAAAAAATACTTTTAACGTCCGTTTTTAAGACCATTAGACGACTGTTTTCAACGGTTGTTAAATGGAGTGTCGTTGAAAGTTTATAACATACAAAGACTGTTTTAAAAAAATAGTCGTTGAATTTCAACGACTGTTATTTAAATAGCAGTCTTTGTATATCTGCAAACCCACATGCTAGGTAGTCCATAGAACCATCTAAAACACAATATAAGGTGCAATTTGAACAAGGTAAAGCCTCATGAGAAAAAGAATGGATTGAAAATGGACGAGAAACAACACTATTCAAGATTTGACGCAAGAAATAGAGCGTTTTATATCCAACGAAGCACAAAATAAGAAGGAAAAAAAGCACCTCAAGTCTTAACTGAATGAAATAGAAGACAAATAAAAGAAAGCACAAAGAAATAGAGAAGAAAAACACTACAATGAACTATCCATTCAAAATTTTCAACAAAAGAAAGCACCAAGAAGTAGAGCTTCGGTATCCTCATCATCGCCTGTGGGGGGCTTCCTCCTCTTCACGGTGCTCGGGATCGTTTCTCAACATATTGTTTAATGAGAGGGGGGAGAGAGAGAGAGAGAGAGAGAGACGTAGATCTGCAACCGAGATCTTTAACCCGCGGAAAACAATAGATCAGGAGGGCAGCGGCACATGCTCGTAGTTCATGACAGAGGACGAGTCGGAGTCGGAGTCACTCACACCGCGATAGAAAACTTCCTTCGTGGCGAGGGTAAGGCCGTTGGGTGCGACGAAGGAGATGGGTAGGTCTCGAGACTCTTATTGAAAGGTTGCGTTCAGGACAGATTGGAGGAAGATGTTCTGCACTGTTGGGTTTTGAAGAGAAAACTTTATATTTTTAGGAAAGAGAGGGAACAATAAAATGTCGAAGGCGTGTAATACCCGACAATTTTAAATATACTATTTTGATAAAAATACATATTAAGAATAGGAGAGTATATTGTCTCTAAATTGTGTAATTTATTTATTATAATTCTTGGGCAATTTTTCTTTGAATTTTAATAAGCCAAAGACCAAATTTTCTAATTTCATTTAGGGATAATAAAATACCTTATAATTTCCATATTGCAACATAGTTCATATTTAATCACAAAGAGCCATAAAATGTTATGAAAACACTTAAATCAATTAAAGGAAATTAACAAACAATTCATGGACAATTAAATTTACATTAATTAAAATAATTAATTAATTTCTCATAATTAATTAAAAGGCAATTAAAAAGCATCAATTAGGGATATTCTAACTTGATTAAAAATCAATGGCCAATAAGGATTCAGGATTAGCATTAAATGAGTTTTAAAGATCCTAATCAATTAGGGAACCATTCACATTTTAACAATTATACCTAATAACATCTAAGACATGACATTAAGGAGACTAATTAGGATTAAAATATCATCTTCTAAGTTAATTAAGGGGGGTGAAATTCATTATAATTATAGAAGAGAGAGGAAAAATAGTTTAATAATCAAGATATTATGAAGATAGGGGCACATGTGATATAAGATAAAGATCTTCAATAGTAAAAAGATTTTTCTTACATAAATAGAGGGTCAAGATTAAATCTAATAAAGCTAAATCTAATGGCCTTAATTAATCACACAAATTAAGCTTAATCCTTGTAATAATTTATGGATCAATGGGAGGCTTTGAACATGGGATATTTTGAGACAAAGAAACACAAAAAGCAAGAGGCAAGGGGGGGACAGCTTTACATGGCTTGGAGGGGAAGAATGAAGTTGTAAAAATCTAGATATTATTTTGAATCAAACACATGGTGTAATTAAAGTCAACAAAATGGAAGAGGATAAGATTTTGAGAAAAGAAAGAAGATAAGAGAAGGGGAGGGCGTGTGGCTTGTGGGAAAATCGATGGGATTTGTTTTACATTATATAAATCATGTTATTGGCAATTAAAGGAAAAAACATATTTAATAATTAAAATGAAAGGATGTCGGAAGCATATAATGATCAATTCATTTTGTTAAATTGAAATGTACAATAATGGTTTGAGTTAAATGGCATGTCGGATGCCTTTCAAAGGAAGAGATTTAGTTTCAAAAAGTGCTAATTGATCCAATGGTTTGGAATCATGGAAATTCACTATAAATAGAGACCTTGGGTTCCATCATTCTTCACACCAAAATCAAGTAACAATCAATATAGAGAGAGTAAGAGTGAGTGAGGAGTATCTTGAAGGAGTTGAAGCAATAGAAAGGTAAGTTCTTAGAGTTTTATCTTTTAAATTCATAGATAGTTTATGCTTTGATCTTAAATCTTAAAGAGAAATTTTATTTTCATGTTTTCATGGTTAAAAATGGCTCTATTTCAAAAAATTGATAGAAAATATGTTAGGTCAAAATTTTTGGAAGTTGAAAATCAAAGTAGCGAAGTTACGCGAAAATTGTTCGGTTAGAAATTTCTCTTAAGATATTATTTATAAGGTAATAATGCGGTGATACTATTATAGGCTATCCGAGAACACGTACGATAGACGTACCGCTATCCGAACGGACTAAGGTACGGACGCGTACTGTAACATTAACTCTGATGCTTATTGTATGCTTATATGTGATAGATGATTTCATAGGGTCATGGACAGGACTATGTCTTGGATCATGTACCGTGGCTAAGACTTTGTCTTAGGTTACTGTTTATGCATTCAGCTTTATACGGGTTATAGTCTTGATAATGCCGTTGAGTTTTCCTAGCGATGAGGACACGAGGAGCTTTCGTTGCACTGGTTAGTGCAGACGTAGATAACCTTACATATGCTGTTGTGCTATGTACTGTTATTGTGACGAATCTTACATTTGCTATATGCTTATGTGTTGATTGTTGTTGTAATGTCATGAATATCTGTCATACATATATTGTTTACATGAGCATGAGGTTAACCGTTACCTAAGGTCCGATGGGCATTGGACCTCAGCTCTTACCATAGCTTCAGGGTCTGGAGGATAAAGGACCGAAGACAAGGGTAAGCAGCACGCGTGAGGACTCGGCTGGAGCCTCTTCTTGGAGATGTACTTACATAGCTAGAAATTTTGAATACTCGGATTAATGTATCGCTACTATAACAGATACGCCACAGAAAATATTGTACCACAGACTTATCAGTTACTCACTCTTTTAAATTGCTTTGATGCTCTACTCTGATGATAAATATTTTATTCCGCTTTTGAAAAATGGGGTGTTACAAGGCGCAAGATTGAAGTTGAAATATCTAGAGAAATCTGGAAGGGAGGGAACAATAAAATGTCGAAGGCGCGAGATTGAAGTTGAAATATCTAAAAAATTTGAGTTTCAATGACTGGTTTTGAAAAACCAGTCGTTGTATCAAAACATTTAACGTCCGTTTTTAAAAATGGACTTTAAAAGTAAGGAAAAAATTACAATAGTGCCACCGCCTAAATATTTAACGTCTGTTTTTAAAAAATGGACGTTAAAAATAAGGAAAAAATTACAACAGTTGTTAGACCTGGCTATCACCCAAGAGAGGGGGTGAGTTGGGTGTCTGATAAAACTTTAGATAACTTTGAAAATCTTTTCACAACTTACTGAAAGTAGTTTGTATGACAGTAATGATTTATAAAGTGATAGTGAGTCATTCAAACATATATGCTAGAAATATAAGAGTTTAGGGAAGAGAATATGCAAACTATGATTTATCTTGGTTCGGCCCAATCCTTGAACTACGTCCAGTCCCCAAGCTCTACTTGAGATCTTCAATCCACTATCGTCTTGTTTAATTTGGGCACAAGAGAAACCTTTACAATCCCATAAGTTAACCCAGGCACTTGTGAAGCCAAATCTCTCACCAAGATACTCCCCCTTACACACCGTAAAGTTACAATCTGTTTCCCACTCAAGATCACTCAATCTTGAGTAACTCTCAAATAAAATGATTAACAATTAATCTTCCCTTTCAGAAGTGAATAAGATAAATACTGAAGTATATTACAAATAATCTCACTTTCTAAGGTAAACTATATGATCATAGAGATAATCAGAGAGTAAGTGATATAGATGTTAGAGTATTGGCATTTTGACAATGAAACAATAATCTCGTGTCACTCTGTCTATTTTGAATGCTTCTCCTTTTATAGTTAATGAAGAGCATTGAGCAATTCTTTCAGATTTGAATATGACCGTTGTAAGTATATATGACTGTTGGAAAATATTACCGTTGGAGCTTCTGATGTAATCATCTGCTTTTTGTAATTTGATGTTAATCCTTCATTTGATCATCTGAAACTTATACACAAATGATATAAATAATGTTAAGAAGTAGTATAAGTTCTTTTGGTACTCATCCGGATGTTCTTGATGAGAATCCAAGATTTCAGACACGGTGAGTTTGAGCTGTACACTTGAAAGATGCCTCTTACTCGAGTTACAACTTGTTGACTCGAGTTAGGCTTTACTCCAGATGCTATCTGTCTCGTCTTGACTCGAGTTAATCATGCCTTGACTCGAGTTACGCCTTTGATCCAAACTCGCTCTGCTATCTGTGTGACTTATACTTGAGTTACCAACATCGTGACTTGAGTTAAGATCTCCTCAAAATTGGTTGCTTCTAAATTCTATGAAACACTTGTTGAGTCTAGATTCATATGGAATTGGTTTTACTTCATTTGGTTGAGTTATGTGAGCTACATCCAAGAAATTGAGCCTATGCTTTGAAATGAATCTAGAATTTCGAGTGTCAAATTTCGAGGGCCATATCTTCTTGGTTTGAACTTCTTTTTGGTTGGTTCAACTCTTGATGAAACTCATTTTGAGTCTACTTTCATATGCCACCAATTTCCGCTCAATTGGATGTGTAAATGGTGAGATACACCCAAAATACCGAAGCTTGGTCTGCTGTGTGACATTAATTGATGTTCCAACTTGTGAAATTCATAGCTCTCTCATATGAACTCCTTTGGGCTTGAAACTTTGTCACCATGATGCATTGGGAGTCTAGTTTCATAAAAAAGTTGTTTCACCTCAATCTGATCTCTGGTTTGGGAGATATCATCAAATTACCAGACGTCGCCTGAGTGAAACGTTGAACAGGGATGAATAGAGTGGCTGGAATACACTGTAACTCGAGTCATTTAGTGATCGACTCGAGTTACCAGCCCACAGAGACGCTGAGAACACTTCTTGACTCGAGTTAATGATATCTTGATTCGAGTCAAATCATTCCACCACCAAATCACCGTAGAAAAGGGGTTAACTCAAGTTGCAACTTCTTGACTCAAGTTGGATCATCCCGAACCTTATATTTGCTTGTTTTAACTCGAATTGAGCCATTCTAACTTCCATTTGATCTTGGAGAATTCTAGTATCAATCTAGGAGCTTGAATAAAGATATCTTCATTCCATTCAACAAGTTCTTCCTAAAAGTGGAGCTTAATCACCAAGAGGGGGGTGAATTGGGGATTTTAAAATTCTTTTATGATTGCTCTGTTTTTCGACAATAAAACAGAGGTAAACAAAGTATAGGGAAGAAGAGCAAGACACAAGGAATTTATACTGGTTTGGTCCAACCTCTTAACCTACTTCCAAATCCCGCACTCTCAGGGATTTTCATTATCTCAATTGATTACACACTCGTAACTCAAGAGTAATTCTCTCACTAGAACTTACTCCCCTTACAAGTTGCAATCAAGGTCCCAATCTCCAAGTCCCCCGACTTGAGATTCTTACAATGAAATGATTCACAATAAATGAGCTCTCTCTAAGAGTAGATAAATATAAACACTGAAGATCAATGTATCAAAAGATACTTTACAAGTGAAAACTGAAAGAGTAGTTGGTAAACTTGAATGCAATTCGTTTTCAGCAAATGTGTTGTTAAGAAGAATTGAATGCAACTCTATTTATACTAAGAGAGCATTAAATGACCGTTGCAATCTCCATTATAACCGTTGGTGCATTAATCTAGCCATTAGAGGCACTTTGGTCTCTTCTTTCTACTCTTCAATTAATTCCTTTTGTGCGAGAGGATTAGTGTTGACTTTCCTTGTAATAGATCCGTTGGAATGTAGCTTACCGCTTTAGGAAAGCAAACATTAATCCCTTTGCAACGTGTGAAGAATGATGGTACAAAAGGATGCAAGTCTTCTGAACTTTGCATTTAATGTTATGACATCACCTTTTGCTTTTGTTCAAGTCTTCATTTAATATCTTCTAAATCATCTGAAACTCACTAACAAACCGATTAAACATAGTTAGGAATAGTAATGAGTGATGATAAGAAGTATTGGAGTCAATCGGAAGATTTCACAAATTAAATCGATTTGAATTTCAAACTCAAATGACACAAACTTGAGTTTGCTTATCAAAAACTCGGAGTTTGTCCTTTGTGCACTAATAGCAAAACTCGAGTTTCCATTTACTAACTCGAGTTTCCTTCTTCCGGAGGAACGTTGCGATTTGAGCTTTGGACCATATTTTTGAATAGGAGCAAAACTCGAGTTTCCATTTACAAACTCGAGTTTTGGACTATTGTTTTGAAAAATGAGTTTAAGTCCAAAACCTCAAAACTAGAGTTTCCATTGTTAACTCGGAGTTTTCAAAATCGTTAAAAAAGAGCAAAGCTCTCTGGTTGGCCAAAACTCGAGTTTCCAAAACTAAACTCGAGTTTTCATTTAAGTATGAAAACTCAGAACTTTATACCAAAATTAAAACTGGAGTTTTCAAAAACTGGATAAAACTTGAAAAACTCGTTAAGCGCAAACTCGAGTTTCCAAAACTAAACTCGAGTTTTCTCTAAAAATTGGAAAACTTAGAAAACTCTTGACAAACTGAAAACTGGAGTTTTCATATTAAAACTAGAGTTTGCATAGGTTGGAAACATTGGAGACTCTCGTATGACAAAAACTCGAGTTTCCATTTGGAAATTGGAGTTTTGTAATCTTCGAGAAATATTTAAAAGTCTCGCAAACGAAAACCGGAGTTTTCTATAAAAAGCTGAGTTTGTCTAAGTGTGAAAAACTTAGAGTACTTTTTGTAAGACCAAAACTCGAGTTTTCCTATGAAATTTGGAGTTTTGCTTAGTTCATTAAAATTGAGCTACTCTCTTGTCAAGTCAAAACTCAAGTTTCCAACCGAAACTTGAGTTTGCCTTTGACCGATAAGTTTTTCAACTTACCAAAGACAAACTTTAACTTGGGCTTACAATTGTCGGTTATCATCAAAACACACGAGAACTAACACTTCCTTCTTCAATCTCTCCTCTTCTTCTTGATTATTCCCAAAATTCCTTTGACAACTTCTTGCTTCCTTGACATTCTCAGCAAGTTCTTCTTTCTGAAATCTCTTATCTCCTTCTTGATTGTTACCCATAGCTCAACTCATTATTTCTTTTTCTTCTCTTGATCATTCTCCACAATTCAATTTAGGCTGATAAACATAGTAGTTAGTCAATGTAGGAGATAAATCTATCATACAGGCTTTTTGCTCTTAATAATGTCATCTATATAAGACATCATCAAAACTAATCATATCCAACAACAGTGCCACTTCTTCTCTTGATCATTCTCCACAATTCAATTTAGGCTGATAAACATAGTAGTTAGTCAATGTAGGAGATAAATCTATCATACAGGCTTTTTGCTCTTAATAATGTCATCTATATAAGACATCATCAAAACTAATCATATCCAACAACAGTGCCACCGCCTACGTTTTAACGTCTACATTTTTTAAAACAGACGTTAATTGGGGGTTGTTAAATTCTTATTTTGTAGTAGTGTTTGGGGATGAATATTTAAACTTTGATTAGCATCCTAATGAAGTGTTTATATGCCTTTCAACTGCAATTGCCATTGTAGGATTGGTTCATTAGTTAATCATGGTCATTAGTGTTTCACATAAGCTTAATCTTGTTTCACATTGGCCCTAAATTGTCAAAATAAGACAGCCCTCAATTGATGCTTTTAATTTGTCTCTAATTAAGTTGAAGTATTATACAACTTATTTTGATTAGTGTAAGTTTAATTGCCCATTAGTTTTTGCTAATTTCCTTTAACTTGCTTTAGTGTTTTCATAACATTTCTTGCCTCTTTTGGTCATAAATTAACCATCATTTTATATGCTAATTATATCACATTTTATGATCCCTAATCTTAGTCTTATATCTTGCCTTTTGTTAATTTAACTCAAAGTACAATTTATCTAAAATTATAATTAACAAATTACCATAATTTGAGACACATATTCACCTTCATTTTATACAATTTATTCATCTAAATATAATATTTATGATAAATAGAAATTTTAGGGCATTACACATAATAAATCGCAAAACTCTCCCTCTATCTCGTCAATCCTTCAACTTTATCACGTCGCTGTCTGATTGGAGAAATTATGTTCATTAATAAGGTTGGGGGCAATTGTAACACCCCATTTTTGTAAACATTTTCACAAATGCGTTTTGATCAAAGTTGAGCTTTGGAAGTATTCAAATTGAAGAGTAACGATAAACATTCACCGTAATGTATATGTTTGCTTTTATAGCGAGACAAAAATTTCGAACGATTAATAACGTTAAGTACATATCAAAAGAAATTTCTCTAGCCGGTCCTCATGCCTCGCTACTTACCCTTGTCTTCGATCCCGTTCACTCCGGATCCACGGCTATGTTAAGAGCCGAGATCCAATGCCCATCGGGACTCGGCAATTTAACCTCATGCTTATGTAAACAGTATATGTATGACAGATATCCATATCATTTATAGCAGTACAAAATCACATTTTCAAAACAAGTAACAATATGTAAGGCAATAACAAAACACGGCCTAGTATGCATGTTATCCCATCGCACTATTCACCGGTGCCACGATGTACCTGGTCGTGTCCTCGCTAGCTAGGAAAACTTAACGGTATTATTATATCCATAACCCGTATATATTTGAATGTATAAAGAACAATTTAAGACAGAGTCTTAGTATATGAACACAACTATCATATATAGGCATACAATAAGCATAAGAGTTAAGGTTACAATACGCGTCCGTACCTGGGTCGATATTATCGGTACGCTTGTCTTTGACGGTATAGTGAACAGTAATCCTATAATGGTAATATTGCTTTTATTAATTCATAAATATTGTTCCAAGAGATATTTTGGCTATGTATGACCATTTTACCCCTGGGTTAATTATTTTCTATTTTATTTCCTATAAATTTCGTAAAAAACATTGTTTGACAAAGCATATGGGCTGATTTTTCGCCTAACTTTGAAAAATCATAATTAATTCCACAGAACTCGGAACGAGGATCCGTAAAATTCTCGGAATCCTTAGGATGTATAATTTTAAGAAAAAATACTGGTTCTTGCCCATATTTTAAGAATAATTACCAGTTTTCACGTGTTCATCCTCTGCCCTGAAAATTTCCAGAAAACATAGCCCAACTTTGGGAATTGTTATCTTTTAGCACAGAACTCGAAATGATACAATCTAGGTATATTTGAAATTCCTTATATGTCTAATTTTACCATGAAGTTTCTCAGGATTTTAGAACATCATCTTCAACATAAGATACCAGCATTTTTACAACTGCTTTCAGAAATCGCTAACCGATAAATTTTCGCCAGAGCTTCGCTACTTTGATCATAATCTTCCAAAAATTTTGCTATAACATCTTCTTCATTAATTTTTCAAAATAAAACCATTTTTAACCATAAAAACATGATAACAAGAATATATTGGAAGATTAAAGATCAAAACAACATTTAAGCTATAAACTTAAAAGCTAGAGCTCAAGAACTTACCTAGAACTTTGCTCCTCCTTTCTCCAAGACTCCTCACTCTCACTTTCACTCTATATTCAGATGTTTCTTGCTTGTGATGGTGTGAAATTTATGAAGACCCAAGGCCTCTATTTATAGTAAAAGGCTATGGCATCTTTGGTAATTTTTCCAAACCTACTTCATCTTGTTTTTAAGCCATTGGATCAAGGTAAAAATTGAAGCTCCTCATCCTAGCCCTTAATCACTCAAAGTCGTGCCCCCCTCTCCTACGATCATCTTTTTTTCTCCTTCTTCAACAAGTTTCCTAACTTAGTCTACAAGTTTTTCCAACTTCCTCTATAAGTTTTTAATCTTCTACTTCCTTCCTAAGTTTTCAATCTTCTACTTCCTTCCTAAGTTTCTACAAACCCCCCCCCCCCTCTTCATTTTTTAATTTGTTTTATGTTTTAATTTTAGCCTATTGGACAATATTTTGAGCTCCATTATTGGTTCTTTTTAATTCACTTGTATTTTATTAATTAAAGCCCTTAATTTTATATTAAATCTTGGCTCTTCATTTGTGTAGAAAAATCCTACTTCTCTAATCTCAAAATCATGGCTTCATTAGAAGTCCCAATTAACACTTTAATCACTTTAAGATTAATCACAAAAGTTGAGAAAATGATTTTGGAGATAACCTAATCCAAGCTTAAAATATGCTCGTTCATAATAAATCCTTATATTTGATCTATGATCAAAGCTTCTCAAGATACAATTTATTTTCTATAGATTCTCATTTTGTGTTTTCATTCCTATTAAATCATCTTGAAAGAATCCTCTCATTGGTTAATTCTCTCTCCAGACACTTTATGATACTTAATTAAGGCCTTTTTAAATTAATTATTATTTAATTTCAAAAAGTAACATAAATATTTCAATTATTGCAAATTTAATTTCCCAATCATTGTTGATAATTTTCTCTAATTGATTTAGGCATTTTAATGACATTTAATTGCCTTTATGACATAATTAAGATTATACTTAATTATGATAATCTTAGGATATTTTATGATCCCTAATAGGATTTTAGAAAATTTAGCCTTTGGTTCTTCTAATTCTAGGGAAAATTGCCTAGAAATAAAATAATCATATACAATAATTTGAGACCACATATTCACCTATTTTAAATAGGTATTATTTATCAAAATATAATATTTAAGATAAATAATTATCCGGGTATTACATTTCTCCCCACGTTAAATAAAATTTCGCCCTCGAAATTTATTCTATTCGAACTAGACTACGAGCCATGAACTCCGGGTACTTCTTTGTCATGTCTTCTTACGTTTCCCAAGTCGCTTCGTTAGTTGATAAACCCTTCCAGACCACCTTCACCATCGGAATACTCCTGTGTCTGAGCCGCCTCTCTTGATGCTCAAGAATTCGCTCTGGCTCAACTTCGAAAGTATTATCATGTCGCAATTCGACGGTCTCATATTCTATGACATGATCATGGTCGGGTTGGTATTTCTTCAGTTGGGAAACATGGAAAACATCGTGAAGTTTACTCAGGTTTAGGGGTAAGGCTATTTGGTACACAACTGGTCCACGTTTTGCCAAGATTTCGAATTGTCCTATGTAACGAGGACTTAGCTTCCGCCTTTTCAGTGTTCTACCGACACCGAATCGGGGATATTTTTTAGAAATACATGTTCTCCGACATTGAATTCTAGAGGTCGTCTCCTTTTGTCGGCGTAACTCTTACATGTGTGTCTTGCTAGGAGTCTCTTTTTTATTAAAGCAATTTGTTCGGAGGTCTTGTCAACTATATCCGATCCGAGAAATTCTCGCTCAGATAGTTCCGTCCAGCATATAGGTGATTGACACTTTCACCCGTACAACGCTTCAAATGGTGCCATCTCGTATGCTTGCATGGTAGCCGTTGTTGTACGTGAATTCCCGCTAATGTGTGGTGTTGGTCCCAATGGCCCTTGAAGTCTAATACACACGCTCTAAGCATATCTTCGAGTGTTTGTATTGTTCTTTCAGTTTGACCATCGGCCGAGGGTGATAAGCTGAACTTGAATCTCGGTTTCGTTCCCAATGCTTCGTGCAAGCTTGCCAAAACGGATGTAAATCATGGATCACGATCAGAGACAATGCTCTTTGGCACACCATGGAGTCTCACGATTTCTTTGATATAAATCTCCGCCAAACGTTCTGGAGAATGATTGACGCTGATGGGGATAAAGTGTGATGACTTGATCAGTCGGTCTACAATTACCCAACTCGCCTACGTGGCCCGATGACAACTTAGTATAGATTAATGTGATTGGTATACATGTCGTTGATATGCGTGTGTTTTTTATTCTTGATATAATTATTTTTTTATATTTTTTAATCTTAATTATGTTAACGGAGAGAATTCAATTTAATCTAGCGATTGAGATTATACTTGTCGAAATTAAATAAAAGTAAGAAAATTTAGGGGGAATGACCAAGTGAGAACCATATTTATTAAGAAGGATCTTAAAAATTGCAATTATTTAAAAAGACAAATATCGAAAATTAAATTTAAAGACACAAAATTGCCCCTTATATTTTTTCTAACCATACAACTCGTGAAAATGATCAGACAAATATACAAAATCATTTGCGTGTTGCAAAATATTTAGCAACTGTTTTATAATAATTTGAAACATTTTGCTGCATATGCAGCCTTTTCAAAACATTAAAAAACAATATATTAGCGACGTTCTGTCATCAAATAGACTATCACTAATTAATTAGTAATTAAATGTTGTTGCCAAATCAATTTAACGGCGGAATTCATCGCTAAAAGTGAAGAAATACAAGATATACTAAAAAAAGCTATAACTTAAAACATCTCAAGATGTTCATGGAATAAAAATGATGACCGCGTGAAATTGGAAGTTCACAAAATTTGGGGTTAAGGTGCAAATTTAATAATGATGTTTTACTAAAGGTGAGCCTAACACAATAAAGTTTTGTTGGGTGCAAAATTATACATAAGCTTCTTCTTTTCTTTTCTTTTTTGGGTAAAAGAGAGGCACTAGGCCCTATATATAAATTGGGAACAAAAAGGGGATCAAGTCTCATACAATCAAGTGATAACACAGATCTCAAATCCGAGGACGTACATGCAAAACATCCGATTTGTAAAGTCCTCCTTAGCCATGGCATTAGCCAAGACATTTTGTGTACGAGGAGCATGTTGAACTTTGACCTCCCAGTTCCTACAGATTAAGTTTCTAATCTGTATAAAAACCATACTGCTGGTTGAAACATCACTGCCCTGCAAAATTTTCTCAACAACGGTCTTTGAATCAGATTCCACTAGGACTCTTCTAAATCCCTCATCCCATGCCAGACGTAAACCCAATAAAATTGCCCATTCCTCAGCTTCTTCAACTGTAGCATTACCCGGATAATGTGAAAAACCCAAAGAACCACTCGCCTTCCCGGTTTCGAACGATACCTCCACATCCGGCTTCCCGAGTATGTAATACCCTAATTTTCATAATTCATGTAAACATTGTATTTTGGTAAATAGATTAGCAAAATACAAAGGTGAATATGTGTCTCAAAGAAATATAGTATATTGACTATAGTTTTGTCCAAATTTCACTTTGGAATTAATTAACCAATGGTTGAATAATGAGACCACATATTAGGAGCTATAAAATCACATGAAATAATAACTATCTTAAATGCACAAAAAACAAGAAAAGAGAATAGGGAAATACTTAGTTTAATTGTTATCTATTAACAATTATCCTTAAGAAAATAAGCTTGCACTAATTAAGATTAGTTGCATAATTCTTCTAATTAATTAGAGACAAATTAAAAGCATCAAAAGAGGGCTGATTATATTTGAAAATAATTAAGCCAAAGTGAATGAAATAATACTTGTCTAAATAAGCACTAATTACCATGGATAAGTTAACAAATAAATTATGCAATGAGATATGTAATTAGTGCACCTATAAACACTTGATTAAGGGAATAAATTGAGCTTCTTAATAAGCCCCAAAGTTCATAAAAATGTGAAGCTGAATTGAGGAAGGAAGAGGTGATGATTTTAATTAATTAGACTTGAAAAGTCAAACTTTTCAACTAACCAATGGGAAGCTTGAACAATGGAATATTTTTTGCTAATTTAAAAGGGGTTTACACTTCTCATGTTGCATGAGAAGAAAAAAATTCCTACACACACATGAAATGGTGGGACCCACATCTTATATATATATATATATAAAACTCAAGCACGGAAATGGTGGGACCCACATCTTTTTTGTATCTATGACATGAAGATACACTTCTCCTACAACATGAGAAGTGTATTTCCCAATTTAAAAACACATTAAATGGTTATTGAGAGGAGTGATGTCGGCACTAAATGGAGGGGGAAGATGAAGTTTCATAAAGTGAGATTTAATCTAATGGTTTAAAGGAAAGACGAAACTTTGGATTACCTTGTAAATTACCACCTTAACCTTGGCATTTTTCCTATAAATAGCCATGAACTCCTCCTCATTTCTTCACACCAAACTCATATCAAAATGGTTGAGTTTAAGAGAAGAGTGAAATTCTTGGAGCAAGGAGAAGGAGTAAGAACTTCAAGGGTAAGTTCTCTAGTTCTTGAGTTTTAGCTTTTGGTTCTTGCTAAAATAGTAGTTTAATCTAGGAAATGATTAGGAAGATTCTTTTTCAGTTTTGGAAGTCTCCATTGCTTTTAAATGCAACATGGAGTGGAAAACATGTTAGGGAATAAGTTTTGAAATCAATGGATCAAGATTGTGAAAATTGTAGAATTTTCGGTTTTAAGTCCTATGCGAGAAAGAAAAATTGATGCTATTATTTTATATAGCAAATGAAGTCATTAAATCGTGAAATTTTACAAGGATAAAGTAGAAATGTAGGGATTTCTAAATATATAAAATACGTAATGTTTTGATATCTGGATAAGGAAATATGAATTTTTGAAGATAAGCCTTGTTTACTGGATTTAAATCATGTACGGTGTTTGAAAATGCAAAACCCGGGAATGATTGTTGATGTTCTAGCTTAGGAATTTTTTTCCTTGAAAATAGACATGTCAAGGGTCATGAGGAATTTTGCAGCACTTAAAACATTTTTTGTAAAATTAATTATGATTTTTCAAAGTTAGTGAAAAATCTGAGCAAAATGCGACACTACTACAAAAAAATGGATATTACTTCTCTAAAAGACGTCATTATTTTAAAAAGGAAGTAAAAAGTGAACGTAGTGGCATTCTTGTAAAATAAATACTGATATTCTCAAAATTTGGCGTCCTGAAATAATTTTTAGAACGTCTAAAATAATTTAAGGCGTCTACAATATTTTAAGGACGCCTAATTTAAACTTTTTTGCGCCAAAAATTAATGTTTTAGCGCCTTGGCGCCATTTGGCAAATTTTTTGGCGCCGGCTTAAAAGTTTGAGTAATAATTTTTTTTATTGGTGTCCTGATAGATGTTCAGGACGCCTTAATTTATTTTTTGGCGTCCTGATATTGTTTCACGACGCCTTAATAAATTTATTGGCGTCCCGAAATAATATCGGACGCCCCTAATTAAATTTTAAGGCGTCCCGATAGAACTTCGGATGCCTTAATAAAATTTAAGGCGTCCCGAATTCATATCAGGACGCCTAATTAAATTTTAAGGCGTCCTGATAGTGGTTCATGACGCTTTAATTACTTTTTGGCGTTTTGAATCACTTTTCAGGACGCCTTAATTGCCAAATAAAGCATTTTCAAACCCGCGCCTGCCTCCCACACTCTTAATTTCTCAGCTGAGCCTCCCTCAACCCTAAATTTATCTCCGTCTCACACTCGATTCACGCCCTTACCGTCTCCTCCCTCAACCCTAACTCTCGCGATGTCTGTTGTTCTCGTTCTTTGTTTCCGGCGACGCCCCCACCGTCTCCGACGCCCCCACCGTCTCCGACGCCCCCACCTCTCACATTGTGCGCCGTCTCCTCCGTCTTGCTGTCGTTCGCTCTTTCCAGCGTGTCCTCCACCGTCTCCGACAATCTCTAACGGTACTCCCCTTGCTTTCATGGTTCTTACTACAAAGACGAACACTTTAATATTTGTATTCCCTTGGTCTCCGACAATCTCACATGTTCTGCTTGTATCAAGTTACTCCATTATCTCGTGCTAATTTACAAATGAGTTTCTTTGTTGTAAGTCATGCGGACGGAATGGTTTAACCTTAGTACTGAGACCTAAATTTTTATGTAGGATGAGTAGAAGATGACAACGTTGGTTGTGAAATCTTTGTATAAATAACCATGAGATTCTGGAACTCAATTTTACCATATGATTTAAATGGTTATTGTTTATTATACTTGATCTAAGGAGGGGAAGGTTGATGTGGAATCTTGTCTTGGCAAATTCTCAGTGAATTATAGGCATAGCGAGAAAATGGACTAAAATAATGTTACGTTTTTATCGAGATGAATTGAAACTTGTTCAAATAGTTTAATAAATGTCTTGCGAGTTTGAGTATTAGAGCCATCTTTGGATCGAGTTTAACAAAATTGCCGGTTCTAAGAAGCTAAAGTTTGATGCATATAGTGACTCTAGTTATTTCACTTGTTTTGTGCTAATTCTGCAATCATTTGTGCCAAAGTAACAAATTTTGAAGTTGGGATTTGATGTGTGTGCCTTGAAATTTCTAGAGATGCATTCAAACCTACATTCATGGATGAGACTATAGTTTTTTTGCTTTTAATATTTAGCCATCTGTACTTCTAGTTTTAGGATCGAGATAGATTTTTATATACAAAACACCGGTACTCTTGCATATTTTGTGCACCAGAATCTTGGTAACATACTACTTCTTTCCCTTGATAAGATATTTAATTGGCTTTAACCTCTTGCAGCCTGAAGGAGCAGCCTATATTAATTTTTCTCAGAAAGTCTGCATTGGCCTTGGTATGCATATTTGTAGTTACTAGTACTTTTATGTGAGTATCGAATTCTCCATAATGTTAAATTACCAATTGATGGCGATCAAGTATTGTCACTCTGTAAGTATATTTGTTTTTAACCTTAGTAAGAAAAGTAGTAATAATGAGGGATTGAGGCTAAGTAGAATAACTGAAATGGATTGTTTTTATAGGTATCTTCATTTTGTTCAATTGCATGAGTGATCTCCTTGAGGGACACATATCATTGAAGTGTGTGTATTTTAGGAATATTCTCCTTCGTTTAATATCAATTTATATTTGCCATTTTGTTTTCCTTACTCTTGCTCATTTTGATCAGCATTACTATTCCCAATGCCATTCTGATTTGTGAAAATTCAAATCTTGCTTTGTGCCTTTTCCGTTGGGTGAAGGTTGAAGCCTTCTTTTACTGTAGGTAATTGAGTTACGTGTAAGCATTTGTTTAAAAATTTCATTCATATTTTTTCTTATTTGTGCTCTCAAATAATTACGTGTTTCTCATGGCTTTTTTCCACTTAGCTTATTCTTTCTCGTTTACGTTTTTCTCAATCATTCTCTCCCTCACTCACCTCTCCACAAATAAAGGTATATTTAAAAACATACATTTATTGCAATAACTAATTTTAACCAACTTTTTGGTTATACATATATAGAACCAAAGCAACACTTTAAAGGTTCAAAATCAACCACTGTCCAACCTTTTTGTTGCGATCCGTTCACGCAATGCGGAATAAAAAAACTTACGAATCCCAAAGAAGATCTATCAACGGCGTTTAAATCAAGGTTCGTTAGAAAACCGTTACCTATGTGTAACATCCGTTTTCAAAAGTATATATTTTTTTCATCGGTAGAGCATCGGAGCAATTGAGTAACCGATACATTTATTCAAATTAGTAAGTCCGGCCGATTCTGACGGTACATTGACCGAGAGTTTTCAAAATGAATAACACCGAAGAAAGTCTTGATCGGGACTCTGTCGGCTCGCCTTTCTCCTCGGTCCTCGGTTCTTGAACCTACGCTATGATAAGAAATGAGATCCAATTACAATTTGGATCTCGGTAACTGATTAACCTCATGCTTAAATACGACTACATATACACGATACAAAGAATCAATACAGTCCATAACGGATGTATGATTAAAAATACATAACCACGTATGTAAGATAATAACCACGTATGTAACATAACCACGTATGATACAGCAATAATAACCTCGTATGACATAACCACGTATGTGACATAACCGTGTATATAACATAACCACGTATGCTACAACAACAAGCAACAACAAACATATATAATCATACAATAACCCGTGAGTTAGTGTTACGACGCGAACGTACATACATGCGACAACACATATACGCATATAATAAGCATTAGAGTTAGTGTTACAAGATGCGAACGTACCTTTTGGCGTACAACGGAACTTTTACGAAAAAAAGAATTTCAATGGGGAAAAACGGCGGTGTGACGGCGGACAACAAATGCGGCTCGACAGCGGATCACGATTATCTCAGATATCCTATAAGGATAATATTTAACAACTTTTAGCAGCATAACCAGGCAATTTAGGCACAAATTACCATTTTGCCCCGAACCCCTAATCCCGGCGAATTTCGCGAGCTTATTTATTTCGCTCTATCTCTCTAGAATTTTGACGGATCTTTTCCCTAATCATATTTTCGAAATATATATCATATTTACCCCTAAATATGATATCTAGACTATCTTGAAAAATTAAAGATAAATCTAACGTTCCTACTATATCTATCTCTGAAAAGAACTACCGAAACTAAAGACCTGGGACCGAAGAACTTACCCGAGACTTTGCTCGACTTTCCGTAGCTTCTCTCTCTAACTTCTCTCTAAGAGGCAGATTTTTGAGTGTGAGAAATGAAGAAGAGGAGCTTGGTATTTATAGAAGAGACGGATGGCGAGCGGTAAATAATTGAACTTCATCTTGAAATATGAATGTAGGATCGCATTTTGAGGACAAACACTCTTGGCCATCCATGGTCAAGATCGAAATCTAAGAGCCCTAAAGTCAATGGATGAGTTGTCATCCATGATGGCTCTGCTTTATGGCCTCGGCAGATAAAGCTACCCGATCTAAGTGTCCGTTTCGCGTGATTTCACGAAACTCAAAAATCCGGGCGTGTAACTTTGAAGATCTTTCCATCCTCTTTCATATTATCTATTTGGATCCTCTTTTTGATCATATCAGTGTATTCTCCTAGTGCGTCGGAAGATATTCGAGACAACGCGTCGATTCTGAAATCGCCCGGATAGAACCAACACGGACAACAATTCACCGAATCGTAAACGTCCGTTGTTGCCTAACTTAATCTCGTGTTTAAAAAGACACAATTGTTTCTATAGGTTCTCCCACTTTTTCTATCTCGCTCACTCTGTCATCCGATCAACTTTTTCGTCTTATTTGAAATTAGGGTTTTCGGTTTGCGGAATCGACGTCTGGTAAATTCTTTCTTCGTGTAGAATTTCACTTGTACTTAATTTGATCGTCAGTCTGAAAATACTTTTACCTCTGGTTTTACTGTAGAATTTATTTCTAACTTTTCCCCTCGGTATTTATAAAATTTCCACCGCATTATATTATTATTTTATTCTAATTACCTTCACATTTATTTATTTTTTCTTTTATTTTTATTTATTTTTCTAAGCATAAAATATTTTATTAATTTTTTATTTTTATTTATTTAATAATTTCCATTTCTCCAATTAAAAATAATTATTTAAATTATTTTTAATTCATTTTTACTATACCTTAATTATCCCATTAATTACAGTTAGCCACTTACTAATTTTTGATAATTTTCTTAATTAGGATAAATCATTATCTCACAACTATTTTACTTACAATGGTATTTTTTATATCCCATGTAAAATATTAAAAATCATGGGGTCACTTATGATCCCAAAATAATACTTAATTTTGCCTCATTATTTTTTTCAAGGGAAATTATCCCAAAAATTCCTAAAATTAGAGACAACATACTTTCTAATTTTTAACAAATATTTAATTGCCTCCACAGGATTTATCATAATATTTTTAGGCCATTTAATGCCTCAAAAATACATTTTATGGATTTTAGCTCTTTATCTCTCCTAATTTCCATAGTAATTACCTTAGAAAATAAGATAATTATTACTTATTATTTGAAACCACATGTTCACCTATTTTCAATAGGTATTATCTATTGGAATATAATATTTGAGATAAATAATTATCCTGGGTATTACACTATGCGAAAGGTTGAGAGTTTCGTTCGATCCTGCAGTGCGTATCTCTTTTGCTCGTGCGTCTCGACCGTCGTACGTCTTGAACGTGGTGCCATCTCGTTCGATCAAACGAAGCAGACTTTTCGGAGTCTCCTCCCTCTATCGGTATCCACACCGACTCTTCCAATACGTACGCGGCGATAGCGCCGTCTCTTTGTGTCTCACTTTTTCTCTCTAGGATTTCTTTCACGGCTTGCCTCACTCATTTCAATACGACTAAAGCTCCATTATATAGAGTTTCTCAAACCCTAATTGGGCCGTATTAAAATATTCAAGATTAATCTAAATCAATCTTGGAAAAAAAGTTTGGATTAATATATTAATTAAATCATCCAGCAAGATCTAATCTAATCTATTCATTTAATCCAAATTAAAAACAATTAATTCCTATATTTTGATGATCACAATTCCTAGTGGATTGAATTAAGCATGATTAGATTTTTAGTAATCATGCCCGAGCAAAGATAGAACCTTGCTCGAGCAACAGGACTTCGGTGAAGGAAGAAGCAAGGTAAGACAATCATGCCCAAAGCAACCTTTCAAAAGCATCCGAAAGCATGACCTTGCCCGAGCAAGGTCATGAGTCTTGCCCGAGCAACGTCGGGGTCTCTAAAGGAAAAATAAAGTTCAAAGTGATCATGCCCAAGCAACGTGCGAAAGTATAGGAAAATGACCTTGCCCGAGTAAGGTCTCGCCAAATCTTGCCCGAGCAACATCATGGCAAGAGCAGAATAAACCCCGCTCAAGCAACCTCCCGAAAACGTCGGGAAGCACGATCTTGCCCGAGCAAGGTCATAGGTCTGCGAAAGCAACTTCGAGACAAAGCGATAATCTTCAAATTAAGGAAGCCTTGCCCAAGCAAAGTAAGCTTGCCGAGCATGTTGCCCGAGCAAAGACCAAAAGGCTTCCCGAGCATCATCAAGCCTTCACCTATATGTAGAGTCCTGCCCGAGCAAGAAAAATAGTTCGCTCGAGCAACATCAAGAAGAAACACTTAATTCCTTCACGAAGAAGAACTTGCCCGAGCATGAAGAAATGCTTGCCCAAGCATAATGCTCGAGCAAAGGGAAAAGTCTGCCCAAGCAGACTTACGTTCTCTTCCTAAAGTTGCCTCTGTCTGCAGTTTGCCCGAGCAAAAATATAAGCCCTCGAGCAACATCTAAAGAAGGTGATTTTTTTGCATATTGAAAAGCTTGCCCAAGCACATAAAACATCATGCAGAGCATCATGCCCATCAAGGAATTTTCCTTGCCCGAGCATCAACGAGAAGACATTTTGAACTTCATTTCAAGAAGCTCGCTGAAAGCAAGCCAATAAACTTGCCCGAGCAAAGTAGCCCCTGTTTTTGAAAACTTAATCAATAATTCTTCAAATCTTTACTTCTTGCTTATCACATCTGATTATTACTTATTGAGTTTACCAAATGGTTTTAACCGGTGTGTTGATAAGTTTCATTAATTAGACACAAATTACCCAGTGATTAGAATAAAGCATTGTGCTCAAAGCGAAGCATTAAATGAAGCTACCTAAACCAGAGCTAAATCGTTTTGACCGAAGTAAAGCCTCTCCGACATTCTCATTGCACATTAAATGCTATTAGACAACTGGATATGCAAAAGGAATGTAAGAGAATGTTTCCCCAACAAATTCCAGTTTGTGATATTCAAGCGGACGAAATTGAGACACAACGGTTCATCTATCTAACGGCTACCTTGATGAGTCACAACGGTTGATTCTTGATCTTCCTCAACGGTCATTAATGGTATTCACTATAAATAGGAGGAGCATTGAATTTGGATATCTACCAAACGCCGAGCAATTAATTTGATTCGGATTCATTCGCCGTTTCATCTCGTCTCATTAAATTACGAGTGTTCTTCGATGTTCATTATTATCTGCGTGAGGAGTCTTTTAAACACTTATTCATTTCATTCGGTGAGTTATACTTAAGGTTGAGGAACCTTAAGTGAGGGTGTACTAATTACAACTTGTAAGGGAGTGGGGCGACCATCCTTCCGTTTACGAGTGTGTAATTATTTGAAAGAGTAGTGGAATCCCAGTGTTACGGGAATTTGGACGTAGGTCGAGTGATTTGAGGCCCGAACCAAGTATAAATTGTTTTGTGTTCATCTTCTTCTCTTGTCTCATTCGTGTATTACGTATCATCGCGTGTGTTTCAAGAAGAATTTTTTAAATCACCTATTCACCCCCCTCTAGGTGATATTCCACCTTTAAAACTCAGTAATTTAATTTATCTTTATAAATTTAATACGAGATATGATATCTATCTATTTAATTAAATTTGAGATACTACATCTCAATTCAAATTAAATTAGATATATGATATCTTTATTAGAAAATTAAATCGAGATACAATATCTCTATTTGTTTTAAATATTTAATTTATCAAATAAATTAAATACAAAACAAATATTATATAATAATATCATCATTAAATAATAATATTATTAATTAATTTCAAATTATATATATATATATACTCATCCTAGAATAAATACAATATTCATTAAATCATAGACACATCTAAGATTCAATGAACGAGACCTATTGCTCGTGTTGTTGGGCTATTCTTGTGTGTGACCCTTCTCGGCCCACATGAGATTGGCGGTGAGGCGAATACGTACTTAGCCCACAGCCGCAAGCGGCCTCTAGCAAGACATTCGACTACCCGAATTCATATGGGGATTGATAATGCGATACAACCTATCATACAACCATGTCACGTCCCTTTTGTCACGCGATAATTTGGTCGAGGATGAGGCATGGATAATGTCAACTTCACATTCTTGACCATTACTTTTTCGATTCTCGAGTAGTCTAATAATTGAAATGGAAACTCGCTTTCCATCGTAGTATGGCCATACATTTCGAGACTCACTCATCGAGGGCCCAAGATTATCTCTACAAATGTGAGGGACAAATTTCATCTTGACCATTCACGTTCCTGTTTGCATGAAAACCATTGATCCCGATCCAAGCCTTTATCATCACCGGTCAAAGGTGACTTTTGACTAGGTCAAAGGTCAACGACTCATGTAGGAATCCATGATGATCTCGGGTCAAAGGGCATTGTGACGCGGTTATACATGAGAAAAGCTTATGACTTAATCCATGTTTTTTTCTCATAATGGGTTGGTCGACACCTTGTACTCTTACAAGTGCCTATGACTTTGATTTGTATCTCTATACTCATCAAAGTCATGCGGTCTTATGTCATCTTCGCTCCCAGCGTAGATGATCGACCGTGGACACCTAGGATAATCTATAAGATATATCCAAGGATACAGTTACCACTATAAACATGCAAATGAAATGATAACTAAAGGATAATACTTTAAATAACATAAACGTTCAAAGTACAATGACTTGCCACTGGGCATAATTTCCAACACCTTTCAATATCAATCAGCTTGAAAAGCTACAATTTATTAGGTCAGTGACTTTTTTTTTAACTTTCCTGCTTGTAATCATGTTCCTTTTGTGGTACAAATATTCCATCTCATATGTTAGTTTGAATAATTCTAATGTTTTCTTTATTATTGTTGTCTTTAGGTTGAATAGAGCAAATAAATTTCAAGCATCGAATTTAAATTTGAGGTAATTATAGTTAAATATTGTTGTTTTTTTGTTGATGTGCATTGAATTAGGAAAACTTTGTAGTTTGAATCATGATGCTTAGAAGTCCACAATTTATAGTTTATGACTTAGACAACTTAGCTATATGTTTATATTTTGTAATGATGAAATTGATGCATTTAATAGATGATATTGTTATGAATTGCCTTAGTTAGTAAGTTTTTTGTTAAATTAAGCTGAAATTGTTTGTTGTTGAAATTTAGGGATGTCTTCCTTTTAAGGGGAAATGTTTGCCCGAATTTTTTAAAATATAGAGAAAAAAGCATGTCGTTTATGTTTTTTTGTTATAAACTTGAGTGTTGTTGGAAATGTCTTAGGTGGTATTAAAATGGGGCATAGTTGGATGAATGCTTTGAGAACTATTGAAGAATATGAGAATGGGGTAGAAGAGTTTATTGAATTTGCTAGAAGGAATGTGGCTACAAAAAATGGGATGTATTATTGTCCATGTGTTAATTGTTTAAATGGGGTTCGACGGGATATTGCTGATATAAGGGATCACCTAATTTGTGATGGAATAAACCTTCGATACAAACGTGGATATGACATGGTGAGGTAACTACCAAATTTTGTGCGTCCCCCACGAAAATGAAGTTGAGGTAAATGACGATGCAATGGAGAGAATGATTCATGATGTTGAGGTTGAATCTTTTGCTCGACCGCATGAATATGATAGCGTGCGGAGGACAACCTTGCACTCTTTATTTGGATGTCCCTTGCCTAGCGTATTATTGCCGATGCCCTTATTTACACAAATCACACCACCCACCATAATATTGAAATTCCACAAGACCTACATAGTGTATCGTGAAATGTGTTTGAGAGGGAGAAGGAAAAGCAGACATCCCGATTGATGATGACGTGTTCCCGTTTAGGCCGAGACCATAGGATCGTTCATCCTTGGCCGAGTCATCTTATTCGGGCGGGACGACACCTCCAATGGTAAGAAATACATTACTAGAACTTGCTTTTCATTGGTAACCCACTCATACTAATATGTGTTTATGTTTTCATAGAATGAACAAGAGGTGGGCAAATTTCCCTACCTAGCACAGCTGCGAAACATGTACAAGGACATCAACTATATCTCCTTCAAGATGTGTGCGGGCATTGGCAGCGGAGAAAAGACATATGACTTTACCGTTGACAAAAAGATCTGGAGGAATTTCGTATATGAAGGATTTAGATTTAGTCGTTCTTGAAGTTGGGATAATGTAAGTTTTCCCCTTTTTAATTATTGCATTGATCTTTTTTGTTTTCTATACTCAACAACGCCGTTGTTGATTTTATTTAATTTCGATCATAGTGTCTGCAATGACATATCGTCGTCCGGCGACGAATGAGTTTGTATGGATTCTTAAGTCCAATAAACACGACGTCGACTCGCAATAAGTTAACCAGAAGGACGCTTTATGTTGGTTATACAATTTCCAAGGACGACTTTCCTGTTTATCTAGCCCCATACTTGAAGTGGTACGTATTTTAGTTTTGTCTATTTAAGATTTTTCAAAATAAATTCCTTTCTTATCTTAATTTAATATTAAAATGTATATGTTGTAGTGGTCATTGGACCCTGTGTTTGTTTGTCCCTCCAAGAACACATGTTATTGGTTCGATTTTTTTTGTGGCGAGACCAAACGATGAAATCAAATCCATGTTTGCCAGAGTAAGTAAATTTTCGTTAAAATCATTGATTCTTCATTTATATGATTTGTTTTCATGTACGTACTTTCCATTTTAATGATAGTGCATTCAAGTCGGCTAGATCGATTCTTTTGAGCACAAGAGCGAGTGGACCAAAGTGGTTTTATCCAAGAGTAAGTAGTTTCAATTCAAGTTATTACATTGGCAATGCTGACTTTCGACATGCCTTTATTCGTTTTAACAATTTGCTTTTGATTTATAGTGCCCTCGACAACGAGGGAACACTGAGTGCAGATACTACGTTATCTATTATATGCATACCATCGTTGAGGGCGGACGTACGACAGGTTTTCAAAACGTACGTAATTGCTCCTTGATTCTCAAATGATAATATTTTTGTTGTACTTGACTTGTTAATTATTTCATTCACTTCATTGGTTTAACTTATACCTTGTTTTCCAATTCCCATGCTTTTTGATAGTGTGGATCCGTGCTCGGACGAACATCGATACATGTAACATCCCGTTTTCAAAAGCGATATATTTTTCATCGAGTAGAAAGACGGAGCGTAAGAGTAACTGATACTTATATTCAAAATGCCGTAAGTCTGGCTGATTACAGTTAAACGGTACAGTGACCGAGAGTTTTCAAAAGTAAATAGCAGTAGAGGAAAGTGTCTCTTCGGCAATACCTCATGCCGTAGCAACAAGTGATAGTCTTCGGTGAGTCTGCGCTCGGCTTGCCTTTCACCTCGGTCCTGGGTTCTCGAACTTGACGCTATTTAAATGCGAGGTCCAAATGCACATCGGACCTCGAAATTATGTTTAACCTCATATTTACATACACAACATATGGAAGACATCATAGCATTAATCAAAACATAAGTATATAGCAGATGGAAGATTAATATAACAACGATTAGACACATCTCATATAAAGTTATACATGCTAACGGACGCGCCGCATGTAAAGTTATGCATGTTAACGGTTACCGCACGCATGTAAAGTTATCTATACAAATCACTCGTATAGTCGTCTATCGCATATAAGCATACAATAAAGCATCGAGTTAGTGTTACGGCGAACGTACCTTAGTTGAGGCATTTCGGTCGTTTTACAAAAAACGGTAATTTTGACAGCCTGGTGCAAACAGCGTACAACAGCGTCCGATTAACTCGAGATATCCTAAAATGATGATATTTATCAACATTTAGCATCATAATCTGGAATTTTAGGCACAAATTACCATTTTACCCCCGACTCACTGTCCGGCGAATTTCGCGGAGAGCACATTTTTTTATTCTATCTCTCGGAATTTTGACGAGATCTTTTCCTCATCCCTAATTTCGAAATATATATCATATTTACCCTAAATATGATATCTAGACTATCTTGAAAAATTAAAGATTAATCTAAAGCATTTCTACTATATCTAATGAAAGAACTACCGAAGCTAAAGACTAGGGACCAGAAGAACTTACCCCAACTTTGCTCGACTTTCTCCGAGCTTCTCTCTAAAACCTCTCTCTAGTATGCATTTTTGGGATGAAGAAATGAAGAGGAGAAGCCTCTATTTATAGAAGAAGGAGGATGACAGTGGAATTTAAGTCAAATGTCTTCGGATCGGATTTCAACCGTCGGATCGCACTTCGCCACGTGGCTTCATCTTGTCCATACACTTTGTGCTTTGACATCATCCTTAAGAAGAAGATGATGTCATGCATGCCGACTTTAGATAGCGTTTCCCGTCGGTGTCGAGATCGCGTAATTTGCCGAATCTCAAAAATCAGGAACTAGGTTTTGTCGTTCCATTCTTTCTCTTTAAAACTACTCGGGTTTCATTATATTTTTGATCCCGATTAAAGGGTATTCCGTTATCCGCAAAGATTTTCTGGGACAGACACCAATTCTGGAAATCACTTCCGATAGACCAGGCCTTGGCGAGAAAATCACTGTTCGGGCAGTTGATATTATCTCGATCTAAGTAACCACTATCCCTGGTTTGAAAAACACGGTGCCGTTTTCTTATAAGTCACTTTTAGACTATGCGCCTTATCTTAATTAGGCGGTACTCCTAATTACGCTGTTGGTTTCGAAAACGACTTTTGAGGACAGCTCGTCTGAGATAAATTTCACTTTGGTTCATAAAAGGTCCGAGGTGGTAAAAGACTAAATTTCTATATCTTGAGGTAAATTTCATTTCTATCTGTTCCATGTATCTGTTGGCTCTTTTACCATATATATTATTATTTTATTCAAAATATCTAGATATTTATTTATTTTTCTTTTATTTTTTATTTATTTTTCTAAGCATAAAATATTTTATTAATATTTTATTATTTATTATTTATTTATTTAATTATTAATTTCGAATTTCTCCTTTAAATTAATTATTTACTAATTAATTTACTTATATCTTATCTAAACAATTAGCAGTAATTACTTAATTAGCCACTTACTAATTGTGGATTATAGTCTTATAATGTCGCAAGTATGTTTTCCTAGAGCGAGGACACGTGGATTTGTGGCACGGGGTGAGTATGCAAACGCTCTTAACATTACATTTCTTTTGTGTGTTATGTATTGTTGTAACCTTAAATCCGCTATGTGCTATGTATGGTTGATGCTTGATATGTAATGAATATACGTATATATTGTTATATCTGTATAGAGGTTAACTTTTCCGAGATTTAATTCGATTGAATCTCGACCGACAAAAGTTAACGAAAGGAACGTATTCGAGAAGCGGCATAGACGGAAATAAAAAAGACCGACTAAATGAGCCGTAAGAGCAAGACCCATGCCGAGACGAGTCCGAAGAAGGTCAATAGAGACTAGTTTCAGCGTAGATCGATAGAGTTGTTTAAACCATTTAGTCTTAAACTAAGAAAGGGTTGGTATGTATTCGATCATAAGTCGCCCCTGAAAAGAAGGCAGACGACTTTCCTTTACCCTACTGGCCAATAGGTTTGATTAACTATATTGGGTTCCATTGCAATCTAAGTTAAGGGCGGTTTAAGAATGTATAGTTACTATTTAAGAGTTGTAATTATACGATTACGTATTATTATCACGTATGAATATTCGCCGGGAAATATTTTAATTTACCGGTGCATGCAAGATTTATATCGATTCTCATTGTCCAACGTAACGTAACGCATGTCCGTTCCGTATTACTACGACCTTGTAACACCTCAAACTCTATCGATTTTCCTAAAACTATGTCAACCGACACACCATAGTATGGAATTTGAGGTGTTCTCCTTCACAAATAGATAGAGATTATACCCCACAAGGTCCCAATTCCTTTGATAAAAGACTGAAGGAAATCCATCAACACCTAGAGCTTTATAAGGCCCCATCCTCTTAATAGCTTCATGTACCTCTTGTTCAGTAGGAGAAACAATCAAGTTTTCCATACGAGTAGGTTCTAAAACAGGAAACAATCTCACTGTATAAAGCTTAGTCTCTTGTATATCTTCTCTGAATAGGGCTTTGAAATATTCGACTACTAAATTTCTGATTTCTTCTTCCTTATCCAGCTAATCTCTGACTTTATTCTGCAGAGTTGCCACTCTGTACCTTCTCCTTCTCATATTGGTTTGAATATGATTGAATCTAGTGTTATGATCACCTTTTGCAATCCATTCTACTCTTGATTTCTGGAACCATTTGAGTTCCTCCATTTTGGATGATCCATCTAACTGCATGTAAACCTCCCTTCCAACACGTTTAAGTAATTCGAGTACGGGTAAGAAGGAGATTTTTTGAATTCCATTCAGACGAGCCATAATTTCTTTCTTTTGTTTTTCGACCAATCCAAAAGTCTCTCTGTTCCATACCATCAATTGACATTGAATTCTATCAATATTTGACTCCAGTTTTCCACCTCAAGCCACTTTTTTTTGTCATAAAATTGTTGAAGTTTCTTGCAACATCCACATCGCTTCAAATCTAAAAGGCCTTTGACTCTGACCTTTATTCGAAATGTTCATGTTCAGAAGGAGGATTATGATCCGAAAAACTGATTCGCAAGGACTCTAACCATACAATTCGGAAGGCTAGACACCGTTGATTGGTTGGCTAGAGCTCTATCGAGATGCTCGTATAGTCTCCTACATCCCCTAATCCATAGTCCTTTCCATGTATATTTCAGGCCAGGTGCACCCAGATCAACTAGTTCACAGTCTTCCAGTTGTCTTCAGAACCAATCAATTCTTCCTTGGGTGCAATGAACTCCTCCAATTCTCTTCGATTCCAACAATATATCATTGAAATCGCCCCATACAACCCACGGCATAGAAATATCAAGAGAAAGAGATTTCAATTTTTCCAGAGGACAGAACGAAAGTTAGAATGTGGTAAAGCGTAAACTGAGGTAAGAAGAAAATCAGGCATACTTGTTATAGAGCAACGCAAGTGATAAAACTGTCAATCTTCTTACAGAACCGACACGAAAATTGCAGTACTTTTCCATATCACTGTGATGCCTCCAGAATTTCCAACATTAGGAATCAATTTGATGTTGTCGAATCCCATATGAAGCAGATAATGAAGCCGAGCCACCTCAAAGCATCCAGTATCTTCCAATATAATTAAACTTGGCTTTGACCTATCCACAATGATCTTCAAGTTTCTATAAAGGCTCGATCCACACGAACCCTTATTATTCCAGTACATCAATCTATCCATAAAAACTTAAATTTTTAAATGAATCACACCAAAAAAGCCCAGTTACACAGGCGTCTCAGTAACCAAAGAAAGCTCTATGTCTCCATTCTGGTATGTTCAAAGTCCTTCCTCATCCATTGGGCTCGCTAAGGAGTTCTCCCTTGTTTCCTCGATAGGCCAATTTCGAATTAGTTGGCTTTCCCCCGGATCATGGGTAGAGCAATAAGCCATTATCAAAATTTTCTGGGCCATCGATTATGGGCCTGAAGTTCGCATCTTCATTACCTATACTACTCTTCTCTGAATCTTCTCCCATTTTGATCATTAATATTTGATTCCTTGTCGTGTTTGAAAATTCTCTCATCCTTTTCTCCACACGCTGATTGCCTCGTCGTACTATCTCATTTCATGGTTGATCCTCCACTCTTCTCGACACCTTATTCTCGTTATTCAACCTCCCCTCACTACTACTTCTTTTTGCCCATTCCTACTTCTCTGTATGCATTGTCTGTGCTCCCTTATTACCCACTCTAAAAACAGGGGCCACTTCATTTCGTACAATCTCCGTTGCTTGCTTGAACTTCTCTTCATTATTCTTCGCTACCTCAGCTAGTATTCCAAATCTCAACCCCACCTTATTTTGATTAGTTATCTCTGTAGGTTTCTCCTTCAGTTTCCTCTGTCGCCGTGTTTTTTGTACTATTCGCCATTGCTCCGTCATGCATTGCTATTGTCTCTGTTCCTCATTTGTATCAGCCTCAGCTGAGTCTTGTTGTTTTTCCTCATTTACTGACTTCCCTTAGAGACAAGTTTCCTTCCAATGCCCATAATTCCCGCAGTTAGTGCATAAGAGATGTAGGCCTTCATATTCTAGGACGATTTCTTCGCCATCTAAATAGAAACCTTGCATCAGTTGTTTCCTAAGCTCAACGAGAACACAAATCCATGCAAAATGTCCTCTGAGTTGACATGAAATATTCATATCCACCTTAACATTTTTCCCTATCCTATTTCCAATCACTATCAAATCCACCTCATCATAATACTCTAGAGGTAATTTTGGAAGTCTCACCCACACCGCTGCTGTATCAATATTAGCTTTATCAGGTCTAAAATTTTCCTCCCATGGCTTCACAATTAGATAATGTTCATACAGCATCTATGGGCCTCCTTCAAGAGCATTTGTCGGAAACAAAAAGTCGGAAAGTTTCTCCGTAGACTCTCAATTATCTTGCACTTCCAATCATATCCTTCCTAGTACGTTGCCTCTGTCGAACTCTCGGACCTATAGTCGTCTTCAAGAGCTACTTTTCCTTGATCACCATCATCTTCCTGGTTTTCTTTTATGGTACTAACTCCTTTCAGCTTGTCAACGAACGATGGGCCAACCCTTTGATAAGCATTTGTATTATCACTCAGCATCGGCCAATGACCCCCCATAATATTCCCATCCTTCCTAGGAATCCCATTTTTTATCTTTTTAGAGCTTCGTGTAATTAAATCATCTTCCTCCTCCGAAACAGGGACGTGTTGTAGTTCCTTCGAAGAGAGATCCATTTCGGCAACTTCTTTCCTTATATACATAAGCTTTTTAAATAAGGGTAAAAATAACAACACCATTCATTCATGTAATACGTCCATTACTTTATGTATTTGTGGGCCCATAAAGTCAAACAAAATCTCCCTCTAATCCACATCATCTTTCTACCTCTCATCCTCTCAACATTTATCTCTCTGGCTCAACCTTTTAACGCCAGAGGATTGTGCTCGAGAGGTCCCAGCATCATATGTGCCGCTCCCGTTGTAGATTATGCTAAGCTTGGCACCTATCCCCTTACTCTTACAGTGTCTAGGGTGCTCAAGTGGCCACTGAGCAGCTTTTGAAGGCGCAGCGGGATCCACAACTGACCCCTGTTACTCCATCATCTGGGACTCTCTTGGCTCAACTTGTGTCTGCTGAATCCATTCTTGCCACACACATTTTATTAAATAATTATTAAGCAATTTATATAATTAAAAAATAAAACATATTTAAACAAGCAATGTCTATATGTTACGATGGCTTCCTCTGCTTGCTTGTTGAGAGGTTGCACTTCCGTCCCCGTACAACAGTGAATAACTCCCTGTAGTTTATTCAACGGTTCTCCTGGTCATCCTTCTCCTAAACAAATTAAAACAATAAATTATTATTCTGAACAAGAAAACAAAAAAAATTATAATATTAAGCTAAAATTAATTTAATTGTAAAAAATAACAATTTGTTGTAGGTGACAGCAAATGTCTTCGATCATGCCGGGTGATGAATCCTCTGGTGTCCTCAACTTCTGATCTTTCTCTCACAAAACTGACCTACAAAAAAAAAGTAAATACGCTTTTGGGTCAAAAACAAACACTGGACCCATTTTGGTCCTCACAGCAAAGAAAATGTCTTTTTTAATTAGTCACGAAAATGACGAATAAGGGTCTTTGTGAGCATTTTTAATCCATCGCAAATTCCAAAAGTTTTTAGTCATAAAAAGTCTCATTTTAGTCACAGGGGACGAAAATGGGAATCCGTGTTTTGTCGGGACAAAATGGTATTTACTAAAAAAATAAACTAATATTTCATTTTTTAATAATTTTTTTTATTTCCTTCTAAATAATAATTATTAAAAAATTTACTCATCCTTATAGGCTACTCACATGTTGGACAAATCTTGCCTAGTCATTAGATAGGACACCATGAAACACGACCTCCATCAACTGCTCCATAGGCATTGTCCCATCGTTATCCACAGTGTGGTAAAAATGAGTTCTCCTGTTCTTTCACCCATCCCCCATCTTTATCAAGGTGTACCGCTTCCTGTTTTCTCGCACATCAATCCCATCCTGTATCACAAATTTAAATAAATTAGTAACAATTAAATTAATTATAATTAAATACAATTAATTAATTATATAAAAATTTATATTTGATTCACTAAAGTAGTTACCTTCATAGCCTCGTCTCGCTAGATCCTTCAACCTCGGGGGAATCTTCTTCCAGTTATGGAAGTTGATAAGGAACTAGATCCAATTCCCACCTAGCTCGTTCATATAGCAGTTGAATAGATGATGCCATTCTCAATCAGCTGGTCCATGGTCTCATTCCATGGAACTACTACACATAGCCCCAAGCCCAGCTTATTTAGGGAGGACATGTCCAGCCTCCTAGTGGTGATGTTCCCCTGCTTATTTGCACAATTGATCACACATTTTAATTAAATTTAATTTCACATTTAAACCACTTTCATTAAAACATTAACTTTATCAAAACAAGTTTTTACCTTGAACATGCATATCAAACCCGGTTGACCGCTAAGACGACTGTCAGGGGGTTGTTCTGGTCCATAGTCTTTTTGCGGTGATGGAATCGGTCTACCTGGCTCAAGGGAAAATTGATATCAAATTCCCCCTAATCCTCATAGTTGCTCACACTAATATTAGGCTCCTTTGATTGAATAGGCATATCTCGTGGGGTTGCTTGTTGTTGTGGCATAGACCTTTAGGGTGCCCTCTACACCGACTATTGCCCCTCGTAGAATAGCTTCTTTATGGGACACTCATCCACCGCCTTCTCTTTCCCCTTGTCTCTCTCGGATGACATTATAACTACAATTATTAACCAATTAAAGATAAATTACAGTCACACCTAACCAATATTTTTTAAAAAATTATAATAATAATAACCAACATTATAAATAATGTAGCATCACAATATTATAATAATATAATTACACATCACCAAAGAAAATAAAAAATTCAATATCTTCTAAAATTTAATTAAAAACACATGTACAAAAGAGGTTTTAAAAAAAAAATTACACATGGCAAAATAGGCTCGAAACTCATAAATATTTCAAAAATATATTTAAATAACAATTAAATTACTATAAACTAATCCATCCACTCAAAAACGAAAGGAAATAAGTAACTTCATATCTTGAGCATTACTAAAGAAAACTTCTCAAAGTGTACGTGGGGAATTTTTTGCTAAAAGTGGTAAAATAAGGAGTAGCGACGTTTATATAGCCGTGTGATTTGTAGTGGTTCTTTGCTAAAAATGCTACCTTGTTGCTACAAATCAAAAAATCCTACCTTGGTCAACGTTTCATTTGCATTGATTATCTGAAACCGCTACAAACATACAACTTTTTGCATTATGTAGTTGTTATTGCCTCAAAAACCATTACAAATCATGACACAGTTTGTAGCGGCCGTTGGAAAGAATTGTTGTAAATACACCACCACAAATGTGGCACCAGCTTGGCGCCTGTTCTAAAGGTTAGTATGACTCAACCTCTACTAAGTAATCGCTAGGATCCACATTTTTAGCGTTTTTTGTGCTCTAACTGCTACAAATTATCTTCGCTTACCAGTGCGTCATTTGGTGGGAGTTATACCGTTGTAAATTTGTAGTGGTTTACCTAAAAACCACTACAAATATTGATATTTGTAGCAGTTATTTGTAACCACTACAATTTTAAATTGCTACTAAAAGACGGGTTTTTTTTTTGTAGTGAATCATATAACAATTTATATTACATTTAACGAAGGTTTTGAAAATAATTAAGGAAGGTGATATGAACTAAATACTAGTTGAATTAAACTCTTACTTAAAATAAACGTAGATGCAAAGAGTATTTTGTTGGCATCATTGCTAATAACGAATGGAGGAAGAATGTGGTGGAAGTTAAGAGGATAGAGGATACAATCGTATCCTTAAAAATGATTGCTGGGGAGGATAATATTAACATTTTAGTGCATATGTAACTCAAGTAAGGGCAAAAACTTAAGGAAAATCTTTTGGAACACATGGAAGGGCTAATTTAGAGTGCTCTGCTAACGAAAAAGATTTTTATTGCTGGCGATCTTAATGAACATGTTGGTAGGGAGGTAGGACCGCATGCAAGGGCTTCTAATGGTTTTGGTTTCGGTTTTGGAGAGCTTAACAATGAAGGTCAATATATTATAATCAAGTTGCATTACAAGGTTAGAGATGCAATCCCTTGCGGTCATGACAAAACATCTAGTATGAAAGAATAAAAGAAGAGCAAATTTTCATATAGAAGAAGAAGAAGAGGAGGAGGAGGAGGAGATTGGACCCATAGCATCTAATCCACCTAGAGTCGGGAATTCAGGCAAGCTCGTTGGGTTGTGGGCAAGCTCGCCATACCTTGCATGCCAAACGGGGTGCGTAGCCCACATCTTGGCAGACTGAAAAAACACCAGCCTGAGCCTACTAAGGCGGGTTGGCAGCCTAGCCCACGAGCCCGCCTATTAATATTTTCAACTAGAAAACTAAAAAAAAGGGAAGAATGTTGGCCTTATAGTATATCTTTTTTTAGCAAAAAAAAGAAGGGGGGGATCAAAATAATCTATTATGAAAATCATTTATTAAGAAGCCCATATATATATATATATACACACACACACACACACAATGTTTAATTTCAGTATTTTACACTCAAAAACTCTTAATTTTTTTCATTCTTTGCATTAAGCCATATGATATTCCATTTAAGTTTTAGTCCTATATATTTTGAAATCTTATGGTTTATCACTTGTAAAGAGATTTTAATATTAATGTTTGCAGAAAAATCCAAAGGAGGCTTGAGGAAAGCACTTATCCACCCCATGTGTAGTTAAAGTGAGTGAAGAACCAGGTTGTAGTAGCTAGGCATGTGTTACGAATCTAGAAGAGTGCAACCCAGAAGCATTTGGCCAGAAAGAAATTCTTTCATTATGGCCAGAAAGAAATGTGGTTCCAAGTGCAACCCAGCGCGCGCTTGATTCCTTTTTCTTCCATTAAGTATGCAAAATACAAATAATCTAATGAACTAGATGCATGAGATCATCTCTAGGAAGGTAGAGAAATGTATCTTTTTTTTAAAAAGAAATTATATTTCTAGTAACTACACACACGTATAATGTTGGTTGCGGGAGTCAATTTTGATTTACTGACGATAACTCCCAGAGAGAATTATCAATGCACTCTCTCGTTTCTCTCCTCTCTTCCCCCTTTGGTGACATTTATTGTGTATTAAAATCGGAGTCCGAACGTGTGTGATTCAATTCC